>CM060928.1:884459189-885674814 GCA_030765085.1 Allium cepa
TATTAGATTCCCATAATTAATTTCTATACATTTCGAGCTTGCACGAACACAAAATACGTTCGATCGTCACAAAAATCGTTGGCGTACAATAATTCGCTATTTTGGATTCAATAGCACTAGTTTCGTCAAAATCCGAGACAGTGTCTCGAAACGATAATTTCATACATTAATTAAAACAAATTATTATTAAACCAGTTTAATCGCTTTTAATTCAAAATCAAAAGCCTATTAACATCATTCTTATTTAAACAGAATTTAAATGAGCACTGGAAATCATATTTATTCGAATTAAATCCAAGATTCAATTATTAATAATTCCAATATTTAATTATACACTGTCTAAAAATCCGGGTCATTACATTCATCTCCTCTTAAAAGAATTTCGCCCCTAAAATTCCAACATATGCCATAAAGCAACAATCACACATCAATACCTAACGGTATTGCAAACCAAGAAACAATCACATTATAATACTATATAGTGCTGCGATTACTAGCAACCAAAACTCTTGATTCGCTCAGGCTCAAAAACCTTCTCATCGCATAAGGATGAAAACCAATCCACTAAGCATTACTTTATGCTCAGTAGCCTCGGGTATTACTCAGTTGATCACTCATGCTACCTCAAACAATTCGAAGAGTCATCCCCCAAACTCTCCACAAACCAACACACATAGCATAAATTATCCCAAAGTCCGTACGATTACATATATCATTCGTATGTTATATCCACTCTGATCACTAACTTGATCGCGTAAATTTCACTTCCGAACTCTGATCTGGTTCCTTGATTAAAGACCTCCGTTTTCCTTACATAGCCATATACTATGATAGAAAACTCCAGGATCATATCAAGAAACTATATCAAGTGTTCGCCGTCGATAATCGAATGAAAAATCCTACCTCGGACCATTGTGAATCATCTTGAAATCTATGTACTCGAATCCTAGATCAAGAACTGGTATACGAATAAAAAGATCTACGTACAACTTACGTACTCCGTTCAATTGGTTTCTTAATTCCCCTAGTTGCTTTCCTTTTTTTTCACATTTAATTTCATTTATAGTATTTCTCATTTAATACTAAAATTATTTATGAATCATTTCATAAAATTTACTTCAAGTTATTAAGCATTATATAACTTAAGTTCATATCTGTATAATACTTTACTATATCCTTAGAGTATACATAAAAATACCCAATTCATTTTACTTAACATGAATATTCAATCAATTTAAAACTTTTTTAAATTCACTACCTCTCCAAATCAGCGTTATATAAACTTAACTTATATAAACAATTAGCTTCCAAATTCTATTATCTTCTAAGTTCAAGTGTTATATAAACTTATCTTTATATTTTCAAAAAATACTTGGATTTAATTTTTTGAACAATTTTCGAAGTTTCGACTGTCCTAAATCATCAAAAATTCCAATTTCATTTTAACAAATGAAAAAGTACCGATCCATAGATCAAATAAGATGCACAACTAAACTTACTCTAATGCATAGGATACATGCGTCCATAAAATATCTTAATCAAAAAACTCAAGAACTAAACACCCGATCTTATTCAAATCATTCTGAAATAATACTTATAAATTTTGTATATCAAATCATATTTCCAGTAATTAAATCAAAATCTGTTTTTACCAAAACAACTCCGTAGCAAATTACTAATGTAGCATTCTCCACTTTGAGACTAAAAAATAAACGCCGACGATGCTGAAATCGTCATTATAATCATTTTCCATCGACAGAACTGAGTTTAGTACACCCAAACCATGTCTTTCAAACTTAACCAAAATCATTTCCAAAACTGTATCAAATACTTCGTAAATGTTGCTAAGTACCATGATATTAATCTCTTAAAATTCCTAAATATTTACTTCTAAATAATACTAGTATTATTTTCCAAAACCTTAGAAAATCAATTTCTGAAACACTGGGATTTAAGTTCTCAAATTATAAATTTAAATCCTTTTTGCTATATCTATATACAATATTATAAACCATATTTATATAAGTCGCTTCCTATATAAAACTATCACCAAAGTGTTTATCTTGTTTAAATTATAATAAACAACTTTTGTTAAAATTGAATTTTAACCTAACATTATAGTTGAACGCCTCATGGTCAAATTGTGAAACTTAATGTAACACCCCGTAAAATGAACCATAATTAAATGGATTAAATTGAATTAAATATGATAAGGTAGAATATGAAAATTTTATAAAAGTTGGAATTTTATCACAAAAGTTATTCCATTGCGTTCGTTGAAAAATTCTGACCTATTTGTGCATATAATGTACTAAAAACGAAGCTTAGACGAAGAAGTTATGAGTGTTTGAAGTTTTCAGAATTAAATTAATTTAGTTTGAATTCAAATTCAAATGAAAAATAAAATTTAGGATTTAAATTTCAATAGTTAGCCTAGGGGCTAAGTAAATGTCTAATTAATGTTTAACGTTAAAAAGTTAATTAAGGAATAAAATAATACGGCAACGGAAAAAAAATAGATGCCTTTGAATAAAAGAGCGGTCGACCGTGGTGGTCGACTGATTGCCCACTTGGCAACAATAGTTGCCAATGGCAGCTTAGGTTATGCTATATTCTCTTCAGTTATGCGCCCAAATTTACCCGTTTCCTACCTACTTCCATCCTACAATTCTGGTGCGTTTCAACTCCTATAAATAAGACCGTATCCTCTCCATTTACATTCATATTATTTTGGAAATTACGATGAAACTCTTCCATTGCTATATCTCTAATAAGATTCAAAAACTCCATAGAGAATTCAGGTAAGGATTCAACCTATTTCCTATTTGTTTCTTCTTCCTGCAATCTATTCTTATCATATTCTTCTCTAATTATTCTGAGTTTGATGAATATATATAAGTCTTCCCTATTTTATGTGTGTATATATATCAAAAGAGAGAAATTCTGGAAGAAATTGAAAGGCTGCAAATCCATTTGAGTAAAGCTAAGGCTAATTTGTAAGTGAAAACCTTAGTATTTCTTTTTAGTAGCTGTTTAGTGTATTTCATTTTAGATTTAAATATGCCTTAAGGATTTCGCAATTTCAAAAATATGATAGATCAAATTCCCCAAAATTTCTTTTTATTTAAAGTGTCAATTCTATGTTGAGATTCTCAATTCTTTACATTAATTTGATGGAATTTATTTCGTTTATGCAATTTTGATAATTTCATAGTCTATTCTACTTCTTCTTCTTCTTTGGGTTAAATTGTGATTCTTCAATAAAATAAGGGGTTTAGATTACGATTTATTTCCATAGTTACACCACTTATTTTTGTCTATTTCTTTGTAAAACAAGAGTTGAATAGAATATGGAATTTAGATTGCAATTCTTATTGTTTAAGATATTCCATTGAATTGGTGTATTAAATTGAGTTTCTATTTTGTTTACAAGTCTATTATTGCAGTTTTGATTATGAATATTTATTCCATGTTTTGGATATTTGAAGTCCATAAAGTATTGAGAAATTCAAGAAAAATGACTTGTAATAATTATTGATTGGGGAATTGACATTAAACTCTAGTTTAGGGTGTAAAATCTGTTCGTTTAGAAATTATTAAACGTGAATATTTATTTATTTCTATCTACGTAATTAAGGTATAATTATTGCATATATGGCATAGTTAATTAGGTATTTATTAACATTTATTTTCTTCCATTAGGAAGGTAATTGATTTTAAGGTGAAAATAAGGGGAAACACTTATATATAGCCTAATTATTAATTTAAGGCGTAATAAGGAAGATTCCTTATAAGGCCTCATTATGAAACGGTGAGATGAGAATGTGCGCGCATGTGTGTGTATGAAGAGTAAATGGCTAAGTCATAGGGATGCAAGGTCAATAGAGTCACATGATGAAAATCCGCCCTTCACTTTGAGGCCACCAACACTTGTGTACACTTTTATTGATGTGAGATATCTTTATGATAAATATTTGTAATAGTGTGAGGTTAGTTCCAAATTCTATAGAAGAAATTGTCCAACTAATCTGGCTACCAGTTTCTAAGAATAAAGGACTAATGTGAGACATCATTATGGGTATGGGCCATAAGACGAAGGGTCTTCTTCGGGGTTTGCGGTATTAAGTGGTTGAACCTGCTTTTTTCCTTAGATGAAGTATTAAATGGCCAAGGGGTCACATTAGGTGGTATCTCTATAGGTGTCTGTTTTTTACTTAAGCTTTAAACGACGAGGTCTGCCTATTTTCCAATTGGAAGTATTAAGTGGCCTATGAGATTCCATATGATGTCAGCTAAATAGTACCATTGAGGAGCACGCTCTTGGAATCAAGCCTTAAATGACAGGGTATGTCTATTTTTCACTGGGAAGTATTAAGTAGATTGGGTGCCGACTCTAACATTGTTAGCTACTATGACGTATGATTGGGCTATAGGATTTACTTTTGGAGTGGAAGGTATTAAGTGGTTGGACCTGCCTTCTTTCCTTATAAACAAGCATCTAATGATTTTATGCTCGTAGACATATTCTTATTTTGAAATATACTACCCAAGTACTGAAAAAGTAAGAATCGAGATTTTTATTCACCAGATCTTGTTGGCATGTGGACATTTGGTATTAGAGCCCTAGGTTCTAGATCGGTGGGAAAAATATACTATACGTATGAGTGACGTACTTGTTATTTTTGAAAAGGTTGTTAAAATATTTTTTGAAAACTCATACTATATGCATACACTTATTTTTGAATTTACGTTTAATTTTATAAATTCCGACAATAGAAGTAGTTGCGACCATATTCAGAAAGGATGGGGGGGATGTCTGTGAGTTGGAAGAATAAATATAGATAATTTCTACTCCTATTCCAATTACCCATGAAGTGGAGATCATATCGTTAGGATCAAAGTAAGGAGAGCATGACCTCAACTTATGGAAGCACCCTAGAAGCTCGATAGTAACTGACCCCTTAATAGGACCTAGTCTTCCTTATTATTGTGGACCCTATAGACGTATTTAATAATAAGGGTGACCATAGATGGAAAGGTTAATAGGAAATAAATGACCTTAAGGAAACATCCGTTAGGCTGACAATTAATACGGAAAAATTAACATTTATGGAGGTAACAAATGAAGGAGTTATGTATTAATATAATATGGAAGTAAGGAAAGAGTAAACTTCCGTAAGAAGGAATACATTTATCACCACAAGGAGGAAAATGAATTTTTAAAGGGTAAAGTACAAAGGTTTAAAAAACAACAAATTTTAATCTTACCTTTTGGGACATCATTTGACAAAAAGGTTTCTTTGAAAACCCCTTGAAAATTTTGAAAGAGCCTTTCCAAATATTTTGGAATGAAAATCTTATAAGGTAGAAAATTTTGATCAAAAGTGATAGATGACGTTTAAATTATCCCGCTATTTATTTTGTAAAATATTTGAAAAGTGGTTGTAAATTTTAAAAAGGGCGGTGAAAAATTTTTGGTAGGTGATTTTAATTTAAAAATTTGGCGACTTGAGAAGTTAAAGAAGAAAAATTCCATTTATTAATTTCTCAATTTAAAATTTGGTAGAATTTAAAAGAAGCTTCCAATTTCCTTGTTTTTGTATTCTTCCGTTTTCCTATTTATATTTCCTATGAAATAAATTTGAAATTTTTTTCCTTTATAACTTCTTAGAGGCTTTGGAAATTTTAGAAATATAATTATGGTTTTAGACAACTTCGAAAATATACCAACATTAGCTTTGGAAAAATTTGGGAAGTTAATACAGTTTTTAAAAGTGGTGAATTTCTTTAAGAAAAAATTGTGGATGGTTTTAATTATAATTAATGCCTTGAAAAGTTTTTATTTGTTAACCTTTTTAATTTGACTAAAAAGATTTTAATTTTTGGTTCTTTGATCCTTCTATTTTTTCTTGTTTATAAACCTAAAATTTCTTCCTATAGAACTCTTTTTTGGGGGTTATAGATAGAAATAACACCTATTTTGTGATAGAAAGAAAGGAATGTTCGATAGTATACGAAGGAGAGCATCCCTATACAAAGTGATGAAGAGAATGATGGCTGAAATTTAGGTAATATTAGAATTGTGAATTCTGATAGAAGAGATATTGAAAGAAGTAATAAAGTAAGAAAGAAGTTAACTTTGTTTACTCCATCTATTTTTCTATCATATAAAGTTATAAAAAGAATCTTAGACCATTGGTTGGATTTAAACAATGATTGATAAATAAGTTAGATATTTTTGTATAAGAAGAAGCATTTATGTAAACTTGAGAATTTTATATGTTTTTCCTAATTTGAATACAAAAGTTATTTGAATAATAATAATATTGGATTTAATAAAGAAAAGTGTTGCAAGAGATTTTAAGAGTTTTTGAGTAAAGTTACGAGATATATTTCATCAAATAATAGTATATTTTGAGTAATAAGGTAATAAATATTCTTATATGCTTTAAAAGGAAATAATTATTATTTTGAAACGATGATTGTGAAAATTTTACTATTTTGTAAACGATAATTCTTATAGCTAGAAAACTCTTTGAAGCAAAAATGGTCTAATATATTATATTGGAAAGATAATTAAGTTTTGAATATTTTGTGTTAAAATTTCTATTTTCAAAAAGAAGTAAATCCTTATTTTAGTTAGCTATTTTAAGGTTTTTTTTCCATAAGTTCCTTTTTGAAAAACCAAGAGAATTTTGAATGCCATAAATTAGAAAGTCTAACTTTTAAGAAAAAGTTTTGAAAAAGAAAGTTTTAAAAAAGGTGATTAATTTACTTCTATTTTGGAACAAAAGAATTTTATGGAGATATTGAATTTGATACTTTATGTACTGTAAGAAATGAAGTAATAAATGCATATTTTAAACAAGTTTATTTGTATGAAGATTTTTTATTTTGTGTGCGAAAGTTATGATGTTATAAAATTTTGTGGAGTAGATACAGATCATGATCTAGGTAGGACATACTAAGATTTTTTTAAGAATATGTGTAAGATAGGAATAGAATGCACGACCTGATCTAGAAAGTTGAAGTTAGTCCCAAACCTCTCACTGAAGAAGTTGGTAAAGTGTAAAGATATTCTAGATCTGCAATTGGGTTGTGAATTACGTTGCCCATAGAACATGAATTTCTGTATTTTAATTTTAGAGCAATTTCCACGTAATTTTCGTAAATAATCCAATACCAAAATACACGTAAAAGTGCATCGCCTGAAGTAACAAGGAATATACTAAAAAGAAAAGAGATGTGTAAGAGATGAATATTCCTTTCCATAGTTTACGCTGTCTATTTCAATAATAAAAAAAGAAATGATCTCATGTAATTTCAAATAAAGAAAATATCTTAATTGTGGTTAATTTATGACAATAATCTTTTTAGAAGGATAACTTCGATGAATTAAAATATGAAATGAGTTTTCTACTTGTAGAATTGGTAGTTAGATATAGATATCATATAGAAACGCTAAACGACTATAATATATATAGCATAGATTACGACTATATGTTTATTAGTTTGTAATTGGCGGATTAGGATTTATGGAAGTTAATTATAAATTTAATAGGCAATAAATTTATAATCAATGAGAGGAAAAGTAATCTAATGGGAACTGATTAAGGAAAATGGATATTGCAATTGTGGAAGAAAGGAATATCTATAATAAATGGATTTTAGAAACCTGAAGAGGGATTAAAAAATTAAAGAAGGATTAATTGAAAATGGTCCAATTTTGACAAGTAATGATCAACTGCTATGGATAATAATTCGAGCAATAAATGGATCACATTTACTAAAGATCGAAAAAAAGAAGGGGGAATTAAGAAAATGGGTAGCAATGAAATGAAATATTAAAGACAACATATCTTAATTTAGAAAGGAATATTAGGACCACAACACCATTTATATTAACTGATAATAAATGGAAACTTCTAGTAATTTTTTTTGGATTTTTTGGATTATTGTTGCTAGTTGTCTTCCTTGGTTATTGGAAAAGTAGATGATGTGGTATAAGATATATTCTCATTTTATTCCTATGTAGACTTTATGAATGAGATTTAAACTACTTGATATATGTTGGAAAGCAAAGTAATAAGGAAATTTTATGAGTACACCTAGCTAACGATAGAGCATAAGTAAAACTGGAAGTTTATAAGGAAATTTGGTTAAAGTGAGCAAATGTTTAAATCTTAAAACTTTACATTTTGGAAAACATAAGGGATTTAGCTGACAAAGTGCCACCATGCAAGAAAAAGAGAAAAAGTATAGGATGAGAATGGAATTTCCTATTGATCAAGGATTAAGAAGAAGGTGGTAGAAAATTTCCCTTAGAAGCAGTGGAACTCCAACATAGCTTTATGGAGTTGCATCTTGCATCGTTAATAATAGGAACCTTTAGTATACTAGCAAATTTGGAGGGGTTTGCTAGTGGCTTTAGGAACTAGCTTTAGGAACTTCGTTGAATCGGAGCATGGCTTATCGACTAAAGACCGACGGACAAATTGAAGGAATGAATGGGAACTTGAAGGATTTGTTGAGAGTTTGCATCTTGAACTTTGAAGGACTTTAGAAATAGCGCTTACCCTTAGTAGAATTACAGTAGGATTCTAGTCGTCAATGGATAATTAGTATGGCACCCTTGAAGTATTTTCTTTTGGGGAGGTCACGTAGATCGTAAAATTATGGGTGGGAAACCATCAACAAATTCTAGACCAGATTTGTATTACGAGACTTCAGAAAGTCAGAATCGATTAGCCAGCATAAGATTTAGATAGTCGAAAAGTAAGCACTGGATTTATTGTGCCTTTTCCCAATATGGGAAAAATAATAAAAAATGTATGTTGTTGGAGTCCATGAAGTTTTTGCATTTGATGAAACACATTCGTAGCGTAACAATTATTGTAGAGCCTAATCAATTAGGGGAATTTAAGATGGAGCCAATAGCGTCCCGTGCCACACATACATCGTAGAGCATGGAACACCGAGGCTCCACAACAAGGAATTAAACTGGTTCGGGTACAGTGGTAAGAAAATTTGATGGGAGGCATGAGGACTCTTCATCCAAAACCTTTCTTTGAAAAATTTTCTCTCCAAAATTAAGATTTTGGTTGCATCGTGGTTGCTAGATTGGATGGTAGGAGATAGTTGCTGCACTTTTTCACAACCACTTTACACTCATGTAGAGATTTTTATGCATATTTAGGGTATTTGCATATATACTTTCATGACACGATTGCACGCTTACATTAGGATTAGGCTCATTTTAGTATGCCTATAGTACATAATCGCATCGCATTATTGGTGAGTAGATGGTTGTACAGATAACTCAGTTGTATAACATGGATGTTATTGCGTATTACGTTGTTCGCACCTTGGAAGATTTCAGGACAAAATTCTTTTTAAGGGGGAAGAATGTAATACCCCATAAAATGAATCATAATTTAATGGATTAAATTGAATTAAGTATGATAAGGTTGAATATGGAAATTTTATAAAATTTGGAACTTGACCATGAAAGTTATTTTCTTGCATTCATAGCAAAATTCTGACCTATTTTCATATATAATATGCTAAAAACGGAGTTCAAACGAAGAAGTTATGAGTGTTTGAAGGTTTCAGAATTAAATTAATTTATTTTGAATTCATATTCAATGAAAAATAATTTAGGATTTGAATTCAAAAAATTAGCTTGGGGCTAAGTAAACGTCTAATACGGCAACAGAAAGAAAATAAACGCCCATGAATAAAAGAGCGGTTAACCTAAATAGGTCAACCGGTCGACCGATCGCCCAAGTGCGGTCGACCGCTCGACAACGATAGTTGCCAGTGTCGGCTTAGGTTTTATGCTATATTCTATTCGATTGCATGCTCCAGATTTACCCCTTTCCTACTTACATCCATCCTATGGTTCTAATGCATTTCAGCTCCTATAAAAAGAACACCGCCCTCTCCACATTTATTCATATTATTTTGGGGAATACGATGAAACTCTTCCATTACTATCTCTCTAATAAGATTCAAAAATTCTGTAGAGAATTCAGGTAAGCATCCAACCTATTTCCTATTCGTTTCTTCTTCTTCTTCCAATCTCTTCTTATCCTATTCTTCTCCAATTATTCCGAATCTAATGAATATATACACTTCTTTTCTATTGTGTGTGTATATACGTATATCAAAAGAGAGTGATTCTGGAAGAGATCGAAAGGCTGCAAATCCATTTGAGTAAAGCTATGGCTAATCTGTGAGTGGAAACCTTAGTATTTTTTTAGCAATTATTTAATGTATTTTTTTTTTGGATTTGAATATGTATTAGGGATTTTGGATTTCGAAAATATAATAGATAAAATTCCCCAAGATTCCTTTTTATTTCAAAATGTATATTTTATGTCGAGATTCTCATTTCTTTACATCAATTTGATGGAATTTGTTTTGTTTATGCAATTTTTGATAATTTCATAGTCTATTCCACTTCTCCTTCTTCTTTGGGTTAAATTATGATTCTTCAATACAATAAGGAGTTTAGAATACGAATTCTATTTATAGTTTATGTGACGCCCCACCCCGAGACCGACATTAGTAAAGAGAATTAACGAGTAATTCCGTCTACTAATGCAGAGAATAGGGCTGGATAAGGACGACCAACATAGCATACACTAGCTATGAACTAGACATGTCGGATTTGTGTCATATTTTTTTTCACTTACCTCTTAGTGGATGACACGTCTAATCCATAACTAATGCACACTATGATGGCTACTAAACTATTTCAGAAATAATGAGATACATATGGGGAATCATAACAATCTATCACAGAACAGCAAACTCAAATCAGCACATATATATACATAAACATGTCCCATACAAAGTCATACAGATACATCATACACATGAGGTTTATCAGAGTAGAAAAAAGAATCTATACAGTCATCCCCAAATATAAACAACACGAAAGACTAGAGACGATCCATAGAAGCTAGACAAAGGATGCATGTGTCCTACAAGAGCAAAAGCTGATCCAAAAGATAAGGTGTCCATCTAACCTGCAACTCGGTCTGACCCGAGTGAAACACACGAGTTAGGCAACTAAAACTTATCAGTAGATAAGGCTCATGTCAATAAGTTTAAGGGGAAAATATTCCATCCGTTGTTCCTAACGGATAAGAATATAAGTGCATCTTGTACATGAAGGTGTCATGTGAATCATCTCAATATCAATCAACATGGTGGATGTTAGGTTATAAGAACAATCATGAGTAAACATCCAAGGAAATCATCAAAACTTCATAAACATCTAAAACATCAAGATATGATTCAAAACATCAGAAATCAGCAATAATGTCGCCATATTCTTACGAAGGCTATGAAATCATCAAACAATACCAAATAGGTAAGAATCATCATCAAAACAGATTATTGCACGTGCTTCAACATCTTTACTAGCACTATACTTTTGGTACCGTACATCGTGATGATCGGGATTATATACATCTTAATCGTCTAGAACATCTTAATCATCTTGACGACTACGTAGTCTATAATTCAGAATCCCAATCGGTGACGTCAAAGACTCGAGTATCGATAATGTTACTTCACGATTTTGGGGCATAATCATCATCCATGGATCCCCAACATACTCGTGTCTTGTAGTACTAGTCATCTTCTAGAATGTGTCTCAACGTCTCGAGTAGGAACCCAAAAGGGTATAACACACGTCCCATACCATGTGTTATCTCCTATCGGTTTACTAATCGTCCGCTGGTTCCACATCATGAAAATCAAACATCAATATGAAATCATATCGCCTCATCTCATCGGCGAAAGAAGAAAAATAATAATAATTCGTAGCAATTCCGCTACGAAAAATCTACACAAAATCAAACTTGTCTCATCTCATCGACAAGTAAAACACAGTCTAAATCAACAAATCGTAATATACCATAAATGGTTACACCTCATCTCATCGGCAAGAGCATCTTCATCGTAATAATCCAACATCGTCTATATATTCCCGTTCAGGAATTATTGGACTACATTCCATACGAGCTCATCAAGCTAATATGGAAAAGTACGCTCTAAGTTCATCTTGAGGTACCACGGAGTGGTCCCTAATCGTGGAGGAGATCAAGAGATTCCTCAAAATATTTCGATCATACAAGTTCATACTTAAGCGATAAAGTAAACGCGCACGAGTCCCATACCCCGTAGTTTTTACTAAATCGTTTAATGTACTTTTTCGTACGTCCGAATACTCTAGAAAAGGATAAAATATTTTTATATAGGACTAAAATATTTTTATAGCGAAAATAGGATTTATAAAACTATTTATAATAAATTCCAGGATTTATAATGGAGAGAACACTATTTTTAAGGCCATAAACAATTTATAAAACCTTTTAAATATAATAATAATAGCTTAAAATCCTTTAAATATTCATAAAAAAATTTATAAGACAAGCCATGATTTTTTTCGAGAATATACTGAAATTTTTTATGGATTTTTAAATCCAAGAAAACTACTACTCCTTTTAATATTGATATAAATCGATATATATAAAAAAAAAACAATTTGAATTCAAATAAAATTTAAATACAAAAACTCATGTGAACTTGGCTAATCCATTGCTGGATATCATGGCCAAATATTAGCGTCAAATTTCATGTAATTTTTTTGCAAAAGAATGCAAATGCAATTGTCAAAATCGAACAAACACATGAATATTGTGGCTGTCAATGACAGGCCAGCAGTAAAATATCAGTTTTTCTCCATTTAAACATCAAAATTATACAAAACTTAAAACACAAAAGTTGTAGCTTATTCTTTGGGGATTTCAGAACATCCAAAATTTCAATATTCCGATTAGTAAAGTGAAAATTATGGTCGAAATACTATCCTATGAATTTTATGTGCATTAGCTAACAACAACAGGCTAGAGATAAACGTTCACGATTTCTGCATAGGAAACATCAAAATTTGACAAAGTGATTCAAATAAAAGTTGAAGCTTAGTTTCTAAGCTTTCAGGAATGGGAAAAATTATTAAATTTCGATTTGTGGTTCAAAAGATATGCTAAAAATACCACTTCAGCAAAAGAGTATTTTTGTGCCAAAAACCATTCGTTACAGCAACTTCTAACCCAGTTTTCAGGCACCAAATGAAATCAAAATGCCGTAAAAATTGGCAGGAACATACTACAGTCAATAAGCTTTGAACCGAGACCAAAATCACCTCAATCTGATAAGGGATGAGGGAGATACAAGCAAATGAAAATAGGGTATTTTCAGGATTCAATATGAACAGACCGAAGTAATTTGACGTATAGGAATTAGATTTTTTTCACAACATCAGGTGATTTAGCTTGCTGTAAGATAATTCTTACCTATTGCAGCGAAGAGCAAAGAATTGGACAGCAAGGAGAGGTCTTCTAGGCTTGCAACGAAGCTCCGGAGGCTGCTACTACAAGAAGAGAGACATGCAAAGCAAAAGCAAACCTCAAACATAAACATACAGTAAAATCACAAATGAAATCACAAATTCGAGATTAACATGATGGAGATTACCTTGCTCTCTTTAATTTGGCTAATCCTTTTTGTTTCCAGCTATAATTTGATTTATTAGAGCTTGGATAAGAAGGAGGATATGGATTTTGCTTTGTGAAGCTACTGACTAATTTGAGGAAGAAGAAGACTAAAAATAAAACGTTGGAAATTTTGTACGTACAAGTCTGTTTCTCCATCCAGATATTTCTTATGGGCTGACCTGGGTTGGGGTTAAACCCATTTAGACTTAGGTATTTATTTGTTTTATTATTTATGTGTTCATAATTTACACAATATACAAATGTACATAACTTACACATATTTGATCGGATTTTCACGATTTTGGATGCGTTGGATTCGTCTTGCCATCTAGTTTCCAATAAAATTATTAAAACTTACGTTTCAACAATTTTATTATTTTATATTCATTTATTATCAAATATAACTAATTTTCTTATTTTTGCACAATAAATTGTAAAACTAACACAATTGGTTAAATTATATTATTTTACACATCCAATAACAAAACAAATACATGTTTTGTCACTAATAAATTATTTCTCACTAATTTATCCACATTCTTCATGATTATTAATTTGTTTACTCATTTCTCCATATTTAAATTAATAAAACGCCAATATTGTTTTAAATAAACACAATATTGAACAAATTATTAATATTTATCCATCTTAAACAATATTCTACATTCATTAACCCAATACATCTCAAATTCATCATTTATCTCAAATAAACCGTATTTCCTCATTTTCTCTTAATTACTTAATTAATTACAATATTAAATTATAATTTCCATTATAATTTAATATTTTCAGTAATCTCCAAAATCAGGGTTGTTATAGACTCCCCCCTTAACAAAATTGCGTCCACGCAATTTCTAAAGGAAAAATCTATAATAACTCTACAAAGATTCAAACAAAAGAACGGAAATAGGCTTGAGATAATAAATACTCACCATGATCAAACAAAGAGAGAAAATCCGGAAAAGCACGCTCGATAGATTCTTTGGTTTCCCAAGTGCAATCATTGGGATTATCGGACCATTGAATGTTGACTAAAGGAACATTCTTGCTTCGAAGGCGCTTCACCTCTGAACCAAGAACTCAAATCGGATGCTGAATGGTATTTAAACTCGGTGAGATCTCAAGCTCAAGCTGCTCGGAGGAATCAATAATAGAATCAGAATCTCGAAGGCACTTCCTCAACTGAGAGACATGGAATACATCGTGAATGCCAGATAAATGAGGTGGAAGAGAAACTCGATAGGCTACGGGACCAATGCGCTCAATAATCGAAAATGGCCCTATATAGCGAGGAGCCAACTTCCCTATAGAGCTAAACCGCATCACTCCCTTCATCGGAGATATACGAATGAAGACATGATCACCAACGGTGAATTCAAGAGGCTTCCTACGATTATCCGCGTAGGATTTCTGACGGCTCTGAGCCTCTTTCATTCTCTGTCGAATAAGGAAAATCTTCTCCAAAGAATCACGAATCGAATCCGGACCAAGAATAAACTTCTCGCCAGATTCTAACCAACAAGAGGGAGAACGACACGGTCTACCATATAGAGCCTCAAACGGCGCCATGCCAATGTTGGACTGAAAGCTATTATTATACGAGAACTCAACCAATGGAATGTGGTCCTCCCATGAACCACCAAAATCAAGAATACAAGCTCGAAGGAGATCCTCAAGAATACGATTCACCCTCTCCGTCTGACCATCAGACTGAGGATGATAAGCAGTTGAAAGATTAAGCTTTGTACCCAAAGCTTGCTGAAAACTCACCCAGAAATGACTAGTGAATAAAGGATCACGGTCACAAACAAGAGAAGATGGAACACCATGTAACCGTACGATTTCCTTTATATAGAGCTTGGCTAAAAAAGGAGCATTCTTATTGGACTTAATAGGAACAAAATGAGTAGACTTCGTAAGGCGATCAACGATAACCCAAATACTAGAATGACCCGACCTCGAATGAGGTAGGCCGTCAACAAAATCCATCGAGACTTGGTCCCACTTCCAAAGCAGAACCTCTAAAGGCTGAAGAAGACTAGATGGCCGCTGATGCTCGGCCTTGACAAGCTGACAGGTAATCCATTTGCTCACGTGACTAGCAACATCACGTTTCATGCCTTCCCAAAAATAAAGACGACGCATATCCGCATACATCTTACTACTTCCCGGATGAATGGTATACTTAGAGCGATGACAATCATCAAGTATGTCATGCCTGAGTGCTGCGTCAGAAGGCACGACGATACGGTTCTTCAGACGAAGACAACCGTGAGAATCAACAGAATAATTCCGCAACTCATCATCACGGGACTTAGAAGAGCAAGACTGAATGAGGCGCATCGTATAATCATCATGCCTCCGAGCCTCTAGAATACGATCCAATAGAGATGGACGAGCATCCATACTAAACAACAAAGCAGGAGAATCAGAAGATGGAACACGATCACGAATATCACAAGAAGATAGAGTCATCAGAACATCCCATTCGGCTAACATCATAGAAACCATAGCCGAATGCTTGCGACTAAGCGCATCAGCAACTCGATTACCCTTGCCAGGGGTATACTCAATATCGAAGTCATATGAGGCGAGGAACTCTAACCATCGCTGTTGCCTCATATTCATATCCTTCTACGAAAAGAGATACTTGAGAGATTTGTGATCGGTATAAAGAACGAAATGCTCTCCCAAAAGATAATGATGCCAAATCTTCAAAGCGAAGACAATGGCCGCAAGCTCAAGGTCGTGGGTAGCATACCGAACTTCGTTCGGACGCAATTGTCTCGAAGCATAAGCAACTACCCGATCTTTCTGCATTAGAACTGCACCAAGACCACTAAGGCTGGCATCGGTATAAACGATAAGATCTTAGTTCCCATGAGGAACTACGAGAATATGAGCATTAGTGAGAAGCTCTTTCAATCGCCGAAAAGAAGCCTCACACTTATCAGACCAAATGAAATGGACGCCTTTTCTCGTAAGGCTAGTCAAAGGAAGCACAATGCGGGAAAAATCCTTAATGAAGCGACGATAATAACCCGCCAAACCAAGAAATGAACGAATCTCGTGAACATTCTCAGGCCTCTTCCAATTCTGAATAGCTTCGACCTTAGAAGGATCGACTGAGATGCCATTGGAAGATATAACGTGGCCTAGGAATTTCACTTGCTTCTCCCAGAAGTGACACTTAGAAAATTTTTCTTTGAGTTGATGCTGAGAAGAGTACTTAAAACAATTCTAAGATGTCGAGCATGATCGGCTTCGGACTTCGAATAAACAAGAATGTCGTCGATGAAAACAAGCACGAACTTATCGAGATATTCTCGGAATACTCGATTCATAAGATCGACGAAGTAAGTTGGGGCGTTGGTCAGACTGAATGGCATGACGAGCCACTCATAAGAACCATAGCGAGTGCGGAAAGCTGTAAGGGGAACACTATCTTCCGCAACACGGAGCTGATGAAAACCAGTGGCCAGGTCTAGCTGAGAAAAGACCTTAGCACCACTAAGTTGATCAAACATATCATCAATACGGGGCAAGGGATAACGATTCTTGATGGTTAACTCGTTAAGCTTGCGATAGTCAACACAAAGCCTAAGAGTACCATCGGATTTCCTCATGAATACCACCGCGACACCCCACGGTGAAGAGCTAGAACGAACAAAATGCTTGGCTTCAAGATCAAGGAGTTGTTTCTTGAGTTCCTCATTTTCCCGTGTAGACATCCTCGTGGGAGGACGACTAACAGGATGAGCACCAGGAATAAGATCAATACGGAACTCAATAGAACGCTTAGGAGGCAATCCAGAAACAGGCTCGAACAAATCAGGGAAATCACAGACAACTGGAATATGAAATACATCGCTATCAACATCGTGAGAATCAAGAGCAAATAGAGAAGCCATAGAATCACCATCGAAATCACGAAGAGAAAGGGAGAGCTGATCGGGAGAATCTGGGTGATGCAAATAAAGAACACGCTCCAAGCAAAGAATTCTGGCATCGTAACGAATGAGCCAGTCCATACCGAGAATCATATCAAATCCAAAAAAAGGAATCACGTACAGATTCACACGGAAAGGAAAACCGCAAATCCAAATCTCAACATCATCACAAATCAAACTAAGAGTAGCGGGTCCTCCAATAGGATTGGCAATCCGCAAAGAAGCAAGCAAGCAAGCAACATCCAACTGTAAAGCAACAATGATTTCCTTCGATACGAATGAGTGTGAAGCACCCGTATCGAAAAGCACTCTAATAGAACTATCATGAAATAATATAGAACCTTCCAAGATAAAAGACAACGTACCTCCAGGCTGAGGAGCATCGCCCAAGGCAGAAGCAACATTGAGCTGACCCTGACGAGAACCTTTCCCCTTCTTGGGGCAAGAAGCAATGAGATGTCCCTCCTTCTTACAATAGATACATCGGCGGGGCTTAGGACAATCTCTCACGGGATGATCAGGGGAGCCACAGTTGAAGCAAGCAAAGGACTTCGAAGGCTGAGACTGAGAAGAAGATCCACTCTGCTTCTTCTTCTTCTTCGGAGGAAAAGGCTTACGAAAGAACTTCTTCTTCTTCGGAGGAAAAGGCTTACGAAAGAACTTCTTCTTCTTAGTCGGGTTGGCCCGAATACTAACATCTTCATCACTATCCTCTTCCTGCTCGACCGCTTTAAGGCGAAGGGCCGCATCAACTAGCTTCTCGAAAGAGAGCTCAAGACGAAGCATAAGGGATTTCTTCAGATATTTCTTAAGTCCAGAGACGAACTTAAGATTCTTCTTATAAGGAGTTGGGATATGCTCAAGGCCATACTTCGAGAGACCCTTGAAAGAAGCAACATACTCGGATACAGAAAGCTTTCCTTGCTTAAGCTCAAGGAAACGATGAGCTAAGGTAGCTCTCTCAGAATCTGGAATGAACTTGAGCTCGAACCGCTCACGAAACTGATCCCACTCAAGAGTATCCTCATCAATCTCATAAATAAGCAGATCATACCAATGAAGAGCTCGTTCTTGCAACATACTAGATGCTACGAGAACGCAGTGGCGGCTAGAAATCTCCATACGGCTGAATATACGCTCACAAGAACCGAGCCATGCCTCAATCTCTAGAACAGACTCGGTGCCTCTAAAGGGCTTGCCACCGAGGTGAGTATAATCACTACACATGCCGGCAAAGGCTGACTTGTGAGGAACAGAAGAAGAACTGGTCATGGGAGGCTGAATGCTCCGCACAAGCTCGAGAATCTGGTCAGTAGACATGTATACGCCCTCAGGACGAGAACCACTGGACGGTCCTGCCCCAGACTGGCATCCTCTACCACATCCAGACATAGCTGAAAGATAAGGCAAGAATGGATCAACATAGGATAGATATATTCATAACAATTCGAAAGCAGAAATGTAATGGAATACTATGGAATAAAAATGCACATTCCTAGACGTATTCCTTTCTATCCACCCCAAAGGAATCAAAAAGGGACACAATCAAATCATGAATAAGGACAAGGATAAATCAAGGTGAATGGATCGTGAATTTTGGGATGATACATGTAGATGTATTGTATTCAATGTATGGTATCTCGTGTGCTGTTCTGTTCATATCACATTAATTTCTAAAACGATGCTCTGATACCAAGCTGTGACGCCCCACCCCGAGACCAACATTAGTAAAGAGAATTAACGAGTAATTTCGTCTACTAATGCAGAAATAGGGCTGGATAAGGGCGACCAACATAGCATACACTAGATATGAACTAGACATGTCGGATTTGTGTCAGATTTTTTTCACTTACCTCTTAGTGGATGACACGTCTAATCCATAACTAATGCACACTACGATGGCTACTAAACTATTTCAGAAATAATGAGATACATATGCGGAATCATAACAATCTATCACAGAACAACAAACTCAGATCAGCACATATATATACATACACATGTCCCATTCAAAGTCATACAGATACATCATACACATGAGGTTTATTAGAGTAGCAAAAAGAATCTATACAGTCATCCCCAAATATAAACAACACGAAAGACTAGAGACGATCCATAGAAGCTAGACAAAGGATGCATGTGTCTCATAAGAGCAAAAGCTGATCCAAAAGATAAGGTATCCATCTAACCAGCAACTCGGTCTAACCCAAGTGAAACACACGGGTCAGGCAACTAAAACTTATCAGTAGATAAGGCTCATGTCAATAAGTTTAAGGGGAAAATATTCCATCCATTGTTCCTAACGGATAAGAACATAAGTGCATCGTGTACATGAAGGTGTCATGTGAATCATCTCAATATTAATCAATATAGTGGATGCTAGGTTATAAGAACAATCATGAGTAAACATCCAAGGAAATCATCAAAACTTCATAAACATCTAAAACATCGAGATATGATTCAAAACATCAGAAATCATCAATAATGTCACCTTATTCTTACGAAGGCTATGAAATCATCAAACAATACCAAATAGGTAAGAATCATCATCAAAACAGATTATTGCACGTGCTTCAACATCTTTACTAGTACTATACTTTTGGTACCGTACATCGTGATGATCGGGATTATATACATCTTAATCGTCTAGAACATCTTACTCATCTTGACGACTACGTAGTCTATAATTCAGAATCCCAATCGGTGACGTCAAAGACTCGAGTATCGATAATGATACTTCGTGATTTTAGGGCATAATCATCATCCACGGATCCCCAACATACTCGTGTCTTGTAGTACTAGTCATCTTCTAGAATGTGTCTCAACGTCTCGAGTAGGAACCCAAAAGGGTGTAACACACGTCCCATGCCATGTGTTATCTCCTATCGGTTTACTAATCGTCCGCTGGTTCCACATCATGAAAATCAAACATCAATATGAAATCATATCGCCTCATCTCATCAGCGAAAGAAGAAAAAAATAAATAATTCGTAGCAATTCCGCTACGACAAATCTACACAAAATCAAACTTGTCTCATCTCATCGACAAGTAAAACACAATCTAAATCAACAAATCGTAATATACCATAAATGGTTACACCTCATCTCATCGGCAAGAGCATCTTCATCGTAATAATCCAACATCGTCTATATATTCCCGTTCAGGAATTATTAGACTACATTCCATACGAGCTTATCAAGCTAATATGGAAAAGTACGCTCTAAGTTCATCTTGAGGTACCACGGAGTGGTCCCTAATCGTGGAGGAGATCAAAAGATTCCTCAAAATATTTCGATCATACAAGTTCATACTTAAGCGATAAAGTAAACGCGCACGAGTCCTATACCCCGTGGTTTTTACTAAATCGTTTAATGTACTTTCTCGTACATTCGAATACTCTAGAAAAGGATAAAATATTTTTATATAGGACTAAAATATTTTTATAGCGAAAATAGGATTTATAAAACTATTTATAATAAATTCCAGGATTTATAATGGAGAGAACACTATTTTTAAGGCCATAAAACAATTTATAAAAACCTTTTAAATATACTAATAATAGCTTAAAATCCTTGAAATATTCATAAAAAAATTTATATGACAAGCCATGATTTTTTTTGAGAATATACTAAATTTTTTTTATGGATTTTTAAATCCAAGAAAACTACTCCTCCTCTTAATATTGATATAAATCGATATATATATATATATATATATATATATATATATATAAAACAATTTGAATTCAAATAAAATTTAAATCCAAAAACTCATGTGAACTTGGCTAATCCATTGCTGGATATCGTGGCCAAATATTAGCGTCAAATTTCATGTAATTTTTTTGCAAAAGAATGCAAATGCAATTGTCAAAATCGAACAAACACATGAATATTGTGGCTGTCAATGACAGGCCAGCAGTAAAAATAACAGTTTGTCTCCATTTAAACATCAAAATCGTACAAAACTTAAAACGCAAAAGTTGTAGCTTATTCTTTGGGGATTTCAGAACATCCAAAATTTCAATATTCTGATCAGAAACGTGAAAATTGTGGTCGAAATACTATCCTATGAATTTTATGTGCATTAGCTAAGAACAACAGGCTAGAGATAAACATTCACGATTTCTACATAGGAAACATCAAAATTTGGCAAAGTGATTCAAAGAAAAGTTGTAGCTTAGTTTCTAATATTTCAGGAATGGGCAAAATTATTAAATTCCGATTTGTGGTTCAAAAGATATGCTCAAAATACTACTTCAGCAAAAGAGTATTTCTGTGCCAAAAACCATTCGTTACAGCAACTTCTAACCCAATTTTCAGGCAACAATGAAATCAAAATGCCGTAAAAATTGGCAGGAATATACTACAGTCAATAAACTTCGAAACGAGACCAAAATCACCTCAATCCGATAAGGGATGAGGGAGATACGAGCAAATGAAAATAGGATATTTTCAGGATTCAATATGAACAAACCGAAGTAATTTGACGTACAGGGATTAGATTTTTTTCACAACTTCAGGTGATTTAGCTTGCAGTAAGATAATTCTTACCGTTTGCAGCGAAGAATTGGACAGGAAGGAGAGGTCTTCTAGGCTTGCAACGAAGCTCCGGAGGCTGCTACTACAAGAAGAGAGACATGCAAAGCAAAAGCAAACCTCAAACATGAACATACAGTAAAATCACAAATGAAATCACAAATTCGAGATTAACATGATGGAGATTACCTTGCTCTCTTTAATTTGACTAATTACTCTTTTAATTTCAGCTATAATTTGATTTATTAGAGCTTGGATAAGAAGGAGGACATGGATTTTGCTTTGTGAAGCTACTGGCTAATTTGAGGAAGAAGAAGACTAAAAATAAAACGTTGGAAATTTTGTACGCACAAGTTTATTTTTCCATCCAGATATTTATTATGGGCTGACCTGGGTTGGGTTTAAACCCATTTAGACTTAGGTATTTATTTGTTTTATTATTTATGTGTTCATAATTTACACAATATACAAATGTACATAACTTACACATATTTGATTGGATTTTCACGATTTTGGACGCGTTGGATTTGTCTTGCCATCTAGTTTCCAATAAAATTATTAAATCTTATGTTTCAACAATTTTATTATTTTATATTCATTTATTATCAAATATAACTAATTTTCTTATTTTTGCACAATAAATTGCAAAACTAACACAATTGGTTAAACTATATGATTTTACACATCCAATAACAAAACAAATACATGTTTTGTCACTAATAAATTATTTCCCACTAATTTATCCACATTCTTCATGATTATTAATTTATTTACTCATTTCTCCATATTTAAATTAATAAAATGCCAATATTGTTTTAAATAAACAAAATATTGAACAAATTATTAATATTTATCCATCTTAAACAATATTCTACATTCATTAACCCAATACATCTCAAATTCATTATTTATCTCAAATAAACCGTATTTCCTCATTTTCTCTTAATTACTTAATTAAATACAATATTAAATTATAATCTCCATTATAATTTAATATTTTCGGTAATCTCCAAAACCAGGGTTGTTACAGTTTACACCACTTATTCTTATATCTTTCTTTGTAAAATAGGATTTAAATAGAATATGAGGTTTAGATTGCAATGCAATTCTTATAATTTAAGATATTCAATTGAATTGGTGTAATAAATTGATTTTCTATCTTGTTTACAAGTCTATTATTGTAGTTTTGATTATGAATATTTATTCCAGGTTTTGGACATTTGAATTCTATGAAATGTTGTGAAATTGAAGAAAAAAGACTTGTAACGATAATTTATTAGGGAATTGACATTTAATGCTAGTATATGACGTAAAATCTGTGCGTTCAGAAATTATTAATCATGAATATTTATTTACTTCTATCTATGTAATTAACATATATTTATTGCGTATATGGCGTAGTTAATTAGGCATTTATTAACATTTATTTTCCCCCATTAGGAAGGTAATTCATTTTGAGGTGAAAATAAGAGGAAACTCTTATATATTGCCTAATTATTAATTTAAGGCATAATAAGAAAGATTCCTTATAAGGCCTCATTATGAGACGATATGATGAGTGTGTGTGTGTGAAGAGTAATTGATTTGTGGCTAAGTCATAGGGATTCGAGGTCAATAGAATTACATGACGGAAGTCATCCCTTCACTTTGAGGCTACCTGTGGTTGTGTGCACTTTTATTGATGTGAGATATCCTTATGATAACTATTTATAATGAAGTGAGTTTAGTTCCAAATTATGTAGGGGAAACCTAGGCAGCTAATCTGGCTGCCAGTTCCTTTGAATAGAGGACTAATGTGAGACGTCATTATCGGTATGAGCCATAAGATGAAGGGCCTGCTTCGAGGTTTGAGGTATTAAGTGGTTGGACCCACCTTTTTCCCTAGATGAAGTATTAAATGGTCAAGGGGTTACATTAGGTGGTATCTTTACAGGGGTCCGCTTCTAGAATTAGGCTTTAAATGATGAGATCTGCCTATTTTCGACTTGGAAGTATTAAGTGGCCTATGAGATTCCATATGATGTTAGTTAGATAGTACAATTGAGGAGCACACTTCTGGAATTAGGCCTTAAATGATGGGTCTGCCTGTTTTGCACTGGAAAGTATTAAGTGGCTAGGGTACCGTCTCCCACATTATTAGCAGTTTATAAGGTATGATTGGGATATGTGATCTACTTCTGGAATGGAAGGTATTAAGTGATTGGATCTGCCTTCTTTCCTTATAAAGAAGTATCAAATGATTTTAATGATTTTATGTTAGTAGACATGTTCTTATTCTGAAATATGCTGCCTAAGTACGGAAAAGGTAAGACTCAAGATTTTTATTCACCAGCCACTTATTGTTCTGAATCCTGTAGAATACAATAGCCTATGATTTTTGTTTGATGATAATAAACATATATATATATATTCTTTAAATATATTTGTTATTGTACTAATTTATTTTTCCATATAATTAAATAAATATTTGTTGAATAAAATAAATAACTCAGAATTTTATTCAAACAAATATTTTATTAGAATTCAAATAGTATAAATTTGAGCACTCACTACCTTTACACATTTTCAATTACAATACATTTTCAATTAAACACAATTTTCACTTTACAAATTTCACCTCACCACATATTCACTCAACACTCGTATTTGATCTTCAACTTTGTTCCAGCATGTATCAAGCTTCTAAATTATCTGCAAAATAAATACTAACGCAGTAAAATTGAAATAGAAAATATTTTGCGATGCTCAATAAAGTGTATGTTTTGAAAATATTATTTGCCCTAGTTATTTGCCTTGTTCATCATCATTTTTCTTTTAATTCATCATACACGAACAACTTGTCACATGCATAGTGTATCACTGAACAGGCCACAAGGTCATGCACATTGATATACACTTGCTTGATATAATTGCATGGACAAGTGGGCATAAGGTCAAACCTAAACAGAGGCTAGATTCAGCACAGGTACTATTCAAAATACAAAACAAAATTCAGTTCAGAAAGTACAAAAGACATGTACAAAGCAGCAGGTATGAATGGATTTATACATGAAATTCAGAGCAAACAAGGGACGGTCTAACTCAAAGAAAATCAAGGTCAGTGCAATCAAAAAACAACAAGAGTTCAAATATGTGTATATTAAATCAAAGCAACATTCAACATACAATATGACAAAGTGGTGAACTAGCAATGAACCAGACCAGTACAGCATGCAGATATGAGCCAGAACAAAGGATAGAGAATATAAATGAAATGACTCGATGTAACTGATAGTTTAACTCAAAGCAACTCAAGAACCACACAGTGCAACACAAAACACAGACTAGAGGCAAATAGGCACATACATACATGAAGATATCAAGTTCTCCAAAATAGTGCAGACTTGACTACTTGGACACAGCAGTGGTGATATGAAAACTTCAAGTGAAATAGAACCAAGACTACAAGAACAAGAGATATGAATCATTTCAAACTATCATATGAAAATGAATTGCAACATCAGAAACAAATCAGTGCAGACGACCAACATGATGACAGTAACTCAATACAGACAAGACTTCAAGTATGTATACAACCAGAGACAAATACAAGTAATGGACAATGCACAAGCAAGCTACTTGCAGACTTCAAATACAACAAGTTATGACATGTATAGAGAATTAAGTGCAACTCTAAATGACACAAGGATGGATAAAGCTGATTAACTCGAATCTAGTCACAACGTAGAGTCCAAAATGCAAAACAACAAGAGTTCAAATATGCTCTGGTTCAACTTCAACAAGCACTCAAGCAAACCAGGAAATATGCTCGTATATACATATGAAACTAAGAATACATAATCAAAATGCAAAGCCATCAAGTAAGAGCATCAACTAGCACACATATGTGCATGTCTATGCACACATGTATATATGTATATATAGTGGCAAAGCAATCAATAGAAGAGATGTCAATGCATTGAAACTGGACATGTACCTTGACCAGAAACTAGCACAGAATGTATAGCTAGAGAATGCAAGTGCACCACACACAAACATATTAGAATAATTCAATAATTTATTATTCATGAATTTTGAACTTGTCAACTAGGAAAATATATTCAAGATATATATTTAGTCGAAGTAACAAAGCATGTAGCAGGAAAGAGTTGAAAATGTCAGTATCATAATGAACCAAGCAAACAGTGAATGGTGATATGCAACAAGCAATGTTATAACAGGGAAGCAGTTTACATATTTATAGTAAATACGAGTAGCTGTTCAAACATGTCAAGGAATGGTTAAAAAAAGTGAACAACACCATTGAATTTGTCAAAAATTTGATCATTGCCAACTAAGAATGGAATCAGAGAAAAGAACGGAGCAAATTTCTATGGATTAATACGTATGAGATGAACAAGTCAGAATAATCACAAGCGCTCAAGCAAAGATATTATGGACAAGTGCAATTCACGAAAAATTCAAACTCAAAAATACGAAAGAATTAATAGGGTTTCGATTCCTATTTAACCGAAATTAATCATCGCAAGCAAGCATTCGAGTTCAAGCTAAACCAAAGCAAGCCATTGAAGTAAATACAAACCAATAACTCGAATCAAAGTCGAGCACAATCGAAGTTGAAAAAGGAAAACCACGTACCAATTTAATCCAAGCAACTCGAGCTCGACATTTGAAGCTGCAGTAAGTAATCAAAGCTAGAGATTTGATTGGCGAGCATATCGAAGCGAAAGCATACTCCGATCAAAAAATTTCAAGCGGCGATGTCAAATTAACAGAACCCTAGCTCTTGAACAAGTAACAAAGAACGGCCGAAGTCGTCACGAACAAAAGAAAAGAGGAGGACATCTCTTTAGTTTAATTTTTTATTGGGCCGGTCTAGTTTATTTTATTTTAGGCTTAATTGATATATAGGGTTTTGTTTAGTTGTTTTATTTTATTTTGTAATTTTCTTTTAAAATTATGCAACTCTCTAGTCGTGTGACTAGGTTATGAACTACAGTAGTGTAGTTCGAGAATTTGCAACTCAGTGGCTGAGTTTTGGTAGGATCTTGGGCGTAGAGTTATGTTAGTCATTAGCAGGTGTCGCAAGTTACGTGTGTAAGTATCTGACTGCTTAATTTCTAGTAGAAGCTTTGGGGGTAGCACGTAGGCAGGGTTTTGCCGAAGCTGGGTAAATTTATGTGTGATCTCTACTGCATTACGTTTCGTTATTGTTTTTATTTCCGCATTTATTTTCATTCTTATCAGTATCACCCTATTACCCCCCTCTATGGTGAAAACGACCCTATATGTGGTATCGGAGCCATGTTAATAGCATTGATGTCTAACCCTAGTTGCAAATCTAGCAAGAGTCAGTCCGGTATTATTCCCCTTATTTTTGATGGACAGATTTTTTAATTGGAAAGTAAAAATGGAATTTTATTTAAAATCTGTTAGTTTTAAATGTTGGGATACTATTAAAAATGGGTGTGGTATAGTAGACAACAAAAATACTTCGATTAATGCTCTTGCTATGCGTATACTATATTATCATATTAGTCAAGACAATTTTAACTATATCTCTCACTGTGAAAGTGCACAGGAAATCTAAAATATTTTTTATTGCAATATATGGTGCAAAAGTCAAGAACGGTGAAAAATCCTCCATAATCAACTCAGTTGAAGAAACATGTTTGACAGAATTTGCAAAAAACAGCAGCGATGAAGATTCACTAGCCAGTGAGATAAGTGATCTTTCGTTCAATGATTTAGTTCTCTTATGCCGAAAATTAAATGAAAATAATGAAGCTCTTGAGATGAAAAATAATAAGTTAAAAAGGGAATGGTCTAAACTGCGTTAGAAAAATAATGATTTGGAAAATGAGCTTAAAAATATTAAAAAAAATTAAAATTTCTAATTTCAAAAGGTGTTTGGACTACGAAAAAGAATTTGCTTGTTTTCATGAAAACTTTCAAAAATTAGAAAATGAAATTTTAATTTAGGAGAAGAGCAAAACTGAGTTGATTTGTAAAAATAATACTTTGCAATAAGAGTTAGATAGCTTTAAGAGGTCGGAAAGTTCTAAATGTGCAATTTTTGAGGTTAACGAAAATTTCAGAACCCTTGAAAAAGAAAACGTGATTTTGAGCAAATATGAAATTATTCGATCAAATCATGAGTTTGAAAAGGAGATTGAAAAAATCAAGGATTGTGAAAAATTAAATTTAAGAAACTCCAACTCATTGAAACCGAGATACTAGAAATTGAGACTAAAATTAGAGAGCTTGAAAATGAAAATATGGGCTAAAAAATGAATAATTTTGAAAAGAGAGATAGTACCATTAGTTTTTGTTCGAAGCTAATAAATGAAAATAAACTTCTAAAATCCAAAAGTTAATAAACTAGAGTTGATTACTAAAAAAAATTTTACTAGGGAAAAATCATTTAATACGCTCTTAGAATATCAACTCTTCTTGAATAAAAGGAAAGGATTTGGATTTGTGAAAGTGTCAAAATATGAACAAATGACTAATAACACTGTTAAAGGGGAAAAAATGAACCAGATGCATAAAGTGTGGAAATATTGGACATGGCAAGAATAATTGTCAAAATATGTACAAACAGAAAACCGTTAAACAAATATGGATTTCAAAAGGTACTAATATAAATGGTTTGAAATTTAAACAAATTTGGATTCCCAAGGGTACAATTGTAGATGCTAATGGTTTATTATATAGACAAATTTGCGTACTAAACATTCCAATAGATAATAATAGTGGTCCTACATCCTCAGTTAGACCACTTGCCCTCTCCAAAATTTAGACACATAGTAGGCTAAGGAACAAAGTTGATGGAGATAGATTTTGAGTTGTTCTAGGTGATTGATAAACTAAAATTTAAAAGTTACTTAGCCTATAAAGATTAGACGGAGATCACTGCATTTCAGATATCACAAAATCGAAGGAAAGTGAGGTATGATCTCTTAACTCAATTTTGTTCACAGATTGTTAATTATGCTTTCATCGACATTGTTTAAGTAATACTGCCATATCTTGAACATCTCAACTTTGATTTTTGAAATTATTGAAATTTTGGAGAGCTAACCGATAACGCTACAACTTTTTTGTTTTTAGTTTTTATTGATTCACTTAGGAATGTCATGAAATACTGCTTTGATGAATTTTTTAAATATGTGTTTTTTCTCAGTATAGATTACTTTACTTGTGCTTGACATAAATGGACGTGCCTTCTTATATACCACTATATATCACCATGAATACCTCAAATACAAGTGGTATCTGATTCATCTCATGTTGAAATCATTTTTTTCAATTATTTAATTATTTATATTGATTTTCAACAAGAAGTCATTTTCACAAAACCCCTTACAGAAAATTGATTTCCACTTATTTTGATTTTTGAAACTTGGGTTTTCATCATGATAAAAATACTCTAGTTTATTTCGGTAAGAGAGTTACTCCAGAAAAGATAACCATTGACTAATCGAATCTTTTGGAACTTATCAAAATTATTATAATGCTTGAAAAGTGATGGATAGTGATTAAATTATATTTCATAACAAGAGGAAGTATAATTTTATAATTTCATGAAAATTAAATAAATTTTATAATATTTTTAGATTAGTACTTATTCCATGATCATTTCTATCACTTTCACCTTTTTGTCAATCCATACATCATAATATACTGTGAAGAATTTGATATGTCAAAATAAGAAAATATTTTTTTGTAAAATAATTATATCCTAAAGTATTCACTCTCATTTAAAAGTCCTCACGGTTATGTATGAGTGAATTATTCGAATTTCTATATATGGGCTTTCATTCTCATTTAAAAGTCCTCATGTTTATATATGGATGGGACACATATAAGAAAGGGATACATATCAAATATATTCTAATTTCATTTAAGTCCTCATGGTTATGCATGGTTAGAAAACACTTGACATGTTTTTTTTTTAAAAAAAGGGGTAACTACTAACCTCATTTACAAGTTCTAATGGTTATGCATGGCTAGTAAATGCTCTAAATTTTTTTGTATAATATTTGGAAAGGGAAAATGCATAAATTATTCCTTTATTGAAAATATCAAACTCTTGTCATTATATAAAATTTTCCATATCCTACAATTTCTCTAAAGTGGAGTTTGTTTCTAATTAATAAAATATTATGATTTTTGTTTGATTAATTGTAATTTGAAATTAATATTTCCCTCTTGATTAGATTTTATATTTTTAATCAAAATCGTAGCTATTTTAATTACTATCATTATTTTTGATCATAACAAAAGGGGGAGAGAGAGGTTAAGATTTTGATTTTTGAGCAATATCCTTACTAATATACATGAGTGTTTTTATTCAAGGTTATTTTAATTAATTTTTCAATTTTAACTACACGCATCTGTGTAATCGGGAGTTTTTTTGTAGGAGGAGCATTCAAGTAGGGGGAGCTCATTAAATTCATTAAGACCAAATACATTTAATAGGGTCAAAACCTTAATATATGTTTGTTATCATCAAATGAGAGAGATTGTAGAATACAATAGCCTATGATTTTTGTTTGATGATAATAAACATATATATATATATTCGTTTAAATGTATTTGTTATTGTACTATTTTATTTTTCCCCATAATTAAATAAATATTTGTCGAATAAAATAAATAACTCGGAATTTTATTCAAACAAATAGTTTATTACAAATTCAAATAGTACAAATTTGAGCCCTCACTACCTTTACACATTTTTCAATTACAAAACATTTTCAATTGCAACAAAATTTTCACTTTCTAAATTTCACCTCACTACATATTCACTTAATATTCGTATTTGATCTTCAATTTTGTTCCAGCCTATATCCAGCTTCTGAATTATCTACAAAATAAATACCGACGCAGTAAAATTGAAATAGAAAATATTTTGTAGTGCTCAATAAAGTGTGTGTTTTGAAAATATTATTTGCTTCAGTTGTTTGGGTTGTTCGTCATTATTTTTCTTTTAATTCATCATACACGAACAACTTATCACATGCACAATATATCACTGTACATGCCACAAGGTCATGCACACCGATATACACTTGCTTGATAAAATTGCAGGGACAAGTGAGCACAAGGTCAAAACCAAGCCGAGGCTGCATTCAACACATGTGCAATTCAAAATACAAAACAAAATTCAGTTCAAAAAGTACAAAAAACATGTACAAAGCAGCAGGTATGAATGTATGTATACATGAAGTTCAGAGAAAACAAGGGACAGTCTAACTCGAAGAAAACCAAGGTCAGTGTAATCAGAAAACAACAAGTGTTCAAACATGTGTATATGAAATCAAAGCAACATTCAACATACAACATGATAAAGTGGTTAACCAGCAATGAACCAAACCAGTACAGTATGCAGATATAAGCCAAAACGAAGGATAGAGAATATAAATGAAATGACTCGAAGTAACTGGCAGTTTAACTCAAAGCAACTCAAGAACCGCATAGTGCAACTCAAAACACAGACCAAAGGCAAACATGCACATACATATATTGAGATATCAAGTTCTCCAAAATAGTGCAGACTTGACTGCATGGACATAGCATTGGTGATATGAAAACTTAAAGTGAAACAGAACCAAGACTACAAGAACAAGAGATATGAATCATTTTAAACTATCATATGAAAATGAAATGCAACATCAGAAACAAATCAGTGCAGACAACCAATATGATGACAGTAACTCAACATAGACAGACTCCAGATATATATACAACCAGAGATAAATACAAGTAATGGCCAGTGCACAAGCAAGCTACTTGCAGACTTCAAATGCAACCAGTTATGACATGCATAGAGAATCAAGTGCAAACTCTAAATGACACAAGGAAGGATAAAGCTAGTTAACTTGAATCTAGTCACAACGTAGAGTACAAAATGCAAAACGACAAGAGTTCAGATATGCTCTGGTTTAACTTCAACATGATCTCAAGCAACATGGAAATGTGCTCGTATATACATATGCAACTGAGAATACATAATAAAAATGCAAAGCCATCAAGTAAGAGCATCAACTTGCATACATATATGCATGTCTGTACATACATGTATATATGTATATATTGTGGCAAAGCAATCAATAGTAGAGACGTCAATGCATTGGAAGTAGACATGGAGCTTGGCCAGAAACTAGCACAGAATGTATAGCCAGAGAATGCAAGTGCACCACACACAAGGTCATGCACATTGATATACACTTGCTTGATATAATTGCATGGACAAGTGGGCATAAGGTCAAACCTAAACAGAGGCTGGATTCAGCACAGGTACTATTTAAAATACAAAACAAAATTCAGTTCAGAAAGTACAAAAGACATGTACAAAGCAGCAGGTATGAATGGATTTATACATGAAATTTAGAGCAAACAAGGGACGGTCTAACTCAAAGAAAATCAAGGTCAGTGCAAACAAAAAACAACAAGAGTTCAAATATGTGTATATTAAATCAAAGCAACATTCGACATACAATATGACAAAGTGGTGAACTAGCAATGAACCAGACCAGTACAGCATGCAGATATGAGCCAGAACAAAGGATAGAGAATATAAATGAAATGACTCGATGTAACTGATAGTTTAACTCAAAGCAACTCAAGAACCACACAGTGCAACACAAAACACAGACTAGAGGCAAACAGGCACATACATACATGAAGATATCAAGTTCTCCAAAATAGTGCAGACTTGACTACTTGGACACAGCAGTGGTGATATGAAAACTTCAAGTGAAATAGAACCAAGACTACAAGAACAAGAGATATGAATCATTTCAAATTATCATATGAAAATGAATTGCAACATCAGAAACAAATCAGTGTAGACGACCAACATGATGACAGTAACTCAACACAGACAAGACTTCAAGTATGTATACAACCAGAGACAAATACAAGTAATGGACAATGCACAAGCAAGCTACTTGCAGACTTCAAATACAACAAGTTATGACATGTATAGAGAATTAAGTGCAACTCTAAATGACACAAGGAAGGATAAAGCTGATTAACTCGAATCTAGTCACAACGTAGAGTCCAAAATGCAAAACAACAAGAGTTCAAATATGCTCTGGTTCAACTTCAACAAGCACTCAAGCAAACCAGGAAATGTGCTCGTATATACATATGAAACTAAGAATACATAATCAAAACGCAAAGCCATCAAGTAAGAGCATCAACTAGCACACATATGTGCATGTCTATACACACATGTATATATGTATATATAGTGGCAAAGCAATCAATAGAAGAGATGTCAATGCATTGAAACTGGACATGTACCTTGACCAGAAACTAGCACAGAATGTATAGCTAGAGAATGCAAGTGCACCACACACAAACATATTAGAATAATTCAATAATTTATTATTCATGAATTTTGAACTTGTCAACTAGGAAAATATATTCAAAATATATATTCAGTCGAAGTAACAAAGCATGTAGCAGGAAAGAGTTGAAAATGTCAGTATCATAATGAACCAAGCAAACAGTGAATGGTGATATGCAACAAGCAATGTTATAACAAGGAAGCAGTTTACATATTTATACTAAATACCAGTAGCAGTTCAAACACGTCAAGAAATGGTTTCAAAAAAAATGAACAACATCATTGAACTTGTCAAAAATTTGTTCATTGCCAGCAAAGAATGGAATCAGAGAAAAGATTGAAGCAAAATTCAAATTAATGGAGTAATACGCATGAGATGAACAAGTCAGAATAATCACAAGCGCTCAAGCAAAGATCGTATGGACAAGTGTAATTCACGAAAAATTCAAACTCAAAAATACGAACGAATTAATAGGGTTTCGATCCCTATTTAACCCAAATTCACCATCGAAAAACAAGCACTCGAGTTCATGCTAAACCAAAGCAAGCCATTGATGTAAATCACAAACCAATAACTCGAATCAAAGTCGAGCATAATCGAAACCGAAAAAGGAAAATCACATACCAATTTAATCCAATCAATTCGAGCTCAACATTTGAAGCTTCTATAAGTAATCAAAGATAGAGATTCGATTGGCGAGGCATATCAAAGCGAAAGCATACTCCAATCGAGTAATTTCAAATGGCAGCATCAAATTAACTGAACCTAAGATTTTGAATGAGTAACAAAGAATGGCCAAAGTCATCATGAATAAAAGAAAAGAGGAAGACGTCTCTTTAGTTTAATTTGTTATTGGGCTAGTCTGTTTTATTTTATTTTGGGCATAGTTGATATATAGGTTTTTGTTTAGCTATTTTTATTTTATTTTTTAATTTCTTTTGAAATTGTATAATTCTTTGGTCGTGTGACTAGGTTACGAACCACGGTGGTGTAATTCAAGAATTCGCAACTCAGTGGCTGAGTTATGGTAGGGTTTTAAGAGTATGTTAGTCATTAGCGGGTGTCGCAAGTTTACGTATATAAGCGTCTAACTACTTAATTTCTAGTAGAAACCTTAGGGGCAGCACATATGTAGGGTTTCGCTGAAGCTGGGTAAATTTGTGTGTGATCTCTACTACATTACTTTTTGTTATTGTTTTTATTTTTGCATTTATTTTCATTTATTTGTGTCACCCTATTCATCCCCCCTCTAGGGTGAAAACGATCCTACAAATCCCTCCTTATTACAACACAGGTTAAGGATGGAGTAATGGTGGTGACGGTTCTTAGAGATGGAGACGCCTGGCTTGTGGTAGTATTTATTATTATTACTTGCTTGTATGTGTACCCATGTATTTAGATAATTATTGTAACAAATATCATGTTATGGTTTCTATGGAATTTTGTATTGTGACATTTTTATGGTTTTGAAATAAAAGAGTACACTTTTCTATTATATTTTGTTCCATCAGTTGTTAGTTCTGAAAGTTTAGTTATGGCTCTATACTATTATTTTTTTAGTTCTACCAACAACTTACCTTAGAATGGATCTAAGTTTCGAATAACCTTTTTCGGTTCAATATTTAGGCCTATTCTAGGGCGGGATGTTACACTCAATTCATAAGATGTTCGTTTCAATGTTCCTACAAGTTATTATCTACCCAACCCATGTAGTAAAGAGGTAAAACTGCTCATAAATTGGTCGGCACAAATAACCAAACAACAAATGATAATAATAGAATATTATCATTTCCTAACAAACAAACACATCATAAATGACTATACTGATTTATGAAAATTGTTCTTTTATATATAAAATATAATCTAAGGTAAAATTATTCATTTACTAATTCCAAAACAATAATATGTCGGTTTGCCCTTTCTAAGTGTATAGAGACCCCTGTCAACAACGATAGCAACCCATATTAATTAGAATCCATAAGCTACTCTACAAACCAATCAACACAAAATAAAATGTTTTTGTAAAAATAACATATACGCACTCTCGTATACATACACTCAACTCATAATAAGGCTTTCCATTACCCTATCTCTCAATGAGTTATATCCCATAAAGCCAAGGTTCTCGCTTAACCTTTAACTCTTATACCAAGTGTAATGATCCGCCTTTTCGATCCCCGAATATGGACACTAATATATCCACGGTATTCACGTGCGAAGCAGTCAAGTGCCGGAAAGACAAATTGTTATGGTAAAATAAAAGAAAAAGAAATAGAATAAAAGAGAAGAGAACATAATATCTGAATCTTACATGCGGAACGATAATATTTAATATCTCAAAAGGTCTTTACCAAAAAGAAAACCTTTATATACATACATCAATCAGAGAAAACTAACCTATCATTAGCCTGGACAGTTATAACATCCTGTCCTCACAAATGCTGAATCCAAAAACATACTCCATAATGTTATAACATCCTAATCTATCAGTAGAAAATCATCAAGCTCCTCTCCAAGAGCTCCAACGAAAAACAACTAAATCCAGAAACATACTTGAGCTGATCTGAGCATTAAGAAAATAGCACCTGGATCAGTCTGTTAAACCAGCGTGAGAAACTCTATAACGACCCTATATTTTGTGAATATTTTAATTGTATATTTTACTTATTATAATTGAATTCTTGATTTAAAAACTTTATTTTATTTATTAAAATTGATAACTTTTGTTATTTTAAATACAAATTTTGATTTGTATGTGAATCAGAATTCAAACATGAATAAATAAAATATTTTCCAGAAAATGTGAATTTTGGTCAATATGGTCAAACTTGGACTTTTAAATTTAAAATTTGAATTTTTAAATTTTATCTTTTATTATGAAAATAAATAAAATTTCAAGAATATTGCTTTTTGTTTCGTTGAAATCCGATTAATATTGTGAAAGTTATGCTTTTTACAATATTGTATGTAGATTGTTTTATGTAACAAACTGTTTATTTTAATTTTATAAATAATATTTTTTTTATCATATTCATGTTCTAATTTGTGTAACATGACATGTTATGAACATATTTTATTTTTAAAACATTTTAAAAGTGAAGTTATAATTTTCAAATGTTAATTGTATATTGTTTATATTTTTAAATTCTAGTTTCAATCATTAAGCTATTTTCTTATTCATTTTCTATTTTTCCTTATATAATTATTTATTTTCTTTTTTTCACTTTATTTTTATATTTTTCTATTTGTTTACTGAATTTTATTTAGTTTATTTTGATTAAAATAAATGGAAATTCCAAATAGACAAAAACCTTTCATTTTTCTTGTGACTTTTCATGTGCTTGTCTCTTCATTTTTCTTTTGCCTTTTCATTTCATCTTTAGGCCGTTCATCTCTTTGCATTGTCATGTATTCCTCTTTACTTTTCACGTGAAAATCTTTTTCACATCTTCAAAACTCACTGCCAAGGAAAGAAAATTGGAAATGGCTTCTTCTTATATCTCATCTCCTCTTCATTTTCAATGATTTTTGCCTTTGTTCTTCCTCAAGTTTGTTCGGCCTCTACTCCACCACTTCACCACTGATCACCACTTCATCATCCACGACAACTCCATCAGCCTCTCCTCTGACCAAGACCAAGCCATGCCTCCATTTGATGCTAGCTCCATAAATTTGCACAAAAAACCCTTGAAATTTCCTAGCCGAGCCACATACTTCACCTACACCTTCATCAATCACTTCGGCCACCCCATAGCCACCACCACTAGCAGCTACATTACCTCTGGTCGCCTCTTCACCACTTTCTAGACCTGACCTAAGCATGGCCGAGCACATAGGATGACCTAGCCGAGCCTATGTGCACAAGAACTTCACCATTTAGCCTTGTCCCTATGTATGCTTTATGTTGCAACCCTACCTCTTTACATCTCCTAGCCTACCCGACCTATATGATGCCAAACCCAAGCCTAGCATGATCATAGCTGAGCAAAATAACCCATATGGCCGAGCATTGAGTGGAAACAGCAAGGTCAAATCATTATTGTCTTTATTGCTTTTATTTTTCAATTTGCTTCAATATTGTTTTTGTGTTGAATATTTATGTATATTGTCTTATTTGGTTTGTTGCTTACAAGATCATTATCTTGGCTCTCTCCTCCCGCTTGAATTAATAACCATGCTGCGCCATGCTATTGTACTTTCTGGAATCTATTTCGTGTAGTTTGATTTGCTATCTCCAGCTTGAAAAGGTGAGTATTCACTCATGACATTTTACTTATATAAATTGTGAATTGACAAGTAAATGTGTAGAATTGTTATATTATATCATGTATACCTGCCTGTGATATGAATCATATGATGTTAACCCTATTTATGAACCTGTCACATTATCTGATACTGCTATATGATGCTTTACTGTTCATTTATACCTGTTTATCACACTGTAAGTTCCCTATAGAATAGAATCACTATGGGTTGAAATGATACATACCTGAACGGACTTTAGAATAAGGAAAAATCTTTAATGGCTGAAATGATAGGCCTAAGCGATTTTTATTTATTTTATTTTACTTGGGATTATGGGTTTGAAATGATAGAACCCGGACTTTTCTTTGTAAATTACGGATTGAAAAGTTATATTATCCGTATCACTTGACCTGGGTTAGAAAATATTATACAGACCCGTGGTTATTATATATATTTTTCTAGAATTTTTTTTTTAGTATTTTAAAATTGTATATACGATAATTTTATTTAATTTGAATTTAAAATGATTTTTATAAAGTATTAATGATTTTTTTCTACAAGCTAAATATGTTAATAAATAAATGGTTAAGTTGAAATTCGAAATATAAATTTATTTGGAAATGGAGATTTTTGTTCAAAAATGGTGTTTAAGTTAAGTAAATATAAAATATGATAATTTGATTTAAATTTGAATTTAAAATGACCTAATAAAGTATTATCGATTTTTCTATGAATTAAAATGGTTAAATAAATGAATGCTTAAAAGTGTGATTGGAAATATAACTTAAAATTGAAATGTGAAATTTGGTTTAAAAATAAAAGTTAAGTAAGTAAAATGAAAAATTAAGTTTATATTTTGAAGTGGTAATTAAAAACTTAAGTGTTAAGTTAAATTTTAAAATGCAAAGAATAGAAAATTGTGCACTTGAATTTAATAAGTGAATCATTTAAAAATTTGATATTTATTTGTAAAATTTACTTTATAAAAATCATAAGTTAAGGGGTGTTTGAATGACTATTTTAAAGTAGAAAACATGAAATTTTATGAGTTAAAATGGTTTAAATTGAAGCTTAATTGTTGCTGAAATTTCATTGAAAATCAGGTAATTGAATTAACAGCATTCAGAAATGCTATTGTTTCTGAAGTTAACTTAAAATCTGTTGTAAAGGATACCACAACACCTTGTAAGTGTCGTGGTTGATGCAAGTGAACTAAAAGGTTAAAATTAACTAAGTGCTACTGTAGCACTTGGTAAGTGTTGTAGTTGCAGAAACTAAAACTAAATTCTAAAATTAATAAAACGGGCGATTGTAGCACTTGATAAGTGCTGCAGTTGGCTGAAATGAGATTTTTAAATATAACTGAAATATTACAGCAGTTTTTAAATGCTGTCTTTGCTGAAATGAATTGTTTTCAGACATAACTTACCACAGCATTTTCTATGTGCTGTGGAAAGCTAAAATTCACTGTTTTGTAGTTTTATGTGAATAAATGAATTCAGAAAAGTTTAAAATTTTGGGAATTGAATATTTGATTTATAAGTATAATAACTTCACTTTTAAATGGTTTAAATGGAGTATTTTGATTTGAAATATAACCCTTTTTGAAATGTGATTTGGAATGGTAAATAAATATAAAAAGAATGATATTTTTAAAGGATATGATATCTGAATTTTTGAAATGTCTGTTGGGAAACTAAATTGAATTGAAACTGATGGTTCGAATTGAATTAAACTAAAAATTTGAAAATTTGGGTTTAATTGAATAAATTTGTAAAATGTAAAAGAATTAAAGGATGATATCAATATATGATTTTGAAATGCTATGATTTTCATAGTGTAATGATTTCAAGTATTTTGGTTTCGAAAAGTTATAACTTTGAAAGTATTATGATTTATGAAAGGTGAATATATGTTTGAAATGGAAATGATAAACTATGGATTTGAAATGATATTTGAATTTAAAAATGGTTTTGGTTTTGAAATATAAACCATTTTTGAAATGTATAACCACCGGTTATAATAACGATTGGTTGTTAAAGAGACCGGGATCGGATATGGACATACTCTCTGTCGATACCGAAAACCACTTTAACAACTGTGTACGCGGTGGAATTTCCAGAATAAAGTAGGATGGTGGCGACGATCCTATTGAGGTATGAACGTGGATTCGACTCCCGTGAGTTGGCTTAAGGTGGCTAAAACAGGAGCGATCTCGGGCCAAAAGGGGTAGCTCCTCTGGTCGGACGCACTTCTTCGATACTATACTCTTACTTGTGGTTGATTTGATGGCTATCCTTCGATTTTGATTGAGAGTGTGTTCTAAGGTAGGAGTAGTGGCTGCTACGTTACCACCATCCTGTGTGCTTAATTAGTATATCTACGCTGGCATTATCTTGTGTGCCATATCACCTACCATAGCGAGCCTTACTACGAGTTTCTATCTGTGTCGTACCTATGAAGTATCTTCTCATAGTCTCCTGATCAAGAGATACGCACATACTGTATAGACTACTGGCACTATTAAGTGTTAAGGACTATATGGGTAACCCCTTAACGCCATGTTAAAGTAAGCTTATTTTACTGTAGACATTATTATAATAGCGCAATATTACTACATAGTAATTAGTTTAACGGATCCTTAGAGGATGGACGGTCCTATGCATCCTTTAAGTTACTTGTACTTTACTGCAGTTCACTTGAGTTGGTTTACATTGTATAAGTATGTATGTCCTGACTCGAGTGTTTTGTATTTTGCTTTACGCTCGGGTCAGCCTGAATATTCACAGCTTAGATTTGGATTTCTCTTTCTGGAGCTAGGAAACGCTGGAGATTCTGCTTATCAGTTATCTATCTATTTCAGTTTCTATTGTTCTGTTTCAGCTCTTGTATTAGTTAAATTCTATATATTTGGGATTTCTATTATATTTGTTATCAAACTGATACTATGTATTTGTTTTGAGACTTTGTAATAGTAGCTTCATAAACTACTATGGTATTTTAATTTCCGCTGCGAGTTATTCTGATATTTCTGTATCTGTGATTCTGTGAATGATTTTATTTGCTCCAAATTTTATTACAATATGTTATTTTGAATTATTCAAGTTTGACATGTGTGGGTTATTGTCGATTTGAATGGCCCAAAATATGGGTTGTTACAGTTGGTACCGGAGCTTTGGTTTTAGGAAAACCATAGCCTACGGAGCAAAAACTCATTAGCGATTGGGTATAAATACCCTAGAATGAGTGAAATCAACCTTAGAATCATTTTCTTTGTGAAAGAATGTATTTTCAAGTATAAAATGATTTTTCAAAGGAGTTTTCAAAGAATATTTTGATACAAACTTTTCTTGTTTTAAAGGAATTTTTTTCTGAACTTCCTTCCTTTCGTATCTACCTTGTTAGTATTTTCTTTCATTAGGATATTCATCCAAGTGAATTTATCTATCTTCAGCCTGTTCATTTCAGAAAGGCTTACCCTTCTGCTGGGTAGGGCAATCCTTTTGATCCTTCCAGTATATTTGCTGTCACCTCTACATCTTCTCCAGCTCCTACTCCTTGTGATGATCAAGGTACTCTTCGGGGCACCTTTTCTTTATTTCAGTATCCTATTTGAGTTTTATTTGATACTGGAGCTGTAACGACCCGTAAAATTCGATGATTAAAATGAGTTAGATTAATAAGATTTTTAGTTAGATTTAGAAGGAAAAGAAAAATCTTATAATTTATATTGGAGCTAATGTAGAAATTATATGTAGCAATTGCACTTAAAAATTACCATTTAAAAACTTATATTGCAATTAATTAAAATAATGTAAATTTTCATACTTGGTTTTAAGTGTAATATAAGAAACACATAGGAATGTTGAATTTGTGAATTATCAATAAAAATATTAAATAGAATGGAATTCAAATTAATATAACAATAGAAATGTGAAAATTGGGGAATAGATTTAAAGTTATAAATAAATTGTTCAAATAATACGTAATAAGTGCAATTTGAATGAATCAATGTTAGTATAGATTAGAGTAATAATTGAGAATCATATCTATGAAATATTAACGAGAATGCAAGGTAATAAGTGCTAATTAAGGTTAATAATTAATAAACTTGAACGAAATTACAAATTTATATAAAATAATTTAAATGTCATGTTTGGCTATAATTTGAACATAAGTGAATGAAATTAGTAGTATGAAAATAAATGCCAAAATTGATTTTAAGTAATAAAAGCTTATTTATGCGACAAAAAGGTAACGGTAATGTTTATGGTAGGTTGCCTATTTATTTATTTATTTAAATTGTTAGTTGAAATTGGAAATAAGTTTGTAATAAATATAAATAAATGTTACATTAATGTGAAATGTAATCAATGCTAATTTTATTTATAATATAACAAGTGGTGGATTTAAGGAGTGAAATTGTAAATTTGAAGTTAAGTAATATGGACATTGTAAAGATGGCAATCAAACCAAATATTTGGGAATCAAATTTTATTTAATTTTGAAGGTAATCAATAATTAATGGATTAAATGGTAAGTAATTAGGATTAAATTCTATATTAATTGAAGCTGAATGTAGATTTAATGTAATAACGTTAAGGCTAACTAAATTAGCATTATAGATGGAATTATAGTCTGGATTGATAGGTAACGAACTTATAAATGCAATTAGGAGCAAATAGGTGGCTAATTAATATAGGTTGCTTATTTATTTAATGTGTAAATAAGCTTTGGTAAATCAATTTCTATAAATCCAAATTTAACATTTTGTTAATACAAATTAAAGTATTGAAAGCGATATTTATTAATTTAATTGAAGTATAAAATTCAACAATTGAAGAAATTGCAAGTAAATGAAATTGAATATAGTTAAATAATACGTTATTTGAAATAAAGATAATATGAGAAATTTATGTAATAGTTTGAATCCAATATTTAATCCAACTATTTGATGGGAATGGATGGAATACTAATTAATTTATTTAACTAAATGGAATTTTGGGGATTTTATTTATAATTAGTGAATTTTAATGAAATTAAGGATTGATATTGAAACTTATAAACTAACCTTCTTTAAATTGACATTTAAATTTGTTTAAATCGTTGTAAATGATTATGAAGTTAAAAATGTTGAAATTTGTCAATTATTGAGATAAAATTTAAAATCTGATTTAATTAATTAATTAATTATTTATTTAATTAATGGAAAAATAGCCATTTTGGCCACTGACTCGGATTTCAACGAAACTAGTTTCATCGGATTCGTAATGGTGAATTATTGTATGGTTTCAAGTTTCGTAGCGATCGGACTCGTCGTTTGATTGTACGGACTCGAAACGCCTTGAAATTGATAAATTGAAATCAATTTGAAAAATATTGATTTTAGCATAACTTCTTCATACAATGCAATTTGAACCTGAAACCTTTTCCATTGCATTTAAAATATTTTAAAACACCTATTTTGATATATGGGTTTACCCAATTTCGTTCCGGAGTCGAAACGGGCTTTTTGGACCACTTTGGCGTTAGCGCGTATATATGGTTTATCCATCTATTCTATTTTCGATTCTGTCTATAAATATCCTGCTATAAACCCTAGCCTCCCTAATTCTCATTTGTCTATACGTACATCTCAACTCTCTCCTCCTCAATGGCAGACAAACAAACTCTAGATCCAGATCCAATTGCAAATCAAATCCAAAGCATAAATTTCAAAGTCCTCAGAAAAATCTGGAAAAAATATATGTTGAAGCTCTCGACTAGCATAATTCATTGGTGGTGTTCGTTTTTCGATTCGAGTTGCCATGTATCTAGAATTTAATGTTTAACTGCTGGCCGTTCGTTGTGAAGAAATCAAGTTCATCTGATCGTGGAATCAAGGTTACTGTTGGGTAGAGGGGAACGAGTGGAGGCCATCGGTGTAATTGATTCGTCGTTTCAACGGTTGGATTTGCATCGATAATTCAATTAGGGTTTCAATAAGGGGGCGACAGCTGCAATTATTTTGGGGGTCATGGCCGATCGCCTACGGCGTGAGGCATGGGAAAGCGACCGGAGTTAGTGGCGAGATCGTCTGGCGTGGGCGCGGCCTCGATGGTGGAAGGTGGACGGCGATCGTAGTGGCGGCTGTCTTCGGTTTTTGCATGAGTACTGTGTTGTTAGGGTTTGGTTTCAGTGAGTCGTGTGCGCATAGATGAGAAGGCAGTGACGTGGAAAGTTGCGTATGTGTGAGAGTTTTTTTTCTGTTTTAATTTACCTTGATTTCAACTCGTTCAAATTACTGTAACTTTCACATACGAACTCCGTTTCACACGTGATATTTTTTGTTAGGATCGTAATAAAATTTTGAAAACTTTGGCACTAGTTTAGATGGATTCTGAGACCGTGCAATTTTTGGGTTTAAATTGGATTTGAATTCAATTTAAATTCAAAAGGTGAGTGTTTTAACCCACTCATAACTTTTAAAATTTCTTATGTTTGTTAAATTGATATATAATGTGATTTAAAATTTATTTATGGTTGTTTGGCATATTTTAAATCATCATCTCAGTTATTTTCATTTATTTAAATTAAATTGCTATTTAATTTGTTCACTGCATTTGCACTGCCAGTTTAATTTTGAATTAATTATTCATTGCATATAAACTTCCAGTTAAACAGTTATTTAATTTATTATTGAATATAAACTGCTATTTAATGCCTGTTGTTTATTTTCCGTTCTATATTGATGTTATTGTTGAATTTGATGATGATTGCGATAAATGGTTGATGGTTGATATTGGATGGATGTATGCTGTATTTTATATTGAATAAAATGCAAGTTATCATGCATTTTCATTTCATTCGGGATTGCGGTTTGAAGTGATATATAACCGTAAATTTTATTTTAAATGCGTATTGAAATGATAAATATCCGTATCACTTGACCATAGGATAGAAAATTTTATACTGACACCGCGGTGTGTGTATATATATATATATATATATATATAAATATTTTGAAATGATTTTCTATGTTTTGTAAAGAAATATGTATATGGTTTTATGAGATATTGATTTCGGATATTTGATAAAGGTTATTTTATATATAGTTAAATTCTTGGTTTTAAGCTATGTATAAAATTGTTTAAAGTATGAAGTAAGTATAATAATAAAGTTGATTTTATTAAAATATATTATGGATAAGTATTTACTTAAATTATATTCCAATATGGAGTTTATATTGATTTAAAAAAAAATCAATGTTGAGAAGATAGTTTTGAAATTGATTTGAGATTCTATTAAATCATGATCTTATTGAAATTTAGATTTAAAAAGAATATGGTGTTACAACTAAATTCGGGTTAAAGATGATTAAGTGAATATATCTAGTCTAAATAAATTGAGGAATATTCCATTATTGAAATTGAAAGTTTATTTAAAGGATACTGGATTTATTAAGTAAGTATTTCAAAACTAAATAATAGTAAAGTGAATTTGGCATATATATATATATATATATATATATATATATATATATATATATGAATTAAAATTTCAGTCTGAAATGGTGAAATATTTAAAACTTTGAAATATATGGAAATTTAATGGTTTATTTGAGAATTCAAATATGTATATGGAATTGGTTTGAGAAATTAAAAGGCTAATTTACTTTATAAAGTAATTTATTATTAAACCATTTAAGTATTGAAAATTTTGTTTCGAAGCTATGGCTTTAAGGCATATATATTTGAAAGTACTATGATTTTTGAAAAAGATATATTTGAAATAAAAATGATATCATATTGATTTGAGTTTTTAAGTAGAAATGATATCGTATCTATATGGTTTTGAAATGGATATTATATTCTGGTTTTGAAGTAAAATTATTTTGATATGACCGCGGTGTTATAATAACGTTTGGTTGTTAAAGAGACCGGGATCGGAAGTTGTCATACTCTCTGCCAACTTCGGAAACCACTTTAATAACCATGTACGCGGTGGAGATTCCAGAATGAAGTAGGATGGTGGCGGCGTTTCCTTTGAGGTAAATACAAGGACCCAACTCCCGTGAGCTGGCATAAGGTGGCTAAAATAGGAGCGATCGACGGGTTAAGAAGGTAGCACCTTTTATCGGACACATCCCTTCGCTATTCTACTCTGTCTTCGGATTTTTCGGTGGCCACTTTTGATTTTTTGATTTTGGGGGTGTTGTTCGAGGTGGGCGGTAGTAGCTGCTACGCGTTACCACCAACCCGGAAGCATAATTTGTATATCTACCCTGGCATTGCCTAGTTGTGCCGTGTCACCTACCCTAGCGTGCCTTACATGATTTTGGTTTTGTACCATATCTATTGTAACAACCCGGATTTTGGGGATTACCGTTAATATTAAATTATAATGCAAATAATAATTTAACATTGTGATTATAAATGAATCGGAGGAATGAAATGTGAGTTAATATTGTTTATTTTATATAAACAATGTTTTGATGAATAAAACTTGGGTTTTTAATTTATGTGAGTTAATTTATCTCATAAGATGTAATTTCAACATATTGATGGTTGGAATAAACATAAATGAGTGAAAATAAGCATAGAATATTTTATTTGTGAAAGTGGGTTGAAAATAAATGATATTAGTTATTTATTGAGTCAAAATGGGAAGTATTGAGATTTTATTCCAATAATAGCCTTTTATAGTGAATAAAAAGGGCAAATGAGAAGAAAATGAATTTTTCGAAGTTTATTAATGATTGAAAATAGTGTTGTAATATTTTTAAAAAGTGTTAAAACATTTAATACACTTATTTGAGTTAAGAAATAATTTTTATTTGACTCATATTGTTTAAAATTGTGGTTTTTTGTCTAAAAATAACAATATTGTCAAATATTGTGTAAATTAGTAGTTTATTGGAAAAATAATATTTTTAAGTGTAAAAAAAAATTATTATTGTGTTAATCATGTTCATCTTGTTAAAATATGAAGAATGCATTTTGTCTGATGTAAAAAGAAGTTAATAGAGAAAGTTATGTTAAAAATAGCATAAAACCTATGTATATTAGCCTAAATAATTTTCTAAGTATGACAACGGACTAATTAGTTATAGTAAACATCCAATAATCCAAATTCTAGAGTTTCCTAATGAAGTACGTTCCTTTTCTTCCAAAACTCATTATAGTAAAACCTAAATCAGAAAAGAAAAAGCTTCAAAGTACAAAACAATGACTACCCTCTTCAAAATTTAATCTTCCAAGCTCAATCTTTGCAAATTTAAAAGCCTAATTCAAGTTAGAATCATAAAAGAAGGTAATATTCAACCTATTCTATCTTAGAATCCATCTAAAACCCTAGAATGGTTTACTGTAAATTTTGTTTTGATCAATTTCTTTTTTGCATATATTGTTTTTTTCTATTTCAGATGTTTAGGGCTCCAGTCTTATGCTAAAGGCTCAACCTTGCTTGCAAATCCTTACTTATTCACTGAAAATCAATTGGTAAGTGTAAAAGCTTACAAATGCTAGCCAAAATCAAAGTTTTGAGTTGAATTTTCGTATTAATAAGGTTACGTTTCGTCTTTGTTATTTTCTGTTTTCTATTGCCACATTGTTTTGGCCAATTGCAATTTTTATCCAAATTTCATTATTTTGGATGCCCTGGAAAGCACAGACAAAGTGCTACAAGTTGCATGTTTTTAGTTTTTTAAAATTTTGAAGTTTTCTTGATCAAAATCGTGCTTGTTTGTTGCTGTCCCGAGAGTAAATGGCATCAACAACAATCACAAGTTTGAGAAATTATTTTCGCCATAACTCATTGGTTTCTTAACCGATTTAGATAATTTTGGATGTTTCGGAAAGCTTAAATCATGTGCTACAAATTTGATGCATTGAGTTTTCTGTAATTTGTTGACTAGCTATATCAAAATCGAATTTTTATTCTATTATCCCGAGAGCAAAATCAATATTTGCTCTGTCCTTGAAGCGGAAACGAAATTGGTCATAACTTTTTCGTTTCATAACAGATTTTGACAATTTTAGATGTTACGGAAAGATTAAATCACGTTTTACAAATTTTATGTTTTGAGTTTTCTGTAGTTTTCCGGTTAGCTATGTCAAAATCTATTTTTCTACTGCTAACCCGAGAGCAATATCAATATTTGCTCGGTGTTTGAAACCGAAGCAAATTTGACCATAACTTCTTCGTTTCTTAACCAAATTTGATAATTTTGAATGTTTCGGAATGCTTAGGTCATTTGCTACAAATTTCACTCATTGTTTTTTCTGAATTTTGAAGTTTCTTTGGTCGAAATTATGGTTGTATGTTGCTTACCTGAGAGCAAAATGACAGCAACAACAATCGTTGACCCTAGAATTGTATTAGCTCGTTTTGCTCTCATTCTCTTCGGTTTTAATGATGTTTTTGAGATATTTTCAGAGCCTACCAGTAGGCTAGCTATATTTGGAGAATTTGAAATTCAAATTTTAAATGGAATTTGAATTGATTTGTGTTAAATTTGAATAGAATTCATATTGATTTCAAGTTATCGGTTTTGAGATATCCCTCTTAGCTTTCATTGTTTTCGAGCACGGTTTTCATCGAAACCAATCTGAAGTCTTATTTTGAGTTGATTTAGAAGTTGCCAAATTTTGGTGAAGATTATTGGTTTGAGAATTACTCTTTGAGTACATTCGACGACGAACCAATATAGATGCATTTTGTGATGGCCGATGAAATGAGGCAATATTGATGTTAAGTTTTAATTTGCAACTACGGTTAGAAATAACCATCACGATGTTCTTTTACTTGCCAAGGAGATGAGGCAAGTTGTTATGATGGACTGATGATGATTTTGATATTTACGATGAATTTTTACTTCTTGATGAAATGAGACAAGTCTCGATGTCACTTAAAACTCGTCCAAGTAAGAGAGAAGACGAGTTAGGTATCTTACACTCGCCGGTCAAATGAGGCAATGTTTATTTGATGATGTTTTATGATGGTTTTCTAATGTGGCATCGACTATCGATTAGTAAACCAATAGGTATGAACGTATGGTATGGGACGTACGTTGACGCCTATTGGGTTCCTATTCGAGAAGTTGAGACACATTCACGATGTTACTAGTGCTACAGACCGAGTGCTCGATTGGAGTCATCACGATGTTCGTGAAGTTATTACTCGACTCCAATCATCACGATGTTATTACTCAGATTTTTGTGATTGGGTGTCATCAAGATGTTTTCGACTATAGTCAATCAAGATGATCACGATGTAATGATGTTATGTGACCCCAAGTCATCATGATGAATGGTACCAAATAATGATAGTACTAGTCAAAATGTAAATGCACGTGCTATTTTCCATGAGGTTTTAGGTGTTTCGATTTCACTATTCTGATGATGATGCTTTAGTATAGCCTTATGTAAGAAAAATGCTTATTGACATACATGGTTTTATTTGTGATTTCGAATATGATGTTTTGGATTCTTTCCGAGCTCTATCAAGATGGATTTGAGACATTATATATATTTATACCAATGAGATGAGGTTAAATCATGGTAATGCTTTTATGATGAGTGTTGATAATAGATTTAAAACATATTTATATTTGTACCATGATATGAGGTATAAGTGATTATGGAGGTTCCTTTATAATGAGTTTAATGATGGATTTGAGATGTATTTATATTTATACCGATGAGATGAGGTATAATAATTAAGAAGTTTCTATTAGATGAGTTTTATTTATGATGGATTCTTGAAATTTTAATTATCTTATGAAGATTTACTTTATGGTCCATATCCTCACCCATTTCATTCGGTTATATATATATAATTAGATAAACCATGTCTATCTAATATACATATTGTATTCCTCTATGCAATCATGATGAACCATTGATGTATCACTCTAGAGATAACTTGATGACCTATATCATTCCAATGGTAACGATGGAATGGTTTTCCCCTTATCTCTTATCATCACCTTTACTAATGATAAGTTCTAGCTAGCCTGACCCGTGTGTTTTCACTCGGGTCAGACTGAGTTGTTTCAGGTATCATCTATTGGGCTTAGCTTGAAGTTGATGTTGAATATCGGCTCTTCTTTCTCTTGAGTAGTTTATTTCTTCCGCATACTCTGATGTTTTTACATTTGATTCGATGTATATGGTGTGGTCATGTACCACCTTTATTGTATTCATATTGTATTGTACTGAACGTGTATCAGTGTATATGTATATATATGATGTTGGTTACTGTTCTGTGATGCGATTTACATTCAGTTACTGTATTTTGTTCTGATAGATCCGTTAGCCACCTATAGTTTTGGATTAAGCATTTACTAGGTATGTCGATCCACTTGAGTTGAAAAATTATAATGCATTTATCGACGTATTCATTGGATTTTGAAGACAAAATTATAGATGGTCGCCCTTAACCAGCCCTATTCTCCGCTTTAGTAGACGGAATTACTTGTTAATTCTCATTGCTAAGGTGGGTCTCAGGGTGGGGCGTTACAGATTGGTATCAGAGATGTGGTCAGAACAAAGTAGAATAAAAACAGAACATTATGTATATCATGATACATTAAAGTACAATACCGGTGAATCATTGTCCTTTATTCAAGCTTGTTTTTGAATCAAGCCTTGATTCTTTTTTTTTGAGTTTTGGGACTGTTAGGATGGAATATGCTAGGGATATAGATATATTGTATTTCGTAGTATTCCATAATAGAGTTTGATGTTATCTTATGTTACATAAAATCTTATTTGGGATTATTAGATTCTTATTTTTGTCAATACGAGTGAGTTCGTATCGATGGAGCTGATTGATTGCTTTAAGCATTCTTGTTGCGTTCTTTTGAGAGTTTTGAATCCTATTGAAGGGATCCACAACGATTGGCTTGTTGTGAGCATTCTGAGTTCTTTATTTGTTGCTGTTTTACTGAGTATTTGTTTATTACTCACCATCTTGAGATGTATCCGATTTGAGATAGATTGACTTATTTGATGTAAAGTCTGATCCTTTTGTTGTTATAGGATCCTATATTTATTTTAGCATCGTAATTTGATTGCTTTATTATTTCTGCCACTTTGGAATGTTAATGATGATTCCAAAGTTTTTGATTTCACTTTTGAGTATTGATATGATGATGATCTATCTCAAATTCCAGTCATAGTGACTTTTTTGAGTTTTTTTGAGTCCATTTGGAATTGACATCCAATTGGGCAATCGAGTGTTGAAGTAACCTTATTCCTGGCTCTGAGCTCTTCGGTTATCCTTCCACGAGGACATCCACTGAGGAATGAGGTGAGTTTCTAGTGTGACGACCCAGAATTTTTAAACATTTGAAAACGAAATATTTAATCGATTTTAAATATTCAAAAGGTGAATTTTAAACTCGAATTTCAAATATCACTATTTATCGGATAATTTAATTTTTAAATTTAATAATTTGAAGTTGGGTAAAATATTGAATCTTGATTTTAAGCTTGTTAAAAATAATTTAAAGGCTTGTTACATTTATATTAATAATACTGAAGGTGATAGAACTTTTAAAATTGAATTTAAAAGTGTTTTGTTCAGTTTTGAAAATATATAGTTTAAACTGATATTTAAAAATAGCTTTCCGAGGCACAGTCTCGGAATTCGAAGAAACCAGTTCCATTGTGTATGTAATATTGAATTATTATTGGATTTCAAATTTGGTATTGATCGGAGTTGTTGTGTGCTTGTACGATATATAAACGCGCTGAAAATTTAATTGATAATAATCTAATGAAATTTAATTTAATTCATCAAGCTTCTTGTATACGCCACTACCCTTATTTTAAAATCGTGTCCCCTCGTTTTTTTTTAAACGCAAGCGAAAAAATATATATATAAAAATAAAATAAAATAAAAGATAACTTTGTTCGTAAGCTAATGAACGAAAGGGTTATAACGTGCTCTATCTCTTCCTCTTCTATGGCAAGCCGATCGTTATACTTAAAAAAAAAATTGAAAATGGCAGACACGCGTGCAATTTCCCCTCTTCTATTTGAAACCCTCAGCTTAAAAAAAAGGGGCTAGGAAGCGCACGAACGCCTAGAATCATGACCGAGAGAAGGGGAACGAATGGATATGGGTCGCGCGGCTTCGAAGTGACTATCGCGAGGGTTAGGGTGTCGATTGCTTTGAGTCAGCTGGGGGGGGGGGATGGCGCTTCATGCGCGTGTGAATTGGTGCTGGTGTTGTTTTGGCACGCGAGTAGAAGGGATAGTCGCGATTAGGGTTCGGTCGCGCTGTCAGCATTCGAGGCGTGGTGGTCCCAGAGGGCTTGACTTAGGGTTTCGTGGTGGTGAACGAGGTGTCGCGTTCGTGTGGAGGTGGCAGTGCGGCTGTAAGGTATTTGTGTTTGTTTTTGATTTAGTTTGATTTAATAATATATGTATATGCAGGAAAAAGAATATTGTAGGGTTTATGAAGATTTGATTTTAAGTATAAATGATTTCAAGTAAGAAATGAAAATGAATAATTTTTAATCCAATAGTTTAATTTTAAAATAAATGGATTTGAAGTTTAAAACTGTTTTAATTTCCTTATTTAACTATTTAAGTTACTAAAAAGATTTATTAAAGGAAAATCAGTTTAAAACTAAGTCATTAGTTAATTAAATTGGAAAATGGCAATTAATTTTCCGATTTGTTTAAAATGTTAATAAATCATATAAATATTTATACAAGGTCCAAAATTGGGAAATAAATGTTCGAGATGGAATTGGATTGCCAAACGTGAAGCAAAGGTGAGTTAATCTCACTCAGTTTAAATTTAAATTTAAAATGATTAAATTTAAATAATTGTTTCAATGGTTGAATTGATTGATGTGATATAGTATGATATTTTGAAATTGGTATATTATATTGTGCTGACATTTGTGGATACAGGGAAAAACAAGTTGGAGGGATCCAACTGGATCCCTCAATATTTATTTAAATTATTTAATACCCTCTATTGTGATTTATTTGACATCCTATGATGATTTTTATTGGAATATTGAATGCTATGGTTAGATTGGATATAATTGGGTATGATGAATTACCAAAAATATATAAATTGGATTTTGATAAGATAATAAAAGAAGTGAAATTGTAAGTAAAATAATTATAGAAATTTGAATAAATTTTTAAATGAATTGGAAAGAAATAAAGTGACTTTAAAATTTTGAAAGGAAATTTATGAATTAACGGGAAGTGAATGAATTTTAAACTCCAATGCTATTATTTAAAGAAAAAAACATTTATTTTAAATTTAGAAAAGAACATAGAAGAAATTAGGAGTAACCTGAAATTCGTATATTTCAGTTAAAGGGTTTAAAATCAAACGAAAATAATTACAACAATAATTAAGTCCCTAATTAAGGAATTTTGAAATGAGTTGAGTAATTAAAGAAATTTATTTCAAATGGAGTAAATTGGGAATCAATTTGGAAAATTGATTTAAGTGATTGAGATTGGAAATTTCTCTCTGAATAACCAAGTATGTTTCAAAGTAAATTTTTAAAAATAAATTAAAAGTTTAAAATTGTTTAAAGAAGTATGTTTTGACAAATTTATTTTTTCTATTATTTAAAGTCTAAAGTAAGTATTTTCTTTTACTCTATTTTAGTAGTAATTATTAAGGGGTAACTTAGTATTTTTTTTTTTAAAAGTAGAAATCTAGTTTTTATATTTTATTAAGTAACTTTATTTTCAAATGTTTATATAGTAAGTATTTTTAGTAAATTATTAAAGTAGTTTTAACTTAAGTGTTTAAAAGTAAATTCCAAAGTAAGTATTTTGTTTAATCTATTATCATAATAATTGTTTAAAGAATGATTTAGTCTTTTGTTTAAAGTATTATTATAAATTAAGTATTAAAGTAATTTTTTTTCTAAATTGAATGTTAAATATATTTTACAATAAAATGTTTTTTAAAAATCTAAAATTTTGTGCTTGGTGATTCCAGTGGAAATGGAAGTACTCGGAATTTATTCTAAGACAAAGGAAGATAGTTTGAAAACTATTTTCAAAAGGGTTTGAAAGTGAAATTATATCTTGTAAAGATATTTTGAGATGAATAAATAATTTAGGAAATTATTTATTGGTTGATGGTTGTTTGTGATTATTGGTTGATGGTTGTTTGTGAATATTTATTGATAGTTAAATCACCGACTATCAATATTGGACAAATGCGTTGATCGTTTCGAAGAGACCGGGATCGAGATTTATTTCTCGAAAACCACTTCGATCCGGTTTGTACGTTTCGTGGAAACGGGTTTGGATTCGAAGATGGAGCAGCGAAGTGCAAGGGCTAGTCGCTACTAATCCTGAGGATATTTCCAAAATGGATGTAGTAGGAATATTGCCTAGGGTTCCGTTCGAACCCGGAACGGACTTTTATGAATGAATGCTTGCGAAACATCGTCAGGTGGACGATGGGCATTCTAAGGAATATATTCTAAAAAGGGTAACGCTTAGCCTCAAGCCTCATCAAATGGGAATGACTGAAAATCAGGGGTTATGCAGCAAGACTAGGTGGGTAGCACCCAAGCAGGGTGAGGTCATTCCAGTCTAGATGTCCCTTTTTATTTCGGCTTAGTGGGCGGTTGTTGATCCCAACCGCGGGGTGACCTCACTCGGGATTATCCAGTAAAGGGTAGTCCCAGCCTTGTGTTGCAGGGGAGCGGGCGTACTCCTCAATACAGTGATCTAGGCCTCGTACTGTGGCAGGTGGTACCCTAGTGCCTAGTCATTAGTTGGAAATCCATTCTCCCTACGAGCCTTGTACGAGTTTTGTTTGTATTACCCACTGTGTGGCTAGTAGCTGGAATTTAATGAATGTAACAATTTTGGCTATTTTATAAGTATTTGTATATAGACCCTATTATAATATCAGAGGATTTCTATAAAAATTGTTTTAGCTATCGTAAGGTAAAAACCCGACATGTTTATTTGTGGCGTGGTCTTACGAGATGTTTTGTTTTCAAAGGATTTTTGAAACTTCAAAAATCAATTGGGTGTGATTTTCTCACGCTGGTATTCCAGACTGACTCGGGTGTTATTTAACTGTAATGCTCGGGTCAGACCGAGTATTATAGGATACAGGATATGAATGCTGTGGAGCTCAGGAGACGAGCAGGATGACGATACATACTCCTGTACTTGTATATATATATATACACACATTCCGCTGTGTTGAGCTGTTGTGTATCCATTTGTATGATATTGATGTTGAGCTTTGATTGATGTACTCTGATGATGTAATATATATAAACAGATATATTTGATTTTGAGTAATGATCATTTATTTTCTATTATATTTTATTCCGCTGCGATGGTTAGATTCTGTTGTTGTTTTCTATTTTCTTCTTCTACCTCTTCTTCTTTAACCCAAATGGTTCGTATTTCTGTACAACATAAGTTGATGGTTGTAGAATTGTTGACTCAAGGGGTACGGATTTGCGGGCTGTTACAGTTGGTACCAGAGCTTAGGTTGGAGATAACCTTGGCTCTGGTGGGAATTACTCAATTAAAATAGAGTCTGCAGTACTCTATAATGAGTTTGAGCGTTTTAATAAATATGAGCGTGTATTTGTTAGTGAATATAAATTGTTTTAATATTGTGTTGATTGGTTTATTGAGTGGCATATGAACCTTCGTCGGCATAGTCTCGACAACTGTATCGAAGGGGTTTCTAAACACTTGAATAAAGCAATCGACACGGTATTGTTTTAAATATGGGTAAATGAAATAATTTTACCCAAAAACATATTTTGATATAAAGAATAGTTTTTTAAAACTATTTAGCTAATATATGGTTGCTTGGATGTTTGGAAGAATAATATTAAAGTATTACCATTGTTAAGTGAAAATTTAACTAGAAATTAAAATATAACTAAAATTTAATGGAATAAATTCATTATAAAATGGAATTTATAAATATGAATTATAAATGTAAATTATAATTTGAAATATAATCAAATGAGTATTTGTATAAGGATAAGCTACACAAATGAATTATAGTTAAAATTGGTTTAAGCAGTATTTGGAAATTTAAATCCCGGAAATTTGAAAGTGTTTATCAAAGTATTTGAAGATGAATAATAGCATTATTGTTTTAGAGGTATTTCTGAAAGGAAAGTTGTTTTAAAGGGATTTTGTAAGTGATATAGCATTGAAATCACTTGGATTATTGGGAAATAATTCTGATGATGACGGCCGCATCATCAATATTCATTTTCGAATTCCTAAATGACGGATTGCTGCCAAAAACTGATTTGTTCAGAAAGCTAGTTGTTCTTGAAAATTTCAAAAGGAAATTTATTGAAAATAAAAGCCAGGATTGGTTTAAATTTTTGAGAAATGAGATTTGAGATGTTGGAGATTTCAAGGTGATTCTAAACCAAAAGTCGGGTGTTTAAAAATCCTGATGAGATAGTTGTAAGCTTATAAATTGAGATGATTTTTAAATCAGGAAGGGAATATAAGCTTTGAATGTTGGAATTTAAATTTAAAGAGAAAGGTTGAAAATGAAATTAACTTGGATGGGAAACAAAAATTTGACTGGATTGACATTAATTGGATAGGCTGAAAATAATATCCAGTTGTTATTCGAATCAAGTTGAAATTGAATTGAGTTAAATAAAACTGAGTTAAAATAAGATTGAATCGGAATAAGAATTCAATTGAATTAATGAATGGAATTAAATTCTTACCTGAACGAATGAGAAATAAATTGGATAAGGATTGGAATTGAAGTAAATAAATTATAATAACTTGTAAAAGAATCAGAATTAAATTGCATGGAATAAAAATATGCTTGGGATATAAATAAGCATAAGGCTTGAGTTAAAATAAAAGAATATATTCAAGCCTATGATAAACGGAATTGTGAAAATAATAAGTTGCGACTTACTAGATTTGAAAAGTTGGATAGAAAACCCAAAATAAATATTTTTGATGAATTGAAGAATAAAATGAAAATCAAAACTGGGATTATAAAATAATAATAATAATAATAATAGGTTGAACTTAAGAAATTTGATGAAGAGATTTTGAGATTAAAATCAAGTTCTATCTATAAATTGGGGAAGAACTAATCTGATAATAAGTTAGTTAAATAAATATATAATAAGAACCTAATGTAGCTAAATAAAAGCTGAATTGGTGAGTTAATATTGAAGTTTGGAAATAAAACTCAAGTTATAAATCAAATTCGACTTGAATTATTAGTGAAGAAAATATAATTGAAAGTGGTCTTGCAATTAATTAAATGAATCGAATATGAAATTGGATTTAAAATAGTAATGGTTTGTATTGCAAATAAAATCCAAATAAGTGGAAATAAATTGGAAATGGCCTTGTAATTAATTGAATGAGCTGAATCTAAAAAGTTAAAATGTATAATAACTAATCAAATAAATTTGTAGTTTGAAATGAGATTGGATTGAAATAGAATCAAGTTAAATTGAAAAAGGGAAATTTATTTGCAAAATGAAATGAGCTTAAGTATAAAAAAAAAAGAATTTTTTTTTGAATAAATTGAAGTGGAATAACTTAAGCTGAAGAGATGAAGGAGAGTTAAATTGAATTCAACTTAAAACTAAGTGTAATGATAGTGGATTGGATTTAAATCAAGTAAAAATGATTTTAATTGAAATAAAATTCGGTGAGTTGCCGATAATATTTAATGGAATGAAAATTCTTAGATAATTGTAAACCATTTGAATTGTTAAGGAATTGAAATAACTTGGAGTCTATAAGAAAAATTGAAATGGTTATTGAATGAAATAGCTTAGATTGTCTTTGAGCTAAATAAAACAGTTTGGAATAAACAAATATGGAATGAAATGTAAATGAATGGATTGTGAATAAAATTGAAATGAAATGTGTCGAGCTAAATAAATGGTTGTGAATGAATTAAAATAAAAAGGAAATTTAATTGGTAATTAAGATAAATCTAAGTTGTTAATGGTTTTAAATGAACTGGTTTGGTTAAGTAAAATGAAATGCAAGTGAATAGATTTAAATTTAAAATGCAATGAAAATGAGAACATATGGATTGTGAATAAATTTAAAAATGGAATAGAATTAAGTATAAATTGAGTTGAAATCCATTTAAATTGGTTATGAAACATAAATACTTGTTTATTCACATAAATCTCGTCAAATTGCATAGAATTAATTGTCATTTGATGTAAATGGAAGTAATTAAAATTTTATGAATTGACAGAAGTAAAATAAATTGATTTTGAGAGCAATTGAACTAAATATGAGTTCAGTTTGCTTAAAAATAAATTAATATAGGTGATTGAGTGTTAAACCATTCAAATTGATGAAGTTATATACGAGTGGATTGAAAACCATTCAAATTGAATGAGAATGGATATGAATAAGTTGAAACAGTTGAATTAGCATGGAAACTATATAAATTGCTTACGGAAAAATGTTTGGTGTGAATTTCTTTTAGAATTCATGTGTTTAACCATTGCAACTAAGTGAAATATTGTTAAATTGCATATATTTGGCACTTATATGTTTAAATTGAGTAAGTACAGGTACCGGGAAGCCGTGTGGCTGGATTTTGGGCACGCTAACTGCTAAATTAATAAGCTGTTTGCTTAAAATGCTAAATAAGGTACGCCTACGCAATAAAAATAGGAAATATGAACTGTTTTTGATTTTTCCGACTGCGTGGGTCGATGCATATGTATCTATATCTTTTGTCAAATTGCAAAAGCTCCTCCGTACGAAGGGGACTCTGTCAAAAATTTTCGGAAATTTTGGGAGTTAGAAAGTTTTTGAAAATTTTTGGAAAATTTTGTTAACTACAAAACGGTCTAAAACTGAAAAATTGAAATAAGTTAGTAAATGAAACAAATTAAAATAATGACATGAACTAGTTATAAATACAAAAAATAAAATTCAATATTTTAAGTTAAAGATGAATTGAATTCATATGGAAATGGAGATAAATCAATTTGAATAGAAACGGATATAAACTAAGGTGGTAAGATGAAAATAAATAAAAGAAGCATATTAATACTTATACCAAACTTAAGAAAAGAATAGTGAATTCTTAATTGGAAATTGATAATATAAATATATTCCAAGTTAATATTTGGATGAATAGATGTTGGTATTTTGTGAAAAAGTCGATAAAATGTTTTGGGATATTGTGATTGGATATTAGTACTAAACAGGATATGCAGGTAATATAAATGGAAAAGAGAATTGGATTGATTTCAAAGATAAAAATTTGAAATGCTCGACAAAAAGGTATGTATTTAAATTTGGTGTGAATTTGATTGGGAATTTGGATTGAGCCACTTGGCCTTTTGTTTTCTTTTTGGATTTGGGAGGCCATAGAGCCATTTTGTAGTTGTACCGAGTTAGCCGCGCAAAGGAGACGCTGGCAAAAATTTTCGAAAATTTAGGGAGTCAGGAAAATTTTGAGAAAATTTTGATAATACAAGATTGTTTTTAAATTGGAACTTGAATGATTGGGCAAATAGGATTGTTTGCAAACTATGGGAGAATTGGGAAGTTAGTAAGAATAATAATGGGTCTTTAATTAAAGAATATGTTATGGCAAGTTAATTAAACTGTTTGATTTTGAAAAATAGTAATGGGTATGTGACCATTCTTCCTAACTAGTAATTTCGGGGACGAAATTCTTTTAAGGGGGGAGGAATGTGACGACCCGGAATTTTTAAACATTTGAAAACGAAATATTTAATTGATTTTAAATATTCAAAAGGTGAATTTTAAACTCGAATTTCAAATATCACTATTTATCGGATAATTTAATTTTTAAATTTAATAATTTGAAGTTGGGTAAAATATTGAATCTTGATTTTAAGCCTGTTAAAAATAATTTAAAGGCTTGTTACATTTATAATGATAATACTGAAGGTGATAGAATTTTAAAATTGAATTTAAAAGTGTTTTGTTCAGTTTTGAAAATATATAGTTTAAACTGATATTTAAAAATAGCTTTCCGAGGCACAGTCTCGGAATTCGATGAAACCATTTCCATTGAGTACGTAATATTGAATTATTATCGGATTTCAAATTTGGTATTGATCGGAGTTGTTGTGTGCTTGTACGATATATAAACGCGCTGAAAATTTAATTGGTAATAATCTAATGAAATTTAATTTAATTCATCAAGCTTCTTGTATACGCCACTACCCTTATTTTAAAATCGTGTCCCCTCGTTTTTTTTAAAACGCAAGCGAAAAAAAATATATATAAAAATAAAATAAAATAAAAGATAGCTTTGTTCGTAAGCTAATGAACGAAAAGGTTATAACGTGCTCTATCTCTTCCTCTTCTGTGGCAAGCCGATCGTTATACTTAAAAAAAAAAAATCAAAAATGGCAGACATGCGTGCGATTTCCCCTCTTTTATTCGAAACCCTCAGTTTAGAAAAAAAGGGCTAGGAGGCGCGCGAACGCCTGGAATCATGACCGAGAGAGAGGGGAACAAATGGATATGGGTCGCGCGGCTTCGAAGTGATATCGCGAGGGTTAAGGTGTGGATTGCTTCGAGTCAGCTGAGGGGGGGGGGGGGGGGGATGGCGCTTCGCGCACGTGAATTTGCGCTGGTGTTGTTTTGGCGCACGAGTAGAAGGGATAGTCGCGATTAGGGTTCGGTCGCGCTGTCAGAATTCGGGGCGTGGTGGTCCTAGAGGGCTTGACTTAGGGTTTCGTGGTGGTGAACGAGGTGTCGCGTTCGTGTGGAGGTGGCAGTGCGGCTGTAAGGTATTTGTGTTTGTTTTTGATTTAGTTTGATTTAATAATATATGTATATGCAGTAAATAGAATATTGTAGGGTTTATGAAGATTTGATTTTAAGTATAAATGATTTCAAGCAAGAAATGAAAACGAATAATTTTTAACCTAATAGTTTAATTTCAAAATAAATGGATTTGAAGTTTAAAACTGTTTTAATTTCCTTCTTTAACTATTTAAGTTACTAAAAAGATTTATTAAAGGAAAATCAGTTTAAAACTAAGTCATTAGTTAATTAAATTGGAAAATGGCAACTAATTTTCCGATTTTTTTAAAATGTTAATAAATCATATAAATATTTATACAAGGTCCAAAATTGGGAGATAAATGTTCGAGATGGAATTGGATTGCCAAACGTAAAGCAAAGGTGAGTTAATCTCACTCAGTTTAAATTTAAATTTAAATAATTGTTTCAATGGTTGAATTGATTGATGTGATATAGTATGATATTTTGAAATTGGTATATTATATTGTGCTGACGTTTGTGGATGCAGGGAAAAACAGGTTGGAGGGATCCAACTGGATCCCTCAATATTTATTTAAATTATTTAATACCCTCTGTTGTGATTTATTTGATACCCTATAATGATATTTATTGGAATATTGAATGCTATGGTTAGATTGGATATAATTGGGTATGATGAATTACCAAAAATATATAAATTGGATTTTGATAAGATAATAAAAGAAGTGAAATTGTAAGTAAAATAATTATAGAAATTTGAATAAATTTTTAAATGAATTGGAAAGAAATAAAGTGACTTTAAAATTTTGAAAGGAAATTTATGAATTAACGGGAAGTGAATGAATTTTAAACTCCAATGCTATTATTTAAAGAAAAAAACATTTATTTTAAATTTAGAAAAGAACATAGAAGAAATTAGGAGTAACCTGAAATTCGTATATTTCAGTTAAAGGGTTTAAAATCAAACGAAAATAATTACAACAATAATTAAGTCCCTAATTAAGGAATTTTGAAATGAGTTGAGTAATTAAAGAAATTTATTTCAAATGGAGTAAATTGGGAATCAATTTGGAAAATTGATTTAAGTGATTGAGATTGGAAATTTCTCTCTGAATAACCAAGTATGTTTCAAAGTAAATTTTTAAAAATAAATTAAAAGTTTAAAATTGTTTAAAGAAGTATGTTTTGACAAATTTATTTTTTCTATTATTTAAAGTCTAAAGTAAGTATTTTCTTTTACTCTATTTTAGTAGTAATTATTAAGGGGTAACTTAGTATTTTTTTTTTAAAGTAGAAATCTAGTTTTTATATTTTATTAAGTAACTTTATTTTCAAATGTTTATATAGTAAGTATTTTTAGTAAATTATTAAAGTAGTTTTAACTTAAGTGTTTAAAAGTAAATTCCAAAGTAAGTATTTTGTTTAATCTATTATCATAATAATTGTTTAAAGAATGATTTAGTCTTTTGTTTAAAGTATTATTATAAATTAAGTATTAAAGTAATTTTTTTTCTAAATTGAATGTTAAATATATTTTACAATAAAATGTTTTTTAAAAATCTAAAATTTTGTGCTTGGTGATTCCAGTGGAAATGGAACTACTCGGAATTTATTCTAAGACAAAGGAAGATAGTTTGAAAACTATTTTCAAAAGGGTTTGAAAGTGAAATTATATCTTGTAAAGATATTTTGAGATGAATAAATAATTTAGGAAATTATTTATTGGTTGATGGTTGTTTGTGATTATTGGTTGATGGTTGTTTGTGAATATTTATTGATAGTTAAATCACCGACTATCAATATTGGACAAATGCGTTGATCGTTTCGAAGAGACCGGGATCGAGATTTATTTCTCGAAAACCACTTCGATCCGGTTTGTACGTTTCGTGGAAACGGGTTTGGATTCGAAGATGGAGCAGCGAAGTGCAAGGGCTAGTCGCTACTAATCCTGAGGATATTTCCAAAATGGATGTAGTAGGAATAGTGCCTAGGGTTCCGTTCGAACCCGGAACGGACTTTTATGAATGAATGCTTGCGAAACATCGTCAGTTAAAGAGTTTAAAATCAAACGAAAATAATAATTACAACAATAATTAAGTCCCTAATTAAGGAATTTTGAAATGAGTTGAGTAATTAAAGAAATTTATTTCAAATGAAGTAATTTGGGAATCAATTTGGAAAATTGATTTAAGTGATTGACATTGGAAATTTCTCTCTGAATAACCAAGTACGTTTCAAAGTAAATTTTTAAATATAAATTAAAAGTTTAAAATTGTTTAAAGAAGTATGTTTTGACAAATTTATTTTTTCTATTATTTAAATTCTAAAGTAAGTATTTTCTTTTAATCTATTTTAGCAGTAATTATTAAGGAGTAACTTAGTATTTTTAAAAAAAAGTAGAAATCTAGTTTTTATATTTTATTAAGTAACTTTATTTTCAAATGTTTATATAGTAAGTATTTTTAGTAAATTATTAAAGTAGTTTTAAATTAAGTGTTTAAAAGTAAATTCCAAAGTAAGTATTTTGTTTAATCTATTATCATAATAATTGTTTAAAGAATGATTTAGTCTTTTGTTTAAAGTATTATTATAAATTAAGTATTAAAGTAATTTTTTTCTAAATTGAATGTTAAATATATTTTACAATAAAATGTTTTTTAAATTATTTTAAAAATCTAAAATTTTGTGCTTGGTGATTCCAGTGGAAATGGAAATACTCGGAATTTATTCTGAGACAAAGGAAGATAGTTTGAAAACTGTTTTCAAAAGGGTTTGAAAGTGAAATTATATCTTGTAAAGATATTTTGAGATGAATAAATAATTTAGGAAATTATTTATTGGTTGATGGTTGTTTGTGAATATTAATTGATAGTTAAATCACCGACTATCAATATTGGACAAATGCATTGATCGTTTCGAAGAGACCGGGATCGAGATTTATTTCTCGAAAACCACTTCGATCCGGTTTGTACATTTCGTGGAAACGGGTTTGGATTCAAAGATGGAGCAGTGAAGTGCAAGGGCTAGTCGCTACTAATCCTGAGGATATTTCCAAAATGGATGTAGTAGGAATAGTGCCTTCGGTTCCGTTCGAACCCGGAACGGACTTGTATGGATGAATGCTTGCGAAACATCGTCAGGTGGATGATGGGCATTCTAAGGGATATATTCTAAAAAGGGTAACGCTTAGCCTCAAGCCTCATCAAATGGGAACGACCGAAAATCAGGGGTTATGCAGCAAGGCTAGGTGGGTAGCACCCAAGCAGGGTGAGGTCATTCCAGTCTAGATGTCCCTTTTTATTTCGGCTTAGTGGGCGGTTGTTGATCCTTACCGCGGGGTGATCTCACTCGGGATTATCCAGTAAGGGGTAGTCCCGTCCTTGTGTTGCAGGGGAGTGGGCGTACTCCTCAGTACGGTGATCTAGGCCCCGTACTGTGACATGTGGTACCTCAGTGCCAAGTCATTAGTTGAAATCCATTCTCCCTACGAGCCTTGTATGAGTTTTGTTTGTATTACCCACTCTGTGGCTAGTAGCTGGAATTTAATGAATGTAACAATTTCGGCTATTTTATAAGTGTTTGTATATAGACCCTATTATAATATCAGAGGATTTCTATAAAAATTGTTTTAGCTATCGTAAGGTAAAAACCCGACATGTTTATTTGTGGCGTCGTCTTACGAGATGCTTTTGTTTTCAAAGGATTTTTGAAATTTTAAAAATCAATTGGGTGTGATTTTCTCACGCTGGTATTCCAGACTGACTCGGGTGTTATTTAACTGTAATGCTCGGGTCAGACCGAGTATTATAGGATACAGGATATGAATGCTGTGGAGCTCAGGAGACGAGCAGGATGACAATACGTACTCCCATACTTGTATATGTATATATATATATTCCACTGTGTTGAGTTGTTGTGTTTCCATTTGTATGATATTGATGTTGAGCTGTGATTGATGTACTCTGATGATGTAATATATATAAACAGATATTTTTGATTTTGAGTAAAGATCATTTATTTTCTATTATATTTTATTCCGCTGCGATGGTTAGATTCTGTTGTTGTTTTCTATTTTCTTCTTCCACCTCTTCTTCTTTAACCCAAATGGTTCGTATTTCTGTATAACATGAGTTGATGGTTGTAGAATAGTGTTGACTCAAGGGGTATGGATTTGTGGGCTGTTACATCTAGATTGTTCGAGTTTGGTTGAGTTATCATTCTGCTTCGTTTGAGTGTTCTTTTCATATACTCAATCAATGTTAACCTTTAGCATCACTCCGTTTGAAGTAGTGATTCGTGGATTGTGTGTTTCTTCTCCTTCGAGAAGAATATCTTGCTTATCCTGTATCTTGATGACTTTTGGGAGTGGCTCATGACATCGTAAGATTGACTAACACTCTATCTCCTTCTGTTGATTTTGAGAATCGCGTATTCTAGGAATATCTCGATGCATTCTCTTAATGTTCTTTGGTTTGAGTTTTTGAAGCTATATATATATATATATATATATATATATATGAGTTTTAAAAAGAGAAATTAGAGTTTTGAGATATTTTAAAAATCAAAGAATGTTTTGAGAATATATTTATATGAGTAGTATTCTTTCATAGAAATAATATGAGAGTGTTGGGTTATCCATCGAGTAGTTAAGAGTTCTGGTCGATATGCCTGATCAACGTTTGGAATTTCCTAAATGCTATGATGAGGCAATCAGACACGATGGTTTGTGTTTAAAAATTGATAATTGAAAATAATATTTTGAGACCGAATATTAAATTTATTTCAAATGGTAATTGCACCCATTAATTTTAGAGACGAGTAATAGAGCGAGGCAGTTTTGATCGTTCGATCAACTCTGCAGCCAACAGATATATTTATTTATTAGAGATTCAATGGCAATGCATTTCCATTTATTTATTTTTAAATTATAAAGATAAGAATATAAATGAGATTATTTTTGAGTTATGCTTTACTGGAAGTATATTTTGAGATTTTAGAATCTATATTGTATACATTGGATGTTTTAAGAGATGAGTTATAAGAGCATTTGAAGATTACTTTTAAATTATTTAAGTGGTTTAATAAAAAGAGTAAAGAGAATTTAAACCTTTAATTTATTTTGAGGAATATTACTATGGATTTACAAATTTCTTTGGAATTAATTTTGAAGTAAGAGAAGAAATTTGGACTTTTAATTTGAGTTTTAAATAACTTACTAAATAATATAGTAAAAAGTTTGAAAATGTTTAACTGTTGAAAATTGAGATTTAAAATTTAAAGGATGTTGAGATTTAAATATTCTAAATATCTTGGATCAAAAGATAATTTGATCTTATATCCTTGTTCTTGAGTATATTCTATCTTTGAGCTATTATTAACGACGTGCATTATTTGCTGTCGTTCGAGTTGGTGACCATGTGAGTAGTCATCTTGTGATTAATCAGTCTTGTTTATTGTGTCTACCCTGTTGTGAAGATGTTATTTCCGTATGTTTATGAGAAAAATCTTATTGATGATCTTCTTTATTGCTTAGATTTCGGGTTTGAGTGAGTTTAGTCCCAACTCTATTCATAGATTTTTGAGTAATCAATCATTTTCGATTGATTATTTGTTGAGCATCTTATTGAGTTTTGATTCAAGATGGGAGATCTTCGAAATTCTTTCGAGTTGCTTGGAAAATTCGATGGTTTGCTAATCATTATATTAGCATATGATAGGCCATTGAATTAACCAAGTGAGTTTTTCCTTGTTTCTTTCTGCCATTCTATATTGAGAGCATGAATGGTTTAGAATTCTAGCTTGTCTTTATCCTTCGATGATTGTATCTTTAGTGTTGTTTACAACCTTTTCCTCTAGAAATTGCGAGGACGCAATTTTGTTAAGGAGGGGAGTCTGTAACAAGCCGGATTTTGGAGATTACCGTTAATATTAAATTATAATGCAAATAATAATTTAATATTGTGATTATAAATGAATTGGAGGAATGAAATGTGAGTTAATATTGTTTATTTTATATAAACAATGTTTTGATGAATAAAACTTGGGTTTTTAATTTAAGTGAGTTAATTTATCTCATAAGATGTTATTTCAAAATATTGATGGTTGGAATAAATATAAATGAGTGAAAATAAGCATAGAATATTTTATTTGTGAAAGTGGGTTGAACATAAATGATATTAGTTATTTATTGAGTCAAAATGGGAAGTATAGAGATTTTATTCCAGTAATAGCCTTTTATAGTGAATAAAAAGGGCAAATGAGAAGAAAATGATTTTTTTGAAGTTTATTAATGATTGAAAATAGTGTTGTAATATTTCTAAAAAGTGTTAAAACATTTAATACATTTATTTGGGTCAATAAATAATTTTTACTTGACTGAGATTGTTTAAAATTGTGGTTTTCTGTCTAAAAATAACAATATTGTAAAATATTGTGTAAATTAGTAGTTTATTAGGAAAATAATATTTTTAAGTGTAAAAAAATATTATTGTGTTAATCATGTTCACCTTGTTAAAATATGAAGAATGCATTTTGTCTGATGTAAAAAGAAGTTAATAGAGAAAGTTATGTTAAAAATAGTATAAAACCTATGTATATTAGCCTAAATAATTTTCTAAGTATGAGAATGATCTAATTAGGTATAGTAAACATCCAATAATCCAAATTCTAGAGTTTTCTAATGAAGTACGCTCCTTTTCTCCCAAAACTCATTACAGTAAAACCTAAATTAGAAAAGAAAAAGCTTCAAAGTACAAAATAATGGCCACCCTCTTCAAAATTTAATCTTCCAAGCTCAATCTTTGCAAATTTAAAAGCCTAATTCAAGTTAGAATCATAAAAGAAGGTAATCTTCAACCTATTCTATCTTAGAATCCATCTAAATTTCTAGAATTGTTTACTGTAAATTTTGTATTGATCAATTTCTTTTTTGCATGTATTGTTTTTTTCTATTTCAGATGTTTAGGGCTCAATCTTATGCTAAAGGCTCGATCTTGCTTGCAAATCCTTACTTATTCATTGAAAATCAATTGGTAAGTGTAAAAGCTTACAAATGCTAGCCAAAATCAAAGTTTTGAGTTGATTTTTCGTATTAATAAGGTTACGTTTCGTCTTTTTTATTTTCTATTTTCTGTTGCCACATTGTTTTGGCCATAACCTTTTTAGTTTTTATCCAAATTTCATTATTTTGGATGTTCTGGAAAGAACAGACAAAGGGCTACAAGTTTCATGTTTTTAGTTTTCTAAAATTTTGAAGTTTGCTTGATCAAAATCATGCTTGTTTGTTACCGTCCCGAGAGCAAATGACATCAACAACAATCACAAGTCTGAGAAATTATTTTTGCCATAACTCATTCGTTTCTTAACCGATTTAGATCATTTTGGATGTTTTGCAAAGCCTAAATCATGTGTTACAACTTTGATGCATTGAGTTTTCTGTAATTTGTTGATTAGCTATGTCAAAATTAAATTTTTATTCTATTATCCCGAGAGCAAAACCAATATTTGCTCTGTCCTTGAAGCTGAAACGAAATTGGTCATAACCTTTTCGTTTCTTAACTGATTTTGATAATTTTATATGATCCAGAAAGAATAAATCATGTGTTACAAATTTTATGTTTTGAGTTTTCTGTAGTTTTCCGGTTAGCTATGTCAAAATCTAATTTTTCTACTGCTAACCTGAGAGCAAAATCAATATTTGCTCGGTGTTTGAAACCGAAACAAATTTGGCCATAACTTCTTCGTTTCTTAACCAAATTTGATAATTTCAAATATTTCAAAAAGCTTTGGTCATGTGCTACAAATTTCACTCATTGTGTTTTCTGAATTTTGAAGTTTCTTTGGTCGAAATTATGGTTATATGTTGCTGTCCTGAGAGCAAAATGACAACAACAACAATCGTTGACCTTAGAATTGTATTAGCTCGTTTTGCACTCATTCTCTTCAGTTTTAATGATGTTTTTGAGATATTTTCAGAGCTATGATGCCTATCAGTAGGCTAGCTATATTTGGAGAATTTGAAATTCAAATTTTAAATGGAATTTGAATTGATTTGGGTTAAATTTGAATAGAATTCATATTGAATTCAAGTTATCGGTTTTGAGATATCCCTCTTAGTATTCATTATTTTCGAGCACGGTTTACATCGACCAATTTGAAGTGTTATTTTGAGTTGATTTAGAAGTTGCCAAATTTTGGTGAAGATTATTGGTTTGAGAATTACTCTTTGAGTACATTCGACGACGAACCAATCTAGATGCATTTTGTGATGGCCGATGAAATGAGGCAATATTGATGTTAAGTTTTAATTTGCAACTATGGTCAGAAATAACCATCATGATGTTCTTTTACTTGCCAAGGAGATGAGGCAAGTTGTTATGATGGACTGATGATGATTTTGATATTTATGATGAATTTTTACTTGTTGATGAAATGAGACAAGTCTCGATGTCACTTAAAACTCGTCCAAGTAAGAGAGAAGACGAGTTAGGTATCTTACACTCGCCGATGAGATGAGGCAATGTTTATTTGATGATGTTTTATGACGGTTTTCTAATGTGGCATCGACTAACGACTAGTAAACCAATAGGTACGAACGTATGGTATGGGACGTACATTGACGCATATTGGGTTCCTATTCGAGAAGTTGAGACACATTCACGATGTTACTAGTGCTATAGACCGAGTACTCGATTGGAGTCATCACGATGTTCATGAAGTTATTACTCGACTCCAATCATCACGATGTTATTACTCAGATTTTTGTGATTGGGTGTCATCAAGATGTTTCCGACTATAGTCAATCAAGATGATCACGATGTAATGATGTTATGTGACCCTAAGTCATCACGATGAATGGTACCAAATAATGGTAGTACTAGTCAAGATGTAAGTGCACGTACTATTTTCCATGAGGTGTTAGGTGTTTCGATTTCACAATTTTGATGATGATGCTTTAGTATAGCCTTATGTAAGAAAAAGGCTTATTGACATACATGGTTTTAATTGTGATTTCGAATATGATGTTTTGGATTCTTTCCGGGCTCTATCAAGATGGATTTGAGACATTATATATATTTATACCAATGAGATGAGGTTTAAATCATGGTAATGCTTTTATGATGAGTGTTGATAATATATTTAAGACATATTTATATTTATACCAATGATATGAGGTATAAGTGATTATGGAGGTTCCTTTATAATGAGTTTAATGATGGATTTGAGATGTATTTATATTTATACCGATGAGATGAGGTATAATAATTAAGAAGTTTCTATTAGATGAGTTTTATTTATGATGAATTCTTGAAGTTTTAATTATCTTATGAAGATTTACTTTATGGCCCATATCCTCACCCATTTTATTCGGTTATATATATAATTAGATAAACCATGTCTATCTAATATACATATTGTATTCCTCTATGCAATCATGATGAACCATTGATGTATCACTCTAGAGATAACTTGATGACCTATATCATTCCAATGGTAACGATGGAATGGTTTTCCCCTTATCTCTTATCATCACCTTTACTGATGATAAGTTCTAGCTAGCCTGACCTGTGTGTTTTCACTCGGGTCAAACCGAGTTGTTTCAGGTATCATCTATTGGGCTTAGCATGAAGTTGATGTTGAATATCAGCTCTTCTTTCTCTTGAGTAGTTTATTTCTTCCGCATACTCTGATGTTTTTACATTTGATTCGATGTATATGGTGTGGTCATGTACCACCTTTATTGTATTCATATTGTATTGTACTGAACGTGTATTAGTGTATATGTATATATATGATGTTGGTTACCGTTCAGTGATGTGATTTACATTCAATTATTGTATTTTGTTCTGATAGATCCTTAGCTACCTATAGTTTTGGATTAAACATTTACTGTGTATGTCGATCCACTTGAGTTGAAAAATTATAATGCATTTATCGACGTATTCAATGGATGTTTAAGAAAAAATTATAGATGGTCACCCTTAACCAGCCCTATTCTCCGCTTTAGTAGAGGGAATTACTTGTTAATTCTCTTTTCTAAGGTGGGTCTCGGGGTGGGGCATTACACCTATGGAGTGCCCTCTGACGACGCCTAGTACGGGGGAGATTACGGTACTGTATAGACTATGGGAGTATATAAATGTGTTAAGGTGGAAAATGTAAAGCCTTAACGCTATTTTAAAGTAAGTTTATTTTACTAATAGACACTATTATAATAGCGAAATATACTACATAGTAAATAGTTTAACGGATCCTTAAGAGATGTAAATCCCGAGCATCTCTTGAGTTACTACACTCATATTTATTTCTATTGATTTAACTTACATAATTTTAGTTCCGACTCGAGTGTTTTGTCTTTTCAATTCGCTCGGGTCAGTCCGAGCATTTCAAGATCGAAGGCTTTATCTCTGGAGGAAGAAGACGAAGATTTTAGTATTATTATTAATATATATTATATTGTTCTACTACACTATTGTATTCCGCTGCATTATTAATATTCTATGGTATGTATAACTCTGATATATTGTAAGTATAATTAAACATTTTGAAAACCAGCTTCATGAACTGTATATTTGATTATTATATTTTATCCTTCCGTTGTGAGATTCTGTTTATTTTGTTTCTTTCTTGTTTTCTTATTTACCCCATAACAATCCGCCCTTCCATATGGTTTGAATTGACATGTGTGTCTGCCATTGCACTTGGAGGGTGCAGCCTGATAGGGGGTTCTCGCTTCCTGGTTTGGTAGCGAACGGTTGACTCTTACTCCTACATGTCCCCGTGGGGGTTGGTGGTGCAGTCAAGAGGCTGGCCGTAAAGGCAGAACACAGGTACCAATGTATGCTACGGTGGACGTTACCCCACTGGCGTGGGACGTTACATCTGGTATCAGAGCTTTGGTTAGCAATAAACCTTAGCTTTGTGGGGTATGACTCTTTATTAATAGGGTAGTAATACCCTATGGGAGTCGCTAAGTGTATATATACGAGAGAGCATATGTAACGATCCTGAATTTTAATTAATTTTAAATTTATAATTAATTTCATTTTTGAATAAAAATTTGTGAAATTAATTAGTAGTTGAAAAATATCAGTTAAATTATGAATTAATGGAAAAATATATTTAAATTTAATTTGAATTGGGATTTACAAATAATTTAAAGAATAAAATATACTACAAAAATAATAAAATAAATATATATATATAAAGAGATACAAGATAATAAGTATTAAAGTTAAAAATAAACATTTAAATTAGAAATAGAAATGAAAAAATATATATATAATATGATGAATTATAAATTATAAAATAAATAAAATTTGAGAAATTTCAAATAACATATGAACTATAGAAATTTATTTATATTGTAAAGCAATGTATAAAGCAAACAAATGAAAATATAATTACAATGCAAGAAGACAGGTAAGATATGAATGTAGGATGTAAAGTAGTTTAGTTAGGCAAGAGCAATGAAAAGAATCTGGTAAGTGAAGTTTGGTTATGCAGGCAAGTAAAAAAGTAGGATAATAGACAAGATAATAGACTAAATATCTTGAGCTTGCAAATAAAAATAAAAAGGACTCTAGCAATTAATGTGTAGCATATGTGCCATACCTCTAATTCATCTTCAGCCATGCCTAATAGTGTACAAGCAATATACTGCATACTTCTCTTTATATGCATCACCTCCTACCTCAATTCATTGATTCAAAGCTAAGAAAAATATAAAGTAAATATTATCTTAAAACGAAAACACAATTCAACAAAACAAATCAAACTAGAGGATTAAAGATAAGAAGATTTCAGCAAGCCTGTTTTAATACAAAGAAGCAACTTTGTTCTTTTTCTGGAAAATCACTGTGAGTAAACAAGTGATTTAAACTTAAGTTATTTTAATTTGTACATATATATATTTTGAAGTTGCTCTGCATATCTATCCATGTATCTGTGCTGTGAAATTCATCATCTTCTTTGTTTTAGCTTCAGGGTAGTATCAAAGAAGAAAATTCATTTTTTTCCTATTTTCTTTTTAGCATTAGGCTTTGGTTTAAAAACAAAATAGTTGTTTTCAAGTATGAATTATAATTTAAAAATAGTTTCATAAAGTATAAGTATATACAGTAGAAAAAAGATTGATTTTCACAGAGGAATTTCAAAACTTGGAAAATTTTAAAGGTAATGAATTGCTACTTCAATTATATAATCTGGGTCCTTACATAAAAATAGGATTATTAGGCTAAATATGGTGATTTTTCATTGTGTGAATCGAGAGCAATTCGTACTTGTTCAAAAATTGTGTTTTGACAAATTTCTGGTGATCGAAGGAGTTTTGGAGACGGGGTTTCGCATGGAGGCGGAGTAGTCTACGGTGGTGATGGGAAAAATGGTCAGGGATGTTCTTGATCGTCGAGGTGACGACGGCGTGGAGAATTTATTTCTAAACCTCATTTTCGAAATGGTTGGAAAAATGATCACCGCGGCCTCGAACGTGTATCGAGTTGCACGTCGTCGGAGGGGAGGGTAGATTGGTGGTTGACAGAGTTGTGGCCGGAGGCGCTAGGTCTCTGGTGGTTGTTGTTGTGATCCCGAGTCATTTCGTTGGTCGCTGTTTGGATCATGATGGCTCGAGCTATGCTCGATTTTGATTGAGTACCTGTACGAGTTTGTCGACGATCGAGGATTGATAACAAGATGGTCGTCGATGTGTGGGGATTGTCATTGTTGATCGGAGGCGGCAGCGTCAACGGTGCACGTGCATGGTGCACGAGTGGTGATCTGGAAGTTCTGATAACTTGGGTAGTTTGGGAAGAAGGCGTTAGAGGGAAAACTCGAAGTGGAGTTCGTGTCTTTGTGGTTTCGACTAAAAGCATTTTTGTCTTGCCCCGGGTTGATTTCTTGATTTCAGGTTTTACAGGAAACCTGTTATCCTGTTTTAAAATTTTAAATATACAATTTAAAAGCAAAGTTTAATTGAGTTAAAAATCAAAGTTTAACATAACTTAAGTTCAGTTTTGAAACTTAGTTGAAAATAAATAAAGTTTAATAACTTGGAATTATGTAAGTAATTAAGCGGATTTGGCAAGGAAATTGAATTTAAAATTAGAATTTGATTTGTAAAGGAAAGATTTGAGCAAATTTAAAGCAAATTTTGAACTGAACTTATAAATTTAAGTTTAAATATGTATTTAGGTTCAGTTTGAAACTTAGTTTGGAAACAAAGTTTAAAAATTCAAATTTGTTTAATAACTTAAAAGTGTTAAATATTTAAGTGTATTTTAAAAAGAGTTATTCGTTTTAGATCTTGAATTGAAATGAATTTAAAAGTGAATTGAATATGAATTGTCAACATGTTTATAAGTGATAATAAATCACTAATAAGAATGAGATTTGTCTTAAGTTAATAAAGATATAATGATGATTGTAATTCATTAATATAAAGTTAATTAAAATGAATAATTTATTTATTTAATTCATTAATGATTTGGGTTAATTAAATAAGTAATTGAAGGTTTAAAACCATTAATTAAGGTTTAAAGATAAATTAATTAAGGAATAATTTATTTGTAAACCAAGGATTATTAATTAGATATAAATTAATGATAAAATTTGATTTAATCAAGTGATTAAGCAAAAATCAATTGAAGGATAATGTGATAAATTAACCAGTGTAATTTATTAAGAATAATCATAAATTAAGGAGTAATTAATTAGTCATTGTAATTAATTAAAGATAATAAATTAAGGATTAATTATTAATGAAGAGTTAATTAATGATTTATTAAAGGATAATTTATTAAATATTTTGTAATTAATTGATTGTTAATTTACCATAACTAGCAAATTATTCATATAAATTAATCTGGTTTAAACCCATCAGATAATTAAATTGACCCTATTTATGGATGTTTAGATTTTATTGGATGTTGAATTGTTTGATATCCCTGATATGTGATGCTTTGTGATATATCCTAATTTACGTTGTGATCTGTAATATAATTAATTATCTGTGATGTAATTTATTATCGGTGATATACATATTTGTGTTATGTGAATGAACGATAAGCATTATCGTTTATACCGCTTATCAGTTATATTTCTGTGTTTTAATCTATGATGATTGAACGATATTGCACTATTGTGTTAAACCCCTGGACCACACTTATACACACACAAATATGGATTTCACGAGGAAATCGATTAAGTCATAGATTTTGAAACAATTTAAAAGTCGAGTATTTAAATTCAAATGTTTTGGAAAGGGATTGGTTTTAAAGTGAAAAGCTCTTGAAATGGAATTTCAAAGATGAAATATATTTTGAATAACTTAATTAATCTTTTGAAATTTAAATAATTTGATTTAAACTTAAATTCAAGATTTGAAATTGAATTCTATGATTTGGAAACTAGGGACTAAAGATGTTATACCCATTTATATGGGTTAAACTAATTTAAAAGTATTGATTTGTGAATTTGAATTTAAATTCAAAGGCTTTAACTAGTGTAAATAAAATTGGATCTTTCTGAAATGAAACTATTCGTTTTCATATAATAAAAGCTTTCATATTCCAAATTGTGTTAAAAGGGATTTCAAGTTAAAAATAAAAATGATTTTCCAAGTTATGGAAATGGTTTGAAAGCTATAAGTTAAATCTTTAATTAAAAGATTTTAAATGAATTAATCCAATTGAAATGGAATTGTTTTCAAATCCGACAATGAATCTTAATGAAACTGGGTGAACTTTGTGAAATAAATATTTTTGTTTAAAAGATTTGAAATGATAATTTGTTTAAACCATTTGAAAGAAAAGTTTTGAATTATTAAGTTGTGACTTAATTCAAATCCCATATCCATATGTTTTAAATGTTGTGCTCACTATTCGGTTTAGCCGGGAAAGGACCTTTGTGTCATATAGCCCATTCCGAATATGTGATTCGACGTTATGTGTAACAACCCGCATATTTAACGATTTTATATTTAAATATTTTATTTAAATATAGCGTCGTTAGTCGGATTTAGGTCCGAAATGTTACTTTTTGCAAACGACCGAATTGGAGATCGAAACTACTTCCATTGAGTTCAAAATGTCGTTTGCGATCTTTTTGAGTATAATCTTTGATATGTTTGGAGTTTGTGAAATTTTAACCTTTTTCTCTTGGGTTTTGGGTTTGGGTTCAGCCCACTAACTATCTAATTAACCCTAACTCAGCCCACTCCTCTCATTCACTTATTCATTTCTTAAAACTTAAGCTTAAAAACTGAAATGGGGGAAGAGGAAGGAAATTAGAAACTCCTAGCCCTAAATCCATTGCAAAATCCAAATTTCTTGCTCCAAAATCAAAGGGAATCCATTGGTAAGTTCATCTCCATCTTCTCCATCTCTTCTCCTCTTCAATTTCAGTAATTTCCTAACCCTAACTTAGGAAATACTTGCTTTGATTCTAGATTGAAGCTTGTAGTGTTGAAGTGGAGTGTAGTTGGTTGATTCCTTGCATTTGTGCTCCTTCATCTTCTTTGTTTGTGAGATTAAAGGTGAGTTTTTAACTCACATCTACCTCTCTTGCTAGATGTTGGGTATAATTTGCTAAAAAATATTCATGTGCTATTGCTTTGATTTGAAAAAGATTTGAAATTCATTTGATAAGGGCAAGAAGTGCTGGAAAACAGCCTTCGGCCGACCGAGCGCAGGCTCCGGTCGACCGACCTGCTGCCCCGAGCCATATTTCGTTTCCTGCATCTGGCCGGCCGACCGAGCCCTGTAGTCCGGTCGACCGACCTGCTTTGTTCTGCCTGTTTTGCCTATTTTGCATATTTGATTGATTTCCGTATTTTATCGATACAAGTTGGGTTTTTTTAGTGGTTGTTATTGCATCTTTGGCTTTGATAACTTATTTTTGACTTCATCCACGGGTTTTTATAAAATAATCTTTCTGACCATATTAAAAGCTCATTTCTCCAATTTATAAATTCTATTTAAACACACGCACAATTTCGCACTTCGAGCGAAGTGGAAGGGTGATTAAATGGTTGGGCAAAACACGGACCATGAATCCGTGCGTTTATCCTTCTGATTAATCCCCGACCTATTCAATTGATCGTTTTGACCTTCGGGTTTGGTTTATCGATGATATGAGATAAACTTTGTACTGCTTCGAGTGTGAAATTAACTAATGGATAGTAAACCGTCTAGTGCGAACGGGTGGTTATGGGACTCACGTTACCACTTTTCGGATTCCTCTCTGGGAGTTTGTGACACATGTTGCCTTTGGGATAGTGTCTTCGGACTGTCTCCTCTGGCTTGTTTCCTTTAATATCTCTTTTGGAGTTGGTCCTTTGCCCTGACTCGAAAGATATTTGGGGTTGTCGGTTACCTTTAGTATTGCTTTCGGAGTGGTTTCTTCACCACCGCTCAAGAGATATTGGAGTGGTTTCTTCACCACCGCTCAAGAGATATTGGAGTGGTTTCTTCACCACCGCTCAAGAGATAACGGAGTGGTTTATTCACCACCGCTCATGATGTTTCATTTATATGTATATTCCCTAGGTATTGCTTTTCTATATTGGTTCTTTGGAGCCACACGAAATATAGCGTTTACCTTGTGGAACTCGTATTTATCGGTATTTGTTGTTTGCCTTTATGGCCTGCTTTGGGATATTCTTATCCTTTGTTTCTATATGTTGCCGATGATATAAGGCTTGTTCTATATGATTCATCTTTCGTTAGATGATTGTGTTATCTCTTTGGAGATATCTATTATGCTTTGTAACCTTGCAGGTTTATTGTTGTTCAGTTTATCTAACTGATTTGTTTAGCTAGACTGATCCGTGTAATTTATACTTGGGTCAGACCGAGTTGTTTCAGGTTAGGTGCTTTTGGACTTAGTCTATTTTGCTTCCGCATGGACTACTCCGCTAGCTTCTTTTTTTCATAGCTTTTTTTTGTGTAGTCCCGTTTTGTAGTAACTCTGATATGTATTCATCTGGAACTCGTCTGTATATTGTGGTTTGCTATACCACTTGACATGTATTATTTTGTATACTCTGCAATGTATCAGTATATGTGTATAAGATGATTTACTGTTCTGTGATGTATATTACATTTGAGTTATTATATTCTGTTCTGATAGATCAACCACCTATGGTTTTGTTTTAAGTATGCATTGGATATGTCGATCTGTTTAGTATGATTATTGTCGACGTATTTAATGGATAATTAGAGCAAGGCTATAGGTGGTCGCTCCCAACCAGCCTTATTCTCCGTGTTAGTTGACGGCATTACTTTGTAGTGTCCTTGGCTAGCGTGGGTATAGAGGTAGGGCGTCACATTATGGATAACATTTGAAGACCGGTGGTGAAGACCAGGTATTTGCGAGAATGATAGGATGACCTATCGATTGTCTCTGCACTGAGTTGCTCCGGTATAGAGATCCCCTAAGTGATGGGGAGTCCGATCGGGATTGTGAATACCCGGATTGCAAGGGCTTCTTTGGAAGTGCCTTCGGTTCTGTTCGAACCCAGAATAGACTTGAATGGATTGTATGTCTGACATTACAAATTGAGATATAAAGCAGATTTCTTTCAAATACATTTCTGTTGATGGCGGAGAATTTATTCTCTTAGCTTAACACCCTTCTCTGAGATGTAAGAGCTCAGAGGTTATATAGTTGAAGGTTATCCATAATATATTCCCAACTTGGTAATGTAGCATGCTGAATGCTGCTGATCATTTGTTGATCAAAGCGTGGCTTTTGTGAAAAGCGTAGCTTTGTGGACGAGACTTCGTCGAACCTAACAACCCGGTAATGGTCAAAACAGGAAGAATGCGGCGAGGTTATTTAGGGATCACGCCCCCTGAGGGTATGTTCATTTCCTTTTGGATAATGGTGGTATCATGGTATGGAGCCCATATATTTAACCTATGTGGTTGCTACGAATTTATTACTTTGTGGTTGTTGGTTATCGGGATCCCGAGAAAGGTCGGTTATGACCGGAGGATGGCATACTTATATCAGTAGTTACCCAGTTAGGGGTAACCCGGCTTTGTGTTGGCAGAGATCCGGTTAGGTTCTCGGGGCATCCTTCCAGAGGCGTACCCATGTGGTAATGGAAAGTTCCTTTGCCCGACCATTTGTTGGAAATTCAAAGAAACAATACGAGCCTTGTACGGTTTTAGTTGTAGAACCTGCCATTTAAAATGGTAGCTATAGTAGGCATAATATAATGGTACCTATGCTGGCTAAGATTAATATTGTACTTTCGAAATGTTTCCTACACTTTGCACTTATAGTAATAATATCAAAGAAATTTGTGTATCAAACATGTTTGACTATCATAAGGAGAAATCTCCTCCAATTCTGCGTTTGCATTGTGTGTGTGGCAGGAGGCCTTATGGTAGTCTCATTTTCTAAAAGCATTGCGAATCTAATTTAAAATATTTCTTTGTTTGTTTTTAAAAGATAAACTGTTTTTGTTACTCATACCAGTCTCATGACTGATCCGGAGTTTATTGTTTTTTTCCTAAACTCTGGGTGCTCAAAATTTTTCCTCACGGGCAGTCTAAAGTTGGGGTTTTTCAGATATCTAGGTTTAGTAGATTATCTGAAGCTAGTTCAATCTTGGGATGTGGACGAGACTTGCTTGTCTTGGTGCATCATGATGTTGGATCGAGTTGCTGCTGGAGTTCTCTCTGGAGGACTATCTTGGAGTTATTTGTTCCGCTGCTAATGTTATCTATTTTCTTTTCCGCTGCTATTTTATTGTATCATATCTCTGATGTGTATTGATATCTATTGTATCATCTGTTGTATCAGATATTGTATCAATGCTGTATATCAATGTATTGTTCTTTTTCTTCCGCTGTGTTGTTTACTTAATTGTGTTATAAGCTCCAGCGACTCGGATTTGAACGGTCGGATCTGTGGCATTCGAGTACGACGTAAAGTATGGATGTCGATTTTCGAACGCGAAAAATCCCGCCCATCACATTTGGTATCAGAACTAAGGTTGAAACTTTAGCTCAGGAGTATAACACATTAAGTAGCTCATTAGAGATAGGGTAAACTATATCCCTAGGATGAGTATATCCCTAAGATATCCGTTTGAATGCCTAAGTAAATTCTCTTACTATCCATTGATAGTGAGTATGAGTGCAAGAAGAGGACGAGATAGAGGACGGGGGGTACCACTATTAATGGTCAATACCCTGCAACAGTGGAAACAATCTTTCTCTATCAATCTCCTTTGATTCGTCTTTCCAAATTCTTTTGATTGCTTCGTGGCAGTTGCAAGAAGAAGTTTCGATATGATGGTGGCTCTACGAATCGTTGTAGAAAATCCTTACCTCGTACCTTCATCGGTTTCTTACCAGATTTTGATTTAAACCTTAATGAATATGAATTTGAAATTTGAAGCTAGAAATTTTAAATAAATTGAAAATTTTAATTGAGTTAACTTGATTAATAGAATATGAAGGATAAAATTGAATTAAATCGATAAAACGATATCGTTTAAAACCAAATTCAAAATTCTGTTGAAATTTCTTGGGGTAAGTCGAATCCATTTATCTATTTCTTTGGGATTCCGAATATATTCTATGGACGGTTAGTTATCCATCGAACTAACCCATGCCACTGCATATTTCGTAAATCCGGACAGCCCGAGTATGTTGTGAGTGTTAAATAGATTCGTTCTTGTATCTATTGTTGACATTCTGATTTGGTAAGCTAAATGCAGAATAGATATTCAGTTTGATTTGATATTCTTCATCTATCTTGGTTGTTTTCGTGCCTGCAAATTTCGAGGACGAATTTCTTAAGGGGGGAATATGTAACGATCCTGAATTTTAATTAATTTTAAATTAATAATTAATTTCATTTTTGAATAAAAATTTGTGAAATTAATTGGTAATTGATATAAAATATCAGTTAAATTATGAATTACTGGAAAAATGTATTTAAATTTAAATTGAATTAGGATTTACAAATAATTTAAAGAATGAAATATACTACAAAAATAATAAAATAAATATATATATAAAGAGATACAAGATAATAAGTATTAAAGTTAAAAATAAACATTTAAATTAGAAATAGAAATGAAAAAATTATATAATATGATCAATTATAAATTATAAAGTAAATAAAATTAGACAAATTTCAAATAACATATGAACTATAGAAATTTATTTATATTGTAAAGCAATGTATAAAGCAAACAAATGAAAATATAATTACAAAGCAAGAAGACAGGTAAGATATGAATGTAGGATGTAAAGTAGTTTAGTTAGGCAAGAGCAATGAAAAGAATCTGGTAAGTGAAGTTTGGTTATGCAGGCAAGTAAAAAAGTAGGATAATAGACAAGATAATAGACTAAATATCTTGAGCTTGCAAATAAAAATATAAAGGACTCTAGCAATTAATGTGAACCATATCTTCCATACCTCTAATTCATCTTCAGCCATGCCTAATAGTGTACAAACAATATACTTCATACTTCTCTTTATATGCATCACCTCCAACCTCAATTCATTGATTCAAAGCTAAGGAAAATATAAAGTAAATATTATCTTAAAATTAAAACACAATTCAACAAAACAAATCAAACCAGAGGATTAAAGACAAGAAGATTTCAGCAAGCCTGTTTCAATACAGAGAAGCAATTTTCTGGAAAATCACTGTGAGTAAACAAGTGATTTAAACTTAAGTTATTTTAATTTGTACATATATATACTTTGAAGTTGCTCTGCATATCTATCCATGTATCTGTGCTGTGAAATTCATCATCTTCTTTGTTTTAGCTTCAGGGTAGTATCAAAGAAGAAAATCCATTTTTTTCCCTATTTTCTTATTAGCATTAGGCTTTGGTTTTAAAACAAAATAGTTGTTTTCAAGTATGAATTATAATTTAAAAATAGTTTCATGAAGTATAAGTATATACAGTTGAAAAAAATTTTGATTTTTACAGAGGAATTTCAAAATTTAGAAAATTTTGAAGGTAATGAATTGCTACTTCAATTATATAATCTGGGTCCTTACATAAAAATAGGATCATTAGGCTAAATATGGTGATTTTTCATTGTGTGAATCGAGAGCAATTCGTACTTGCTCGAAATTGGGATTTGACAAATTTCTGGTGATCGGAGGGTTTTGGAGACGGGGTTTCGCGTGGAGGCGGAGTAGTCTACGGTGTTGATGGGAAAAATGGTCAGGGATGTTCTTGATCGTCGAGGTGACGACGGCGTGGAGTATTTATTTCTAAACCTCATTTTCGAAATGGTTGGAAAAATGATCACCGCGGCCTCAAACGTGTAACGAGTTGCACGTCGTCGGAGGGGAGGGTAGATTGGTGGTTGAAAGAGTTGTGGCCGGAGGCGCTAGGTCTCTGGTGGTTGTTGTTGTGATCGCGAGTCATTTCGTTGGTCGCTGTTTGGATCGTGATGGCTCGAGCTATGCTCGATTTTGATTGAGTGCCTGTACGAGTTTGTCGATGATTGAGGATTGATAACAAGATGGTCGTCGATGTGTGGGGATCGTCATTGTTGATCGGAGGCGGCAACGTCAACGGCTTACGTGCATGGTGCACGAGTGGTGATCTGGAAGTTCTGATAACTTGGGTAGTTTGGGAAGAAGGAGTTAGAGGGAAAACTCGAAGTGGAGTTCGTGTCTATGTGGTTTCGACTCAAAGCATTTTTGTCTTGCCTCGGGTTGATTTCTTGATTTCAGGTTTTACAGGAAACCTGTTATCCTATTTTAAAATTTGAAAGATATAATTTAAAAGCAAAGTTTAACTGAGTTAAAAATCAAAGTTTAGCATAACTTAAGTTCAGTTTTGAAACTTAGTTGAAAATAAATAAAGTTTAATAACTTGGAATTATGTAAGTAATTAAGTGGATTTGAAAAGGAAATTGAATTTAAAATTAGAATTTGATTTGTAAAGGAAAGATTTGAGCATAGTTAAAGCAAGTTTTGAACTGAACTTACAAATTTAAGTTTAAATATGTATTTAGGTTCGGTTTGAAACTTAGTTTGGAAACAAAGTTTAAAAATTCAAATTTGTTTAATAACTTAAAAGTGTTAAATATTTAAGTGTATTTTCAAAAGGGTTATTCGTTTTAGATCTTGATATTTGAAATGAATTTAAAAGTGAATTGAATATGAATTGTCAACATGTTTATAAGTGATAATAAATCACTAATAAGAATGAGATTTGTCTTAAGTTAATAAAGATATAATGATGAATATAATTCATTAATTATAAAGTTAATTAAAATGAATAATTTATTTATTTAATTCATTAATGATTTGGGTTAATTAAATAAGTAATTAAAGGTTTAAAGATAAATTAATTAAGGAATAATTTATTTGTAAACCAAGGATTATTAATTAGATATAAATTAATGATAAAGGTTGATTTAATCAAGCGATTAAGCAAAAATCAATTGAAGGATAATGTGATAAATTAACCAGTGCAATTTATTAAGAAATAATCATAAATTAAGGTGTAATTGATTAGTCATTATAATTAATTAAAGATAATAAATTAAGGATTAATTATTAATGAAGAGTTAATTAATGATTTATTAAAGGATAATTTATTAAATATTTTGTAATTAATTGATTGTTAATTTACCATAACTAGCAAATTATTCATAGAAATTAATCTGATTTAAACCCATCAGATAATTAAATTGACCCTATTTATGGATGTTTAGATTTTATTGGATGTTGAATTGTTTGATATCCCTGATATGTGATGCTTTGTTATATATCCTGATTTACGTTGTGATCTGTAATTTAATTAATTATCTGTGATGTAATTTATTATCGGTGATATACATATTTGTGTTATGTGAATGAACGATAAGCGTTATCGTTTATACCGCTTATCAGCTATATTTCTGTGTTTTAATCTGTGACGATTGAAAGATATTGCACTATTGTGTTAAACCCCTGGACCACACTTATACACACACAAATATGGATTTCACGAGGAAATCGATTAAGTCACAGATTTTGAAACAATTTAAAAGTTGAATATTTAAATTCAAATGTTTTGGAAAGGGATTGGGTTTAAAGTGAAAAGCTTGTGAAATGGAATTTCAAAGATGAAATATATTTTGAATAACTTAATTAAGCTTTTGAATTTTAAATAATTTGATTTAAAATTAAATTCAAGATTTGAAATTGAATTCTATGATTTGAAAACTAGGGACTAAAGATGTTATACCCGTTTATATGGGTTAAACTAATTTAAAAGTATTGATTTGGGAATTTGAATTTAAATTCAAAGGATTTAACTCATGTAAATAAAATTGGATCTTTCTGAAATGAAACTATTCGTTTTCAAATAATAAAAGCTTTCATATAAGAAGTGAACTTCCAAATTGTGTTAAAAGGGATTTCAAGTTAAAAATGAAAATGATTTTCCAAGTTATGGAAACAGTTTGAAAACTTTAAGTTAAATCTTTAATTTAAAGATTTTAAATGAATTAATCCAATGAAATGGGATTGTTTTGAAATCCGAAAATGAATCTTTATGAAACCGGGTGAACTTTGTGAAATTAATCTTTTTGTGTAAAAGATTTGAAATGGTAATTTGTTTAAACCATTTGAAAGAAAAGTTTTGAATTATTAAGTTGTGACTTAATTGAAATACCATATCCATGTGTTTTAGATGTTGCGCTCACTATTTGGTTTAGCCGGGAAAGGACCTTTGTGTCATATAGCCCATTCCGAATATGTTATTCGACGTTATGGATAGCATTTGAAGACCGGTGGTGAAGACCAGGTATTTGCGAGAATGATAGGATGACCTATCGATTGTCTCTGCACTGAGTTGCTCCGGTATAGAGATCCCCTAAGTGATGGGGAGTCCGATCGGGATTGTGAATACCCGGATTGCAAGGGCTTCTTTGGAAGTGCCTTCGGTTCTGTTCGAACCCAGAATAGACTTGAATGGATTGTATGTCTGACATTACAAATTGAGATATAAAGCAGATTTATTTCAAATACATTTATGTTGGTGGCGGAGAATTTACTCTCTTAGCTTAACACCCTTGTCTGAGACGTACGAGCTCAGAGGTTATGTAGTTGAAGGTTATTCGTAATATATTCCCAACTTAGTAATGTGGCATGCTGAGTGCTGCTGATCATTTGTTGATCAAAGCGTGGCTATTGTGAAAAGCGTAGCTTTGTGGACAAGACTTCGTCGAACCTCACAACCCGGTAATGGTCAAAACAGGAAGAATGCGGAAAGGTTATTTGGGGATTACGCCCCCTGAGGGTATGTTCATTTCCTTCTGGATAGAGGTGGTATCATGGTATGATGCCCAGATATTTAACCTATGTGGTTGCTGCGAATGTATTACTTTGTGGTTGTTGGTTATCGGGATCCCGGGAAAGGTTGGTAACGACCGGGGGATGGCATACTCATGTCAGTAGTTACCCAGTTACGGGTAACCCGGCCTTGTGTTGGCAGAGATCCGGTTAGGTTCTCGGGGCGTCCTTCCAGAGGCGTACCCATATGGAAATGGGAAGTTCCTTGGCCTGACCATTTGTTGGAAATCCAAAGAAACAATACGAGCCTTGTGCGGTTTTAGTTGTAGAACCTGCCATTTAAAATGGTAGCTATAGTAGGCATAATATAATGGTACCTATGCTGGCTAAGATTAATATTGTACTTTCGAAATGTTTCCTACACTTAGCACTTATAGTAATAATATCAAAGAAATTTGCGTATCAAGCAGTTTGACCATCATAAGGAGAAATCCCTCTAATTCTGCGTTTGCATTGTGTGTGTGGCAGGAGGCCTTATGGTAGTCTCATTTTCTAAAAGCATTGCGAATCTAATTTAAAACATTTCTTTGTTTTTAAAAGATAAACTGTTTTTGTTACTCATACCAGTCTCATGACTGATTCGGAGTTTATTGTTTCTTTCCTAAACTCTGGTTGCTCAAATTTTTTCCACACGGGCAGTCTAGAGTTGGGGTTTTTCAGATACCTAGGTTTAGTAGATTATCTGGAGCTAGTTCAATCTTTGGATGCAGACGAGACTTGCTTGTCTTAGTGCATCATGATGTTGGATCAAGCTGCTGCTGGAGTTCTCTCTGGAGGACTATCTTGGTGTTATTTGTTCCACTGCTGATGTTATCTATTTTCTTTTCTGCTGCTATTTTATTGTATCATATCTCTGATGTATATTGATATCTATTGTATCATCTGTTGTATCAGATATTGTATCAATGCTGTATATCAATGTATTGTTCTTTTCCTTCCACTGTGTTGTTTACTTAATTGTGTTATTAGCTCCGACGACTCGGATTTGAACGGTCGGATCTGCGGCATTCGAGTACGACGTAAAGTATGGATGTTGATTTTCAAACGCGAAAAATCCCACCCGTCACAGCGTATTTGTTAGTGCTATAAAGGTTTTAATATTGTGTTAATCTGTTCCATTTTGTATTTATAAATTCTGGTTAGTGCATGGGACGCTATGACATCAATAGGGATTTCTAAACACTTAATAGGACAGACCGACATAATATTTGGTTTTTAACATAGGTGATTGAAATAATATTGCTTATTATATTTTCGATATATATAAAGTAAATTTTTATAAAGGTTATATTTGGCTGTATTATATTGGTTGTTAGGTAATGAAATTTATAAATAATAGTTAAATAAGAGTTAAAATGGAATAAATGAAAATTGGAAATTTAGAATTTAAGCTCCGGGGTGCTGAAAATTTCTTTTGAATGATTTTTGAAATATAATAATAATATTATTTTAAAGTATTTTCTGACATAAATATTTCAATAAAATTTAAAAGAACTGTTTTATAGAATTTTGGAAAAGAAAAATTTCCGTACTACCCTTTTTGTCGCTGGAGAATAATTTCGGTGATGAGTGCACTCATCATCGACATTCATTTTCGAGTTTCGAAGTGGGAAGACCATTGTAGTAGTTTTACTGCAGATTCATTTTTGATAAACAAATGTAAATCTTGAATTGTTTTAAATATAATTGGATATAAATTGTAAGTATACATTTATCTATTATTTTAAAATGATTTGAAATTAACCCGGTATTTAATTCTAAGGTTTCCATTAATTAATAGTTTCAATTATTGTAGTGAATTAGAACGTAGGTAATTAATAATTAAAACCTCTAAAGTAATATGAGATTTGAATGCTAAGTTATAAATTAAATAAAATGGGAATTTAAATTTGTTACTTATAAAATAAAGGATATTATTATTGAACATTTAATAAATTAAAAGAATTGAGAAAAACTTGTATAACTTTCAATTACATTCTTAAAAACATATATATAACTTACCAAAAGATTTAAAAAGTTGAAACGTTTAAGAAAAAGTTGTAATAGAACATTATACAAGTAAAAATTTGAAATAAGGAAAGTGTTCAATGAATTTCTTTAGTAAATAAGAAATTTGTGTTATAGGGGTTATGAACTTGAATTGTACCCTAATAAAAAGATGGTAAAAGTAAGTAATTAGAAACTTAAGTAGATAAGTAGAAGTTACTTCTGAATAAAATAAGAATAAAAGATGAATACTGAAAATGATAATAAACTTAAGTAAACGGTTGAAGCTATTATAAATAAAATAAGTAGAAAAGATGAATGCATTAAATATATGATTATAGATTAAAGTAATGCATTGAGATGCTAAGTAAACGAAATTGAGAAATGAATGCATGAAATGAAAATAAATAAATAAATGAAATTGTAAGAAATAAATGAAAATAAAAAGGATAAACCATTATATAGATGAAAAGGAATCAAACCACTAATGTATGAAATGAAATTATAATAAAATAAACTTGATTTATTGTTGAAATTGTTGTTTGTTTTGGTTTATGGTTGTCTGGGTAAGGATACTTTAAAATTTGTTGGATGAATGAATAATCTATTTAGTTTAATCTAAGACTATTGAGTTAATGGTGAGCTTAATATTTTTTCCATTCTGCACAATTTAAGGTTTTAAACCCAGACAACTATTTGTTGTTACTATGGATGGTAAATTTTATTTGGCTTTATATTATGGTTGTATGTTGTGATTTCAAGTGATTGTTGTTTGGATTGATTTGGTTGTTATGGTTGAAGCAACTTTAAATATTTCATTTATATATTTGTCAACCTTTTTGGATTGTATAAGTGAAATACATGTTATGGAAGCAATTGCTACTGCTTTTGCTTTCATAATTAAGCGTAAATTGCCCGACAAATAGGTACATTTTTCGGATTACGATTTATAGCGTTATTATATTATTTTCCCAGGTTGGGATATATATTATTTTAGAAAATATATGTTATATATTGCTATTTTTGATATTATATTTTCTCCCGAGCCTCTCCGTAAAAAGGAGACTCTGCTGAAATTTTCTGTAAAAATTTGGACTTAGAAATTTTTTGAAAATGTTTTCCAAACGTTAATAATTTAGGTATAAAAAGATTAAATGGTTATAAATTGATATAGTTTATCTAAATTAATTAATTTTGTTAATTTAATTGTTATAAAGTTAATGTTTTGAATAAGATACATTGATTTCTTAATTCTTCATTTCCTTTCTTTTCCTTTTCGGGGACGAAAATTTTTGAGTGGGGGAGAGTGTAACGACCCGTAAAATTCGATGATTAAAATGAGCTAAATTAATAAGTTTTTAGTTAGATTTAGAAGGAAAAGAAAAATCTTCTAATTTATATTGGAGCGAATGTAGAAATTATATGTAGCAATTGTACTTAAAATTTACCATTTCAAAATTTATATTGCAATTAATTAAAATAATGCAAATTGTCATACTGGGTTTTAAATCTAATATAAGAAACACATAGGAATGTTGAATTTGTGAATTATCAATAAAAATATTAAATAGAATGGAATTCAAATTACTATAACAATAGAAATGTGAAAATTGGGGAATAGATTCAAAGTTATAAATAAATTGTAGAAATAATACGTAATAAGTGCAATTTGAATGAATCAATGTTAGTATAGATTAGAGTAATAATTGGGAGTCATATCTATGAAATATTAACGAGAATGCAAGGTAATAAATGCTAATTAAGGTTAATAATTAATAAACTTGAACGAAATTCCAAATTTATATAAATAATTTAAATGTCATGTTTGGCTATAATTTGAACATAAGTGAATGAAATTAGTAGTATGAAAATAAATGCCAAAATTGATTTTAAGTAATAAAAGCTTAGTTATGTGACAAAAAGGTAACGGTAATGTTTATGGTAGGTTGCCTATTTATTTATTTAAATTGTTAGTTGAAATTGGAAATAAGTTTGAAATAAATGTAAATAAATGTTACATTAATGTGAAATGTAACCAATGTTAATTTTATTTATAATATAACAAGTGGTGGATTTATGGAGTGAAATTGTAAATTTGAATTTAAGTAATATGGACATAGTAAAGATGGCAATCAAACCAAATATTTGGGAATCAAATTTTATTTAATTTTGAAGGTAATCAATAATTAATGGATTAAATGGTAAGTAATTAGGATTAAATTCTATATTAATTGAAACTGAAGGCAGATTTAATGTAATAACGTTAAGGCTAACTAAATTAGCATTATAGATGGAATTATTGTCCGGATTGATAGGTAGCGAACTTATAAATGCAATTATGAGCAAATAGGTGGCAAATTAATATAGGTTGCTTACTTATTTAATGTGTAAATAAACTTTGGTAAATCAATTTCTATAAATCCAAATTTAACGTTTTGTTAATACAAATTAAAGTATAGAAAGCGATATTTATTAATTTTATTGAAGTATAAAATTCAATAATTGAAGAAATTACAAGTAAATGAAATTGAATATAGTTAAATAGTACGTTATTTTATATAAAGATAATATGAGAAATTTATGTAATAGTTTGAATCCAATATTTAATCCATCTATTTGACAGGAATGGATGGAATACTAATTAATTTGTTTAACTAAATGGAATTTTGGGGATTTTATTTATAATTAGTGAATTTAATGAAATTAAGGATTGATATTGGAACTTATAAATTAACCTTCTCTAAATTGACATTTAAAATTTTTTAAATCATTGTAAATGATTATGAAGTTAAAAATGTTGAAAATTTTCATTTATCGAGATAAAATTTAAAATCTGATTTAATTAATTATTAATTTATTTAATTAATGGAAAAATAGCCATTTTGGCCACTGACTCGGATATCGATGAAACTAGTTTCATCGGATCTGTAACGGTGAATTATTGTAGGGTTTCAAGTTTCGTAGCAATCGGACTTGTCGTTTGATCGTACGGACTCGAAATGCCTTGAAATCGATAAATTGAAATCAATTTGAAAAATATTGATTTTAGCATAACTTCTTCATACGATGCACTTTGAACCTGAAACCTTTTCCGTTGCATTTAAAATATTTTAAAACACCTATTTTGATATATGGGTTTACCCAATTTCGTTCCGGAGTCGAAACTGGCTTGTTGGGCCACTATGGCGTTAGCGCGTATATCTGTTTTATCCATCTATTCTATTTTCAATTCTGTCTATAAATATCCTGCTGTAAACCCTAGCCTCCCTAATTCTAATTTGTCTGCACATACATCTCAACTCTCTCATCCTCAATGGCAGACAAATAAACTCTAGATCCAGATCCAATTGCAAATCACATAAATTTCAAAGTCCTTAGAAAAATCTAGAAAAAATATATGTTGAAGCTCTCGATTAGCGTAATTCCATTGTTGTGTTCGTTTTTCGATTCGAGTTGTCGTGTGTCCAGAATTTAATGTTTAACTGCCGGCCGTTCGTTGTGACGAAATCAAGTTCATCTGATCGTGGAATCAAGGTTAATGTTGGGTAGAGGGGAACGAGTGGAGGCCATCGGTGTAATTGGTTCGTCGTTTCAACGGTTGGATTTGCGTCGATAATTAAATTAGGTTTCAATAAGGGGGCGGCAGCTGTAATTATTTTGGGGGTCGTGGCCGATCGCCTACGGGGTGAGGCATGGGAAAGGGACCGGAGTTAGTGGCGAGATCGTCTGACGTGGGCTCGGCCTCGATGGTGGAAGGTGGACGACGATCGTAGTGGCGGCTGTCTTCGATTTTTGTGTGAGTACTGTGTTGCTAGGGTTTGGTTTTAGTAAGTCACATGCGCATAGATGAGAAGGCAGTGACGCGGCAAGCTGCGTATGGGTGAGAGTTTTTTTTTCTGTTTTAATTTATTTTGATTTCAACTCGTTCAAATTGCTGTAACTTTCACGTACGAACTCCGGTTCACACACGATTTTTTAGTTAAGATCGTATTAAATTCCGGACACTTTGGCACTGCTTTGGATGGATTCTAAGACCGTGCAAGTTTTGGGTTTAAAACGGATTTGAAATCCAATTTAAATTCAAAAGGTGAGTGTTTTAACCCATTCACAACTTCTAAAATTTCTTATGTTTGTTAAATTGATATGTGATGTGATTTAAAATTTATTTGTGGTTGTTTGGCATATTTTAAATCATCATGTCATTTATTTTCATTTATTTAAATTAAATTGATATTTAATTTATTCATTGCATTTGAACTGCTAGTTAAATTTTGAATTAATTATTTATTGCATATAAACTGCCAGTTAAACAGTTATTTAATTAATTATTGAATATAAACTGCTATTTAATACTTGTTGTTTATTTTCTGTTCTATATTGATGCTATTGTGGAATTTGATGATGAATGCGATAATGGTTGATGGTTGATATTGGATGAATGGATGTTGTATTTTATATTGAATAAACTGCAAGTTATCATCATTTTCATTTCATTCGGGATTGCGGTTTGAAATGATATATAACCATAAATTTTATTTTTAAATGCGGATTGAAATGATAAATATCTGTATCACTTGACCATAGGACAGAAAATTTTATACAGACCGCGGTATATATATAAATATTTTGACATGATTTTCTATGTTTTGTAAAGAAATATGTATATTGTTTTATGAGATATTGATTTCGGATATTTGATAAAGGTTATTTTATATATAGTTAAATTCTTGGTTTTAAGCTATGTATAAAATTGTTTAAAGTATGAAGTAAGTTTAATAATAAAGTTGATTTTATTAAAATATACTATGGATAAGTATTTACTTAAATTATATTCCAATACAGAGTTCATATTGTTTTTTTTTAAAATCAATGTTGAGAAGATAGTTTTGAAATTGATTTGAGATTTTATTAAATTAAGATCTTATTGAAATTTAGATTTAAAAAGAATATGGTGTAACAACTAAATTCGGGTTAAAGATGATTAAGTGAATATATCTAGTCTAAATAAATTTAGGAATATTCAATCATTGAAATTGAAAGTTTATTTAAAGGATACTGGATTTATTAAGTAAGTATTTCAAAACTAAATAATAGTAAAGTGAATTTGGCATATATATATATATATATATATATGAATTAAAAATTCAATCTGAAATGGTGAAATATTTAAAACTTTGAAATATATGGAAATTTAATGGTTTATTTGAGAATTCAAATCTGTATTTGGAATTGATTTGAGAAATTAAAAAGCTAATTTACTTTATAAAGTAATTTATTATTAAACCATTTAAGCATTGAAAATTTTGTTTCGAAGCGATGGGTTTAAGGCATATATATTTGAAAGTACTATGATTTTTGAAAAAGATATATTTTCGATTTGGGTTTTTAAATAGAAATGATATCGTATCTATATGGTTTTGAAATGGTTATTATATTCTGGTTTTGAAGTAAAATTATTTTGAAATGACCACGGTGTTATAATAACGTTTGGTTGTTAAAGAGACCGGGATCGAAAGTTGTCATATTCTCTGCCAACTTCGAAAACCACTTTAATAACCGTGTACGCGTTGGAGATTCCAGAATGAAGTAGGATGGTGGCAACATTTCCTTTGAGGTAAATACGTGGACCCAACTCCCGTGAGTTGGCATGTAGTGGCTAAAACAGGAGCGATCGACGGGTTAAGAAGGTAGCACCTTTTATCGAACACATCCCTTCGCTATTCTACTCTGACTTTGGATTTTTCGGTGGCCACTTTTGATTTTTTGTTTTTGGGGGTGTTGTTCGAGGTGGGCGGTAGTAGCTGCTACGCGTAACCACCAACCCGGAAGCGTAATCGGTATATCTACCCTGGCATTGCCTAGTTGTGCCGTGTCACCTACCCTAGCGCGCCTTATACGATTTTGATTTTGTACCATACCTATGGAGTGCCCTCTGACGACGCCCAGTACAGGAGAGATTACGGTACTGTATAGACTATGGGAATATATACATGTGTTAAGGTGGAAAATGTAAAGCCTTAACGTTATTTTAAAGTAAGTTTATTTTACTAATTGACACTATTATAATAGCGAAATATACTACATAGTAAATGGTTTAACGGATCCTTAAGAGATGTAAATCCCGAGCATCTCTTGAGTTACTGCACTCATATTTATTTCTGTTGATTTAACTTACATAAGATCTTTTAGTTCTGACTCGAGTGTTTTGTCTTTTCAATTCGCTCGGGTCTGTCTGAGCATTTCAGGATCGAAGGCTTTATCTGGAGGATGAAGACGAAGATTTCAGTATTTTTATTAATATATATTATATTGTTCCACTACGCTATTGTATTCCGCTGCACTATTAATATTCTATGGTATGTATAACTCTGATATATATTGTAAGTATAATTAAATATTTTGAAAACCAACTTCATGAACTGTATATTTGATTATTATATTTTATCCTTCCGCTGTGAGATTCTGTTTGTTTTATTTCTTTCTTGTTTTCTTATTTACCCCATAACAATCCGCCCTTCCGTATGATTTGAATTGGCTTGTGTGTAGATTCAAAGCGTGCGAAAAGGCGGGACGTTACAGGAGCTTCCCATAGTTTTATTTCTGTTGATTTGTGTGATAAGTTTGAGAATCTCCTTTCTCTTGAGTATGCTTCTGCTCCTTTATGTGTTTCAAATCCAATTGAGGTCCCGCAAACCTTGATCGGATTTGTAAACTGTGAAACTTCTCTATTCTGATCATCACATTAGTGGTAATTTCTTTGTTCACGGCTTTGATGCTTTTGGTCTATTGCTTGGAACAGATTAGTTTGGTGGGTATGATGCCCATATCTCTTGTAGAGCCCTGTCTGTTTATCTTGTTGATGATCAAGGAATCCCTTGACCATTCAGTGCCGCATTCGTCTGGATTTTGCTGGCAGTTTTATTTATTCTCTAGATTCTTCTTCTAGTGATCTTCATTCGATCCATGTGGTCAGACTCTATCCCGATGTATTTGGTGAAGTCACTGCTTTACCTCCTAAGCGGGAAATTGATTTCTATATTGATCTTATTCCTGAAGCTCGACCCGTTGTTCTTCTTCCTAGAAGAATGACACCCCACGAGAAGGTTGAGTTGGGAAAGAAAATAGAGGACTTGTTCTCCAAATGTCTGATCAGACCTAGCTATTCAGAATGGGAAACAACGGTGATTTTCGTCACCAAGTCCGTTTGATTCTTTGAGGATGTGTGTTGATTATAGGGAGCTGAACAAGCTTGCTATGAAAAACAGATATCCAATGCCTCGTATCAATGATATGTTTGATCAGCTTTATGGTGCCACTGTTTTCTCTCAGCTTGATTTTGCCACATGTTTCCACCAGCTCAGAGTTGCTGAGGAAAGTATTCCCAAGACTTCTTTCCGTACTGAGAATGGGTTTTATGAATGGTTAGTCATGCTTTTTGGTTTGACTAATGCTCCTGCTTTCTTCGTTGATTTGATGAATCGTATTTTTCGTGATGTGCTTAATAAATTTGTTGATGATATCCTTGTCTTAGAGAAGACCAAGGAAGAGCATGAGTCGCACTTGAAATCTATTCTGCAAAATTCTTAGAAATCATTAACTCAAGGCTAAATTTTTCTAAATGCCATTTCTGGAAAGATGACGTCCGATTCCTTGGACATATTGTTTCTAGTAATGGAGTTTCTGTTGATCCAGTCTAGATCGCTACGATCAATGTTAGTCTTTCTTTCTTTCTCTCTTTCCTTCGTCATTTAATTATTCTATCTTTTCTGTTGTTCTTATTTCTCCCTATTCTATTACAGGATTGGAAAACTCCTAAGACTCCTTCTGAGATTCGTAGTCTTATGAGCCTTGCCAGTTATTACTGGAGATTCATTGAGAATTTTGCTCGGATTGCTGCACCGCTCACTGCTTTGACTCGTAGGAATGCTTAGTATCTGGTTTATTGTGGATAGACTGATCAAGTCCGCTCATTTCATTCTGGTCAAGTCTATCCGTTCTGCTTCTAGCTTATCTGAGATCTACATGAGAGAGATTGTTCGCCTCTATGGTGTTCCTCTCAGTATTGTTTATGATCGTGATCCTATCTTTCCCAGTTAGTTTTGGAAAGCTTTTCAGGAATCTTTGGGTACTCATCAGAATCTGAGCACTGCTTACCATCCACAGACCGTCGGTCAATCAGAAAGAGTGAACCAGATTTCTCGAGTTCTTTTTCGTGTTTGTGTTCTTGATTTCGGAGGATCTTGGGAAGATCATCTCCACCGTGTTAACCTTACTTATAACAACAGCTATCAGGTATAATTTTAATCTTCTTGCCATCTTGTCTTAACCCTATTTCATTCTATCCTTTTCTGTGTTTTCCCATACCTCATTCTTTTTCGGGGACGAAAAGTTTTGAGTGGAGGAGAGTGTAACAACCTTGTATTTTGTGATTATTTTAATTGTATTTTAATTATTTTAACTGAATTCCTGATTTAAAAACTTTATTTTATTGATTAAAAGGGATAAATTTTTGTTATTTTAAATATAAATTTTGATTTGTATGTGAATTATAATTTCAAACATGAATAAATAGAATATTTTCCAGAAAATGTGAATTTTGGTCAATATGGTCAAACTTTGACTTTTAAATTTAAAATTTTAAAATTTGAATTTTCGAATTTTATCTTTTATTATGAAAATAAATAAAATTTCAAGAATACTGGCTTTCGTTTCGTTGAAATCCGATTAATATTGTGAAAGTTATGCTTTTTACAATATTGTGTGTACATTGTTTTATTTAACAAATTGTTTATTTTAATTTTATAAATAATATTTTTGTTTATCATATTCATGTTCTAATTCATGTAACATGATATGTATATTTTTTATTTTTAAAACATTTTAAAAGTGAAGTTATAATTTTGAAATGTTAATTGTATATTGTTTATATTTTTAAATTCTAGTTTCAATTATTACGTTGTTTTCTTATTCATTTTTTATTTTTCCTTAAAATAATTATTTATTTTCTTTTTTTCACTTTATTTTTTTTCCTTTTTCTACTTATTTACTGAATTTTATTTAGTTTATTTTGATTAAAAGAAATGGAAATTCCAAATAGACAAAAACCTTTCATTTTCCTTGTGACTTTTCATGTGCTTGTCTCTTCATTTTCCTTTTGCCTTTTCATTTCATCTTTTGGCCGTTCATCTCTTCGCATTGCCGTTTATTCCCCTTTACTTTTCACGTGAAAATCTTTCTCATATCTTTAAAACTCATGGCCAAGGAAAGAAAATTGGAAATGGCGTCTTCCTTTATCACTTCTCCTCTTTATTTCAATGATTTTTGCCTTTGTTCTTCCTCAAGTTTGTTCGGCCTCTACTACACCACTTCACCACCGACCACCATTTCATCATCCATGACAACACCATCAGCCTCTCCTCTGATCAAGACTAGGTCGTGGCTCCATTTGATGCTATCTCCATAAATTTGCACAAAAAAACCCCTTGAAATTGCCTAGCCGAGCCACATACTTCACCTATCCCTTCATCAATCACTTCGGCCACCCCATAGCCACCACCACCAGCAGCTACTTCACTTCTGGCCGCCTCTTCACCACTGTTCAGACCTGACCTAAGCATGGCCGAGAACATAGGATGACCTGGCTGAGCCTACATGCACAAGAACTTCACCATTTAGCCTTGTCCCTTTGTATGTTTTATGTTGCAACCCTACCTCTTTACATCTCCTTGCCTACCCGACCTATATGATGCCAAACCCAAGCCTAGCATAATCATAGCTGAGCAAAAGAACCCCTATGGCCAAGCATTGAGTGGAAAAAGCAAGGTCAAATCATTCTTGTCTTTGTTTGCTTTTATTTTTCAATTTGCTTCAATATTGTTTTTGTGTTGAATATTTATGTATATTGTCTTGTTTGGTTTGTTGCTTACAAGATCACTATCTTGGCTCTCTCCTACGTTTGAATCAATAGTCGTGCTATCGTAATTTCTAGAATCTATTTCGTGTAGTTTGATTTGCTATCTCCAGCTTAAAAAGATGAGTATTCACTCACGACATTTTACTTATATAAATTGTGAATTGACAACAAGTGAATGTGTAGAATTGTTATATTATATCATATATACCTGCCTGTGATATAAATCATATGATGTTAACCCTATTTATAAACTTCTCACATTATCCGATACTGCTATATGATGCTATACTATTTATTTATACCTGTTTATCACACTGCAAGTTCCTTGTAGAATAGAATCACTATGGGTTGAAATGATACATACCCGAATGGACTTTAGAATAAGGAAAAATCGTTATGGGTTGAAATGTTCGGTCTCGATTTTTCTTTATTTTATTTTACTTGGCATTGCGGGTTTGAAATGATAGAACCCGTATTTTTCTTTGTAAATTACGGATTGAAATGATATATTATCCATATCACTTGACCTAGATTAGAAAATATTATACAGACCCGTGATTATTATATATATTTTTCTAGAAATTTTAATTTTTTTAGTATTTTAAAATTGTATATACGATAATTTTATATAATTTGAATTTAAAATGATTTTTATGAAGTATTAATGAATTTTTTCTATAAGCTAAATATGTAAATAAATAAATGGTTAAGTTGAAATTTGAAATATAAATTAATTTTGAAATTGAGATTTTTGTTCAAAAATGGAGTTTAAGTTAAGTAAATGTAAAATATGATAATTTGATTTAAATTTGAATTTAAAATGACTTAATAAAGTGTTATTGATTTTTCTATGAATTAAAATGGTTAAATGAATGAATGCTTAAAAGTGTGATTGGAAATATAACTTAAAATTGAAATGTGAAATTTGGTTTAAAAATAAAAGCTAAGTTAAGTAAATAAAATGAAAAATTAAGTTTATATTTTGAAGTGGTAATTAAAAACTTAAGTGTTAAGTTAAATTTTAAAATGCAAAGAATAGAAAAATGTGCACTTGAATTTAATAAGTGAATCGTTTAAAAATTTGATATTTATTTGTAAAATTTACTTTATAAAAATCATATGTTAATGGGTATTTAAACGACTATTTTAAAGTTGAAAATATGAAATTTTATGAGTTAAAATGGTTTAGATTGAAGTTTAATTGTTGCTAAAATTTCATTGAAAATCTGGTAACTGAATTAACAGCATTCAGAAATGCTATTGTTTCTGAAGTTAACTTAAAATCTATTGTAAAGGATACTACAACACTTTGTAAGTGTCGTGTTGATGCAAGTGAACTAAAAGGTTAAAATTAAGTAAGAGCTATTGTAGCACTTGGTAAGTGTAATTGCAGAAACTAAAACTAAATTCTAAGATTAATAAAAAGGGCTATTGTAGCACTTGATAAGTGCTGCAGTTGGCTGAAATGAGATTTTTAAATATAACTGAAATATTACAGCAGTTTTTAAATGCTGTCTTTATTGAAATGAATTGTTTTCAAACAAAACTTACCACAACAATTTCTTTGTGCTGTGGAAAGCTGAAATTCACTATTTTGTAGTTTTTAAGTGAATAAACGAATTAAAAAAAGGTTAAAATTTTGGGAATTGAATATTTGATTTATTAGTATAATAACTTCACTTTTAAATGGTTTAAATGGAGTATTTTGATTTGAAATATAACCCTTTCTGAAATGTGATTTGGAATGGTAAATAAATATAAAATGAATGATATTTTGAAAGGATATGATATCTGAATTTTTGAAATATTTGTTGGGAAACTAAACTAAATTGAAACTGATGGTTTGTATTGAATTAAATTGGAAATTTGAAAATTTGGGTTTAATTGAATAAATTTGTAAAATGTAAAAGAATTAAAGGATGATATCAAATGCATGATTTTGAAATGTTATGATTTTCAAAGTGTAATGATTTCAAGTATTTTCGTTCTGAAAAGTTATAACTTTGAAAGTATTATGATCTATGAAAGGTGAATATATGTTTGAAATGGAAATGATAAACTATGGATTTGAAATGACATTTGAATTTAAAAATGGTTTTGGTTTTGAAATATAAACTATTTTTGAAATGTATAACCACAGGTTCTAATAACGATTTCTTATTAAAGAGATCGGGATGGGATATGGACATACCTTCTGTCGATACCGAAAATCACTTTAACAACTGTGTACGCGGTGGAGTTTCCAGAATATAGTACGATGGTAGCGACGATCCTATTGAGGTATGAACGTGGACCCGACCCCCGTGAGTTGGCTTAAGTTGGCTAAAATAGGAGCGATTCGAGCCAACAGGGGTAGCTCCTCTGGTCGGACGCACCTCTTCGATACTATACTCTTACTTGTGGTTGATTTGATGGCCATCCTCCGATTTTGATTGGGAGTGTGTTCCGAGGTGGGCGTAGTAGCTGCTACGTTACCACCAGCCCGTGTGCGTAATTGGTATATCTACCCTGGCATTGCCTCGTATGCCGTGTCACCTACCATAGCGAGCCTTACGACGAGTTTCTATTTGTGTCGTACCTATGGAGTATCTTCTCATAGTCTCCCGATCAGGAGATATGTTGGTACTGTATAGACTACTGGCACTATTAAGTGTTAAGGACTATATGGGTAGCCCCTTAACGCTATTTTAAAGTAAGTTTATTTTATTGTAGACATTATTATAATAGCGTAATATTACTACATAGTAAATAGTTTAACGGATCCTTAGAGGATGGGCGGTCCCAAGTATCCTTTAAGTTACTTGTACTTTACTACAGTTCACTTGAGTTGTTTTACATTGTATAAGTATGTATGTCCTGACTTGAGTGTTTTGTGTTTTGCTTTACGCTCGGGTCAGCCTGAGTATTCACAGCTTAGATTTGAATTTCTCTTTCTAGAGCTAGGAATCGCTGGAGATTCTGCTTGTCTAGTTATCTATCTATTTCAGTTTCTGTTGTACTGTTTCAGCTCTTGTATTAGTGAACTTCTATGTATTTGGAATTTCTATTATATTTGTTTTCAGACTGATATTATGTATTTGTTTTGAGACTTTCTAATAGTAGCTTCATGAACCCCAAACCGTTTCGGTTTTGCTTATCGTTAAATTATTCTTTTAAAGATCTATTTACGTTCACAAGTAAAATCAAAAGGGTTAAAAGCGAAGGTTATTAACACATTGCCACAACAAATTTGAAACCAATTCATACTTGTTATACTCTTTGAAATTACATTTTAAAGATCTGAGTACATAGCCAAATCATTTAACAATATTTTATCACTTTATAATATTATCCAAAGGTTTAAAAACAAATGTTACTAAAAGATGGTTTTCGTCAATCCCCAAAACACTTCACTACTCTATTATTTTTAAAAATCCATTTCAAAGATCCGATTACTTTTATAAAGTATAGTTAAATGGGTTAAAACAAATGTTGCACAAACATCGATACTATAAACCCAAAATTACTTTTATGGTTGCCATCTACTTTAAAACATCCATTTAAAGTTCTAAGTATAGCTTTACTTATTAAAAACTGTTATATACCTCTTTAATCAATTCATAAAACGATCCATTATAACATACGTGTTATAATCCAAATCTCCATTTAAATCCTTTTACAAAATATTCCATTACAATCCTTTGTCAATATCCTTTTTAACTATCCTTTATTCCCAAATTCCTCTTTAAAAACTTCTAAATATACTAAGTACCTTTAAAAAGATATACATTCATACTTATACTAGTTTATCTATAAAACTAAGATATTTAATAAAATACTATAAACCATTTGTAAAATATTATAATATAAAATCTTTTGATTTCTCAAATAAAATCTTTAGTAACCTATAAAAAAAATATAATAAAAACATACTTTTAAAGTACTTATGCTTATTTTAAAACCTTTTATTTAAAACCCATTTAAAAATCTGTTTATGACTCAAAACCATCACTTTAATCCATAATTGATTTTCAAGAATATATTTAAACCTTGTTAAATTTTCGGTAATAAGTACAGTCATAGTTACTTATTACAAATACGAATAAGCCCAAGGATGTCTTCCATAGTTAATTTTAAAATCGCGGATCATGACGATTTCAATGTGCACCCATCGTGACCATTTCACTTCTACCATTTATAACTTCCATTTTCAAATTCCATAAATGTCCAAATCAACCCCTTTATTGCTAACACATCAAACTGTGTATAGAACTATCCAATATGTATGTACATATATATTCCCACAATTTCCCACAATTTATCCAATATAACATATGTCAGTTATCAGGGACTTCAAAGCATGTTTATAATGACTAATTCGTTTCTAACATTCAAAACATACTATCACTATTCACAAAGCAATATCAACCATGTAAACAAGTAGTCTGGGTCATGATACATGTTATAGATGATCCAATAGAGATTATACTCTATAATACTGTTATCACTTGTTTTACAAAACTAGGCGGGGTCCAAAAGTAATACTTGCATTGTTCGTTATACAGTATATATTTCCAATACAACCATTATATACATACACACACACACAACAACATATAATCAATCAGCTAGTGAGTAAAACTCACCCAAGCTCCAGTTAACACTTTCGAATAGTCCAAAATTGAACGCTGTTTAATTTTGACTAAAATTCTCTCTAGCCTCAAACTCAACAAATCCAACTCCATCGCACAGATAATCCCAATATGAACGCAATGGACAAAACAACGCATCGATTGGACCTTGTATGAGCAAGATACGATCGTTAGAACTTAAAGATAACTATATTATAATTAACATTAATTAATCTAGGTAATTAAACTAGTTACCCTCCTCCTCTACCTCGTTCAACCCAGGACGCTTTCAAACCAACCCTACGTGACTTCGTTCGCTCGCCACCGTGAGCCACCAGAGACCGCTACACATTCACCGAAGGTTACCCTACCTCCAACACCCCTTCGCCCTCATAGCTCCCACCCTCTCATCGCCGATTGAGAGATCCAGCCAAAAGAAGCATTATTGTTCATCTCGAGATCCATTCCTCCATCTCCACCTACCGCTGATCCATCACCGTAGATGATCTCCCCACTCCACGCCGCATCACTTTGCGGTTGGACATTTTGCCTAAAACAATGCTGACCGGCGAGGAGATTTCTGGCCTTGGATCAAGGGCGGCTAGGGTTTAGTTTTGGAAAATCGAAAGAAAGTGAGGTCCCTATTTAAAAAATTTGAAACACTATTCATCCCTAAAAATCTCGAAATCCAAACAAGACATGCCGCATGGAGTTCTATAATAAACACCCCATTCCGAACATAATGAAACTCTTATCAGAGCCTAATTCCATCATATACAGAAATTAGCTTTCAAAATCAAATCATATTATATTAGATTTTCGTAATTAATTTCTACACCTTTCAAGCTCGCACGAACACACAATACGTTCGATCATCAAGAAACTGGTCGACGTATAGTAATTTGCTATTTCGGATCCAATGGCACTAGTTTTGTCAAATCCAAAACAGTGTCCCAAAATGATAATTTCACACGTTAATTAAAACGAATTATTATTAAACCAGTTTAATCACTTTTAATTCAAAATTAAAAGCCTACTATCATCATTCTTATCTAAATAGAATTTAAATAAGCTTCGTAAATCATATTTGTCCGAATTAAATCCAAGATTCAATTATTAAATAATTCCGATATTTAGTTATAAACTATTCAAAAATCCGGGTCGTTACAAGCATAATTAATAGAAAATCGATATGTTTTGTAGTAGTTGTGTAACGACCAGGAATTTTCAATCCCAAAAATTCCAGATAGTTATGAAAAGAAGAAAGAGATAGAAGAATAAGAAGAACAGAAACACCAACATCTAACATTCGCAGCGGATAAAATATAATAACAAATAGTAACAGTTTACAAAAGAATACTATATCTGTCGATTACATTTTAATACATCAGAGTCACACATTTATACAGACACCAGATATACACAATTATCATGTCTCAGATATACAATAATATAATACAGCGGAAATACTCTATACGTTCTTGCCATCCAGCCCGTCTCCCAAACTCCAGAACGTCCTTACATGAAAATCTACAATACTCGGTCTGACCTGAGCATTACATCAAAGTAACACCCGGGTCAGGCTGAAAACCAGTGTGAGTAAACCCATCCAACAAGGAATACAAAGCACACAACTTATTTAAAACCCGGGGTAACTTACAAATTCACAATTTGTTATAGACATCACTTATTTCACACATCAATTTTCTAAGTACCAAAATTTATATTAAAAATTCCAATTCACCTAAATTATTTCCTTCCAGCCTATTGATTTCATATATCAATCTATAGAAAATTCAAAGTAGTTTCGGATATTTTCCAATACCGACTCCGGTCACTTCGAGTCTCATTCAAGACATCCAATATCATTCAATCATCCATAAGAACCTATATCACCTCCAAATTAATTTAATTAGTTCTAATTGAATTACTAATCTCAATCACTTAGATTCCTTCACTTAGCATTAATTAATTCCCAATCAACCAATTAATCATCTTTCAATTATCCACGTTAATTAATCACCCTGGATTAATTATCCTTCAACTACATTCAAGTAATTATTTTTAATTAGTTACAAAAATTAATTTTTCTTAACCATAACAGTAGTTAATTTTTCATTACTTCACACATTAATTAACTATAATTAATTACATTAATCCTTAATTACTTATATTAATCAATTTCTCATAAATCACTTAGTATTGATTAATTAATCTTAGTTAATCAATTTTTAATTACGTCATTAATCATATAAATTAATGGTTTTCCATTTACATTTCAATTTATCCTAATCTAATTTAGTAACATTTAATAACTAATCATTAATTAAACCACAAACATTAATCACTCTTGATTTATAATATAGTCCATCAGTTTAATTCAACCATATAACCAATCACTTAAATTTAACCATCTAAATGTAAATAAAAATCCAAAAGAGTGAGATTAACTCACCTTTGAATTTTTTTGCAGTCCACTTCAATTTCGGCTTGGTTTCCCGGGTCATAACCTCGCTGTCATAAATCAGACCCCTGCCACAACTTGACTCAGGCCTCACCTGACCATGCACACAAAACACCAAGCCCTCAGACCCTCGTGCACCATCGCGCGAACTTCCAACCGTCAGCAAGCTTCACGCGAACACCATCGGCGCCAAGATCGAGACATGATCATGCCGTCTCCTCCCATTCGTGCAAACCTCAGGCGCTAGATGTATGACCTTGAGCGCGATTTCAGTTTCATTCAATTTTTTTTCCGAATCAAATCGATTCGATTTGATCTTGAACCCTAGCTACTTCGACCCCTCCTCCTCGTGTACAAGTTCGCCCTCGCGTTCAAACGCGATCCTTTATTACTTGAAATCGTGGATTGGGTTTTGGTTCCAATCGCCCTTTTTTTTATCAATTTGTTTTTTATTCTTCACGACATAGAGGAAGAAATAAAGAGATGTCGTGATTTTTAATGAAGGGAAGCAGCACGATCAGATGAGGTTGGCTTAAGAAGGGTCAGTCGGCTGATATAGGGTTTGACCTTTTTTTTAATTATTATTTTATTCAAAATATCTCATATTATAAATAGGGAAATCTCGAACTCCGAATCAGACATGCCGCCAGGTGTTTATAAAGTATTTACCGCATTCCGAACAAGTGTGGAACAGTTTCGAAACCTAATTCGGTCATACGTGGAAGATAGCTTTCAATCGAGTTTAAATATTAAATTATCGATTTTAATTTCAACACGTTTCCAACCCATACGGACAAACGGTAACTCCAAATGCTACGAAAATCAAAATCCGATAATAACTAACAATTTCGGATCCAATGGAACTGGTTTCGTCGAATTCCAAGACTATGCCTCGAAATGCTCTTTTTAAATATCGATTAAACGATATCTTCAAAACTGAACAAATCACCTTTAAATTAAATTTTAACACTTCTACTATCTTCAGTACCATCAATATAAATTTTACAAGCCTTCAAATTATTTTTAACAGGCTTAAAACTAAAGAGTCAATAATTTACACAATTTTAGTTTATTAAATCCAATAACTTAATTGTTGAATAATAATAATATTTAAATTCAAGTTAATATTTAACTTTTAAATATTTAAAATCAATTAAATATTCCTATTTGAATTGTCCGAAATTTCAGGTCGTCACATTCCTCCCCCCTTAAAAGAATTTCGTCCCCGAAATTACTAGTTAGGAAGAATGGTCCAATACCCGTTTACGTTTCCCAAAACCAAATAGTTTTTAACAACAACCACCCAAACAATTTTTATTAAAGACACATTAACTATCTTACGAACTTTCCAAAACCTTCCATAATTTCCAACAACATTATTTACTTCATTTATTCAAATCTAAATTTAAATCCAAATTTAAATTATCAAAACTTTCTCAAAAATTTTCTAACTCTCTAAATTTTTGAACATTTTTGCCAGCGTCTCCTTTGCGCGGCTAGCTCGGTACAACTACAAAATACCTCTACGTGCTCCCAAATTCCAAAAGAAAATAAAAGGCCAAGTGGCTAGGTCAAAAATCCAATCAAATTTCATACAGAAATTTAAACACATACCTTTTTGTCGAGCCATTCAAATATGTCTTCTGAAATCAAAAATCACAATTTTTTTCTCCTGCTTTAAACTACCTGTATATCCAATTTAACCATATCCAACTACAGATCCCAATACCCCTTTTATACACTTCTATTACAAATTTTACTATTTATTTTCACTTTACCACTTTAGTTTATATCTATTTCTATTCGAATCGGTTATCCGGTTTCCAAATGAATTCAATTTATCTTCAACTTTGAATATTTAATTTTATCTTTCATTTATAACTGATTCATATCATTATTTTATATTAGTTTCATTCACTAATTTATTTCAGTTTCCAGTTCGAAATCGTTTTGTTGCTAATAGAAAATTTTCCCAAAATTTTTCAAAAGTTTCTAACTCCCAAAATTTCAGAAAATTTTGGCAGAGTCTCCTTTGTACGGAGGAGCTTTTGCAATTTGACAAGAGATATAAATATATATACATCGACCCACACGATCGGAAAAAAACAGTTCATATTTCCTTTTTTTATTGCGTAGGCGTACCTTTATTTAGCATTTTAAGCGAGCTGCTATATTATTTTAGCAACTTACGCATCCAAATCCAACCAAACAGCCTTCAGGTACCCGTACTTACTCAATTTAAACATGTAAGCACTATATATATGAAGTTTATAACATTTCTCTTACTTAAACAACTACAACACATCAACTCTAAAAGAAATGCATTCTAAATAACTTCCACGAGTAATTTATTTGATTTCAACTCTAATTCAATTTCTTTCAACCAATTCATATATCATTTCATTCTATTTTATTGGTTTACAACTCAATTGCTTACATTCAATTTATTTTAACCCATCAGCTCAAATTCACTTCAAATGATTCAAAAATCATTTTTATTTGCTTCTATTAATTCATGGAATTTCTTTACCTTCGTTTACGTCAAACGACAACTATTTTTATATAAATTCGACGATATTCGCTTAATAGAGTATCCATTTTAGTTTATAACTACTTCAAATTAATTTCAACTCATTTTGTATTTAATTCCATCTCATTTCTAATTTATTCACCAACTATACATTTGCATTTCATTTCATCTCCGCATTGGTTTCATTTTAAAACTATTTCATTGAGCTTGACAACATTCGATGCTTACATTAATATCCATTTTTTTTCCAAATAAATTTAACCCAAAGTTTTATTTAATGGTCTTCCATTCTTACTCGAAACCAAGCTTCTATTGACTTAAGAAACTTTACTTCAAATTAATATGCCTCATAACTTAAGTTCATTCCGATAACCCAATTCCAATTAAAACTTTGATTTAATTTCTATTCAATCAGACTTCATCCATTTGTTATTTAATTCAAGTAACCCATTTATTCACCCCATTTTAAATTTTTAATTTACCTACTTAATTCATTTTCGAATTTATTTCATTAATACAAAGCCATTCTCAATTTATTTTTACTCACCCAGGTTTTGATTGCAACTCAAACCATTTCTATTATAATTCAATTCCATTTTATTTTTGCAACATTTCCACTTATTTTAATTCATTATCAAATCCAAGTCGAATTTTATTCATAATTCGAATTCATTTCCAAACTCCATTATTAACTTACAATACATTTTATTTATCCGAGTTAAATTTTATTAATATACTCTATCAAATTATTATTTAGCTAATTAGATTATTTCCAACTTTTAAATCAATATTCAATTTTATTACAAAAATCACTTCATTAAATTTTCCTAAGTTCAATTTTTTTTATAATTCCAGTTTGGATTTTCTTTCATTTTCCAAAATTCCATCACTTTTATTTTAAATTTTTTAGAAATGCTTTTATATTCACATAATACTATTAAAATAGCTTTTTATAAAAATACTTCTTATAACTCGATGTCTCAACCAGTCCATCCTTGTTCTCACAGAAATTCGATCATACGTTGATCAGGCGTAGGACTGAAAATCTATAAGTACTTGGTAAGTCTGTTTCAACACCCAGTGAAAATATTTGGAAAATAATTTATTGAAAATATAGAATACAATTTTTGAAAATAGAGGAAATATCTTTGGTGAGAATGCTCTAGAAATCATCACCCCCATCCATGCTCGCAGTTACATCCTGGGTTACGTTGCCATCGTAGAAAAAGTCCATGTAACTGTAGGCACTCCGCGCCCCTCGATTACGCCACGGAACCCACAACAGATCGCAGTTACATTCCAGGGTTACATTGTCATCGCAGCAAAAGTCGATGTAACTGTAGGCATCAACGCCCTCGATTTTCACTGTCAAAATGAAACTTCTCCACTCCTAATAGGTCGCAGCCCATCGATGTAAAATCAAACGTAGACCGTTGGCTCTTAGCGGCACACACGACTTTCGCTATTTTACCATAGGCCGCAGTCTACCGATATAAAATCAAACGCAGACTGTTGGCTCTCAGCAGCACACACGACTTTCGCTATGGTCTGCAGTAGATCGCAGTGACATCGAGTTACACTGTCGTCACAGCATAACCCAAATGCCTCTGTAGGGATCAGCGCCCCTCGACTTTCGCTACACACTACCCATAATCCTCAGGAACTAGTTTTGTCTGGACTCCTCATAGGATCTGTAACAACCCTGGTTTGGAGATTACCGGTATACATTAAATTATAAAGAAGTTATAATTTAATATTGTAAATTAAAATATAATTCAAAATTTTAAATTGTTTATTTGGAATAAACAATGAATTTTGTAAATAAAATGAGAAAAATAAAGTTTGGAACTTTATTTTGTTTATTTGGGTATAAATATAGGATTAAATATTGATAGGATAAGTATTTGGTTTAAATAAATGGAAATATTGGGTATTTATTTGTTTGGAGCTAATAAGTTAATTAGATGATGTATTTCAATGTTAAATTGTTGAAATAAATCTAAAGAAATGAAAATAAAGTTTTAAGAACTTCATTTTGTGAATTTGAGTAGGAAATAACCAAATTGCAATTTTATTTGGGTAAATATGATCATATTGGAAAACATTGTCAATATGAGTTATTTATTGAATTTAAAATGTGAAATATGAAGATAATATGTGTTTTATTAAAATGAAAGATGAAATGTTGTTTGACAATATTATTTTGATCATGTAAAAGCAAAAGAATGATTTATTACCATTTATTTGACAAAGAGAATAAATTTTGAACCAATTGCGCTTTTAAAACGGTGTTTTTACACTAAATTGTGAAATATTGTCTAAAATATGGTTTTATATGTAAAAATTAAATTTTTGTTGTTAAAATAAGTTTTACTTTGCTGCAAGTTCAAAACAAATTATTGTATGCATTTTATTTTACTTGAAAATGAGTTGTTATATGCATATAGTGTTAAATTAAGTGGAAATATATATACATAACTATGTTTTTTTTCTCTAAGTGTTCTATTTGGGCTTAAAGGGTTTGGATGGGATCCAAAGCCCATTCTCTAGATCTTTCTGGTGAGAAAAGAAGAGTACGTATCTTTTTCTTCCTCCTAAATCATTCTTACAGTAAAAATTAAAACAATGGCCTCCACTTAGCTCTTCATAGAGTAGCATCAAAAATTAGTGAAATCAAAGGGGATAATAGCAAATCAAAATTAAATACAGGTAATCAATATCAAAATCTCAAATTTATGTTATCAATTCTCTGATTAAGGATAGATATTGTTGTAACTTTCTATTCTCTATTTGCATGTTTGTTCCCCCTTCTTCTATAGGTTTTTAGCTCCAAATCAAGACTAAAGCTTCCAAATTGCTCTTTAATTTGCTGTATATTTGCTGCAAACAAACCCTAAGGTGAGTAATCTCACTCACGCTAGCTATAAACAATCTTTCTTATTTATATTTGGTGTGAATTGGATGTTTGGAGCTTTAAAAATCATGTTTTGATCATCGTTTGTGCCCATCCAAAAATTGAATTCTGTTCATAATTGTAGCTGAAACGAAATTAATCATAACTCACTCAATTTTTTACCAAATTTGAAGATCTTGGTCATTCTGGAAAGCTTAGAAACTAAGCTACAACTTCTTTTTTATTCATTTTGCCTAATTTCGAAATTTTCTATGCTAAAATTGCAATTGTTTGTCGCTGACCTGCAAATGTATAAGTTCAGGGTCAGTTTGATGTTTTTAGTAATTTGGTCGTAACTTTCTTGTTTTTAATCGGAATTCAGAAATTTTTGAAGTTCTGGAAACCTTATGATCTAGGCTATAACTTTGATGTTTTGAGATTTTTGAAATTTTGAAGTTTTATTGATGAAAATCGTGCTTGTTTGTTGCTGTCCCGAGAGCAAATCGACAGCAACAACAATCACAGGCTCGAGTAATGTTTTGTACATAACTATTTCGTTTCTTAACCAAATTGAATAATTTTTAGTTTTCTGGAAAGCTTAGACATAGGGCTACAAGTTTGATGTTTTAAGATTTTTGAAATTTTGAAGTTTTATTGATGAAAATCGTGCTTGTTTGTTGCTGTCCCGAGAGCAAATCGACAGCAACAACAATTACAGGCCCGAGTAATGTTTTGTGCATAACTATTTCGTTTCTTAACCAAATTGAATAATTTTGGATGTTCTGGAAACCAAAGACATAGGGCTACAAGTTTGATGTTTTGAATTTTTTGAAATTTTGATGTTTTTATGGTCGAAATCAGACTTGTTTATTGCTGTCCTGAGAGCTAATCGACAGTAACAATAATCATCGACCTTAGAATTGTATCAACTCATTTATGCCTTCATTCTCGTCTGGTTTTGATATTGTTTTTGAGATATTTTGAGAGTTATGATGCCTATCAAAAGGCTTGCTATATTTGGAAAATTTGAAATCCAAATTTAAATGGAATTGAATTGATTTTGGGTTAAATTTAAATTGAATTCGTATTGAATTCAAATTATCGGTTTTGAGATATCCCTCTTAGTTTTCATTGCTTTCGAGAACGGTTTTCACTAAACCATTTTTGAAAACATTTCAAATTATTATTACATAGTATTTTTTTTAAAATTATTTTTCTAAATAAAGATAGATTTATTTCCTATAATAAAGGAATTTTAAATATTGGTTTTAATAATCGTTTTCGGAAAATCGTTTTAAATTTATGTTTTCTCTAATAAAATTATTTTATAAATAAAATTACTTATTTTTATGAATTTCGGACGTACAAGAAAGACAATTAAACGGTAAAGTAAAACATGTGGTATGGGACACATGGATTTGCTTTATCGCTTAATATCGGACTTATACGATCGAAACCCTTTTGATGAACTATTTGAGATGATTTAAGAGGTTATTGAATTTTAAGTAGATTATATGGTCCGAGAACTCCAATTTAGGAGTATATTCGATGAAGGACCATTTTAAGATGTGTTTCTTAATCGCTGATGAGATGAGGCGATCAAGACGAAAATTTTCCGTTTGGATAATTATGATTAGAAATAACCATCATGATATTGTTTTACTTACCGATGAGACGAGGTAAGTCTATTTATGAAGTATTCATGAAGTTAAGATGTTTATGATGATTTATGAAGTTAAGATAGTTATGATGATTTTTACTTGTCGATGAAATGAGACAAGTCACGATGGAACCATTACTCGTCGATGAGAAGAGATGAGTATGGTATTATATTAACTCGCCGATTAGATGAGGCAGAGTGAGTTTTATGATGGTTCTGATGTTTTATGATGTTTTCTAATGTGGAACCAACTAACGATTAGTAAAACATTAGGGGAGAACGTATAGTATGGGATATACGTTCTCGCCTTTTGGGTTCCTATTCGAATAGTTGAGACACATTCAAGATGTTACTAGTACTAGACCGAGTACGATTGGAGTCACCACGATGATCATGATGTTATTACCCAACTCCAATCACCATGATGTTTTTACTCGGATTTGTGACTGGGTGTCATCAAGATGTTCCGACTAGTCAATCACGATGTTATGATGTTATGTGACCCCAAGTCATCACGATGTATGGTACCAAATTACTAGTACTAGTCAAGATGTAAAGCACGTGCTGTTTTCCATGAAGTTTAGATGTTTCGTTTTCACTGTTTTGATGATGATGCTTTATTATAGCCTTATGTAAGAAAAGGGCTTATTTATATACATGGTTTTATGGTGATTTCGAATATGATGTTTTGGATTCTTTCCGGGCTCTATCAAGATGGAATCGAGACATTATATATATTTATACCAATGAGATAAGGTATAAATTTTGGTAATGCTTTTATGATGAGTGTTGATAATAGATTTAAGATAGATTTATATTTATACCAATGATATGAGGTATAAATAATTATGGAAATTCCTTTATAATGAGCTTAATGATGGATTTGAGATGTATTTATATTTATACCGATGAGATGAGGTATAATAATTAAGAAGTTTATATTAGATGGGTTTTATTTATGATGGATTCTTAAAGTTTAATTATCTTATGAAGATTTACTTTATGGTCCACACCCTCACCCATTTCATTCGATTATATATATATATATATATATATATATATATATATTTAGATAAACCATGTCTATCTAATATACATATTGTATTCCTCTATGCAATCATGATGAACCATTGATGTATCACTCTAGAGATAACTTGATGACCTATATCATTCCATTGGTAATGATGGAATGGTTTTCCCCTTATCTCTTATCATCACCCTTACTAATCATAAGTTCTAGCTAGCCTGACCCGTGTGTTTTCACTCGGGTCAGACCGAGTTGTTTCAGGTGTCATCTATTGGGCTTAGCTTGAAGTTGATGTTGGATATCAGCTCTTCTTTCTCTTGAGTAGTTTATTTCTTCCGCATACTCTGGTGTTTTTACATTTGATTCGATGTTTATGGTGTGGTCGTGTACCACCTTTATTGTATTCATATTGTATTGTACTAAACATGTATCAGTGTATATGTATATATATGATGTTGGTTACTGTTCTGTGATGTGATTTACATTCAGTTATTGTATTTTGTTCTGATAGATCCGTTAGCCACCTATAGTTTTGGATTAAGCATTTACTGGGTATGTCGATCCACTTGAGTTGAAAAAAAAAAGTATAATGCATTTATCGACGTATTCAATAGATGTTTAAGACAAAATTATAGATGGTCGTCCTTAACTAGCCCTATTCTCTGCTTTAGTAGACAGAATTACTTGTTAATTCTCTTTGCTAAGGTGGGTCTCGGGGTGGGGCGTTACAGGATCAACTTTAGAACCCCCCTTAGTGTTCAAGGCAGCACCACCCGGTGGCACTCCTGAGAAGTTCATTTCAAGGGAGTCCTTTTTTTCCCAGAGGCATTATCAAAACACTTTATACTATACACATATAGTATCTTTCAAATCATACACCTAGTATGATCTCATACAAAGCTCCTTTACACAAAATCGGTTATCCCAAAATCGATAATTCTCAAACTAGGCTTTCTAAATTCCAATATTGATTTTATCCAAAAATCAAAAGCCTTTCCAAATCCAAAGGTTCCCAAAACCTTTTTCCAAAATCCTCAGAAGATCCTTTATACATACATACATAGATATATATATATAAATTGGATCATTTCAAACTTGTACAAAATTCCTTTTATGCTTCAAACACTTTCAAAATCGTTTCCTTCCGGCAATAGATTCAACAAAGGGAGATTTATCTCGTATAACAAAGATATATAATTTTGTTTATTCAAAATCAAATATTCAAATTTGATTATTCTTTTCAATATCAATTTCATTCAAATCCGTACGATGTACACATGTCGTCAGTACGCTATACCAATTTGATCGCTCACTCGATCACACAATTTCACTTCCAAACTAGTATCGTCCACCCGACTTCCTAGTGCGGACTCAGATCTGGTTTCTTGATCAGAAACCGTCATTCTCCTTGCATAGCCATAACTATGATAGAGAATATCCAAAACCAATCAACAATCCATCTCCAAGTTCGCCGTCGAAAATCGAGTGAAAAATCCCAACTCGGATCGATAAACTATCTCGAAATTCTGTGCTCGAATCTGGATCAAATCACTATGCGAATAGAATAATATACGTACATCCTACGTATTTAACTCCATCGATTATTAGCCAAATCAATTTCCTTTCTATCCATCTTCGCTTCAATTTTATTCACTTATTCACATTTACCTTAATCCTCATTTGGATTATCACTTCAATTCTTATCTCAGTTAGTTCTTTAATCAGTAACAGTTTGAACTCCGATCGGTATATATTTATAAAATGGCTTGAAAATTTTAAAAATAGATAACTAGTTGAAAAAAAATTATTAGTTTGCAAAATAGCTGTAAAATAGTTAACTAATTGTAAAATAGTTGGAAAATAGTTGAATAGTTTCAGAAATTTTAGATAATTGCAAAATTGTTGTAAAATAGTAATTGATTTATAAAATAGTTGAAAAGTAGTAATTAGTTTATAAAACAGTTGAAAAATTATTAAATAGTTCCAAAAATAATTGTAAAATAAATATAAAATAATTTGGCTTTAAAAAGAAAGGTTGTATATATTAAATAGCTTGGAAAAAAAAATAAGTTTATATTAAAACAATTTATATTGAAAATAATCCAGAGTCAAAACTGTTCACTTCCCCATCAATTCAATTTAAATTTCCACTTCCAATTAAATTGTCCCAATTCCAATTTGAATAACTTCAATTTCCGTTGAAATTGATTTAACCCCAATTCAAGTTGAATCAATCTTGATTTCTTTTCCAATTCAAATCAAATTCCATTTGATTTTAAACCTATTCAACTTTAATTACAATTCCAAATTATTCCAATCAATTTGGACTAATATCAATTGAACCCACTTAATTTCAAATCATTTCAATTCAATCCAATTCAGATTTTCCATTTAAAATTTTAAACTTACACATCTTCAATCACAAATCCAATTAATTCTAATCAGATTCAATTCGAACGAATTCAATTCAAATTTCAAATTTAAACCATCCCGAATTATATAAAGTCGAGTTAATTTTTCTTTTAAAATATTGATTTAATCCTTTAAATCAAATCAACTTATCTCTTTAAACCATTTAATTCTGAGTCCATTTTAAACTTATCTTCATTTAATTTTAATTTGGTTGTATTTCTATTACCACTTAATTTAATTCCAATTCAAGATTTCAATTTGGTTGTATTAGATTACTTCTTAATTTAATTCCAATAATTTAAGAACCAATCACCTTAATATTTATTAGAAGGAAATATTGCTTTATATATCAAAATATAATTTTTATATAAAATAATTTAAAACCTTTATATAAGAAAATAACAAGTATGCTCTCATATATATATATATATATGTATGTATGTATGTATGTATATATATATATATACTCAACTCATGCTAAAGTACTATGGACTCTATTTAAGGAGTAATCCCCACCATAGCCAAGGTTCTTGCTTAACCTTTCAGCTCTGATACCAACTGTAAGGACCGGGAATTTTCGATCCCGAAAATTCCAGATAGTTATGAAAAGAAGAAAGAGATAGAAGAATAAGAAGAACCGAAACACCACATCTAACATTCGTAGCGGATAAAATATAATAACAAATAATAACAGTTTACAGAAGAATACTATATCTGTCGATTACATTTTAATATATCAGAGTTACATATTTATACAGACACCTGATATACACAATTATCATGTCTCAATATACAATAATATAATACAGCGGAAATACTCTATACTTCTTGCCATCCAGCTTGTCTCCCAAGCTTCAGAACGTCCTTACCTAAAAATCTGCAATAATCGGTCTGACCCGAGCATTACATCAAAGTAACACTCGGGTCAGGCTGGAAACCAGCGTGAGTAAACCCATCCAACAAGGAATACAAAGCATACAACTTATTTAAAATCCGGAATAACTCGTATCAATTTACAAATTCACAATTTGTTATAGACATCACTTATTTCACACATAAATTCTCTAAGTACCAAAATTTATATTAAATAGTCCAATTCACCTAAATTATTTCATTCCAGCCTGTTGATTTCACATATCAATCCATAGAAAATTCGAAGTGGTTTCGGATATTTTCCAATATCCGACTCTAGTCACTTCGAGTCTCATTTAAGACATCCAATATCATTCAATCATCCATAAGCAACTTGATCACCTCCAAAATAATTTAATTAATTCTAATTGAATCACTAACCTCAATCACTTAGATTCCTTCACTTAGCATTAATTAATTCCCAATTAATTAATTAATCATCCCTCAATTATCCATCTTAATTAATCACCCTGGATTAATTATCCTGCAATTACATTCAACTAATTATCTTTAATTAATTACACAAATTAATTTTTCTTAACCAAAACAGTAGTTAATTTTTCATTACTTCACACATTAATTAACTATAATTAATTACATTAATCCTTAATTACTTATATTAATCAATTTCTCATAAATCACTTAGTATTGATTAATTAATCTTAGTTAATCAATTTTAAATTACGCCATTAATTATATAAATTAATGAATTCCCATTTACATTTCAATTTATCCTAATCTAATTTAATTACATTTAATAATTAATCATTAATTAAACCACAAATATTAATCACTCTTGATTTATCTCATCCTGTAATTATCCAAACTTTTGTTTACTTCATTAAATAGATTAATCATTCCTTAATTTATTATCTAAATGAATCGCTTGATTAATTACATAAAGTAATCATACCGAACTTACTCCTATTAACAAATCATCATTTAACTACTTACATCCAGTAATTATTTATTAATTACTTCCCTATGTAATTATATTTTATTAATTACATTAAGTAATTACCTATCAAACCACCCAATTTATTATATTTATATATAGAATCCCAAATTATACTTATCCAATCATAACACAGCACAATTTAATCCCCAAATTTATCTTTCACTGTATATAAATAAAATGCATCATCAATTATGAAAGTAATTTCTATATTGTGAGGAATTCAGTTGGATCCCTTCGACCTGTTTCTCTGCATCCACAGGTGTTAGCATAATACCAATTCCACTATGAGGTGGAATATCGCGGTATACGGGTTTTAAATAATAACACCTGCTATTATGCGGCGCATAGGGTCTCAACCGCTATATAATGCAGAAAATCAAGCACCCAATTTTTTCTATATAATACTATATATAATATAGACCATCAATTCAATTCAACCATACAACCAATCACTTAAATTTAACCATTTAAATGTAAATAAAAATCCAAAATAGTGAGATTAACTCACCTTTGAATTTGTTTTGCAGTCCACTTCAATTTCGACTTGGTTTCCCGGGTCATAACCTTGCTGTCGTAGATCCGACCCCTGCCACAACTTGACTCCGGCCTCACCTGACCACGCACACAAAACACGAAGTCCTCAAACCCTCGCGCACCATCGCGTGAACTTCCAACCGTTAGCAAGCTTCATGCGAACACCATCGGCGCCCAGATCGAGACACGATCATGCCGTCTCCTCCCATTCGCGCCAGCCTCCGACGCTAGATGTATGGCCTTGAGCGTGATTTCAGTTTTATTCAATTTTTTTTGAATCAAATCGATTCGATTTGATCTTGAACCCTAACTAGTTCGACCCCTCCTCCTCGTGTACAAGTTCGCCTTCGCATTCAAATGCGATCCTTTATTACTTGAAATTGTGGATTGGGTTTTGGTTCCGGTCGCCATTTTTGTATCAATTTGTTTTTTTATTCTGCACGACATAGAGGAAGAAATAAAGAAATGTCATGATTTTGAACGAAGGGAAGCGACACGATCAGTTGTAGGTTGGCTTAAGAAGGGTAGGTCGGCTGATATAGGGTTTGACTTTTTTTATATTATTTTTTTATACAAAATATCTCATATTATAAATAGGGAAATCTCGAACTCCTAACCAAACATGTCGCCAGGCATTTATAAAGGTTTTACCGCATTCCGAACAAAATGGAACGTGTTTCGGAACCTAATTCGGTCATATGTGGAAGATAGATTTTGAATCGAGTTTAAATATTAAATTATCGATTTTAATTTCAACACGTTTCTCACCCGTATAGACAAAGGGTAACTCCAATCGCTACGAAAATTGAAATCCGATAATAACTAACTATTTTGGATCCAATGGAACTGGTTTCATCGAATTCCAAGAATGTGCCTCGGAATGCTATTTTTAAATATCGATTAAACAATATATCTTCAAAACTGAACAAATCACCTTTAAATTAAATTTTAACACTTCTACTATCTTCAATACCATCGATATAAATTTTACAAGCCTTTAAATTATTCTTAACAGGCTTAAAGCTAAAGAGTCAATAATTTACTCAATTTTAGTTTATTATATCCAATAACTTAATTACTGAATAATAATAATAATATTTAAATTCAAGTTAATATTTAACTTTTAAATATTTAAAATTAATTAAATATACCAATTTGAATTGTCCGAAATTTCGGGTCGTCACAAGTTGTCACAGTATGCTATAATCATGAGAATTATACCATAATATAATAAACATATCAATTTAAATATTCATAGTCAAGATGTATTAGACTGGATATCAATACATCCATTGAGACTAGAATACATAACACTCTCCGAATGTTAGGCAGTGTATTATCCATGGCTGTTTAGGATGCCAAAGGGTAACATACTGATAGTTATTGGATAATTATAAAATGACTCATTCGAGAGTTCTTTGTTGGTTATATAACTAAGGTTAAACAGATAATCTCAACGTGATGAATTACACAATTTCCTGCACTTGAGAATACCGTGAAACTTCAATATAGACACTCAGCTTTGATTATTGTTAAATCGTTGCATGACGTCCATCAAATGACCATAGTTGGATTTATGTTAAAGAACTGAAAGTAAAACATTACTCAATAGAGAATTCGTCTCCTCGGTTATATGAGGTTAATATCACAGTCAACTGTAGTCAGCTCAAAGTCAAAATCTTTAGCCAAAACAATATGACTAGTAATAACCATTATTATTGAATCAAGGATTTGTGTTTCGGTTTACAATGTCGAATGTGGATGATATTGGAATTTTGACCAATACTAAATTTCATAAGTCCTACATTTATATAATTTTGACGAAAAGAATTTGTGTAAATAATTATCACTACCGAGGACCGCTTAAAATAGTAAAATTGGATTTTAATGAAATTTTGTAAGTTATGAATTTGACTAAACGTTCACGCCACCAACTAAGGTGACATGAAAAAGTTAATATTCAAATTGTTCGATATTAGTCATTGATTGAATTTACACTTATGAGTCGCATAATCGCAACGCTGAATACTCCAAGATACCATAAAACTTAATTAAATTATAATTATTGTAAATTAACTAAATTAATTAACATTTATGATATAATAATTATTGAATTTTATTTGATTTATTTGAATTATTATTTGGTAAAGTGTTTATATAAAAGATATATATGCACATATCAATATACGATATTAATAAATGTTTAAATTGGATTTAAACTATATGAATACTAGTTAGGTTTGGGAGCTTTGGGGGCCCATCTGTCCTTCTTTTTGGCCGATCATATGCTGGTAAAGGAGATGTTATATTTGAATTCAAAATGCAATTTTGAATTAGGAACATGAAGAGGTAAACCATGAGATTTGGATCTTCACTTTTCCCTCGTCTCCTTTGACCAATTAAACATTGCCTACCCCTTACATACATGGATTTTTAAAGTGTCCTCTACCTCCATTTATGGACGAAAATTATAATAGTATTCCTCCTCACTTCCACACAAATAAAATCAAATATATCTAGCTTAAGGCGTCGTGGTCTTCCAGTTTGTTGCATATTTTGGAGTAGCTTAAATCTGATCTATACATAGGGTTTGATTCAACATTAAAGGTGCTTATCAAGGAAACAATTAGGTAACATTCAATTATTAAATTATTCATATATATGTCTATATATTATTTTATAACATTGTATATAGGAAGATTATATTTTCAATACCACGAATTTATATGTGTGGTTACCGTCAAACTTATATGATTGGTTTTTATGTGATATAAATTCTTCGGCCATAATGTTAAAAAAATAGTTTAATTTTTTTAATCTTAATTTGAATTTTAAATTAGTTTATATTCATTATAAATATATGTATAACATATTTAATAAATTATATTAAATATGTTATACATATATTTATAATGAATATAAACGAATTTAAAATTCAAATTAAGATTTGAAATTCAAATTAGTACACATATATTTACCAGCATATGATCGGCCAAAAAGAAGGCTAGATGGGCCCCTAAAGCTCCAAACCTAATTAGTGTTCATATAGTTTAAATCCAATTTAAACATTTATTGATATCGTATATCGATATATGCATATATATCTTTTATATAAACACTTTATTAAATACTAATCCAAATAAATGGAATAAAACTCAATATTTATTATATCATAAATATTAATTAATTTTGTTAATTCACAATAATTATAATTTAATTAAGTTGTGTGGTATTTTGGAATATTCAACATTGCAATTATGTGACTCACATGTGTAAATTCAATCAATGATTAATATCGAATAATTTGAATATTAACTTTTGCATGTCACCTTAGTTGGTGGTGTGAACGTTTAGTCAAATTCATCGCTTACAAAATTTCATTAAAATCTAATTTTACTGTTTTAAGCGATCCTCGGTAGTGATAATTATTTACACGAAATCTTTTCGTTAAAATTATATAAATGTAAGACTTATGAAATTTAGTATTGGCCAAATTCCGATATCTTCCACATTCGACATGGTAAATCCAAACACAAATCCTTGATTCAATAATAATAATTAATACTAGTTATACTATTCTGGCTATAGACTTTGACTTTGAGATGACTACAGTTGACTGTGATATTAACCTCATCTAACCGAGGAGACGAATTCTCTATTGAATAGTGTTTCACTTTCGGTGCTTCAAGTCATACTCAACTATAGCCAATTGATGGACGTCATGCAACGATTTAACTATAATCAAAGTTGAGTGTCCATATTGAAGTTCCACGGTATTCTCAAGTCGAGGAAACTGTGTAACTCATCACTTTGAGATTATCTATTTAACCTTAGTTATATGACCAACATAGAACTCTCAAATGAGTCATTTTAAAGTTATCCAATAACTATCAGTATGTTACCCTTTGGCATCCCAAACAGCCATGGATAATACTCTGCCTAACATTTGGAGAGCTTTATGTATTCTAGTCTCAATGGATGTATTAATATCCAGTCTCGATACATCTTGAATAGGAATATTTAAATTGATATGTTTATTATATTATGGTGTATTGCTCATGATTATAACATACTATGACTACTACCACAAAACATACCATTTATGGTTTTTTTATTAAATATGCTTGTAAAGACCCGGATTTTTGAATAGTTTATAATCAAATATTGGAATTATTTAATAATTGATCTTAGATTTAAATCGGATAAATATGATTTCCAAAGCTTATTTAAATTCTATTTAGATAAGAATGATGATAGTAGGCTTTTAATTTTGGATTAAAAGAGATTAAATTGGTTTAATAATAATTCTTTTTAATTAGTATGTGAAACTATCATTCTAGGACACATTCTTGGATTTGATGGAACTAGTGCCATTGGATTTGAAATAACAAATTACTGTACGTCGACGAGTTTCTTGATGATCGAACGTATTGTGTGTTCGTGCGAGCTTGAAAGGTGTAGAAGTTAATTACAGAAATTTAGCATAATATGATTTAATTTTGAAAGATAATTTCTATATATGATGGAATTAGGCTCCGATACTAGTTCCATTGTGTTCGGAATGGAGTATTTATTATAGAACACTATGCAGCATGTCTCGTTTGGAGTTCGATACTAGTTCCATGTGTGTGTATGGACATATATGTTTTAATACAATAAAGCAATTTTTGAAAGTAAATTTTTATTTATATATAGTGTTTATGCAATTTACATATGGAACTTGAAATTAAATTAAAAATTAAAAATCGTATGAGCTTAATTTTTATTTTGTCAAAAATATTTTAGGCCAAAAAAATTAAAGTTTTTCATTTTTAAAAAAAAATATAATTTATATTTTTTGTATTAGTATTTTATGAAATTATATATTTGTGTGTGTTATACGATTTTATAATTTTTAAAATTTGTTTATATATATTTATGTTTTAAATATATAAATGTTTAAATTTAAATTTAAAGTTTAAATAAGATATTTTGAATCAAGAAACGATTTCAAAATTTGAATATTTCTTTAGCTATTTTATACTATTTTATTTTGAATTGGTATTGTGTTTGAAATATATTTATACATAATTAATTTAGTATATGTTTATGCATTTATAATTATTTATTTATATATATGTACTGAAGATATATATGTAAGTGTACTTTATTATACATATTAATTTTAAAATGATCCTAGATAGCAAACACTTATATAAAGAGCGAATAGTTCCCATTGTGGAGTAAATTCCAGCATTTGGATGCGAGCGTGTTAAATCATGTACACATTATATGGTACACGTGCATGTACACGTATATGTGTATTTGATACATATATTATATATCACTTATAAAAACAAATTTAAACGTTTATATTAATCAACTAAACAAAATAATGATTTTATTTAATTTCTTTATATTATTTCTAAATTTATTTTGATTTCATATGCTCAATATGACCCTAATGGTAAAAAAAATGAAATTCGCCCATTTAACCTACCGCGTGCTAGCCCAAATCCAACAATGGTATCAGAGACCAATAGCCCGTGTAGTCTAAATTAGCAATGTTAGGGCCAACTTATTAAGCTTACCCATTCAATATGGTGCCTAGAAAGTAGTATCTAAGATTGAGTTTGGGTATTAAAATACTATGTTTAACCTGTCTACTGGCCTAGTCCTAAAGCAGGAGGTAAACCCAAAGGTTATCCCTAACATAAGGGACCAGATTGCTTTAGGCCTTGAATTAATTTTCGAAATATGTTAGGAAATTAATATAAAATTTTGAATTTAAAAGGTTAAATTTGCAATAAATAAACATAATTTTTAAGAATCTCACATTTTGCAGCGGATCAAAATATAATATCAATTAATAACATTTATACAAAGAAAAGCTGCAATTGTAAGATTACATACAATTCATCAGATTTACAACCATATACAAATAGACAAGAGAGTTATATCATCCCATCCCAGACTACCATCAATATAAGTATAATACTTAGTGGAATAAACTCTATATGTTGCTGCCATCCAGCTCGCCTCCTGAGCTCCAGAATGTCCTAAGCTGAAAATTTGTAATACTTAGTCTGACCCGAGCATTACATCAAAGTAACACCCGAGTCAGGCTGGAAACTAGCGTGAGTAAACCCATATAACTTGAAAATACCGAGTCGTAAACATATTTGAAACCCGGGGTAACTCGTACCTCGCTACGAGTTTCTTAACCTGTTATAGTCAATCACTTATTGCAAAATAATATCGAGAACCGTTACTCAGTTTAAATTTTCATGTTACTTAATTATTCCACTCCAAACTATTGATTGCACATATGAAATCTATTAAGAATTACTGTAGATTACAAATCGAAGTGGTTTCGGGTATTCACTGGTACCCGACCCAATACCCGACCCCGCTCTCTTCGAATCCAATGCTATTCTTTAACCAAATATTTAAGTTTAAACAATACAATTTGTATTTAGGATTTCATATTCACACAACAATTCATCTCAGATAGGTAACAGATAGATGAATCACAATATCACAGTTCAATCAAAGTATCTCATATCACAAAGCATCACAAATCACATATCAGAGATTTCAAATAATCTAATTCATTCAATATATCTTAATCATCCATAAGCAAGATAAATTAATTGTACCATTTCTAATTAATTTACTGCTTTTAAATCCTGCTTAGTTAACATTAATGAATTACAACCATTAATTAATCATTATTTAATTATCAATCTAATTTAATTATCCATAATTACTTTTACTAAGCAATTATCCCATTGATTAAATTATCCTCAATTAATTAACCTATAATTATTAATTAATTATCCTCTAATTACCAATCAAATTAATTAACCCTTAACAAATTAATCCTTAATTACTTACATTAAGTATTTATCATTTAAGTAATTACTTACATTAATTAATATCTAATTACCAATTAAATTAATCTCTAACTACCAATTAATTAATATCTACTTAATTAATTGATAAACCTTAATTATTAATTAATTAGTCTTTAATCATTAATTAATTAATTTATCTATAATTACTTCATTAATTTAATTACTCATTAATTATCCAAGACCTTAATTAACTTTAAGATAAACATTTTCTTTATTAATTACTTAATTATGATTAACACATAAATTTAAAACATTTTATCTTTTAATAAACTACTAAATTACATATTTCATTTAAAATAACTTAAGAATTTAACTAAATTAATTTATGCAAAATAAATCATATAACCTTTCTTAAACCAATATTTAAAAGCATTTATTATATAAAGAAATTGTTTTTTGAGAAATAGTCAAATCTTGATTTACTTTAAATTTAAAAATTGCTTTCATTTAAATTTCAAAACTGTTAAAATACTTACTTTGGGTTCAACTCGGTATGTAGTCGAGTCCATACCTGAGTATTTTTTTAACTTGTTAAACTTTAAACTGTTAACCTGTCTTACACTCACGTAAAAACGCGAAGATGAACCCGAGTAAACCGTGCCTTTTCCCAAGTTCCCACCCAAGGATGCTTCTCGTCCTTCCACGAGCACAACAACACTGACACCAACAGGCGCATGTGCACATGCACATATCAACGCCGACTACCTGGTCACCCAAGCCACTGCCGACGAGTCATCGTTGACCTACCCCTTCGATTCCGACCAACCAAAGTTCATCTCCAACCCAAAATAAAAAATGAGCCAACTGATCGAACTGGAACAAACCCAATCCGACCAAAACCGCCTCGTCTAATCGACTCCGACCGCTAGTAGCCTCGAAACCCCGTCCGTAGCTCCACCGGCCATCCATGCTTCCATCCCCAACCTCCAATTAACCCCGATGCTTAAGAGACAACGCAACGATCCAAATTCTAGCCTCGACCAAACTTGGGTTTTAAACCCTACTCCGATGATCTGTCGCCGCCATGTTGAACTATAAAACCACTTCCCATTTTTCCCTAACTCGCCTACTTCCTCGCCTTCTCCCGACCCAAAATTGATGTCCATCCCCTCGCCGTTCGTCTGAATCGACGAATAACTCAAAACCGTTCAACATGAGAATTCTCTATTTTTACAAATTTAAAAATCACGAATTTATTATCAAAATTCATCAAATTGCAATACGAATCTATTTATATAATCAAAACTGAATTTTAGATCTTTGATTTTTTGAATGAAGTTGATATCCACTATAAATTTCTATTTCCAGAATATTTACTAAATATTTCTACTTGATTTTATTTTAAAAATAACGTTACATTCATAAAATCATTTCATCTTCAGTGATCTTAGCCTAACATTTAATCTATGAAGAGAAATGAATTTATTTAGGTGATTTGTGCCTGAAGTTTAACAGAGGAAGATATATATTCATGTACACAAACATGCACACAATATACAGAGAGTTTCTACTATTTTCTAGTTTAAAAACGTCCATGAAAATCTTATTTACTATATTACTATACAAGTTTATCACATGCATCATGTATTTAAACTGATTTAAGCCTTAAAAACAGAATTTTACTAACTGTTATTTGAAGAAACATAGAACAGTTTTGATCTGGAACTTGATTTCCAAAGTTTGATCTGAAGCTTGATCTGTTTGATTTGAAACCAAAGCTTGATTGTTGAATACTTGAAAAAAATACTTAATCTTTGAACTGTAAATCTTGGTTGAGTTGCTCCTGCTTTAAATCTAAGATGATCTTTTTTTGATTTAGTTTTGAAGTTGGAATCTTGCTTGATGACTTGTAAAGAGTTGTTTGTTTTCTAAATTTTCAGGTTTGTTTTTCTTTTTACAGGCTTCTGATTCTTAGTTTGAAAAATAAAGATAGGAAAGAAAGAGAGAAAAGGATGGTATAGATATATTTATAGCTTGATCTATCTTTTATTTAAAAATGAAAAGAAAATAAATTGGATGACACATGTAATTTGCATGAATTTTTTTCTTTCATTTGTTAAATTGTATATATTTAACTTACATTTGTAATTTCCATGTATTAACATGTTTTAATATATATATATATATATATATATCATATTATCAATTTGTTCTTATTTTTAAATATGTATCCACACTTTTACAAATTTACAAATATTCTACCACCCATGGCATATATATACATATATATATATTTACACACTTATATATTTGTATAAGTATACATTTAAAATTTTCAACAATATAAAATTTGCATATATCTTTATATATATATTATTCACTTATCCAGAGATTTAGTTTTCAACATTTATTATAGTTTCCAATACATATATATTTAGATATTTATCAGAATTTATTTATTTAACACACAAATCAATATTTTAATAAATTTAATCCTGTTGATTACCAATTAACAGATGTCCTAAAAATTCGAGTTATCATATTCGTCCCCCTTTAAATCTTTTCGTCCCTGCAAAGAAACGAAGCCAGAATTTTAATTATATTGCCAATTATCAGTTAAATTATCCTTTAAGCATTTTGAACTCTCAATTCCCATAATTTATAATTTTTAAAACGCCTTTAAATTCTACATAATATTACCAAAATAGATTTATAAAAATACTTTTTATAACTTGATATCTCAATAAGTCCATCCCCGTTCTCACTGAAATTCAGTCATACGTTGATCAGGCGTAGGACTGAAAATCTATAAGTACTTGGAAAACCCGTTTGCAACACCCTGTGAAAATACTTGGAAAACAATTTCTAAAACTTTGTGAAAATATAGAAAACATTTTTGAAAATGTAGAAATCATTTTTGGTGAGAATGCTCTAGAAATCATCACCCCCTCCTTGGTCGCAGTTAACCCGATGGTTATGTTGCCATCCCGGCAAAATCCATAGATAAATGTAGGCACTACGCGCCCCTTGATTACGCCATGGAACCCGCCACAGATCGCAGCTACATCTCGGGTTACGTTGCCATCACGACAAAATCCATGTAATTGTAGGCTTCAGTGACCTCGAATTTCGCTGCCAAATGAAACTTCACCACTCCCACATAGGCCGCAGACTCATCAATCGAGTCCCAATATTGCCTTAGGCTCTCACTGCCTCACGACTTTCGCTGTGTCTTCATAGATCGCACTCTACCGATGTTACGTTTCCATCACGGCAAAATCAATCGTAGACCGTTGGCTCTCACGGCTACACGACTTCTGCTATGGTCTGCAGTAGATTGCTGTGACATCGAGTTACACTACCATCACAGCATAACCCAAATGTCTCTGTAGGCATCGGCCCCCTCAACTTTTGCTACCCACAACACAAAATCCTCAAGAACTTCATTTTGTCCGGACTTCCTCCTAGGATCCAACTTAGAGCCTCCCCCTTAGGACTCAAGGCAGAACCACCCCATGGATCTCCTATGAAGTTCATTTCAATAGGAGCGCCTTTTTCCCCATAGCCAATCTCAAAACATTTTATACTATACACTTATAGTATCTTTCAAATCATACTCTTTATGATTCATATAAAAATCTCCTTCACAAAAAATCAATATCTCAAATCGATAGTTCCAAACTTGGCTTTCCAAATTCCTAAAATTGATTTTTCCCAAAAATCAAAAGCCTTTACAAAACCCATAGGTCTCAAAACCTTTTTCCAAAATCATTCTCATAAAATCATATATATATATATATATATATATATAGATATATAATCTTGAAAACTCCTAGATCACTTCATACTTATATAAATTCCCTTTTTGCACTTTAATATTTTCAAAGATCACCTCTTCTGGCTGTAGATTCACCAAGGGGAGATTTATCATATACAACAAATACATACATATATATATATACATACTTCATTTATGCCAAATCAAATATTCAAATTTCATTTCTTTTATAAAATTATTTTCCATATTACTTTTTAAAAAGTGAATTTCAATTATAAAGATATCCAACTTCCATTTTTATTCATATATATTTCTCAAAATATACTTTTCTTCTCAAAAATCATTTTTACATTTCTTTCAAAATTTCAATATCTATTACATTTAAGTACGTACGAGGTGCATATACCATCTGTACGCAATATTAAATCTGATCGCTCACTCGATCATACAATTCCACTTTCGAACTAGTATCGTCCATCCGATTTCCTAGTGCGGACTCAGATCTGATTTCTTGATCAGAAACTGTCATTCTCCTTGTATAGTCATAACTATGATAGAGAATTTTCAGAACCAATCAAAAATCCATATCCAGGGTTCGCCATCGAAAATCGAGTGAAAAATCCCAACTCGGATCAGTATACTAGCTCGAAATTCTATGCTCGAATCCGGATCAAATCAGTGTGCGAATAGAATAATATACGTACATTCTACATATTTATCATAATTGATTGTTAGCTGAATCAATTCTCTTTTTACTCACCCTCATTTTGATTCTATTCACTTATTCACAGTTGCCTCCAATTTCCAATTGGGTTATCACTTCAATTATAAACAGTTTGCACTCTGACTAGCTTGAATTTAGAAAATAGCTTGAAAAGTTTAAAAATGGATAAGTAGTTGTAAAATAGCTATTAGTTGTAAAATCAGTAAAATAGTTAAATAGTTGTAAAATAGTTGTAAAACATTAATTAGTTTGTTAAAAGATGTAAAATAGTAATTAGTTTCAAAATAGTTGTAAAATAAGTATAAGATAGATTGAGTTTTAAAAGGAAAGGTTGTATAGTAAATAGATAGGAAAATAGATTCAAAGACAGTTATATTAGAATAATTTATTTGGAAAAAAAGGTTCAAAGCAAAACTGTTCAATTCCCAATCTCCATTTCCAATCAATTTCCAATTTCCACTTCCATTTAAATTGATTCAATTCCAACTCAATTTGAAATAACTTCAATTTCTATCCCAAATTCAAATCAATTCTCATTTGTATTTAAACTTATACAACTTCAATCTCACTTCCAATTAATTGAAATCAGATTCAATTTGAACTAATTTCAATTCCAATCTCAAGTTTAAACCAACTCGAATTATATAAATTCGAGTTAAATTTTTAAATGTTGATTTAATTCTTTAAATCAAATCAACCTTTACTTTAAAATTAACAACTTAAATCTTTAAACCGTTTAATTCTGAGTCCAAATTTCAAAATTCCATTTTAAATTACCTTTACTTAACTTATTTCAAAGTTCAAATTAGAGTTCAAAACTTTTTAGACAGTTTGATCTTCAAAATCCAAATTATCACCCATCCTTATCTTCCAACTTTGAAACCACTTCTTAAACAATTTCAGTTTACAAGTTCCCTTTTAAACTTTTAGACCTTAAGTTCAAAGTGATTTCCTTTTTCATAATTACAATTTCACTTCAAAAATCGAAATAGTTCTAATATAAGGTTATATTTCCATTTTATTTCGGTAATGGATGTATATTACCTCAATCCATTTCTTAATTCATTTAAAATAATCCAATTCTTGATTTCATATATCATTAATAACAACTGGATGATATTAGGATAAGTCAAATAAATAAACATCCAAATTATTTAAAACATCCATCCATAGCATCCATGCCCCATTTCCAGATCTCAAACCCGTTTTGAGATCAAATCTAATTCCCATTTCAAATCAACCGCTTTAACTTCCTAAGTTAAATCTCAATTTAACTTTGAAATTTCCAATTTAGATTGTTTGTTCTATACTTATTTAACTTCCCCTAAGTTAATTCATTTAATCCAGTCAATCTTAATAAATTTGAATTCTCCATTTTAAATTTTAAACTTATTATCAATATCCCTTCTCACATATAAGTTCAAAGACTTATTTCACTTTGAGTTATTACATCACATTTCAGGGAAAAATTCAAAACTCAACACTTAGCGTTTACTTCCAATCAGCTTTGATCTTATGTACATCCCACATATATACATATTCATTTCTTTTGCACTTCAAGTCATACTTTAAATTTTAAACCACTCTTGGTTTTTAATTTCAAAACAAATTCTTTTTTTAAATTTTAAAACAACTCTTGTTTTAAAATTAGATCTCTACATTTAAAAATATTATTTATTATATCTTTTTAACACTTTTGAAACAATTTAAATTTTCTGGACTTAGTTTTAAAACTTCACCATTTAAATCCCTTCCAATTTACAAGTCATACTAATCTAAATTGTTACTTCCTTAAAACATTTCATTTGCTTTATCAATATTTATTTTAGGAAATAAACACCCCTTTACAACAAACATTTTATGATAACAACCAAGATTATCTTATTTGGAAACAAGTTCACTATTATATTATCTCATAAAAAATAAAACCAGGTTTACTTAATTTAACATTCTGAAAAACACTTCTGCAGATTTCAGGATTTTATTTTCTGGTCTGAACCCATTTCTAGCTTATCTTATTTGTATAGTTTATATCATCCAATTCTTATTTGGTTGTATTTCTATTACCACTTAATTCTTATTCAATTTCAATAACCAACAACCAATTCCTTTAATATATTAGAAAACTATTGCTTATATATATCAAAATATAAACTTGTATAAAGACCAATTTTAAAACCGTTTTAAAATTTTTATATAAGAAAATAATAAATACGCTCTTATATATATATATATATATATATATAGACACACACGCACACTCAACTCATTCTAGGGTACTGCTGTTCCTATCCTTAATGAGTAAGCCCACCAGAGCCAAGGTTCTCGCTTAACCTTCTGCTCTGATACCAAACGTAACAACCCGAAATTTTCGACCTCGAAAATTCGACACTAATACGTTCACTGTAGAAGTGCCGAGCAATTGAACGCCGAAAATCCCAGATTGTTAGGGTTAAAAAGAAAAGAGGTAGAAGCGGAACATATGACAAAACACAGAATCTTACATTTCGCAGCGGATCAAAATATAATATCAAATTATAGCATTTATACCAAGAAAAGCTGTATTTTTCAGATTACATACAATTCATCAAAGTTACAACCATATACAAATAGACTAGAGAGTTATATCATCCAGTACCAGACTACTATCAATATAATTACAATACTTGGCGGAATAAACTCCATACGTTCTTGCCATCCAGCTCAACTCCTGAGCTCCAGAACGTCCTAACCTGAAAATCTGTGTTACTCGTTCTGACCCAACTATTACATCAAAGTAACATCCGGGTCAGGATGGAAACCAGCGTGAGTAAACCCATATAACTTGAAAATACCGAGTCATAAAAATATTTGAAACCCGGGGTAACTCTTACCTCCCTATGAGTTTCTTAACCTGTTATAGTCAATCACTTATTGCAAAATAATATCCAAGAACTGTTACTCAGTTTAAATGTCCATGTTACTTAATTATTCCACTCCAGCCTATTGATTGCACATATCAAATCTACAAAGAATTACTGTAGATTACAAATCGAAGTGGTTTCAGGTATTTACTGATACCCGATCCCAATCTGTTCGAATCCAATGTTATTCTTTACGCCAAATGTTTAAGTTTAAACAATACAATTTATATTCAGGGTTTTATATTCACACAACAGTTCATCTCAGATAGATAACCCATAATATAACAGTTCAACCAAAGTATCTCATATCACAAATCACATATCAAAGATATGAAATAATCTAATTCATTCAATATATCTTAATCATCCATAAGCAAGATAAATTAATTGTACCATTTCTAATTAATTTAATTGCTTTTAAATCCTGCTTAGTTAACATTAATTAATTACAACCATTAATTTATCATTATTTAATTATCAATCTAATTTAGTTATCCATAATTACTTTCATTAAGTAATTATCCCATTGGTTAATTATCCTCAATTAATTAACCTTTATTTATTTATTAATTATCCTCTAATCACCAATTAAATTAATTAACCCTTAACAAATTAATCCTTAATTACTTACATTATGTATTTATCATTTAAGTAATTACTTACATTAATTAATATCTAATTACCAATTAAATTATTCTCTAATTACCAATTAATTAATCTCTAATTAATTAATTTATATACCTTAATTATTAATCAATTAATCCTTAATCATTAATTAATTAATTTCTCTCTAATTACTTTATTAATTTAATTACTCATTAATTATCCAAGATCTTAATTAACTTTAAGATAAACCTTTTCTTTATTAATTACTTAATTATGATTAACACATAAATTTAAAACATTTTATATTTTAATAAGTTACTTAATTACATATTTCACTTATTTCATTAAAAATAACTTAAGAGTTTCACTAAATTAATTTAAGTAAAATAAATCATATAAACTTTCTTAAACCAATATTTAAAAGCATTTATTACATAAAGAAATTGTTCTTTGAGGAATATTCAAATCTTGATTTACTTTAAATTTAAAACTTGCTCTTATTTAAATTTCAAAACTTTTAAAATACTTACTTCGAGTTCAACCCTATATGTATTCGAGTCCAGACCCGAGTATTTTTTTTTAACTTGTTAAACTTTAAACTGTTAACCGTTGGCACTCACTGCCACATGACTTCCGCTATGGTCCGTAGTAGATCGCAGTGACAACGAGTTACACTGTCGTCATAGCTCTCTGTAGGCATCAGCACCCTTGACTTTCGCTGCCCATACACAATTCTCAGGAACTTCAGTTTGTCCTGTCTTCCTTCTAGGATCAAATTTAGAGCCTCCCCCTTAGGGCTTGAGGCAGAACCACCCTGTGGATCTCCTATGAAGTTCATTTCAATGGGAGCGCCTATTCCCCGGAGCCAATCTCGAAACATTTTATACTATACACTTATAGTATCTTCCAAATCATACTGCTTATGATTCATATAAAAATCTCCTTTACACAAAATCGATATCTCCAATCGATAGTTCCAAACATGGCTTTCCAAATTCCTAAAATTAATTTTTTCCAAAAATCAAAAGCCTTTCCAAAATCCATAGGTTCCAAAACCTTTTTCCAAAATCATTCGCATAAAATCATTTATATATATAGATAAAGTCTTGAAAAATCCTGGATCACTTCATACTTATATAAATTCCCGTTTTACACTCCAATATTTTCAAAGATCACCTCTTTTGGCTACAGATTCAACAAGGAGATATTTATCATATATGACAAATTAATATATATGCACTTCATTTACGCCAAATGAAATATTCAAATTTGATTTCTTTTATAAAATTATTTACCATATTACTTACTTTTCAAAATGTGAATTTCAACTATAAAGATATCAACTTCCATTTTTATTCATATATATTTCTCAAAATATACTTTTCTTCTCAAAAATAATTTTTACATTTCTTTCAAAATTTCAATATCTATCACATTTAAGTATGTATAATGTACATATACCATCCGTATGCAATATCAAATCTGATCGTTCACTCGATCATAAAATTCCACTTCTGAACTAGTATCGTCCACCCGACTTCCTAGTGCGGACTCAGATCTGGTTTCTTGATTAGAAACCATCATTCTCCTTGCATAGTCATAGCTATGATAGAGAATTTCCAGAAATCAAAAATCCATATCCAGGGCTCCCCGTAGAAAATCGAGTAAAAAATCCCAACTCGGATCAGTATACTATCTCGAAATTCTGTGCGCGAATCCGGATCAAATCAATATGCGAATAGAATAATATACGTACATCTTACGTATTTATCACCATTGATTATCAGCTAAATCAATTCCCTTTTTATTCACCCTCATTTTGATTCTATTCACTTATTCACAATTGCCTCCAATTTCCATATGGGTTATCACTTCAATTATAAACATCTTGCACTCTGACTAGATTGAATTTAGAAAATAGCCTGATAAGTTTAAAAATAGATAAGTGGTTGTAAAATAGCAGTAAAATTGTTAAATAGTTGCAAAATAGTTGTAAAACAGTAATTAGTTTTGTAAAACAGATGTAAAATAGTAATTAGTTTCATAATAATTGTAAAATAAGTATAAGATAGCTTGGGTTTTAAATGGAAAGGTTGTACAGTAAATAGCTAGGAAAATAGATTTAAAAACAGTTATATTAAAGTAATTTATTTGAAATAAAAGGTTCAGAGCAAAACCGTTCAATTTCCACTTCCATTTAAATTGATTCAATTCCAATTCAATTTGAGTTAACTTCAATTTCTATCCCATATTCAAATCAATTCTCATTTGAATTTAAACCTATTCAACTTCAATCTCACTTCCAGTTAATTGAAATCAAATTCAATTTGAACTAATTTCAATTCCAATCTCAACTTTAAACCATCTCAAATCATAGAAATTCGAGTTAAATTTTTAAATGTTGATTTAATCCTTAAATCAAATCAACCTTTAATTTAATTAACAACTTAAATCTTTAAACCATTTAATTCTGAGTCCAAATTTCAAAATTCCATTTTAAATAACCTTTACTTAACTTATTCGAAGGTCAAATTAGATTTCAAAACTTTTTAGGCGGTTTGATCTTCAAAATCCAAATTATCACCCATCCTTATCTTCCAACTTCGAAACCACTTCTTAAACAATTTCAGTTTACAAGTTCCCTTTTAAACATTCAAACCTTAAGTTCAAAGAGATTCCCTTTTTCATAATTTCAATTTCACTTCAAAAATCAAAATAGTTCGAATATAAGGTTTTATTTCCATTTTATTTCAGTAATGGATGTATATTACTCAATCAATTTCTTAATTCATTTAATGTAATCCAATTGTCGGTTTCATAGAATATTAACAACAACTGGATGATATTAGGATAAGTCAAATAAATAAACATTCAAATTATTTAAAACATCCATCCACAGCATCCATACCCCATTCCAGATCTCAAACCCGTTTTGAGATCACATCTAATTCCCATTTCAAATCAACCCCTTTAACTTCCTAAGTTAAATTTCAATTTCATTTTGAAATTTCCAACTCAGGTTGTTTGTTCTAAACTTGTTTATCTTCCCCTAAGTTAAATTCAATTCATTTAATCCAATCAATCTTGCTAAATTTGAATCTCTATTTCAGATTTTAAACTTCTAATCAATATCCCTTCTCACTTATAATTTCAAAGACTTATTTCACTTTGGGTTATTACATCACATTTCAGGGAAAAATTCAAAACTTGACACTTAGTGTTTACTTCCAATCAGCTTTGATCTTATGTATATCCCACATATATACATATTATTACTTTTGCACTTCAAGTCATACTTTGAATTTTAAACCACTCTTGGTTTTTAATTTCAAAACAAATTCTTTTTTCAAACTTTTTAAAACAACTCTTGTTTTAAAATTAGATCATTGCATTTAAAAATATTATTTATTATATATTTTTAACACTTTTAAAAAAATTCAAATTTCTAGACTTAGATATAAAACTTCACAATTTAAATTCCTTCCAATTTACAAGTCATACTAATTTACTTCCTTAAAAAGTTTCATTTGCTATATCATTATTTACTTTAGTAAAGAAACACCCTTTACAACAAACATTTTATGATGACAACCAAGATTATCTTATCTGGAAACCAATTCACTATTATATTTTCTCATAATTTCTTAGAAAAATAAAATCAGGGTAATTTTGACCCTATCCTTAATGAGTAAGCCCATCAGAGCCAAGGTTCTCGCTTAACCTTCTGCTCTGATACCAAATGTAACGACCCAAAATTTTCTACCCCGAAAATTCGACACTAATACATTCACTGTAGAAGTGCTCAGTAATCGAACGTTGGAAATCCCATATTGTTAGGGTTAAAAAGAAAAGAGGTAGAAGAAGAACCATGACAAAACGCATAATCTTATATGTCGCAATGGATCAAAATATAATATCAAATAATAGCATTTATACAAAGAAAAGCGGTAATTGTCAAATTACATACAATTCATCAAAGTTACAACCATATACAAATAGACTAGACAGTTATATCATCCCGTCCCATACTACTATCAATATAATTACAATACTCAACGGAATAAACTCCATACGTTCCTGCCATCCAGCTCGCCTCCCGAGCTCCAGAACATCCTAACTTGAAAATTTGTAATACTCGGTCTGACCCAAGAATTACATCAAAGTAACACCCGAGCCAGACTGGAAACCAACATGAGTAAACCCATATAACTTGAAAATACCGAGTCATAAACATATTTAAAACCCGAGGTAACTCGTACCTCACTACGAGTTTCTTAACCTGTTATAGTCAATCATTTATTGCAAAATAATATCCAAGTACTGTTACTCAGTTGAAGTGTCCATGGTACTTAATATTTCCACTCCAACCTATTGATTGCACATATCAAATCCATAAAGAATTACTGTAGATTACAAATCGAAATGATTTCAGGTATTTACTGATTGTAACAACCCTAAATTTTTTGCATATAATTTAATTTGACTTTATTTTATTTTGAAATTATTTTAAACTTTTTTTATTTCAAACATTTCATTTTTAAATATAAATTTTGATTAGTATATGAATTTTAATTTCAAACTGGTATAAATTGAATATTTTCCTGAAAAATGGAATTGTGGTCAACACTGGTCCAACTTTGACTTTTAAATTTTAAATTTAAATATTTTAATTCTCTAATTTTATCTTTTATTATTAAAATATATTTAATATCATTAATACTGCTTTTCGTTCTGTTGAAATTGGATTTAAATTGTGAAAGTTATACCCTTTACAATATTGTATGTATATAGGGTTATTTAATAATATTCTTTGTTTTAATTTATATAAATGATATTTTTACTTGATATATCTTATTCTAATTTGTATACTTATTTTATATTATGTATATTTTGACTTTTAAATATTTTAAAGTGATGTTTGAATTTCTCCAAAGCTTATTGAATTTATTTCCAAATTTTAAAGCCAAGTTTCCATTTTTCTGCTATTTTCTTTATTTAAATTATATTTAAATTTAAATTTATATATTTATTTGTGAATGCATTTTATTTTCATGTTATTATCTTTGTTATAAATATTTTTACAAGTCCATATAAATTTTCCAAAGTTCATTCTGTTTATTTTGCATTTTTCTAGACTAGTTTGCAATTCTGTGCTATTTTCTTATTTTAACCTTATATAATTAATAAATATTTATATATATTTATATTTGGTTATATTTTCGAATTTGTGACTGAAATTATTATTATTTTCAGTAATATAAACTTATATAAATAAATTAAAGGTAATTTGAAAATGTTTTGACTTTTGGTTTCCAATGGCTCTTTATTTTCCAACCTTTCATATTTGTAACTTACTTTTTCATCAATTAGCCATTATTTCCACATCTTTCAGCCGACCACCTTCATTCATCATTCACGTACATTTATCAAAATGAAAAAAATTTCGGCCATAGCCTTGAGAAGTTTGGGTAAATTTTCTTTTTTTCTTTTCTTTGTTTAATTTTATTCTTCTTATTGTTTGACATTGATTTGCACTTGATCTCTTCTCTCATAGGATCGGCTACCTCCTCTCTAGCCCATGCTGCCTCCACCACCACTTGATAACACCACCATCATCACCTCTTCTCTGACCAAACCCCAAGCCGTGCCTCCTTGTGGATTGATCCATCACCAAAATCCAACAAAACTCCATAAACTTGCCTAGGCCGAGCACAATCATCTAGATCCACCACTTCCACCACCCATGGCCGCCACTGTCATCACCTCCACCACCTCCAGCACCACCTGGACTCTCATAAACACCATCCCCTTGGACCCCGTAGTGCAGGCCGTGAACCTAGTGCCTTGACCGAGCCTTGTTTTGGCCTTGAATCATGTGATATTGCCTTGTTGTGTTGTTTTCACCACTACCCACCATTGCACCATCAACAACCAACTGTAGGCCGACCATACCCAACAAAAACCTGATCCAAATCTTTCCTTAGACCTGTAGTACACCTTATGGCTGAACCTGAAGGTTGTTGGAAGCAAGTGCAAAGCAATTCTGCTTTGATTCGTGCAGTTGATTCTATCTTATTCTACCGTATTTGGCATTCGAAAACTTATGTTATTATTATTGTTTTGTGTGACTTGTATTCAAGGGATTTGATACTTTGGCTCTTCCACTCATCACTGTGTCGTATTATCGTGCTTGTGTGGATTCCTTTTGTGCATTCGTAGTTGTGTCTCCAGCTCAAACCAGTGAGTTATTCTCACCAAACAATATGTACATATATAACTAGTGAATTGACCCCCTTTGAATCTGTAAAATGCATTATCATGTTACACCTGCTATATTATGATTATATGATGTTCACCCATGCTTAAACACCTGTTATATCAAATGTTACTGTTATATTATGTTGTTCTGTTATTTTTATCACTTTATCACACTACAAGTTCCCTTTAGATTAGAATCACTATGGGTCGAAATGATACATACCCAAACGGACTTTAGAATATGAGAAAATCGTTATGGGCTGAAATGATAGGCCTGAGCAATTTTAAATTTATTTCATTTACTTGGGACTACGGGTCTGAAATGATAAAACCCAGATTTTCTTTGTAAAATACGGGTTGAAATGATATATTACCCGTATCACTTTACCTAGCGTAGAAAATTATATACAGGCCCGTAGTTAAAATATGTTTTTCTAAAAATTTTAAAATATTTTAGAAATGTAATTATTATAATATTTTGATTTAAAATTAATTAAAAATAATTTTTGTAAAGTATTATAGATTTTCTTGAAATTTATAAGTTAAATAAATTGTGGAAAAGTTAGAAAATTTGAATGTAAGTCATTTTGGAAATTTTGATTTAATTATAATTGGAAATTAAATTAAATATGAAATTGTGATAAATTTATGATAATTTGAATTTAAAAACGAATTTAATGTTATTTTACAATATACTAATCATTTTTGAATAAATTTAAAATGTGGAATGAATGATTATTTAAGTTGAAATTTTGAAATATAACCAAAATAGGAATTTGTGAATTTGGCTTAAAAGTGAATTTTAAGTTAAATAAATAAAATTGAAATTAAGTTATATTTTGAAGTTTTAAATTAAGTGTTAAGTTGAAATTTAATTCAATAAATTAAAAATTTAATGTTGAAATTTAATAAGTGAAATATTATTAAATGTTGATTTTTGAATGGAAATTTAACTTTATAAAATCATGAATTTAAGGAAAATTAAATGATGTTTATAAATGTGAAAATGTGATTTTATTAGTTAAAAATGTTTTAAATAAAAATATAATTGGTTGTGAAATTATATTGAATGTTTGAAATTAATTAACTGCATTTTTGAAATGCTATTAATTATATTGTAAATGATATTACAGTATTTGTAAATGCTGTAGTTGATGATAATGAACTAAAAAGCTAAATTGAATTAAATGCTATTATAGAAATTTAGGTAAGTGCTATAATTGTTGAATTTAACTAAGTTTATTTGAAATTTAAGTAAACCCTATTACAACATTTTTAAAATGCCGTCTTTTGTTAAATTGAACTGGTTTGAATGTAACTTTCCGTAGCATTTTCTAAATGCTGCGAAAAGTGAATTTTCACTGTTTTGATAAACTTAAGTGAATAAATGAACTTTGAAAGTCAAAATTTTTGGAAATTTAATAATTTAATTATTAAATATAATAACTTCATTTTTAATGATTTAAAACGATTTTTGAAATATAAACTGTTTTGAAATGTGAATTGAAATGGTATTTTAAATTGAATGAAATGAATAATGATTTGAAATGAATAATGATTTGAAATGAAGTTTTGGAAAGATATGATATTTTGGTATATTAAAATGATTTGAAATGAAGTTTTGGAAAGATATGATGTTTTTGAAATGGTTTGGAATTAATTTAATCTTTATTTTGAAAAAGATTTGGATTTGAAATGATATTCTATTTTGAAGTATAAATATTATTTCAAAAGTTATAATCGCGGGTTATAATAACGATTGGTTGGCAAAGAGACCAGGATTGTATATCTGGCATACTCTCCGTCAATACCGAAAAGCACTATGACAATCGTGTACGCGGTGGAGATTCCAGAATGAAGTAGGATGGTGATGACGTTCTTGAGGTACATTTACGTGGACCCAACACCCGTGAGTTGGCTTAAGGAGGCTAAAACAGGAGTGATCTCGGGCCAAAAGGGGCAGCTCCTCTGGTCAGACACATTCCTTTGATACTATACTCTTACTTGTGGTTGATTTGATGGCCATCCTCCGATTTTGATATGGGAGTGTGTTCCGAGGTGGGCGTATGTGGCTGCCGCGTTACCACCAGCCCGTGTGCGTAATTGGTATATCTACCCTGGCATTGCCTTGTGTGTCGTGTCACCTACCATATCGAGCTTTTACTACGAGTTTGGTTTTCTCCCGCAGCCCATACTTATCTTCTCGTAGTCTCCCGATCAGGAGATATGCAGATATTGATGGACTACTAGGACTATTATGTGTGAAGCGTGATATGGATAAGCCTGGAATGCTATTTTAAAGTAAGTTTATTTTACTGTAGACATTATTATAATAACACAATATTAGTACATAGTAAATAGTTTAACGGATCCTTAGAGGATGGGTGGTCCTAGACATCCTTTAAGTTACTTGTACCTCATTATAGTTCACTTGAGTTGGTTTACATTATATAAGTATATATTGTCCTGACTCGAGTATTTGTATATTTTTATTTACGCTCGGGTCAGCCTGAGTTATTCACTGATTTGGATTCCACTTTTTGGAGATTGGAATCACTGGAGATTATCTGCTTATCTAGTTTTATCTATTCCAGTTCTGTTGTTCTATTCGGCTTGTACTCGATTATCATCTTGAGACTTCTGTTGTACTTTATTTCTTCTGTTGTATTTTATTTAACTCTGATATATTTATATAGTAGCTTCATGAACTACTATTTCTTTTACTTCCTCTGCATTAATAAATACTCTGTGTCTGTGATTTGTGATTATTATTTACTGTATATTCTGAGATTTGCCAAATTTTATTTACAACACGGTATTTTGAGCAATTCAATTCTGGCATGAGTGTCTACCTATACACCTATAATGGATGCAAATGGTTGAAAATATCGGGTTGTTACGGTTGGTATCAGAGCTTTGGCTTTGAGGCAAAACTTAGAATGTATGGTAAATTTAGTTACAGAATCACTTTCGTCCAAACTTGAATCTCTTCCTCTTTGGTTCAAATTTCTTTTGAATTTTGGAACGTTCCCTGCGGTTCCAAAATTCATTTGTGTCCTTTACTATTCATCTCCTTTTGATTCTAGAGTATCCCATAACTCCACTTCGAATGAGCTTTACAGTGAATTGGCAGTTCCGCCAATCTCAAAAATTTATTTGAAAAAGGGGAAACTCTTTTACAATTAGCATCCACTCGCCATAAGATTTAGATCTATCCTTAGTTTAGATGCTAATATCTTTTGTTATTCCAAACTCTATCTATTGAGATCGAATGTAGATTTACCTTAGAAAATCCACACCGATCTTATTCTTTAAGTCACAGTTGATCCGGTTAAGGTTGCCTGCGATTTATTCAAGCTTATCCACCTCCCTATTTTGTTATTCAATCATCTTGTCTTTTGTTTCAAATCTATCTTCCAAACATTTTGAATCGTACTTGTAAATCAATATTAATGTTTTGTTTTATATTGTGTTGTTGATGTTGATTTGGGTTTCCGATTGATTCGTCTGATCAACGCTATCGATAGGATTTCTAAAACACTTTGACAGAACAAACTGACACAATATTATTTTTAAATTTGGTTAATGAAATAAATTTTGATATAAGTAAATTTATGGAACTTAATAAATTGATTTAAATTAATCATTTGAAATGGTAATACTTGATTTATCATTTATTGTTCTATAAATGAATTTATAAATAGCTGTTTATAAATTGAGTTGGGAACTGGAATGAGTTTAAAACAAGAAATTTAAGAATTTAATTTCCGATGGTTTCAAACCTTGTGTTTAAAGTTTTAAAAGGGGTATATTATTCAAAGTATCTTCTAATAGAAATTTATTTCCAAGAAATTTTAAAGTTTAAAATTAGTGCTCTTCTCTTTGTCGCTGGAAAATAACTTTGGTGATGGCCGCGGCATCATCGACGTTCATTTTCGAGTTTGGAAGTGAAGGGACCGTTCTATAGTCTTGTTACAGCTTTGTTTTGGAAAATTTAATTGATTTGAATTTCAAAAATAAGACTGGATTTATAATATATATATATATATATATATAGATATATGATTTAAATTTAATTTGACATATTATGTATATATAATTATTTATCTCTAAATGGTTTGAAGGAATCGGAAATCTTATTCTTAAACTTTATCTTAAAGAACCATTTCAATTATAAAATGAAAATCAAAATTTTAGATAAATGATTCAAACTAGAGATGAGGGAATTAGAAATTTTTATTTGTATAATACTCAATTGCATTTAAATATACTTACCCAAGTTATACAAAAGTTAACAATGTAATTGGATAATATACAATATAAAAAAAGATTTTATAAATAAAATTTTAATGGTTAAAATAAATGTTATACACTTAAATTTTAGTTATAAAATGATTGACAGGAGTAAATAGAATAAAAGGTTAATTGAATAATTTACAATATAAAATGATGTTAATGGAACTAACAATAAATTAAAGTAGTTATAATAAGAGTAAGTATAAAGGGCATAGATGATAAAATATATTGAGAGAAATAAATTTAACTTTAAGTAGGAATAAAGAATAATTAAATTTATTAGGTATATTATGAGTATAATGAATGATTTTTTTTTCAAATCCATGATCTTAGAAAATTTTAATTTAAGATGATTAGAAGATAAGATAATAAAATTTGAGATAGTTAAGATTTATTTAACTTGTGTAAAAAAAATTAGTTATCTATTTAAGTTGAAATTTCCATGGTTTCTAACTTATTATCTTATTTTGTTTTTCAAATTATCTTTTGGTTGTCCTTATTTTCCTTATCTTGCTTCAGGCTGGTGTAGGCATTGTTCTATAATTTTCTGTTTGGAAATCTTTCTATAATCTTTGATAATCTCTACCTTATTAAACTTACCTATAACAATAGTTATCAGGTATAAATTCAATCTCCTTGTCATCTTGTCTTAATATTATTTCACTTTATCTTTTTCTGTGCTTTCCCGTACCTCATTCCTTTTCGGGGACGAAAAGTTTTAGTGGGGGAGAGTGTAACAACCCTAGATTTTTTGCATATAATTTAAATTTGACTTTATTTTATTTTGAAATTATTTTAAACTTTTTTTATTTCAAACATTTCATTTTTAAATATAAATTTTGATTATTATATGAATTTTAGTTTCAAACTGGTATAAATTGAATATTTTTCAGAAAAATGGAATTGTGGTCAAAATTGGTTAAACTTTGACTTTTAAATTTTAAATTTAAATTCTTGAATTTTATCTTTTATTATTAAAATAGATTAATATCATGAATACTGCTTTTCATTTCGTTGAAATTGGATTTAAATTGTGAAAGTTATACCCTTTACAATATTGTATGTATATAGTTTATTTAACAATATTCTTCTTTTTAGTTTATATAAATGATATTTTTACTTGATATATCTTATTATAATTTGTACACTTATGTTATATTATGTATATTTTGACTTTTAAATATTTTAAAGTGATGTTTGAATTTTTCCAAAGCTTATTGAATTTATTTCCAAATTTTAAAGCCTAGTTTCCATTCTTCTTCTATTTTCTTTATTAAAATTATATTTAAATTAAAATTTATATATTTATTTGTGAATGCATTTTATTTTTATGTTATTATCTTTGTTATAAATATTTTTACAAGTCCATATAAATTTTCCAAAGTTCATTCTGTTTATTTTGCATTTTTCTAGACTAGTTTGCAATTCTGTGCTATTTTCTTATTTTAACCTTATATAATTAATAAATATTTATATATATTTTATATTTGGTTATATTTTCGAATTTGTGACTGAAATTATTATTATTTTCAGTAATATAAACATATATAAACAAATTAAAGGTAATTTGAAAAGGTTTTGACTTTTGGTTTCGAATGGCTCTTTATTTTCCAACCTTTCACATTTGTAACTTACGTTTTCATCAATTAGCCATTATTTCCACGTCTTTTCAGCCGACCACCTTCATTTATCGTTCACGTACATTTATTTTTATTAAACTAAAAAAAAAATTCGGCCATAGCCTTGAGAAGTTTGGGTATTTTTTTTTCTTTGTTTAATTTTATTCTTCTTATTGTTTGACATTGATTTGCACTTGATCTCTTCTCTCATAGGATCGGCCACCTCCTCTCCAGCCCCTGCCACCTCCACCACCACCTGAGAACACCACCATCATCACCTCTTCTCGGACCAAACCCCAAGCCGTGCCTCCTTGTGGATTGATCCATCACCAAAATCCAACAAAACTCCATAAACTTGCCTAGGCCGAGCACAATCATCCACATCCACCACTTCCACCACCCATGGCCGCCACTATCATCACATCCACCACCTCCAGCACCACCTGGACTCTTGGCCACACCATCCCCTTGGACCCCATAGTGCAGGCCGTGACCCTAGTGCCTTGACCGAGCCTTGTTGTGTTGTTTTCACCACTACCCACCTTTGCACCATCAACAACCAACTGTAGGCCGACCATACCCAACCAAAACCTGATCCAAATCTTTCCTTAGACCTGTAGTACACCTTATGGATGAACCTGAAGGTTGTTGGAAGCAAGTGCAAACCAATTCTTCTTTGATTCGTGCAGTTGATTCTATCTTATTCTATCGTATTTTGCATTCGTAAACTTATGTTATTATTATTGTTTTGTGTGACTTGTATTCAAGGGATTTGATACTTTGGCTCTTCCACTCATCTCTGTGTCGTGTTGTCGTGCTTGTGTGGATTCCTTTTGTGCATTCGTAGTTGTGTCTCCAGCTCAAACCAATGAGTTATTCTCACCAGACAATATGTACATATATAACTAGTGAATTGACCCCTTTCAAATCTGTAAAATGCATTATCATGTTGCACCTGCTATATTATGATTATATGATGTTCACCCATGCTTAAACACCTGTTATATCATATGTTACTGTTATATTATGCTGTTCTATTATTTTTATCAGTTTATCACACTTCAAGTTCCCTTTAGATTAGAATCACTATGGGTTGAAATGATACATATCCAAACGGACTTTAGAATAGGAGAAAATCGTTATGGGCTGAAATGATAGGCCTAAGCAATTTTCAATTTATTTCGTTTACTTGGGACTGCGGGTTTGAAACGATAAAATCCGGATTTTCTTTGTAAATTACGGGTTGAAATGATATATTACCCGTATCACTTTACCAAGCGTAGAAAATTATATACAGGCCCGTAGTTAAAATAAGTTTTTCTAAATTTTCTAAATATTTTAGAAATGTAATCATTATAATATTTTGATTTAAAATTAATTAAAAATAATTTTTGTAAAGTATTATTGATCTTTTGGAAATTTATAAGTTAAATAAATTATGGAAAAATTAGAAAATTTGAATGTAAGTCATTTTGGAAATTTTGATTTAATTATAATTGGAAATTATAGTAAATATGAAATTATGATAAATTTATGATAACTTGATTAAAAATGAATTTAAAGTGATTTTATAATATATTAATGATTTTTGAATAAATTTAAAATGTGGAATGAATGATTATTAAGTTGAAATTTTGAAATATAACCAAAATAGGAATTTGTGAATTCGGCTTAAAAGTGAATTTTAAGTTAAATAAATAAAATTGAAATTAACTTATATTTTGAAATTTTAAATTAAGTGTTAAGTTGAAATTTAATTCAATAAATTAAAATTTTAATGTTGAAATTTAATAAGTGAATTATTATTAAATCTTGATTCTTGAATGGAAATTTAACTTTATAAAATCATGAATTTAAGGAAAATTAAATGATGTTTATAAATGTATGATTTTATAAGTTAAAAATGTTTTAAATAAAAATATAATTGGTTGTGAAATTATATTGAATGTTTGAAATTTATTAACTGCATTTTTGAAATGCTATTAGTTGTAATTTAAATGATATTACAGTATTTGTAAATGCTATAGTTGATGATAATGAACTAAAAAGCTAAATTGAATTAAAGGCTGTTATAGAAATTTATGTAAGTTCTATAATTGTTGAATTTAACTAAGTTTATTTGAAATTTAAGTAAACCCTATTACAACATTTTTAAAATGCCGTCTTTTGTTAAATTGAACTGTTTTGAATGTAACTTTCCGTAGCATTTTCTAAATGCCGCGAAAAGTGAATTTTTACTGTTTTGATAAACTTAAGTGAACAAATGAACTTTGAAAGTTAAAAATTTTGGAAATTTAATAATTTAATTATTAAATACAATAACTTCATTTTTAATGATTTAAAATGATTTTTGAAATATAAACTGTTTTGAAATGTGAATTGAAATGGTATTTTAAATTGAATGAAATGAATAATGATTTGAAATGAAGTTTTGGAAAGATATGATATTTTGATATATTAAAATGATTTGAAATGAAGTTTTGGAAAGATATGATTCTTTTGAAATGATTTGGAATTAATTTAATCTTTATTTTGATAAAGATTTGGATTTGAAATGATATTCTATTTTGAAGTATAAATACTATTTTAAAAGTTATAACCGCGGGTTATAACAACGATTGGTTGGCAAAGAGACCGGGATCAGATATCTGTCGTACTCTCCGTCGATAACAAAAACCACTTTGACAACTGTGTACGCGGTGGAGATTCCAGAATGAAGTAGGATGGCGGCGACGTTCCTGAGGTATATTTACGTGGACCCGACTCCCGTTAGTTGGCTTAAGGTGGCTAAAACAGGAGTGATCTCGGGCCAAAAGGGGTAGCTCCTCTGGTCGGACACATTCCTTCGATACTATACTCTTACTTGTGGTTGATTTGATGGCCATCCTCTGATTTTGATATGGGAGTGTGTTCCGAGGTGGGCGTATGTGGTTGCTGCGTTACAACCAGCCCGTGTGCGTAATTGGTATATCTACTCTGGCATTGCCTTGTGTGCCATGTCACCTATCATATCGAGCCTTTACTACGACTTTGGTTTTCTCCCGTATCCCATGCGTATCTTCTCGTAGTCTCCCGATCAGGAGATATGCAGAGATTGGATGGACTACTGGGACTATTATGTGTGAAGGGTGATATGGGTAAGCCCAGAACGCTATTTTAAAGTAAGTTTATTTTACTGTAGACATTATTATAATAGCGCAATGTTACTGCATAGTAAATAGTTTAACGGATCCTTAGAGGATGGGCGTTCCCAGGCATCCTTTAAGTTACTTGTACCTTATTACAGTTCACTTGAGTTGGTTTACATTATATAAATATATATTGTCCTGACTCGAGTGTTTGTATATTTTTATTTACGCTCGGGTCAGCCTGAGTTATTCACAGATTCGGATTCCACTTTCTGAAGATTGGAATCGCTGGAGATTATCTGCTTATCTAGTTTTATCTATTCTAGTTCTGTTGTTCTATTCAGCTTGTACTCGGTTATCATCTTGAGACTTTTGTTGTACTTTATTTCTTCTGTTGTATTTTATTTTACTCTAATATATTTATATAGTAGCTTCATGAACTATTATTTCTTTTACTTCCACTGCATTATTAAATACTCTGTGGCTGTGTTCTGTGATTATTATTTACTGTATATTCTGAGATTTGCCAAATTTTATTTACAACGCGGTATTTTGAGCAATTCAATTCGGGCATGAGTGTTTACCTATACACTTATAATGGATGCGAATAGTTGAAAATATCGGGTTGTTACACTGATACCCGACCCCGATCTCTTTGAATCCAGTGTTATTCTTTAAGCCAAATGTTTAAGTTTAAACAATAGAATATATATTCAGGATTTCATATTCACACAACAATTCATCTCAGATAGATGACCCACAATATCACAGTCCAAATAAAGTATCTCATATCACAAAGCATCACAAATCACATATCAGAGATATCAAATAATCTAATTCATTCAATATATCTCAATCATCCATATGCAAGATAAATTAATTGTACCATTTCTAATTAATTTAATTGCTTTTAAATCCCGCTTACTTAACATTAACTAATTACAACCATTAATTAATCATTCTTTAATTATCAATCTAATTTAGTTATCCATAATTACTTTCATTAAGAATTGTCCCATTGGTTAATTATCCCCAATTAATTAACCTTTATTTATTAATCAATCATCCTCTAATTACCAATTAAATTAATTAACCCTTAACAAATTAATCCTTAATTACTTACATTAAGTATTTATCATTTAAGTAATTACTTACATTAATTAATCTCTAATTACCAGTTGAATTATTCTCTAATTACCAATTAATTAATCTCTAATTGATTAATTTATAGACCTTAATTATTAATTAATTAACCCTTAATCATTAATTAATTAATTTCTCTTTAATTACTTCATTAATTTAATTATTCATTAATTATCCAAGTCCTTAATCAACTTTAAGATAAACCTTTTCTTTATTAATTACTTAATTATGGTTAAAAAATAAATTTAGAAACATTTTAACTTTTAATAGACTACTTAATTACAAATTTAACTTAAGAATTTAACTAAACTAATTTAAGTAAAATAAATCATATAATCTTTCTTAAACCAATATTTAAAAGCATTTATTATATAAAGAAATTGTTTTTTTAGAAATAGTCAAATCTTGATTTACGTTAAATTTAAAACTTGCTTTCATTTAAATTTCAAAACTGTTAAAATACTTACTTTGGGTTCAACTCGGTATATACTCGAGTCCAGACCCGAGTATTTCTTTTTTTAACTTGTTAAACTTTAAACAGTTAACCTGTCTTACACTCACGTACAAATTCGAAAACGAACCCGAGCAAACCTTGCCTTTTCCTAAGTTCCCACCCAAGGATGCTTCTCCTCCTTCCACAAGCACAACAACACTAACACCAACAGGCGCATGTGCACATGCATAGATCAACAGTGACGATCCGGTCACCCAAGCCACCCCCAATGAGTCATCGTTGACCTACCCCTTTAATTCCAACCGCCCAAAGTTCATCTCGAAGCCAAAATAAAAAATGAGCCAACTGATCGAACTAGAACAAACCCAATCCGACCAAAACCGCCTCGTCCTGTCGACTCCGACCGCCAGCAGCCTCGAAATCTCGTATGTAGCTCCACCGGCCATCCTCGTTTCCATCCCCCAAGCTCCGATGAACTTTGATGCTACATTGACGACGCATCGATCCAAATTCTAGCCTCAACCAAACCTAGGTTTTAAACCCTACTCTGATGATCTGTCGCCGCCACGATGAACTATAAAACCACTACCCATTCTTCCCTAACTCGCCTTCTTCCTCGCCTTCTCCAGACCCAAATTTGACGCCCATCTCCTCGCCATCCATCGAAAATCGACCAAATAACTCGAAACCGTTCAACACGAGAACTCTCCATTTTTACAAATTTAAAAATCACAAATTTAGTATCAAAATTCATCAAATTGCAATACGAATCTGTTTCTATAATCAAAACTTGAATTTTAGATCTTTGATTTTTGTGACTAAAGTTGATTCCCACTGTAAATTTCTATTTCTGGAATATTATTAAATATTTCTACTTGATTTTAAATTTAAAAATAATTTTACTTTCATAAAATCATTTCATCTTCAGTGATCTTAGCCCAACATCTCATCTATGAATAGAAATGAATTTATTTAGGTGATTTGTGCCTGAAGTTTAACAGAGGGAGATATATATTCATATACACAGACATGCACACAATATACAGAGAGTTTCAACTATTTTCTAATTTAAAAACATCCACGTAAATTTTATTTATCACATTACTATACAAGTTTATCAAATGCATCATGTATTTAAACTGATTTAAGCCTTAAAAACAGAAGTTTACTCACTGTTATTTGAAGAAACGGAGAACAGTTTTGATCTGGAACTTGATTTCCAGAGTTTGATCTAAAGCCTGATCTATTTGATTTGAAACCAAAGCTTGATTGTTGAATATTTGAAAAAAATACTTGATCTTTGAACTTGAAATCTTATTTGAGTTTCTCCTGCTTTAAATTTGAGATGATCTTGTTTTGATTTAGTTTTGAAGTTGGAATCTTGCTTGATGATTTGTAAAGAGTTGTTTGCTTTTTCAATTTTTTGGTTTGATTTTCTTCTTACAGGATTTTGATTCTTAGTTTGAAAAATAAAGATAGGTAAGAAATAGAGAAAAGGATGGTATAGATATATTTATAGCTTGATTTATCTTTTATTTAAAAACGAAAAGAAAATAAATTGGACGGCACTTGTAATTTGCATGAATTTTTTTACTTACATTTGTCATTTCCATGTATTAACATGTTTTAATATATATATATATATATATATATATATATATATATATATATATTTATATCGCATTATCAATTTGTTCTTATTTTTAAATATGTATCCACACTTTTACAAATTTATAAATATTCTACCACCCATGGCACATATATACATATATATATATTTACACACTTATATATTTGTTTAATTATACATTTAAAATTTTCAACATTATAAAATTTACAAATCTCTTTTTATATATATATAGATATATTATTCATTTATCCAGAGATTAATTTTTCAACATTTAGTATAGCTTCCAATCTCTACATATATATATATATATACACAAATATTTATCAGAATTTATTAGTTTAACATACAAATCAGTATTTTAATAAATTTAGTCCTGTTAATTACCAATTAACAGATGTCCTAAAAATCCAGGTTATCACAATGATGAACTATCATAATCGTGAAAATGTGTGCTAGATATACACGTAGTATACCAATGGTAAGCTAAAAGAATATGAAATAAAAGTAAATAACACAACATGCAAACGAAGATAAAATGAGTCGATTTGATCGAATAGGTAAGTATATTGGAAAGAATTCCAAATGTATCTTAAAATGAATGCAGATTCAATCACAAAAGTCACTCCTCACGATGATACATAATGATGTAACAATAAGGAATAATCGGACTTTATCGAATAAAGTACGATTGATAATGAGCGAAGTTGTATTAACTTCTTTCTGTAAGGCCGTGTACTTATGAGTAGTATATAAGTTTAAAGTTAGTTTCATATAATACATATGAAATCATACAACATAAGAGTTTATAAGAAACCCCAATATGTCCTACGTTAAGGAGTTGACAAGTTGTGCGAGTCGAAAGACTACACGTAATATTTGTTGACGATAATCTTGTATGGACCTTCCAAATAGGAGTTTAGTAACAATCGTTATTGGATGACCAATTTATGGCTTGAACATAAGTTTCATAAACTAAAACCAAATTGATTATATATATCTCTATTATTAATAATAAAAATTGATTGAACTATTTTCAACTGCATCTTTGGAACTTCCGAAATTACCCTTTTATCTTCTTTCGCATGTTATGCGTTTCCTTTACTTTCACATTTGATGACAGCCTAAAAATCCTAATCGCCTCCAAATTAAACATCATTTTCATTATTTTCGACAATCCACTGTCGATGCCAGCCACCCACCTTCACTGCCCGATCGCTAAAGTAATACTGGACATTTTGATTACTTCATCGGCTCACAGTTTGCAACAGAAGGATTCTGTGGACTAGAGTTAGCTTATCGTGTTACGCTTCATGACCTTCACTCATCAACTTCCCTAGATGAAATTAGATCTTCCATGGAACTGCAAAGGTTGCCTGTGAATTTTGATTTGTTTTCATCAGCTTTCATGTGCTGAAATTTTCATATTACTTCTCTTTTATACTCTTCTTCGGGAAAAGATTTATTCGGTAATTGCTTCTCTTCTATCCTCCAATTTTGTTATAATTCTCTAACTTTGAACTATAGATTTTCCCCCTTTATAATATCATTCAATAATTTCTCAATTTTGGATGTAGCGCTCTTTTCATTAATTTTCTAAAATTTCAATTAATTAAATTGTTGTTTGCAAATAAAAGTAATTGCTTCACTGTTTTTTTCTTGAAACAACTTATTTTGCCTCCCTCAATATTATTATTTACAATTTCGAGTTACTTTTCATGTCTTTACATTTTCTTACATAGCAAAGTTAGTTGGTAACTGTACAACATTGTTCTATTTTAGCGTTTACATATATATCACACTTGAGCTAATTACTTAATTAAAACTATCATATATAATAAGTGAGGGATAACTAGGATGTAAATATGTAATGATGAGATTATTATTTTACACAAATGAATATTGGTTAACTTCGTTTAAGCTCTAATGGATGAAATTTTGCCATGATTTATGCTCATTGAATATTTTCTAACAGTTGATAAAACTATGATTTATCGCTCCAAATTTCGATTGGTTAACAAAACACTCATACATATGTGCAGATTACAACCTTTATTTTTAAGAACAAATAGAAAATTATTGCCTTCTTTTTCTCATATACATAGTTATATATCATTTCAACCATGGTTCAATATATGTTTATTTGTACATGTGGGTGTATACATTTCTTTCATTATATCCAACAGTCATTGGGTACTAGACCTAAACCCAACCTCTAATAGAAAATAATATCTTTATTTTATTTTGAGTTCTTCATTAGAACCCACCTTTTTTGATTATGGTCCAATTTTTATTTATTTCAGATGCCTTTTAAACAAGGTTCAATTATTTGTATGCTGAATAATTTTATGCATAGAACCTCAGTAACTTGACCATATTTTTTGATTCAGGAAAGAATTATCTTTTTGCCTGTGTATAAGATACTTTATTTTGTCTCTTCACATTTAAAAACGGATAACAGTATGTGATTCAACTGACTAACTTACATATTCTGAATTCAATTAGGAGCTTTTAGGAAGCTCTTCAATTTTTTGTTTGAATAGAGTCTTGGCTACCACAAGCCATTTTTACCCCTTGGAATTTTAAAGGTTGGGTTATAATATTATTTACATCCATAGGAAAACTATGAATTTCATTTTGTTATTGAATTATATCGATATACTTCCATTTTAATATTCCTATGATATACTTTATAACATACGCTATGATATTTACATAAGAACCTATACACATCGCGTGATAACACAAATGCAGAAAATCAATAATTCTGAAAGATTTTGGCAACACATAGTTGATGTTAAATTACCCATTGTATGTTTTTTAGTTGACACTGACAAATTATTATCTTCAAATTATGCATCTACTTTGGTTTTTTGTACTTTTTAATTAAAAATGGATCTTACTAAAATTGTCACACCTCATATCAACTTTTTTTACCACTTTGCATTCAAATTTTAATTTCATAACTTGCATGTTTATCATTGTCGTTTATTTTGCATTAAATTAGGATGTCCAATAATTTAGCAGGTGGATCGGTCCTAGCATACTTTTTTTTTATGTAAGAGTGATCCTCATGTGAGGAGAGCACTCATAATTTATTAATTAAAAAGATAAATCCGTATAAAAGAACGTTGCGCTATAACTATTACAACTATAAGGATCATCACTATGATGATCGCCGGTATGTGATGGGTAGAAGAAAATACAATAATAAGTTTACAATTATATGTTTATACATTGATGAAAATGCACTAATATGGCAACTAGGTGCTGTTATTGCTGCAAGATTGTGAATGAGGGGATGTTGTTGTGCGATAGGGACTGAAAAACTAGCTACTATTGCGAAAACCGAAGTGCTCATGCTACATGCCTTGAACCAGAGTTTCAGATGCACTAATATAGTAATCAAGAACTGCTATTGCTTGAACAGGTTGAGATGATGGATGTGAAACCGAAGCAATGTTGTGTAATCAAGTCTGCTACATGACAGGCTGCAACTGGTTGTAATGAAGGATGTGTTTCAAACGAAGCCACCCTGTACTGTGATGCTACAGAATCAGTTTTGGGTGGGTGGGCTTACAAAAAGCCCCATTCTATGGTGTATCAGCCTATACATTGATGGTGCATTGAAGAGGTGAAAATGCAAGTAGCATGCTTGATGTAAAGGTTTATAGGTCCTAAAGAGATGGAGCGCGTAAGAAGAAGGGTGAAGTGAAACTGAAGTGGGCAGGGAGAAAAGGGCTGGGCTTAGTAGCATGCCTGCTAAAGGTGCTAGCATAGGAGGCAGGTCTGATTGTGATAGTTGTGTAGGATGCCGACCAAGTTGTGAAAGGTGGAACTCTGACTCAGGAGCTTCCTACCATACATTTTTATTACTCTAATTATCTATTTTATTTATCCTCTAATTTATGCCAATAACTAAAACCTGAATTTGAATTTCTGATTTGTTTCCAAAGAGTTTGATTGACAATTTATTTAAAATATATGCATTAAAATTGTAGAATGAAATGATATTCCATTATTGTGTATTACCTTATACGATAATACCGAAAGTAGTAATATTGATTGTCCACTGACAAACACACATACTCACATTTAGTTGTGAATATGTCCTTACCACCGCCACATGCAATTAGGCTAATCTGAAAGACCAGGATAATCTAAATATCAGGTTTGTGTGCACACATTAGGTTCTTCTCTTTGAACAACAATTCCATTGCTTATATGATATCACTTAAACAATCTCTTACGTAGTAGTACTTTACATCAAATATTGTTTTTTATTTCTACCAAATGATGATGCTACATAATTTGATTCTTAATGATTATTTTAAAGGTTGAATCAAAACATAGTTTTATTAGGTAAGTAAATGTTATAGATGATACCTTGAATAAATTGTCTATTAGACATTGTCCATTGGTCTATATTTAGATGATCTTTCTAGCAACTCCTATATATAATTATACACATACATGTACACACATATTAAGGAAAGATGGGATTGGAGGTGACACTTGCCTTCTCTATGATTCATTCACTTTCAACCTTTGTTTTGCACTATTATGATTCATTTCAATATTTGTTTTGTATTATCATGATTTAAAATTTATAATAGTCATTTTGTATACTAAAAGAATAAATATATAAATGTGGTTCATTGATAATAACTTCTGGATAAATTAACATATTCCGCATCATTTATTTCAGTTTGACATCACATGTTCTCAATTTCAGGTTAGGACATGATTATACTTGATGATTTATGTTATTTAGCATAATAAGGAAACTATCAACTTTGCTTTCTGGTGTATAGAAACCAACTTAAAAATAAATCTTAACATGTGGCCTCGAATAAAGATTTCAAAGGTAGCTCTTAGATTATTTTTTCAACATGTTTGTTCGTTTATGGTATATTACTAGAACACTTACCGATGCACAGTGAAGCACAACAGAAAATGAGGGATTTATGAAATTAACATTTCATTTATTATTATGCTATTTTTTGGATATGAGGACTTGGTTTTAATCCATAAATTTAATGAATAGATTTAACTATGTATAGTATCAATGATCTTTCTTTGTATTTTCCACTACATATATGTGAAGAAAAAGGGGTGTTGCTGAATGGAAAAGAAAATTCCAGTAGCTAAATCTATTTGTTATTAGGAATCAACAAGGATACCATAATTATTACTCTACAGATTAGAAGATGCTGCAAAACCCTACCATTTGATCACATAAACCCTACCAAGAGTACCGGAAGTATTACTCTATGCCTAATGAAATTTGGTAATATATACTAGAGTGAAGTCGTTATTGTAGTTAAACTTATCTCTAATATGTCTTATTTGTGGATATACATTGCTCATTATAGTATCACTTACCAAGCAATTGAGGTCAGTTGGATCAAGTTTGCCATGTAAAGTTGTGTTGATGAGTGTTCAGGATAGATGGAAATAATATCGAAGTTAGAATGTGGATGTCCAAGTGTTCACAAATTAATACGTAGCTTAGATAATGGAAAACAATGGATATCTCATTTATTTCATGTTAAATGGTAATAAATATAAAATAGATGACTTCCATTATTATATTTATAATTTATGGAATATCACGAGTGAACTCCTGTTAGTTGAATATTGTTGACTTACGCATTAGTATTTGTTTTTTATTGCTTTTTTGTATGTTGAATTGTGATAGGGTGAAATTTTTGTTAAAGTACAAAGTTACATTTGTTTTCTCTTTATGAAATTGTTATGTATTGTTGTAAATTTTTTGCTTGTTTCCTTGTTAATTTGTGTTGTCTTATATGTTTAATTTTTTAAATTTTGTTTCAACAAATGCAGGTTGTTGCAGGCATGATAGGAAAGCATACCAAGTTAGCTAGAATAACTAACTCATTCATTGTATGGATTCAACTCTGTCTGCAAAAAATTTGGTTGGTCTTACTGCTAGGTGACAGTTGTAGTATAATGGTTTCCAGCAATCACTGAATTGCATGTTTGTTAGACAATAGTTTGAGCATGACCCATTGTTGACAATGCTTTTTGAATCCGTGGGTTGCATTATGTTGTCACATACTCACAGGTTGTATTTCTCATGTTGAATTTTTTGTCGATCATATGTCAAAGCATCATATAACATGATTTTGTTGGTAGCTCATGAAATTTAGTTCATGTACTCCATGCCTTCCTCTTTATCCAGTTCATATTGTTATATGCTCATGGTCTTATGAAGCTATATGATATACTTTTTATCGCTTCCAATGGTATGCGTTACTGCTAAATTAGAACTCTTTCTTTGCTACTTATGCTGGATGAGTAATTTTGTGCAAGAAAGAAATGTATATGACCAAATTTCATGTGGGAGCCCAAGTAGAAGTAAACTTCATCACATGAATTATATCTATCCTCATTTGGTTAATGTTTGCCGTGAGAATGCAGCAAGTCTAATAGAATCAGTTACTAAAAATACTCAATTATATACATAAAGGATTAAAATAAAATCAAAATACATCGAAAAAGCGTTGAGAAAATAGTTTGATTTAAGTTCATGTACAACATATTTTGACAAAATAATTGGTTTAAATAAAAAGGGGTACATATAACATTATTGTTAGTTTGTTACAGGTTGAATCTTACTATTCATATCACTGAACCAGATCATAAGGAAACTCAAAGGCAATTGTTTATATTTGAATGTGTCAATGTGAGAATCGATCATTGCACTGATTTTATTGCCATTATTTATTAACAGCATGGCATAGAAATATGGCTCAGCGATCAAATGAACGTCCACCTTTACGTGCATATATATTCATAATATAAATAAGGTAATTCATAAAATGTTCATTAATACAATTATATTGCATTGAGAAATAATTATTATTTTAAGAAACAGCAACTTCGTGATCAAGAAATATCTTTTAAAATTACTAATAGTAAAATGGTTTTGGTTACAATCCAGAGATAAAAATAATTACAACGGATAAAATGAAATTAACTAAACCTAAACACACAACACATTAGAATGTCTAATAAGTATTCTCGCATATTAAAGAGAAATTATGAGTTTTTTGTTAGTGTCGAGAATAAAATTTCCTCAGTTGCCAATAAAGCCATTAGAAGTATTGACTTTGCCATATGGTATTATCTGCAAATCCGAAATGGATTCTAGGTATAATATCAACATATGAATTTTGGTAATTATACCGTAAGGGATATGATCCATCGGCCGCAGATGCCCTTTCAAGAAGAAGACCAATACAGTTGGAATATAGTGAGCAATGTTGGTAAGATAAAATCGTAAATTTCAATTATCGAAATTTTCGTCAATCAACATGCTCAAATAAGTTCATATTTTACTCACAAAATTATCGTCTAGTATGAAATTGAGTTTTGGCACTTATGTGACGAAATACAAAATTCTGAATAATGATTTAGAATAGGCTGTTTGCACATAACAACTAAAGTGTCTTGAAGTTAATGGGAGCAATATTGAGTTTGTGGGCTTCAAATATAATCCAAGAATGGTTATGAAAATACCTTTCAATAAGCATTAGAGTTGAACAAATATTTGATAGAAATATCAAATAATATGATTTTCAGACAAAATGCAGAGGAGTGCGTGTCTATAAGAAAGAATATTAAAAAAGTACATAAATATTTCTAAACTATAAGAAAACAACATACTGTCGATTATTAACGATGTACTTATGTTTAAATCAGTTCTAGTTTGATTGTTTGATTCTCGATATAGGGTTTGTAAGCTTCATTTATCAGTGTAAAATGATGTTAGGAATGTCACAAATAATATGCATAAACACTATGTTAAAATGTTTAATATGAAGCTTGTAAGTTGGACAATAGGAATTACCACACATGATGTATTGAAAAAAATATCTATTTAGCTTATATATATGATACACGAAGCTAATATCAAATCTATATTAAGATCACTAAATGGTAGTTAAGAGTATTCTCAAGTATTTGCGAAATACTAATGTAACGACCTAGATTTTTGAAGCAGTCAAAATCGCCAAAAATCTGTCCGCTCTAAAACAAACAAATGGAAACTACCAATTTTAAACATATCATCATTGGGTAAATAAACAACACAACTAAATGTATATGATACAATTTAGTAACTACAACTAAGCAGAGTAATCATTACTTTACAGGATGTGCTTTAATATATATCAAACTCAAATACTATAAATATACCGCAGCATAACTCTAATGTGAGAGACAACAATAATCATTCCTGTAAACTCAATAAACATGTGGATATGGAATAAAATGGTAGATTGGAAGAATACATTAAAGCATGATAAATAACATATACCAATTATTTAAATATTAATAAAAGACAAGGGAAAAAAATCTACTTATTAGATTGGGTCACCAGTGTAGCGACTGCCTACGTACCTGCCCAAATTAGGTGCACCAAATTTGGAATAGGATCAAATCCAAACGTAGTTCTTTAAGCCAAACCACAAAGCTAATAAACTCCAAGAGAGTTTATGATATATCCAACAAATATGCGATGAACAAACAACATTTCAAGCATATAGTAAAGTGAGGATAAGAACATATATAAGTAAACAAATAAGCAAAAATAACATGATATAATGCAGGTATATACAAAGATATTAACAAAACAACTCATAACCTATAAAAAAGGTTATGAAAATACATATGAAGATTAATATCGAGGAGGGTCTAAGATGCTTCTCGATGTAATGAAAAATGAATCAATCAAAGGGTTGAATTAAAAGATCTCCAATAATGACTATGAGGGTGCACCTCCTTACCAAAAGTATACCTCTAGAAAATGTACATGAGAGGGTCATATGCTCTGTGGCTCTCTTGGGAACTCCAAGTCGGACCCCGCCCACCTTACCGAGTATTCGAGTATATCACCTCTCAATGTGCATATACCTTAAACTAATCTCGGGTGAATGTGATAATACCCTAATGGGAGGTAGCCCCACATGGCTTAGCCCTCACTCGCTCTTTGGTTTTATTCATTTTCGAAAAAGGACAACAATGCTCAAATTAAGCACTAAATCGTCATAAATCGACGATACAAGAAAACAAAGAGATACGATTAAATAGGGATGTGATACCCTTTTCAACCCTAAGAGAAAATAAAAGGGGTGAAGTCCCTCTTAATCAAATGAGACAATTAAAAGGGTTGTTATTTCCTTTTAACAAATCAGTCACTAAGTGTCAACCCAAGTTAAAAAGTGGTGGAAGTTGCTTTTAACTAAATATCAATATATACTTAAATTTTACTAAGAGTATTACAATTAATAAAGTGTTTTAACCTTATTAAAACCCATGGAAATAATTTAACTAACCTCTTCAAATTACAATCTTTATAAATTAATTTTAAAAGATAATCTTTGTTTTGAACAATATTTATAAGGAGATTAAAAAAAAGAGCTACTAAAGAAAATGTTACAAAGAACCTCCTTATTAAATTAAGCAACATTTACTAATGATTTTCAAAGTCTATTTATTTAAAATAACTTTAATGTCATTTATCTTAAACTAGGGTTTTAAAACATTTCTTTTAAGGTAAATATTATTCCTTTTTATTTCGTTGTGAAATTAACCAATACTTCAAAAGTTATTTCTGAAATCAATTTATGACTCTTTATATATTTTAAACAACGCTACTTATTTATAACTACCTCTTTATAAATTTAAAACAACTTTTATTATCCCAAAGGATAATAAATCAATTTATAATACTTTTATAAATTCAAAACAACCTTACTTTTCCCAAAAGCAATTAATCAAAATTATAATTCTTTTATAAATTTAAAACAACATTAGTTACCCCGAAACAGATTAAACAAATTTATTTCTTCCTTTATAAATTTAAATAATAGCTTTTGAAAATTAACTCAATTTCCAAAATTGGAATATTTACAAATATTTTTGTAAACAGCTTCTGTTATGAAAAATCATCCTTTAAACAACTTCATTAAATTTAAGTTCAAATAAAAGATTGTTTTAAATATCTTTTTAACAAAACATTTCTATCAATATGTTATAAACCATATTATATTAAATCACACTTTATATAAATCAACTTAAATTCCATAATTGGAATATTTACAAATATATTTGTAAACAGTTTCTTTTATGAAAAATCATTCTTCAGATAACTTCATTGAACTTAAGTTCAAACTTTTAATGTTAATTCATTATAACAAATTATAATAATTAAACAAACCAATATTATTGCTAAATACCTTAGAGTCGAATTGTGATATAAATCACATGGTGTTAGCCTAAAATAGTTTTTTGTCTAATCCATGCTAAACTGACCGAGCACAATTCAAGTAATCAATAAGTAATAATTAACTCATTTTTAACAACAACTGCAAAAGGACAATAACAGATAAATCAGAATTTATTGGCATATAAATAATAAATGTCCAGAGTTAATATAATAGTAGAACGGAGATTTATTTTGTTAAACAGATGTCTATAATAATCTGTTTAATTTAACTACGTAAATCATAATTAAATTATACCACTATTAATTTATCACCAAATTATGTTTCGTCAAATGTGTCAAATAATTACTGAGTAAGTCTAGTCAATCATATATTATATGGCTTGTGTATAAGATAAGTGTGCGTATAGTAATATAAACAAATTTAAATAGCCGAGTATGAAAGTAAAGAATCAAAACGAGCACACTACGTAGCACACTATAGTTTTTATACTGGTTCGAACCTTCCGTCCTACGTTCAGTCCCGTAGCTCTCCTTAGGTATTTCACTAAACAACAATCCTCGCTTCTTTCAGAGGAATAGGCTTATAAAAACGTATTTCTTTGACAAACATGTGTTCTATACAACACGAATATTGACTACTAGTACAATTCTTCCTATAACCTTTCTTGTGTGTTTGTGAGTGTAAGTTCTTGGATTTATAGGAAGTAAGTTAACCAAAAATACAGATTTTGGTTGTAACTAATTGAGAGTAATAGCACAAAAGAGTTTAAGTACTTATAGGAAATAGAGAGTGATAGTAGTTGTAAGTAAGTTTCAATCTTAATCATTTGACATATTTATAGGTAACAAAGGTTTTTATTTCAAAGAGTGTGTCTTATCGAAGAGCTTCCTTTTGATCAAGAGTTGTAAGTATAGGATAAGGCATGAGCATTTAAAATGAAGGGAAGTGACTTTTCAAAATATGATGGTTTAAACAGTGTCAAACGTTTGGCATTATGTCCCAAATGTTTGAGACCGTTCAGGTATTAAACCCCAACTATCTGTCCAATGTCTAGCATTATGTCCCAAATGTGACGACCCAGAATTTTGAACATTTGAAATCAAAATTATTAATTGATTTTAAATATTTGGAGGTAAGTTTAACTTGAATTTCGAAGAATTTGGCAATTAAATTATTGAATTTGATTTAGTAATGATAGGTAAAAATTTGAATTTTCAATTTTTAGCTTGTTAAAAATACTTTTCAAGGCTTCGAAAAATTTATATTGATGATACTGAAGATAATGGAAGCTTCAGAATTGAATTTGGAAGTGCTTTGTTCAGTTTTGAAATTATATGATTTAAATTGATATTTAAAAAATAGCCTTCCGAGGCACAGTCTCGGAATTCGACGAAATCAGTCCCATTGAATCCGTAATAGTTAGTTTTTATCGGATTTCAATTTTCGTGATGCTCGGAGTTGTCGTGTGACCGTACGATAAATAAACGCGCTGAAAATTAAATCAAGATTTAATTTAATAACTGGTTTAAAAAGCTATATTTTCCATACAATCGAATTTGGACTCGAAACCTTTTCCATTGCATTCAAAGTAGGGGTATAACATTATGAACGTCTATCTCGGTAGGAAGTCAGGATTTTAAGCTACGTAAATCGAGACGATTTAAATTTGAAATTTATAAATATAGATTGCTGGACTGGTCCAACAGCAGCCTCCTTTCTATCAATATCAAAACTTTATTCCTATCACTGTAGCAAAGATGTTCAAACACGCAACTATCTCTTCGTGTCTTTTTTTAACATCAAATCACGCCACTTTCCTCAATTTTGAAACCCGAGCCATTTTCTTCTTTTTCACTGTCTTCAAATCAAATGGGAAAACTCAGAAAGGCCGACCACGCATCTTCTTCCTTCAGCATTATCAAATCAACGGAGAAAAAAAAGAAATTAAACGAAAAAAAGGAGGGCGAACGAGCTATAATCAAATCGAAATCATCTTCGATTCAAAAGCATGGGGGTTGTTTTTACTTGCTCGAGCGGAATCAATCTGAGCACAAGTTCGAGGGTAGGGCATTAAGGGTAGCACAGCGTCGCAGCTGGGTCGCGTGGAAGTGGTATTGGGTGTCGTGCATGCGTGTGGCAATGGATGGCGACTCGGATGGGAAGCTCGAGGCGAGGCGGCAAAGCTAGGGTTTGCATCGAAATGGGTTTCGATGAGGTTGACTGTTGGCGCGAATTCGAGCGCACGCGTTGGCTAGGGCTTCGATTCGAGCAGGAGGTCGACATCGCAATGGTTTTGCGTTCGTCGTAGATGAAATTGACTTCGATTTTGGCAGTAAGGTAAATTATTTTATTTTATTCGATTTAAAATTAATTTATATACATGTGTAAATATAAATATACACAGCGAAATTTTTATACAGTGAAGAAAAATTTATTTTTGTTATTTACTGGAGAGAAAAAAAAGAGAGAAAAAAGTTTAAACTAGCTTATTAATTATCTTAGTGACTAAAAGATCTTTAAAGGGGAAATTTAGTTTAAACAAAATAATTAGTTAAGTAAATTTATTGAATGGTAGTTGATTATTCAGTCGGTTCAAATATTAATTAAATAATCTGATATTTATGCAAGGTCAAAACCGTGAAGAAAGCAAGCTAATTTTTTGATGGATTGAAAAAAAACAAAGGTGAGATCTCCTCACTCAATCAGATATTTTTCTGATTTAAATTTTAAATAGTTAAATTTAAAATTTGTTGATGGTGTGCTTGGATGATTGATTTATTGTTAGTTATATTAGTTTAGACCCTATCCGCCACATAATAGCGGATGATATTATATAAATCTCATATACTGCGATATTCCACTTCGAAGTGGAGTGGGTATTTAATTGTTGTGCTAACGTCTGTGAATGCAGGGAAACAGGTTGGAGGGATCCAACTGGATTTCTCAAATAATTGAATTTGTTTCAATATTGTATGTTGATTATTTAAAATTTATGTGTGATTATATTGTTAATGAAATCGTTAAATGCTAAAATTTAGCCGAATAATATTTTTGGTATCATAGGATAGAAAAAATAAATAAAATTGGACTTTTAAATTTAAGTAGAAAATCTATAGTGAAATCTTATTGGATAAAATTCCAAAATATGGAAAAAAGTTTAATAAATGGATTTCAAGTAATAATATCTAAAAGGTGAAGAATTTATTTTAAAAATGTGATTTTCAAATAATTTGGAAAGGATAAAGGAATTTATTTTAAAAATAAATTCGAAAATTGATTTGGTGTTAAAAGAATAAATCTTTGGGGAATCGATATGAAAATTGATTTGGTGTTTGAATGAAAATCGATTTAGTGTTGAAATAAATTTAGAAATCAAATTGGAAATTGGTTTGGTGTTTGTATACGATTTTTGAAATCGATTTAAAAATCATATATTAGTGGATATTTGGGAATTTAAATTCACAATGGGAATTTTATAAAAGAAAGGGAAATTTGTTTTTAAAATAAATATTGTTTTATTTTTAAAAGTGTGGAAAGGAATTTATGGATTTGGAACGTAAATTTAAAGTAAATGCAGAAGGATTTATAAATTGATTTGAATGAACCATTTTAGAATGGAAGGTGTACTTTCCTTAGAAAGCCGAGTATGTTTTCAATATGGTCTATAAATATGAAATTGAAGTTGTGAAGATGGTTTTATGGAAAGATTATTTTGAAGAAATTATTTACTTGGGTTATTTTGAAAATCATTAAAGTAAAGATTTATTTTAATATAGAAGTGGTTATTTAAAGATTAAATTGATATTTGTTTTAGAAAATGGTTATTTAAAATAGTTATACCCTATCTACTAATTTTATTTTAAAGTTAGTTTAGACTTGAAGTTTTATATGAGATATTGGTATGATATTTTCATAACTAATATTTAAATGATATTTTAAAATAATTTTATCTAAATGTTTCTGAGTATATATTTTGGATAAGTGATTTAAAGTATTTTAAGTATTTGAACTCGGTAGACTTTCAGTGGAAATAAATAATATCAAAATTCTTATTTAGTGAGTGAAAAGTTATTTGAAATTTGTTTTCAAATGGTTGAAGTGTGAAATATACCTTGTGTAGATATTTTGAAAATAAATAATTGGAAAAATTATTCAAATCTAGTAATTGTTGTGAATGTTGATTGATAGTTAAATAACGGGTTATCAATATTTTCCTTTAAACGACATTTGAATTTCGATGCGACCGGGGGTAAGATTCCAAATGGATATTCGAAACCCACATCGAACCTGTAATGACCCGCTATTTTGGACTATTCACATCCGCACATGTCAGACATGAATAATTCAAAATACTGATTTGTTAACTTAAATTTGCCAAAACTCAGATATACAGTAAATAAATAATCACAGAATCACAGACACGGAGTAATAATATGCAGCGGAAGCAAAAGATAGTAGTTCATGAAGCTACTATATACATAACAGAATTAAATGTGTTACAATAGAAGTCTCGAATATAATAGTCAAATACAATATTAGAATACATCGCTGGAATCAACCGAATATCTAAAAGCTGGATAGATATTTGGATCTCCTGGCGAAGCTCCAACTCCAAAGGTGAGTCTCAAAAGCTGAACCACTCAGTCTGACCCGAGCGTAAAGCAAAACACAAAACGCTCGAGTCAGGATTAACATTCTTATATCAATAAATCCAACCCGAGCGTAAAGTTAATTTATCATTCAAAATAATTCCTATTTAATTTCCAATTTATTAAATCAATTACTTAGGTTCACTTCATTATATCAAAACTTATAAATCAAACTAAATTAAATTCGTCAAATCAATTCTTTAAATTACAAGTCTTACATAAATTTCAATAAATCACATTTTTATTTCTTGATAAAGAAATTCAATTTCACTCATTCATTTACTTGGTTACAAATTTCAAAACTCAATTAAAACAGAAATTAAATTTCACATATTCAAGAAGTACAATTTCACTTATTAACTTACTTAAATAATTTTCCAAGACTTAATAAATAAAGAAACCCAATTTCATTTATTAACGAAGTTCAAATTCGCTTATTTAAAAGTTCAATTTCTCTTATCAAAGAATTCAAATTTTTATTTAATTCTTAATTAATCCAATCTTATTCAATTATTAAATAATTCCAAAACTTAATTATTAAATACTTTCAACTTAATTATTAAATAATTTCAAAACTTAATTATAAATTCAAACTTAATTATTAAATCATTTCAACTTAATTATAAATTCAAACTTAATTATCAAATCATTTAAACTTAATTATATGAATAATTCCAAATTTTATTATCAAATAATTTATTTTAAAACAACGTTCTTTCAATAACTACTATGTTAATATTTTGTTTCAAATATTAAATATTAACATTTTCCTTTCATTAAATTCAAATGCCAATTTCATTTCAAAACTTTATTCTTTACTCAAATAAAATCATTATTTTATTTTTAATCAAATTTGACCAAACGGGATTATTTAATTCTCTATCCTAAGTCAAGTTCATTTAGATATTTATCATTTCAACTTGATTCCATTTCAATCCAAAAATCAAAGCATAACAAAGGGAACTTGCAGTGTGATAACTGGGATGGTGTCAAAGTAAATAAACAAGCAATAAAAACAATCGATAACAGTCCAATAATTAATTCAAATAATCTCGAAATAATCGTATTAGTTTACATTTGTTGTTTATGCAAATTAATATAATTAGTTCTAGAATCTACGCTATCATTTTATGTAGATTAAAGATTATTACTATTATTTTATGCGGTTCTACACTCGACATTTATTATTCGATTTCATACAACATGAATTCAAATGGTTCAAGGGTAATTAACTATTTCTATGTGTCAAATAATTAAACATTTAAGGGGTCATATTATTCAAATTAACTAATCAAATTCAACACATATGCCGATTCAAATTTTTAACTATTCTACGTCAAACTCAATTGCATAATATTGATCACTTTATGCATTGCAATTTAACATCCAATATAAACAACAAACTATCAATCAATTATCAACCAAACGGGATTGATCATATAATTAACATATAATGGTGTCAGATGTCACAGGTGAACTGATACAAGTAATAGCATATATAACAGTGCAAATAACTAACTGCAGCAATATTACAATTGTCGTTTCAATTGAAATCAAATTTAGTAAATAATAGAACGTAAATTGTGAGTGATTGCTCACCTTTCGAGGCTAGAGAAAAACGAGAATCAGACGAGTTACAAATCCAAAGCAAAGCTCGATTGAATGCGAATTTGACAAGCAAAGCTGACAATCGAAATTGACGAAATTGAATCAGAACTGGATCGATAAAATAATTGGTAACTGAATTAATATAGGCACAACATATACAATCATATATATAGACATATATACAAAAATCATGTCTTTTTTTCAATATTTACTAATATATATATATATATATATATATATATATATATATATATATATATATATGTAGACACACATACATGTATTTGAAAACTTATTGTTTTAAAATAAAACACGTAAAACAAAGTCACTATATAAAATTTAGAATCAAACTAACGCGTTCATATATATATACACACACACACACTAAGTTATATAAAAACACAATAAAGCCCATATTTGCAGAAAAGAAAGAATATACAGTGCAAATTATATGTGCTGTAACCCACAAAAGTAACTTTATACTATAATTTATATAATTAAAATTGCCAAATTATAACTTTATATATACAACAACTTATAAAACTATATACGTATTCTTCATGCAATAACCAAGCCTAGATGCAACTTATATAACTAAACAAAGTACAGAATATATATAAAAGAATAGTGACCACCACTATCCAAACTTATAAATATAAATTTATAACAAACTACATATACATTAAATGAAACAGGTACAGAGTGTTCAACTTTTTATATAAATTTACTTATACTGTTCAAGACATATACTTTTAAAAAATCAAATTTTTAAAGGTTTATAAATATACAAACCCAATATATGAACTTACTTACCTACTAGCTATATAATGTACTTTCCAAACACACAGTAGAAAAGAGAATGATCAGGCAAGATAAAGTAATATAGTATGCAACTTACAAAACATATGTATACTATATATAAAAATAATATATAAACTAATATATGTACATATTAACATATATACAAAACACGAAAATATACTCTTCTAGTAAAATATGTAGCAAACATCTATATACAAACAGTATAACAAACTTGTCACACCAATATACAATGAATATAACTAACTGTTAGATAATGTATACACACACACATCATAAGCAAACTGTTTTGTATGCATCCACTTAGAATATAACATAATATATGTTAATATACTTATAAACCAAAATCTAAGTATATATATATATATATAAGCTAATACATACAACCTGACACTAGCCTGACACTAATATATAATATATTTATATAAACCAAAAGTATATTTATACAAACAGTATACATATCATATACTAACAGTATGTAAATAACATATGCAGTTTTTCTTCTTAAATCTCTATATAAACGCAACACAATATTTTCCATTTTATTCCTTTCTAAATATATATAACGTAACCATATGTAATTTCCATTACAAACTAGTATAAACTTATGCATACAAATGGCTATAAATGCTTATACATATAATAATAAATCTGTAACTTATACACAACTGTTGTATAACGTAATTTATCATATATACGCTACCTGTATACAACAGAGAGAAAGGAAACGAGCCGAAATGTAGATGAAGGCTTTGAGGCAGCTGAAAGCTTTTTATGGTGGAGGAGTTCGGCTAGAGGAGCAGTCGAGGGGAGAGCTGCGCCGAGATGCTTTGACAATGGTGGTGAGAAAAAGAACGCGGGCACGGCTCGTGTAGGAGAAGGGGAGGGAGTGGGCTAAAGGGTTCGACTGCGGCCATGAGGAGAAAGCAACAAAGCACGTTCACGTGCTTAGGTGGCAGAGTGGATCCGGGTGGGTTCGTGGAGGCAAGGGTGCGGAGGGGCTTGGTCACGGTGAGGAGGGAAGGAGAGAGAGAGAGTGGAAGGTGGAGGAGCGGTCGGCGGAGGGTCGAGCTGAAGGACGCACTGTCGAGGCAAGCAAACTTTTTATGCAAAATGTATCTTAGCTTCAATTAGTATTATCTTCTCTGGAAAGAAGAAACACAACAGAAAGAAATAAATTTGGAAAGTGGTAACAGAGGAAGATAAAAAGAAAAAGGTAATGGAGAAGGCAACAGTAGGAATTTGGGTAGCCATAAATTTTTGATTTATACGTTGGAACCAATATACGTTTAAACCATAAATATTTTTGAAAATAATTATGGCGAGCGGCTATTGATTTTGTATAGTAAGAATTTGGATAGTCACGGTTCCAGGTATGAAAAGAAAGTAAAGGTCACGGTACTCATATGGTAAACCGTTTTACCGATTTTTCCACCGCGTATCGAACCTCAAAACATAAAAATAAATATACCGCAGAGACCAACACGGAAAGACGATCAAAACGGTATACAAATATCAATGGTTCGATTTAATTATAAAATTTCGAATTTTCAACTGGCGGAAAATGCAAGAAAAATGTAGAAAAATAAGATCGACGGAGCCAAAGAAGTCCGAATTTGGGAAAACAAAACATGACGTCTTGCTTAGAAGATGGTTTAGAATTTTTCTATGTTAAAATATTTAGGTTTCGAAAACGTTTTATTTTCATCGCGTTTTATAACTGGTTAAATTGAAGTAAATTTACGCGCGAAATAAACTTTCATATTTTCGGACGAAAATTTGAAAGTTGCTATATTTAACTAGGTGCATTTCAAATATCAAATTTATATTTCAAAATTTTTATCGTTTAGAATCTCACAAAATTTCAATTAAATATATAAATAAATCAATAAAATTACTAAAAATTGACGGGTCGTTACATTCTCCCCCACTCAAAATTTTTCGTCATCGAAAAGGAAGGAAGTAGGAGAATAGAGACAACCAAAAGAAAATGAACTTGAATTATATAATAAACAATTAATATAAACCATATAAATTTCAATTTAAATAAATTTATACTCAACAATTTGTTTTTTTTCTAAGATTTTCATTTAAATTGATTTGATTTCTCGTTTAATAATGTTAAGTACAAAAGGTTTCTTCCAAATGAAATTCAATTTATATTTAATTAATTCAAGGTGCTCCCTTAAGTTGATTTAATTCAATTTATTAACTTTCAAAGAAATTTTTCTTCTATTAATCACACCTATTATTTATTTAACTTATTATTCTATTTATCTCCCTAAACATTTTATAATTAAAATTTAAGTGAATAACATTTATTATACACACTCACATTTTATTTATAAAGACAATTTATATTATATAATATCCCATTTTCTTAAATTAACAAAATCAAAGATCATAAATTTGAATAGTGATTTATTATATTCATACCTTCTTTGACAAATTTAATTCTTCTTTATTCCAAATTATTATTAAATTTGTTCTACTTAATATATCCTATCATATATATATTAAGTATATTAACATTTATTATAACTACTCAAATTTATTTAAAAATTCCTTTAACATCATTTTATACTGTATAATATTCAGTTACATAGTTAACCTTTGAAATTTAGGTAAGTTGTATATAATGCACTTGAGTATTATCCAAGTAAAATTTTCTAATTTAATTATCCAGGCTGAAATTTTTATTCAAAATTTGGATTTCATTTTATAATTGAAATTATCCTTCATCATAAATTTAAGAATTAAATTTTCGAATAACTTCAAATTTATTTAGAGATAAATAAATATATATAATATATCAAATCAAATTTAAATCATATATCAAGATATATATTACCAATCAAATCACACTTTAAGAAATTCAAATCAATTTATTTTTCAAACAAACCGTAGCAAAGCTACAGAATAGTCTCTCCACTTAGAAACTCGAAAATAAATGTCGATGATGCGGCCGCCATCATCGAAATTATTTTCCAGCGACAAAAGAGGAGAGCACTGATTTAAACATTTAAAATTCTTTGAAACGGTTTCTGTTTTAAAATATTTTAAATACTATACATTTTAAACTTTAAAACCATAGTTCGAAATTTATCGGAAATTAAATTCTCAAATTCCTGATTTTACACTCATTTCAAATTCCAAATCAAATTATAACCAAGTTTTATAAATTCATTTATCTATATGTTGGTAAATCAATGGTTTACAAATAATAAATGAAAATCAAATAATTATTTAGTTAACCATTTTACTTAACAATTATCAGAAAATTTTGTTATATATATATATATAATATAATAATACAAAATTTATTTTGTTTACCAAATTTGAAAACAATATTGTGTTAGTTTGTTCTGTTCAAGTGTTTTGAAAATCCTATCGATAGCGTTGATCAGACGAATCGATCGAAAATCCAAATCAACATTAACAACTCAAACAACATAATATATAAAACATTTTTAAACATTAGTTTACAAATACACTTCCTCGCTCGACGATACAGGAAGGGATTCCAAAGCAGTATAGAAATTCAACTTTTATGAAATCAAATCAAAGAGAATTTTGATTCGATAATAAGTTCGAAACAGAAGATAAGATAATTCAATTAACAAAATCGGGAGATGGATAAGCTTATTAAATTCACGGGCAACCTTAACCGGGTCGTCCGTAACTTCAAGAATAAGATCGATGCTGAATTCCAAGGTAAATCAACATTCGATCTCAAAAGATAGGATTATGGTATAGCAGGAGATAGATAGCATTGTAAAACGAAAATAAAGAAATCTCCGGTAAATCGATGCCTATTATAAAGGAGTTTTACCCCCTTTTATAAATCATTTGAAGTTTGGCGAAACTGCCGATTCATTATAAGGATCATTCGAAGTGGAGTTATGGAATGCTCCAGTATTGAAAGAAGACGAATAGTGAGGGACACGAATGAATTTTAGAACCGCGGGGAACGTTCCAAAATTCAAAGGAATCGAGTCAAGAAGGAAGAGAATGAAACTCGAATGAGAGTGATTCTGTAAATACATTTACCATATATGCTAAGTTTTGCCTAGAGATACCAAAGCTCTGATACCAACTGTAATGACCCGCTATTTTGGACTATTCACATCCGCACATGTCGGACATGAATAATTCAAAATACCGAATTGTTAATTTAAATTGGGGAAAACTCAGATGTACATTAAATAAATAATCACAGAATCACAGACACAGAGTAATAATATGCAATGGAAGCAAAAGATAGTAGTTCATGAAACTACTATATATATATATATATAACAGAATTAAATAAGTTACAATAAAAGTCTCGAATATAATAGTCAAATACAATATCAGAATACATCACTTGAATCAACTGAATATCTGAAAGCTGGATAGATAGCTGGATCTCCTGGCGAAGCTCCAACTCCAAAGGTGAGTCTCAAAAGCTGAACCACTCAGTCTGACCCGAGCGTAAAGCAAAACACAAAACACTCGAGTCAGGATTAACATTCTTATATCAATAAATCCAACTCTAGTGAAATAACAATTGAAATACAAGTAAATCAAAGAATGTTGGAATAATCATCCTCTAAGGATCCGTTAAACTATCTACTATGTAGTAGTATACGCTAAATAGATAATGCGTATCAGTAATATAAATATCAAAATAGTGTTAAGGTGTTACCATTATCCCCCTTAACACATTTTATATAAGCGTTATAGTCTAACAGCACTGTAAACCCCACCGTAAACTAGTGGGATATCACGGAGTACTTCATAGGTATAACACAAAACAAATTGATAGTGGTCGCATATATAGGGATACAAGTATGACAAGGCACATGAGGCAATACCCAAGGTAGTGAAACAACCGTTTGCATGATCCGGACTGGTGAGAATGCATCGCCGCAACGATCGCAACACCGCGAAACAACACTCCCAAAAGTACGAGGGTGCACCAATCAATAATAAGTAATGAGTAGTTTACGAAGAAGTGTGTTCGATCGAGGTGGCTAACCCCATTTGGCCTAGCACGGCTCCTGTTTTAGTCATTTCCAGTTTGACACAAGTGTCAAGGCCATCCATTATCGTTCTCTTTCTTCAGTCATCACATACATCATTCCAACCACTTCATTCTGGATTACACTCCGCGTATAGTTATTAAAGTGGTTTTCGGTTTAGACAGAGAGTATTTCCATAACCGATTCCGGTTTCTTTAATAACTTTCGAAATTTTTACCCCGATTGGTCGTTTAATAAATTTCAAAACCAAATCAAATTCAATTTCAAATTATAATTTGTAAACCAATATTCCGTTTGTCTTCTATATCAATTTCCATAATTTATGATTCAAAATTCCAAATTACCAATTCAAAATCTTACAATTCCATTTCAATTTTCATTTAAAAAAATTCAAATGTTGATTCAAGTTCGTATATAAATTTCATTCCGAAACATTTAAATTAATTTAATTTATCGTTCAAATCAATTTAAATTCATAGATCGATTTCATTCAATATTTGTTAAGTTAATTTATCATTCAAAATAATTCCTATTTAATTTCCAATTTATTAAATCGATTACTTAGGTTCACTTCATTATATCAAAACTTATAAATCGAATTAAATTAAACTCGTCAAATCAATTCTTTAAATTACAAGTCTTACATAAATTTAATAAATTACATTTTATTTCTTGATAATGAAATTCAATTTCACTCATTTATTTACTTGGTTGCAAATTTCAAAACTCAATTAAAATAGAAACTAAATTTCATATATTCAAGAAGTACAATTTCACTTATTAACTTACTTAAATAATTTTCCAAGACTTAATAAATAAAGAAACCCAATTTCATTTATTAACGAAGTTCAAATTTGCTTATTTTAAAGTTCAATTTCTCTTATCAAAGAATTCAAATTTTTATTTAATTCTCAATTTATCCAATCCTATTCAATTATTAAATAATTCCCAAACTTAATTATTAAAAACTTTCAACTTAATTATTAAATAATTTCAAAAGTTAATTATAAATTCAAACTTAATTATTAAATCATTTCAACTTAATTATAAATTCAAACTTAATTATCAAATCATTTCAACTTAATTATATGAATAATTCCAAATTTTATTATGGAATAGTTTATTTTAAAACAACGTTCTTTCAATAACTACTATGTTAATATTTTGTTTCAAATATTAAATATTAACATTTTCCTTTCATTAAATTCAAATTCCAATTTCATTTCAAAACCTTATTCTTTATTGAAATAAAATCATTATTTTATTTTTAATCAAATTTGACCAATCGGGATTATTTAATTCTTTATCCTAAGTCAAGTTCATTTAAGTATTTATCATTTCAACCCGATTCCATTTCAATCCAAAAATCAAAGCATAGCAAAGGGAACTTGCAGTGTGATAAATGGGATGGTGTCAAAGTAAATAAACAAGCAATAACAACAATCAATAACAATCCAATAATTAATTTAGATAATCCCGAAATAATCGTATTAATTTACATTTGTTGTTTATGCAAATTAATATAATTATTTCTAGAATCTACACCATTATTTCATGTAGATTAAAGATTATTACTATTATTTTATGCGGTTCTACACTCGACGTTTATTATTCGATTTCATGCAACATGAATTCAAAGGGTTCAAGGGTAATTAACTATTCCTACGTGTCAAATAATTAAACATTTAAGGGGTCATATTATTCAAATTAACTAATCAAATTCAACACATATGTCGATTCAAAATTTTAACTATCCTACGTCAAATTCGATTGCATAATATTTATCACTTTATACATTACAATTTAACATCCAATATAAACAACAAACAATCAATCAATCATCAACCAAACGGGGTTGATCGTATAATTAACAGATAATGGTGTCAGATGTCACAGATGAACTGATACAAGTAATAGCATATACAACAGTGCAAATAACTAACTGCAGCAATATTACAATTGTCGTTTCAATTCAAAATCAAATTTAATAAATAAAAGAACGTAAATCGTGAGTGATTGCTCACCTTTCGAGGCTAGAGAAAAACGAGAATCAGACGAGTTACAAATCCAAAGCAAAGCTAGATTGAATGTGAATTTGACAAGCAAAGCTGACAATCGATATTGACGAAATTGAATCAGAACTGGATTGATAAAATAATTGGTAACTGAATTGATATAGGCACAACATATACAATCATATATATATATATATATATATATATATATATACACACACACACACACACACATATACACAAAAATCGTGTTTTTATTTCAATATTTACTAATAATACACACACACATGTATTTGAAAACTTATTGTTTTAAAATAAAACACGTAAAACAAAGTCAATGTATAAAATTTAAAATCAAACTAACGCGTTCATATATATATATATATATATATATATATACACACACACACACATATACATACTAAGTTATATAAAAACACATTAAATCCCATATTTGCAGAAAAGAATGAATATACAGTGCAAATTATATGTGCTGTAACCCACAAAAGTGACTTTATATTATAATTTATATAATTAAACTTGCCAAATTATAACTTTATATATACAACTTATAAAACTATATACGTATTCTTCATGCAATAACCAAGCCTAGATGCAACTTATATAACTAAACAAAGTACAGAATATATATAAAAGAATAGTGACCACCACTGTCCAAACTTATAAATATAAATTTATAACAAACTACATATACATTAAATGAAACAGGTACAGAGTGTTCAACTTTTATATAAATTTACTTATACTGTTCAAGACATATACTTTTAAAAAAAATCAAATTTTCAAAGGTTATAAATATACCGACCCAATATATGAACTTACTTACCTACTAGCTATATAATATACTTTCCAAACACACAGTATAAAAGAGAATGATCAGGCAAGATAAAATAAAATAGTATGCAACTTACAAAATATATGTATACTATATATAAAAATAATATATAAACTAGTATATATTCATATTAACATATATATATATATATAACACGAAAATATACTCTTCTAGTAAAATATGCAGCAAACATCTATATATATGACAGTATAACAAACTTGTCACACCAATATACTATGAGTATAACTAACTGTTAGATAATGTATATACACATGCAACATAAGCAAACTGTTTTGTATGCATCCACTTAAAATGTAACATAATATGTGTTAATATACTTATAAACCAAAATCTAAGTATATATATATATATATATATATATATATAAGCTAATACATACAACCTGACACTAACCTGACACTAATATATAATATATTTATATAAACCAAACGTATATTTATACAAACAGTATATATATCATATACTAATAATATGTAAATAACATATGCAGTTTTTTTTTCTTAAATCTCTATATAAACGCAACACAATATTTTTCACTTTATTCCTTTTGAAATACATATAACGTAACCATATGTAATTTCCATTACAAACTAGTATAAACTTATGCATACAAATGGCTATAAATGCTTATACATATAATAATAAATCTGTAACTTATATACAACCATTGTATAACGTAATTTATCATATATACGCTACCTGTATACAAAAGAGGGAAAGGAAATGAGCCGAAATGTAGTTGAAGGCTTTGAGGCAGCTGAAAGCTTTTTATGGTGGAGGAGTTTGGCTAGAGGAGCAGTCGAGGGGAGAGCTGCGCCGAGATGCTTTGACGATGGTGGTGAGAAAAAGAATGCAGGCACGACTCGTGTAGGAGAAGGGGAGGGAGTGGCGTAAAGGGTTCGACTACGGCCATGAGGACAAAGCAACAAAGCACGTTCACGTGCATAGGTGGCAGAGCGGATCCGGGTGGGTTCGCGGAGGCAAGGGTGCGGAGGGGCTTGGTCATAGTGAGGAGGGAAGGGGAGAGAGAGAGAGAGAGCGGAAGGTAGAGGAGCGGTCGGCGGAGGGTCGAGGCTGAAGGACGCATTGTCGAGGCAAGCAAACTTTTTATGCAAAAGGTATCTTAGCTTCAATTAGTATTATCTTTTCTGGAAAGAAGAAACGCAACAGAAAGAAATAAATTTGGAAAGTGGTAACAGACGAAGATAAAAAGAAAAAGGTAGTGGAGAAGGCAACAGTAGGAATTTGGGTAGCCATAAATTTTTGATTTATATGTTGGAACCAATATACGTTGAAACCATAAATTTTTTTGAAAATAATTATGGCGAGCGGCTATTGATTTTGTATAGTAAGGATTTGGATAGTCACGGTTCCAAGTATGAAAAGAAAATAAAGGTCACGGTACTGATACGGTGAACCGTTTTACCGATTTTTCCACCGCGTATCGAACCTCAAAACATAGAAATAAATATACCGTAGAAACCGACACGACGAGATGATCAAAATGGTATACAAATATCAATGGTTCGATTGAATTATAAAATTTCAAATTTTCAACTGGTGAAAAATGCAAGAAAAACGTAGAAAAATAAGATCGACGGAGCCAAAGAAGTCCGAATTTGGGAAAACAAAAAATGACGTCATGCTCAGAAGATAATTTAGAATTTTTCTATGTAAAAATATTTAGGTTTCGAAAACGTTTTATTTTCATCGCTTTTTATAACTGATTAAATTGAAGTAAATTTACGCGCGAAATATACTTTCATATTTTCGGACGAAAATTTAAAAATTGCTATATTTAACTAGGAGCATTTCAAACATCAAATTTATATTTCAAAATTTTTATCGTTTAGAATCTCATAAAATTTCAATTAAATATATAAATAAATCAATAAAATTACTAAAATTTTACGGGTCGTTACAGAACCTTTGTGGTTGTGATGGATCTTTTATTTAAAAGATCAAAGCAGAAATTTCTTGTGATTTGTTTGAAATCTGATTGAACACTTATTTTTAAAAATAAGCGCTTGTTATTCGAATTAGCCGGGGGAGGACCTTGTGTCATAAATACCATTCCGAATAATGATACGACGAAATTAGATTGCATTTGAAGACGGTGTTGAAGACCGTGTATTTTCGAAAACGAAAGGATTACCTATCGAATGTCTCTGCACCGGGCTGCTCCGGTATAGAGATTTTATCACCCTTTGTGATGGGGATTCCGGGCGTGATTAGTGAATATCCGGATTTGCAAGGGATTCTTTGAAGTGCCTTCGGTTCCGCTCGATCCTGGAACGGACTTATATGGATGTGTTTCTGATGTTACACTTTGAGATGTAAAACTGGTTTCTATCAAATACATTTCTGTTGGTGGTGGAGAATTTATTCTCTTAGCTTAACACCCTTCTCTGAGACGTACGAGCTTAGAGGTTATGTAGTTGATGATTACTAGTAATACATTCCCAATTTTTTAATTTGGCATACGAAGTTCTGCTGATCATTTGACCAAAGCATGACTTTGTGAAAAGTGTAGCTTTGTGGACGAGACTTCGTCAGACCTCACACCCCAAAAATGGTCGAAACAGGAAAGATGCGGCAAGGTTATGAGAGTCGTGCCGTTTAGTGTATGTCATTTCCTTCTGGAAAAGGGTGGTGTCATGGTATAGAGCTTGGATATTTAACCTATGTGATTGCTGCAAATCTATTACTCTTTGTGGTTCTTGCTTTGTGGTTGAGGATCCTCGGATAAAGGTCGCAAACGACCGAGGGATGGCATACTCATGTAGTAGTTACCTAGTTACAAAGATAACCCGGCCTTGTGTTGGCAGAGAGCTGGTTAAGTTCTCGGGACGTCCCTCCAGAGGCGTACCCATGTGGCAGTAGGAAGTTCCTTAGCCTGACCATTTGTTGGAAATACAAAGAAACAATACGCCCTGTACGGTTTTAGTTGTATAACCTGCCATGGAATGTGGCGGTAACCTGCTATTGAACATGGTAGCTATAGTAGGCATACAATAATGGTTGTATGCTGGCTAAGATTAATACTATACTTTCGAAATGCTTTCTGCACTATGCACTAATGATAATGTTAAATAGATTTTGCGTATTAAGCAAGTTTGACTATCATAAGGAGAAATCTCCTCTAATTCTGCGTTTGCATTGTGTGTGTGTCGGGAGGCCTTATGGTAGTTTCATTTTCCAAAAAAGCATAGTGAATTTCTTTTCTTTTCTTTGTGAAAATAACTGTTTTTGAGATCTCACACCAGTCCCACGACTGACCTGGAGTTTATTGTTCCCTTTCTAAACTCTGGGTGCCTATAATTTTCCACACGGGCAGCCTAGAGTCAAGTTATCATTATTCTGGAGCGAAGTCAGAAAAGTGATGCTGTGGAAATCAGGAGCAAGCTGGATGGCGAAACGTATCACTAGTATATGTTATATTCTTTTCCGCTGTTTTATTGTTGTAACACTCTGATAATGTAATGTGATGTAATGTAATAACTGATATAGTTCTTTGTTTTAAAGATATTCATTTATCTATTATATGTTGTTCCGCTGTGAAATGTGAGATTCTGTTATTGTTTCTGTTTCTTTTTCTATCTTCTTCTTCTTAAACCCTAACGATTCGGTTTTTCGGCATTCGACTGTGCGGCATTGGATACGGTGGACGTATTGATGTCAACTTTCGGGCGTCGAAAAATCGGATCGTTACACCAAATGTCTGAGACTCTATTGTTTGTAAAACCCGAGCATTTTCCAAAATTCGCTAAGTGCATTGATAATATGCTTTTGCACGTGCTTATGATAACTCGATGGGATTATACAAGATATTCTAAGACCATGATACTAATATATGACCTTAGTTCAATAGTATGATCCATCATCCTTTAGGATTGTCTTCATGCCATGAAATTGGCGAGGGGAGTGATCTCTTCTATCATATACCTATAAATAGACAAGATATTTCTTATATACAAGATTGTATAGTTGTTGCCATTAAAATCCCAGAAGAGATGTTCTAACGTTCTCCCACTCTCTAATGATGAAACTAACAATCTTTTGTAATAACATGTAAATTTTTTTAACTCTCACTGTATATGTTATCTCCCTTTATCTATGTGCACATAAATATTCTATATTCTTTCCCTCTTTGTTATTAGCAAGAAGAATAATGTAAATGTGTAATTCGTAGAAAGAGAACACAAAAAATACAAAATAAACACCATAGAGTATAAATAAATCACAGAAACAATACACAATTCAACCGCATAACATTAGTTTTACGAACACCACTGTCATAAACAAAAAAAAATACTAGTTAACATAAACATAATAAAAAAAGCACTAAAAAATATCAATGGGAAAGGAAATCACTGATACCATGGTTATCGAAGGAGAGCCCGCCATAATTTTCACAGTACCCCCAATAGGCCAACGGATCAGTTTGATAGGCCCCAAGCCATTGATGTGTTGAGGTGATGTACTCATCATCTTCATGTATAGATAGACCTTGAAAAGAGGCATACTGTATGTGTTTAAATGATGGTGGATCAGACCAAGATTCCTCTCCATTTTCTTTCGGTTGTTCTTGTAGAATATTTTTGCCTCTATCATTAGCAAAAGGTCCAGCACTATGAGATGACCAGTGAGGTTTAGGAGTATGTGAAAAAGGCGGTGTAGGAGATGAAGACGATCTAGATGAAGATCTACCACAGACTTTCCTCATAACGTTACCCAAAGTGGATACAACTTTTTACATAGTTTTTTCAAGCTTGATCATGCATGTAGAAGAAGACCTCTCCAAAACAATCATTTTCTTTTCTAATGATTTTTGATTCACCGTGATCATTCTTTGAATTTGAAGGGCTAAGTCTCGTACGAACTCATTTTGATCAGTTTCAGTGCGGGCTTCGTACATCTCCGATTCGGAGTGATATCTTGTATCATGGTAAGAAGAAGCAGATGGTTGTAGAGGAGGAACTTGAGTTTGTTGTAGAGGCACTGGGTGCAGTTGTTGTTTTGTTGTTGTTGAGCAATCCATTAAGCAAGAGAAATGTGAGGAGGCGGTGTTGCAGGGAGATGCATTAACTTGAAAAATATAATTTCTCTTTCTTTAATAGGAATTTCTTCGAAGTGAGAAATGTAAGTTGGTACGTCAAGTGCTTATAGGATCCTCATAATATAAGGAGCGTATATGATAGTCTGGCAATAACGACTCCAATAGTGTTTTATTTCATCATGGATATACCATGCCCAAATTTAATGAATTCCACCAAAAATTGCATACAATGCTTTATGATTGTCCTCATGTATTTGTTTACGGCCGCCTAAATGAGGTAGCATAGTGTTGACTAACATCCTATTTAACAATCTGGCTCGTGGTCGAAGATCAGCAGATTTCCATTCTGGCATTCTATCTTCATGGGTTCATGCATGGCTTAGTTACATGGTAAGTTTTAATAATCAGCTATTTCCTATAATGCAGTACCATTAGAAGAACAGTCTAGTATTCTCCCAAGCGTGCATACACTTATCCTTAAAACTTTACCATATAAACTCGTTTATAACCATCCATCTTCATTCTTAAGTTTTTAAATATTTTCGCTACATAAATTTGCATAGAAGAGGAAAACAGCAGTTGATTGATAACCACGTCATTTTCATCGAAATTAATTAGTGGTCGAATGCCAGCAGCCACTAGTAATTCTTGAACTCGGTATTCTTCAAATTTCGATAATTGATATAAAGGGCTAGCATGAAATTTCTTAATTTTCAAATCCTCAAATCTCTTCATAGAATTTGGACTATTGCAAATCCATTGTTGGATGTGAGAATCGGTAATAATAGTTGGTTGAGAAGAGGAAGATTGGTCTTTCTTAGCTCTCTTATTAACTGAGTTTTTAGTTTTGAGAGCCATGATTGAAAAATTAGAACGTTTGAGAAGGCTAGGATTTTTAGATTTGGGTAAAAAATGAAAGATTTAGGTAAGAAAAAAATTATGAAGTAGAAAGCATATACGTCTATTTAGAGTAGAAGTTGAAAATATTCTCAGACGTCCGAGGTGCCAAATGTCTGGGAGCATTCAGAGAAATAACCTGAGTATTTTGCTAGATGTATGTGTTTTGCCTCAGACGTCTGAGAGCTGGTTATTTCTGCATTTGTTATATGAAGTATATACTTTGAATTTGTAATTCATATATTTATTTTCATACATGTTAAATGATAATAATATTTATTATCAAAGAAATAATCTTCATTTTACATATTTAATTATATATATATATAGTCATATTCATATTATTATCGAAAAGAAATTATTTCTCCTCCAACGATTCTTAGTTCTTACGCTTGGTTCAATTCCAACAATTTGTGCCAATTTTAGCTTGTGCAGTTGAGGGCTTAAATGGAGATTAATTCGGACGAATCAGAGTGTGATTCCAGTCTAGGTTTGATGACCCTGTTTTCCATAAGTTACTTAGAGTAACAGTGTGAGTTTTTAAAGGAGTCTCTATTAAACAAGGAGATTTTTAAGCAGATAGTCTATGCGAGTCCTGTAACAAAACCAATAACTTCGGTAGCAAGTGAATCCCTTATAGATACCATACTAAAACAAAATCATAGTGAGCACGTATAAGGATAAAAGTATGACAAGGTATGTGAGGCAATGCCCGAGGTAGGATACTACCATTTTGAGTCGCTTGACTGGTGCTAACCCCCAACGGCCCACTGCGAACATCCATCCCATAATCAAATCAAGGTGCACCAATCAAGTCAAAAATCAATGTAGTAATACGAAGAATGGATGTCGCTAGAGGTAGCCAGTCTTATTTCTCAGGACAAGTCATCCCGTTTTAGTCATTTCCAATTGACACTAGTGTCGAGGTCTATCCATCATCGTTCTCTTTCTTTAAATCCAGCAAACGTTCGCCAATCCAACCACTTCATTCTAGATCATCCATCGCGTATATAGTTGTTAAAGTGGTTCCAGTATTGATAGAGAGTATGCCAATATTCGGCCCCCGTCTCTTTAACAACCAAACATCGTTTTTCATACCGGTTAGTTCATTTAAATTTCAAGATTAAGTCATACTTCATGCCAATATATCAAATTCACTTTAATAGTGTAAATCATACTTCATATCAAAATATCGAATTCACTTCAAAGTCATTTCAAATTTAAAAATAGGTTATACCTTCATTTAAAAACATTCGTATTTAAATCTATGATTTAAATCTAAATAGTTCCCCTTCAAAATAGTTTGAATATTGAAAATGGTTTTAAATAATTAAAATAATTTAAATATTGAAAATGGTTTTGAACAATTAAAATAGTTTGAATATTTAAAAATAGTTTGGATAATTAAAATAGTTTTAATATTGAAAAACAGTTTGGATAATTAAAATAGTATTAAAGATTGAAAGTAGTTAGAATAATTAAAATAGTTTATATATCAAAATATTTTAGTTAAAACTGTTTCTTCTTCCATAACAATTTTAACTCATGTTCCAATTCCAAATCACAACGAATTAAACTTCCAATTCAAATCAACTTCTTATTCAAATTTCACTTTAAATCAGCCTCAATTCAAAACAATTTCAACTTTACTTCAAATTCAAGTTAAACGATTCTAATAAAATGGCTGACAATTACAATTCAGATTCTCATTAAAAAAAATTAGTTGAAATTAATTTCAAATCCAAGATTCGAAATATCAATTCAAACCACTTTGATTTAATAAATTTCAGAGTTAAATGCAAAATTTTCCACCCTTTAAAATAATTCCATTTCTATAAATTTACATCGTAATTCAATTTCAACTTTAAGATTTATAATTAAATTCTATAATAATTTCATTTAAACAGTTTCAATTTAAACATTCAAATCTCAAATTAGAACATAATTTAATTCCTATAAATAATTTTTTTTAAAAACAATATCATTTAAATCAATTCAAATTTAAGATTTGTAACTATTTATTTTAACCAAATTCAGTGTCCTTATATAATTTTCTACCCTATGGCCAAGTGAACATGTAACAACCCGTAATTTTCAATAATTAAGATGTTAATTTAAATAAGAAATTATGAATAAATATTGGAAGATATATAAAATTTGTAATTTGTTTAACGAAATAATAACTAAAGTGTAATACAACAATGTTATTTATGGTTAATTCTTTACAACTTGAATGGAATTCCAATTAGTTGAAATAACGTAAATGTATGCTTGGTTATAAATTTAATTAAAGAAAATAAAAGCAAATATTGAATTAACTAATGAAATAATACTGTGATTAATTGTAATTGAACGAAACTTGTTTTATAAAACTAATTAATTTAATTAGAAATTAAATTAAAGTTAATAAAATGAAATCAAATATCTAGATATTAGGTTAATGAAAATTGAGTTGAAAGTTGAGAATATTATGTAATAAATCATGAACCAATGTTAATTTCATCCATTTGATAATGATGGATTAAGTAGTAGGATAAAAGGTCAAATTAAATGGAATTATTGAAAATTTAATTTATAATTTTTGGATTTAATGAAATTGAAATTAAACACCGAAATTGATGGATTAATCAAATTTAAATCAATATCTAAATTTGTTTAAAGTATTGTAATTGTTCAAGAAGTAAAAATGATTAAACTTATTAATTATAGAAACAAAATAGAAAAAAATGACTTAATTAATTAATTGTTTATTTATTTAGTTAACTAGAAAATAGCCATTTTGGCCACTGACTCGGATTTCGATGAAACTGGTTTCATCGGATCCGTAACGGTGAATTATTGTAGGATTTCGAGTTTCGTAACGATTGGACTTGTCGTTTGATCGTACGGACTCGAAAAGCCCAGAAATCAATTAAATTGAAATCAATTTGAAATAAACTGATTTTAATGTAACTTCTTCATATGATGGAATTTGGACTTGAAACCTGTTCCATTGCGTTTAAAAAATCTATAAACATCTATTTTGATATATGGGATGACCCATTTTCGTTTCGGAGGCAGAACGGGCTTTTGGGCCGATACCGTTCAATCAAATCTGATTCGTTCTTTCTATTTTCAACCCTACCTATATATAACCTGTTATAAACCCTAGCAGCCTTTCTTATGTTCATTATTCTATGCGTATAATTCTTGTAGCTCCTCTTCATTCCGTGGTAGACAAAACCAAAATTCCAATTGAAATTTCAAATAAATTCAAAGCCAAAAATTCAAACTCCTCAAATAACATCAAATTATATATCAATCTGAAGCTCTCGACGAGTGCATCTCAGATCCGTAATTTGTTTTCCAATTTGACTCATCATTTGTTCAGAAATCGATGGTTTCTTCTCGACGGTCCATCGTGCGACGATCAACGTCGATGGATCGTCAAATTGATGATACCATCGTGTGGAGAGGGTCGCGCGCTGCCCATCGGCCCGGTTCGTTCTTCATTTCAGCGGCTGGATCGGTCAGATAAATTCGAGTAGCGTTTGATTTGGGGCGCAGCGGCTGCCTCCATTTTCGCATCGATGGTGGGCTCGACCTCGTGTCGCGAGCCTAGGGGAGATGGCGGAGCTTCCTGAGAGGCTGTGGTGATGGCAATGTGCTGCACGAGGTGTCGCGACGGCCACCGGTGGCGGCTTTCCTCTGGTCGTGCATGTTTTGCTGCAACTAGGGTTGCGGGTGAACAAGAAGGTGATGACGTGTATACATTTACTTTATGAACTATTTTATTTATTTTTAATTTATATTGTTGATCGTTCTAATCGCAATAACATTTGCATACGAGGTCCAAATCAAATGTGGTTTTCTCCGCTAGGATCGTATCGAAATTCCAGACAGTTTGACGCTGGGTTAAATAGATTCTGAAACTGTTTGAATTTTGGGTTTAAATTGGATTTAAATTAAATTTAAATTCAAAAGGTGAGTGTTTTAACCCACTCACAACTTCTAAAATTTCTTATGTTTGTTAAATTGATTTATGATGTGACTAGAAATTTATTTTTGACTGTGTGGCATATTTTGAGTCATCATATCAGTTATTTAAATTTATCTGGATAAAATAGTTATTTAATTTATTTTTGAGTATAAACTGCCTGTATATACCTGTTATTTATTATCTGTTTTATATAGATGTTATTGATTAATTGGATGATGATTGTGATAATTGTTTGATGATTGATATTGGATGAATGGATGTTGTATTTTATATTGTTATAAACTGCAAGTTGTTATGAATTTTTATTTCATTCGGGATTGCGGTTTGAAATGGTATATAACCGTATTTATATTTTAAATTGCGGATTGAAATGATAAATATCTGTATCACTTGACCATAGGATAGAAAATTATATACAGACGCCGTGGTCTATATATAAAAATATTTTGAAATGATTTCTATAGTTTCGTAAAGAAATATATGGTTTTATAGAAATATTGATTTCAAATATTATATAAATGTTACTTATATATAGAGTTAAATTCTTGATTTTTTAGCTATGTATAAATTTTTTTAGTTTAAAACAAGTTTAAAATAAAGAATGATTTTATTAAAAATGTAATATGGTTAAGTATTTGTATAAATTATATTTTATATAGAGTTTGTAATGATTTTTAATAAAATTAAGGCTGAGAAGATAGATTTGAAATTTATTTGAAATTGTATTAAATGTAGAAATTAATTAAATAAAACCAATTTGGAACTTATGGAATTTGGGGTTTGTGAAGGATATGATTCATAACTTGATCTTGTTTAAGGTGAATTAAATAAGTATTTGAAGTATAAATAAATTGAAGGAAACATTTAGTTATTTGTAATTTGGTTTTATTTAAAATGATAATGGATTCATTATTTCGAAACAAAATAATAGGAAATTGAAATTGATATATATATATATATATATATATATATATATATGAAATTATCAAAGTTAGTTTTGAAATTGTTGAATACTTAAAGTTTGAAATATATTGAATCTGAAATGGTTTATTTTGTGGATCAAATCTGCTTTGAAATCTATAAAGTAGTTTATTAGGAAACTGAATTGAATTGAAGTTTATGATTTGGGATTTGGTTAAATATAAAATTTAGAAATTCAAGTTATTATGGAAATGATTTGTAAAATTGAAGAAGCTAGTTTATTATATAGAGTATTTTAATATTTAAACCATTTAAGTGGTAGAAGTTATGTTTCAAAGTTACAAGTTCAAGATATTATGATTTGAAAGTGTTATAATTTCAAGTGTTCGGTTTCGAAGTGTATAACTTTGAAAGTGCTATGATTTTTGAAAAAAGGATATATTTGAAATAAAAATGATGTTATATTAATTTGGGTTTATAACAATGATATCATATTGATTTGGTTTTTGAAATAGAAATGATATCGTATTTATAGTTTTGAAATGGATATAATATTCTGGTTTTAATGTATAATTATTTCAAAATGACCGCGGTGTTATAATAATGCTTGGTTGTTAAAGAGACCGGGATCAGAAGTTGTCATACTCTCTGCCAACTCCGAAAACCACTTTAACAACTGTGTACGTAGTGGAGATTCCAGAATGAAGTAGTATGGTGGCGGCGTTTCCTTTGAGGTATATATGCGGACCTGACTCCAGTTAGTTGGCATAAGGTGGATAAAACAGGTGTGACTGACGGGCTAAGAAGGTTGCACCTTTTATTGGACACACTCCTTCGATACATTATATTAATTTGTGATCGATTGGGGCCCTTTTTGATTTTGGGGGTGTGGCTCGAGGTGGGCGGTAGTAGCTGCTATGCGTTACCACTGGTCCCGAAGCATAATTGCTAAATCTACGCTGGCATTTCCTAGTTGTGCCGTGTCACCTACCCTAGCAAGCCATGTACGAGTTTGATTTGTGTCGTACCTGAGCATCTTCTTGTTGCCTCCCGCTCAGGAGGTACACAGGTGTTGTATAGACTATTGGCCATATTACATGTTAAGGTGGAAAATGTAAAGCCTTAACGCTATTTAAAAGTAAGTTTATTTTACTATAGACATTATTATAATAGTGAAATATTACTACATAGTAAATAGTTTAACGGATCCTTAGGAGATGTGAATCCCAAGCGTCTCTTAAGTTACTGCACTCACGTTTGACACTGGATAAGAGATGTCAAATTCCGTAAACATCTCTCAGCCATTCCACTCATATTATTTACCATTGATTTAACTCACATAAGATCTTTTAGTTCTAACTCGAGTGTTTTGTCTTTTCAATTCACTTGGGTCAGCCTGAGCATTTCAGGGTTTGAAGACCGTACTTCTGGAGCACGAAGACGAAGATTGTATTACTGTTATTTACTATAGTGTTCCACTGCATCACATTGTTCCGCTGCATTGTTATTTATTATTCTTTGGTATGTGTAACTCTGATTCCATATTGTATTAGTGTAATCAAATGTTTTGCAAACAGCTTCATGAACAGTTATTTAATTATTATATTTTGTCGTTCCGCTGCAAGATTCTGTTTTGTTTTCTTTCTTTCTTCCTTTTTCTTATTTACCCCGATAACAATTCGACCTTTTGTATGGTTTGAGCCTGACATGTGTGGTTTATCGTCGATTTAAAGCATACAAAAAGGCGGGATGTTACATCTAGTATTAGAGCTTTGGTTTAGCGATAAACCTTAGCTTTGTGGGGTCTCACTCTTTATTGATAGGATAGTAATACCCTATGATGAGTCGCTGAGCGTATATATATGAGAGAGCGTATTTGTTAGTGTTATAAAAGGTTTTTAATATTGTGTTAATTTATTTCGTTCTGTATTTATAAATTCTGGTTGGTGCATAGGACGCTATGACATCAGTAGGGATTTCTAAACACTTAATAGGACAGACCGACGCAATATTTGTTTTGAATATAGGTGAATGAAATAATTTTGCCTGTTGTATATTTTTGTATGTAAAAAAAATATTTTATAAGTGATATATTTGGTTGTAATATATTGGTTTGTTAGGTAGTGAAATTTTAGATATTAGTTGGAAATAAGATTTGAAAGGTAAAATAAATGTGAATAAATTGGATATTTAGAATTTAAGTTCTGGGATTTTGAAATTTCTTTCAAATGATTTTGGAAATAATAATAATAGTATTAGAAGTATTTTCTGATATAAACATTTCAGTATAATTTAAAAAAAATTGTTTTAAAGAAATTTTGGAAAGAAATAAGTTCTGTACTCCCCTCTCTATCGCTGGAAAATAATTTTGACGATGAGTGTAGGCATCATCGATGTTCATTTTTGAGTTTTGAAGTGGAAAAGCCACTGCAGTAGTTTTACTACAGATTTATTTTGATAAACAGATATAAATTTTAAATATAACTAGATATATAAATTGTAAGTGTGTACATCTATCTATTATTCTTAAATGATTTGAAATGGAACCCGACATTTAGTTCTTAAATTTCCATGAATTAGAGATTTTAAATTAATGAAATTGAATTTAACTACTTAACAATTGGAACCCCTAAATTGAAAGTAAGAAATTAAATGCTTAGTTATAAATGAAATTTACAAGAAATTTGAAGCTTGTAACCTGTAAAACAAGGATGATTATTGAACATTAATTTAAGGAAATAAGTTAAACTTGTGTAACTTTTAATTGCATGCTTGAAAACACACACACACACACACACACACACACACACATATATATATATATATATAACTTACCAATCATAAAAGTTCTAATGCTCAATAAGAAAATGTAATGGATATTATACACGTAAAATTTGAAGTAATGAAAGTATTCAATAAAACTCTTTAATATATAAGAATTTAACGTTGTGGTTGTTATAAACTTAAGTATAATTGAAATGCTACGAATTAAATATAATAGAAAGGTAAGTATTATAAATAAATAATTATAAGCTTAAGTTAATGAATTGATATTCTAAGTAATTGAATTTAACATGAATATTGTAAATTAATGAATGTAAATAAATGAAAATTTGCAAGAAACAAATGTAAATTAAAAAGATAAATCATTATATGAATGAAAAGGGAATCAAACAACGAATGTTACGAAATGAAATCAATAAGATTGAACTTGATCTATTGTTTGGAATCTGTTGTTTGCTTTGGGTTTATGGTTGTCTGGGCAAGGATACTTCAAAATTGTTTGGATGTATGAATATCTATTCAGTTTTATCCAAGACTGTTGAGCAAATGGTATGCTTAATAGTTTATTTGTCATTCTATACAAATAAAAAGTGTCTAAGCCTGAACTAATTACTTGTTTTGGTTGATATGGATGAACAAATTGATTTTTATTGATTGTATTTGATGATTGTATGTTGGTTGCAATTGATTAATGTTGTTTTATATTGACTTGTCTGTTAATAGTTGAAAAAACTTTAAATGTTTCATTTTATATAATTATTAACTCCTTTTGGATTATATAAGTGAAATACAGGTTATGGAAGCAATTGCTACTGCTTTTGGTTTCATAAATAAGCGTTAATTGCCCGACAAATAGGTACGTCTTCGGATTACAGCTTTATAGCGCTATTATATTATTTTTTCCATGTTGGGATATATATTATTTTGAAAAATATATATTGTATATTGTTATATTTGATATTATATTTTCTCCCATACCTCTCCGTACAAAGGAGACTGTGCCGAAATTTTTCGTGAATTCTGGACTTACAAAATTTTATGAAATATTTTCCAAAATTTTGTTACTTGAATATAAAAGAATTTAATGGTTATAAATTTATATATTTTATTTAAATTATTAAATTTTGTGAATTTATCTGACTATAAATTTAATATTTTTGAATTAGATATATTGATTACTTAATTCCTTCTTTTCCCTTCTTTTTCCTTTTCGGGGACGAAAAGTTTTGAGTGGGGGAGAGTGTAACGACCCATAATTTTCGATAATTAAGATGTTAATTTAAATAAGAAATTGTGAATAAATATTGGAAGATATAAATTTTTTGTAATTTGTTTAACGAAATAATAACTAAAGTGAAACGCAACAAAGTTATTTATAGTTAATTATTTACAACTTGAATGGAATTCCAATTAGCTGAAATAAGGTAACTGTATGCTTGGTTATAAATTTAACAAAAGTAAATAAAAGTAAATATTGAATTAACCAAGGAAATAATACTGCGATTAATAGTAATTGAACGAAATTTGCTTTATAAAACTAACTAATTTAATTGGAAATTAATTGTGATTAAAATGAAATTAAATATCTAGGTATTACGTTAATAGAAATTAAGTTGAAAATTGAGAATATTATGTAATAAATCATGAACCAATGTTAATTTCATCCATTTGATAATGATAGATTAAATAACAAGATGAAAGGTCAAATTAAATGGAATTATTGAAAATTTAATTTATAATTTCTAGATTAAATGAAATTGAGATTAAACACCGAAATTGATGGATTAATCAACTTTAAATCAACATCTAAATTTGTTAAAAGTATTGTAATTGTTCAAAAAGTCAAAATGATAAAATTTATTAATTATAGAATCATAATTGAAAAAATGATTTAATTAATTAATAATTTAATTATTTAGTTAACTGGAAAATACCCATTTTGGCCACTGACTCGGATTTCGACGAAATTAGTTTTGTCGGATCCGTAACGGTAAATTATTATAGGATTTCAAGTTTTGTAATGATCAGACTTGTCGTTTGATCATATGGACTCGAAATGTGCAGAAACCAATTAAATTGAAATCAATTGAAATCATTTGAAATAAACTGATTTTAATATAACTTCTTCATACGATGGAATTTGGACTTGAAACCTATTCCATTGCGTTTAAAATATCTAAAAACATCTATTTTGATATATAGGATGACCCATTTTCGTTTTGGAGGCAGAACGGGCTATTGGGCCGATATCATTCAATCAAATCTGATCCATTCTTTCTATTTTCAAACTTACCTTTATATATCCGGTTATAAACCCTAGCAGCCTCTCTTATGTTCATTATTCTGTATGTACAATTCCTGTAGCTTCTCTTCATTCCATAGCAGACAAAACCAAAAATCCAATTGCAATTTGAGATAAAATTCAAAGCCATAAATTCGAACACCTCAAATAACATCAAATAATATATCAATCTGAAGCTCTCGAAGAGCGCATCTCAGATCCGTAATTTGTTTTCCAATTCGAATCATCATTTGTTCAGAAATCGATGGTTTCTTCTCGGCCGTTCATCGCGCGACGATCAACGTCGATGGATCGTCAAATTGATGATACCATCGTGTGGAGAGGTTAGCGCGCTGCCCATCAGCACGGTTCGTTCTTCATTTCAGCGGCTGGATCGGTCAGATAAATTCGAGTAGGGTTTGATTTGGGGCGCGGCGGCTGCCTCTGTTTTGGCATCGATGGTGGACTCGACCTCGTGTCGCGAGCCTAGGGGAGATGGCAGAGCTTCCTGGGAGGCTGTGGTGATGGCGACGTGCTGCACGAGGCGTCGCGATGGCCATCGGTGGCGGTTTTCCTTCAGTCGTGCGTGTTTTTCTGCAACTAGGGTTGCATGTGAACAAGAAGGTGATGAAGTGTATACATTTACTTTATTAATTATTTTATTTATTTTTAATTTGTATTGTTGATCGTTCTAATCGCAATAACTTTTCCATACGAGGTTCAATTCATGTGCGGTTTTCTCCGCTATGATCGTACCGAAATTCCGGACAATTTGACGCTGGTTTGGATAGATTCTGAGACTGTTCGAATTTTAGGTTTAGATTGGATTTAAATTCAATTTAAATTCAAAATGTGAGTGTTTTAACCCACTCACAACTTCTAAAATTTCTTATGTTCGTTAAATTGATTTATGATGTGATTGTAAATTTATTTATGACTGTCCACCATATTTTAAGTCATCATCTCGGTTATTTAAATTTATTTGGATAAAATATTTATTTAATTTATTTTTGAATATAAACTGCCTATAAATATTTGTTATTTATTATCTATTCTATATTGATGTTATTGATTGAATTAGATGATGATTGTGATAAATGTTTGATGATTGATATTGGATGAATGGATTTGCATTTATATTGTTATAAACTGCAAGTTGTTATGGATTTTTATTTCATTCGGGTTGCGGTTTGAAATGATATATAATCGTATTTATATTTTAAATTGCGGATTGAAATGATAAATATCCGCATCACTTGACCATACGATAGAAAAATATAAACAGACATCGTGGTCTATATATAAAAATATTTTGAAGTGATTTCTATGTTTTGTAAAGAAATATATGGTTTTATAGAAATATTGATTTCAGATATTATATAAATGTTACTTTATATATAGTTAAATTCTTGATTTTTTAGCTATCTATAAATTTTTTTGGTATAAAACAAGTTTAAAATAAAGATTGATTTTATTAAAAATGTATTATGGTTAAGTATTTGTATAAATTATATTTTATATAGAGTTTATAATGATTTTTAATAAAATTAAGGCTGAGAAGATAGATTTGAAATTGATTTAAAATTGTATCAAATGTAGAAATTTATTAAATAAAACCGATTTGGAACTTATGGAATTTGAGGTTTAAGGAGAATATGATTCATAACTTGATCTTGTTTAAGGCGAATTAAATAAGTATTTGAAGTATAAATAAATTGAAGGAAACATTTAGCTATTTGTAATTTGGATTTTATTTAAAATGATAATGGATTTATTAAGTAAACATTTAAAAACTAAATAATAGAAAATTGAATTTGATATATATATGAAATTATCAAACTTAGTTTTGAAATTGTTGAATACTTAAAGTTTGAAATATAATGAATCTGAAATGGTTTATTTTGTGGATCAAATCTGCATTGAAATCGATAAAATCTGGATTACTTTATTTGGAAACTGAATTGAATTGAAATTTATGATTTGGGATTTGGTTAAATATAAAATTAGAAATTCAAGTTGTTTTGGGATTGATTTGTGAAATTGAAGAAGCTAGTTTATTATATAAAGTATTTAATATTTAAACCATTTAAGTGGTAGAAGTTATGTTTCAAAGTTACGAGTTCAGGGTATTATGATTTGAAAGTGTTATAATTTCAAGTGTTCGGTTTCGAAGTGTACAACTTTGAAAGTGCTATGATTTTTGGAAAAAGAATATATTTGAAATAAGACTGATATTATATTGATTTGGGTTTTATAACAATGATATCATATTGATTTGGTTTTTGAAATAGAAATGATATCCTATTTATATGGTTTTGAAATGTATATTATATTCTGTTTTTAAAGTATAATTATTTTGAAATGACCGCCGTGTTATAGTAATGTTTGGTTGTTAAAGAGACCGGGATAGGAAGTTGTCATACTCTCTGCCAACTCCGAAAACCACATTAACAACTGTGTACACAGTGGAAATTCCAGAATGAAGTAGGATGGTGGCTGCATTTCCTTTGAGGTATATACATGGACCCGACTCCTGTGAGTTGGAATAAGGTGGCTAAAACATGAGCGATTGATGGGCTAAGAAGGTAGCACCTTTTGTCGAACACACTCCTTCGATACCATTCTATTACTTTGTGATTGATTGTGGCCTTTCTTTATTTTGGGAGTGTGGCTCAAGGTTGGCGGTAGTAGCTGCTACACGTTACCACCGGTCAGAAGTGTAATTGGTATATCTACCTTGGTATTGCCTTGTTGTACTGTATCACCTACCCTAGCGAGCCTTGTATGAGTTTGATTTGTGTCATACCTATGGAGCATCTTCTCGTAGCCTCCCGATCAGGAGGTACGTAGGTGTTGTATAGACTATTGGCACTACTACGTGTTAAGGTGGAAAATGTAAATCCTTAACGCTATTTAAAAGTAAGTTTATTTTATTATAGACATTATTATAGTAGCGAAATATTATTACATAGTAAATAGTTTAACGAATCCTTAGGAGATGTGAATCCCGAGCAACTCTTAAGTTACTGCACTCACGTTTGACACTGGATAGGAGATGTCAAATCTCGTAAACATCTCTGACGTCGTTCCACTCGTATTATTTACCATTGATTTAACTCACATAAGATCTTTTAGTTCTGACTCGAGTGTTTTGTCTTTTCAATTCACTCGGGTCATGTAACGACGCGTAAAATTTTGTTAATTTTTAATGGTTTTATTTAGCGTACTTAATTTGATTTTTGAAAAATTTTAAATAAGAATATTTTGAAATAAAATTTTACATTTGGATTACGTATAGTTAAATGTGGCAAATGATAAATTTTCATCAAAAATTAAGGAAGTGTATTTTAGGGTGTGATTCTGTTCAATTTAAGTCAGTAACAATTGATGTTCATAAAATAATTTATTTTGGGAAATTCAAGGCACAGCTGTTTTATTTGCCATCATTTCTTTTATTTATTTTCAAACGATTCGTTTTGCCTTTATAACTTCTCCTTCGATATTTATTCTTGCTGTCCAATCAAGTTATTAATTTGCTTTGATTGTTTCTAAAACAGTGTGTAGCTGTTACTTTTTCTGCCGTTAAAATTTCAATTGCTTAATAATTTTTCCAATTCACAGATAGACTTCCCCATTCCTAGCCATTTATAAACTTTGAAATCATCGCCCTTGCCTTTCGTTATTCCCCGTTTTATAATAATAATTGAAATCTATAGCCGTTTCATTATATAACTTTTACATGTTTTATACTCATTTAATTTCAGCAGTCCATTGCCTTTAATTTTTAAATTATTCCATTTTCTTCCTAGGCAACAACTCACATTCCATTTCGCTTATAAACCAGTTTCCACTTTTACTCACCTGCTCACCTTTTCTTCCACCTATCCGTTTAATAGTTATATATAAGTTATAATACGTTTCCCTGATTCATCTCCTTTCCTTTTTTCATTGACATATTAATTCTGGGAAGTGATTAATTTAAAAGCCCATCTTCCCCTCATTTCTTTAAACTTTCAGCTAAATTTTAGCTTGCGACCGTTGCTGTACATTTCATTAAAGAGGTACGTTACCTTATCAATCATCGGAATTTAAGGGTGAAAATTTTATTTTTCTAACCTTTCCTTTCCTACACTCCCTATTTCCACTTCTTTCATTATGACCGTTCATTATATATACACACTACAACTGGAAAGTTATAAACGTATAAACTTAGATACGTTTTGTATTTATTAAAAATTTAAAGCTCACCTTATATTGTGCAAAGCGTTTTTCCTCTGCCTTTATAACTTTGGGTTTATACCTACTGTTGCTTCCTCTTCCTCCCTGAAGCCTATTTTCTTTCTTTCCCAAGTTGTTACATCGCCTCTTCAAGGCCATAACCGTATACCCTTATCGCCATCACCCATCAGACGCTAGTCACCACTAGCTTGCATACGTTTGCATATATTAGGTATAGTACTTCTGTTTGTTAGCATATATATATATCAGTGAATTTGTTACATGGGTTATATTATCTTGGGTTTCCTTGTTTCCAGTTTAATAATATATTATACAAATTTTGCAGCGTCTATTATATCGTTTATATATATATATGTCAAAGTTATTCTTTTATATATATAAATGTATTTGTGTATATATGTATATATGCTGTTATATTAGTTTATAAAATAAAATTTTCCTTTTTCGGCTGCTGTATGTAAAGATGCTTTTTGATCTAATTTGTTTAGCTTAGTATTTTGTTTGTTTTTTATTATAATATTTTAAACGGGAATTTGATTTAAGTGCAGTTGTTCGTATCATGTTATTAAATGAAATAATATAAGGTGATTCAAAAATATATATACTTTTTTTTTCTTTTTTTTGTTTATGAATATTTTTGTGGTTTTGTTGGTTTTGTTATATATTACTCTTTCTTAATGCAATGTACTGGAAACAACAAAATAGGTGAGTGAGAAAAAGAACGAAAACCATATATATATCTAAGCGTTCGAGTTTATAAATTTGGTCAGTAAGTATATGGTATTTATAACGGTTTTGAAAGTGAATTTTAAGCATGTCTAAGGGGTTTATGTCGTAATGGTTATATTATTATTTAAATATAAGTATCACATGCGCACGTTTTAAGTGTATATAGTATATTTATAATATAAAGTTTATTAAGTTATAAAAGTTTATACAGTTTATATTTTATAAGATAACGTTTAAAAGTTATATACGTGACAGTTGATATGTTGCAATGAACATACATTATATATAAGTTTTTATTTTAATAAGTATTATTTCAACATATATATTGCATATACGTTTGATTTTTTTTATTGTATATGTGTTTGGTCTAAATACAATGATTTGAAATGTATGTATATTAAATTTAGAATATGTTTTATATATGTAAATAGTTATATATAATTATATATATAATTTAAGTTCACTTATATCATTCATCTTCATCGATCTAGTTCTAATTTGAATTCGATTTTTTTCTCTTCCATTTATCAGCTTTGTTCGTCGTGCCTGTTTTCTTCGTTGGATCGTGTCGATCTAGCGTTGCTTTGGAATTCGTAACTAAACTTCATTGTCTATTCTCTTTAGCCTCGAAAGGTGAGCAATCACTCATGATTAACATTCTTATATTTATTAACTTTGATTTCAATTGAAACAACAATTGAAGTATGATGCTGTAGTTATTTAAATTGTTATATTTATGCTATTATCTATAACTGTTCACTTGTGGGATATGACACCATATCCTATTGTTTATATTATACTGTTATTGATGATATATGCATGTTGTTATATTATTATCACTTTGCAAGTGCCCTTTAGTATAGTATTCACTATGGGTTGAAATGATGCATACCCGAACGGACTTTAGGATAGGAGAAAATCGTTATGGGTTGAAATGATAAACGCAAGCGATTTTCATTTAATTGAATTTGGGATTATGGGTTGAAATGATATCCACCCGTATATATTTAGTGGACGGATTGAAATGATAAATATCCATAGCATTTGACCATATGATAGAAAATATATACAGATATCGTTGGTCCATATATAAATATTTTGAAATAATTTCAATGATTTTGGAAAGAAATATATGGTTAAATAAATATTGATTCTTAAGATGGAAATTATATATATAAATTTAGTAGTAATATTTGATTTAAATTAGAACTGATTTAATACACATAATATGGTTAAGTATTTATGTAAATCTATATTTCAAAAAGATTTTCTTGTAATAAATTGAATAATTAAGATTGGAAGATAAATTTAGATTTATTAAAAATGGTATTTAAATAAGGATTTATTTAATTAAATCGATTTGAAATTATTAAATGGGAAATCTAAAGGTATGATTTTTATAACTGGATTTTTGATTTAAGTGATTTAATGAATATCTCACGTTTAAATAAATTAAAATAAAATATTGAGTAAAATGTAATTTAAGATTACTTAAATGATATTGAATCAAATGAGCGAGCATTTCAAGACTAAATAATAATGAGGTTAATCGAGATCTTTATGAAACTGTTAAATCGAACATTTAAATATTAAAGCTTTGAACTATAATGGAATTTAAATGGGTTATTTTAAGATTCAGATCTGTACTTGAAATCAATATAGTTGATTGTTATTTAGAAACTAAATTGAATAAAAATGAGAATTTAGGTTGAACTAAAATTTGAAATTATTATTTAGAAAACTAAATTGAATAGAACTTAGTTTGAAACGTTGAATACTTAAAGTTTGAAATATATTGAAATATAAAGGGGTATTTTGTGACTACAAATCCGGATTTTGAGATTGATAAAATTGAAGTGGTTATTTAGGAATTGAGTTGAATTTTTAAATTGATAAATTGAAATTTGTCTAGATTTGAATTTTTGATTGGAGTAGATTTGAATCGTAACTGTGAAATTGATCAAATTTGAAAACAAATATGTTTGAAGTGAAATGATATTTTGTTTTTGAATAATAAATAAAATTGAGATGACCACGGTGACATAATGTATATTTCTACCCTATAGATAGTTCTAGGGATCCTTCGAGGATGGTTATTCCAAACGTCCTCTAAGTTAATTTTATTTCAGTTGATATTTCACTTGAGTTAGATTTATTGATATAAGAATGTTAATCCTGACTCGAGTGTTTTGCTTTACGCTCGGGTCAGACTGACTGATACAGCATTGAGACTCACCTTTGGAGTTTGGAGCTTCGCTTGGAGATCCAACTATCGCTTAGCTTTCAGCACTTCTAGTTGATTCGTTAAGAGAAGTCATCTGTTGCATTGGAGACTTCACTGTATTTGGGATATTCTGATGTATTTTATTTCTAACTTTGTTATATAGCACCTTCATGAACTACTATTCATTTATTCCGCTACGTATTATTGTATTACTCTGTATCTGTGATTCTATGATTGATATATTTACTGTTTATGTTTTGCCAAATTTAAATTAATAATTTGGTATTTTGAATTATCCAAGTCGGACATGTATAATATTATTGTCGATTTGAATGGTCCAAAATAGTGAGTCGTTACAGTTGGTATCAGAGCTTTGGCTCTAGGCAAAACTTAGCATATATGGTAAATTTATTTGCAGAATCACTTTCGTTCGAGTTGAATCTCTTCCTTTTGACTCGATTTCCTTTGAACTTTGGATCATTCCTTGTGGTTAAAAAAATTCATTCTTGTCTCTCTCTATTTATATTCTTCTGATTCTGGAGTATCCAATGACTCCACTGAATGATTTGTAAAGGGGGTGAAACTCCTTTACAATTAGCATTGATTCACCGGAGATTTATGTATCCCTCGGTTTAGATGCTACTATCTCTTGTTATTCTGAATTATATCTCTGGTGATCGAATGTCGAATTGCCTTAGAATTCTGCACCGACCTAATTTTGGAATCACGGTTGACCGGTAAAGGTCGCCCTTGATTTATAGAAGTATATCCATCTTCTATTTTGTAATTTAATTATCTCATCTTCGATCGAGTCTATCTTCGAATCAGGGTTCTATTGATTAGAGTTCCTCTAATTTAAATCTCTATCTTTGTCTCGAAGTCCATTCTTGAATCATCCTTTGCAAATCGGGTTTTGTTTGTATTTTGAAATTGTTTTATATGCCAAATTTTTTATTTGGGTAACTATGATTTTATTCTATATATAAAAGAGAAAATGTTTTCGATAAGGATTATATACCTTTAAAAAAACGAGAATTTGAAGTTTCGAAAAGATTTGAAAATTTGAAAATATTATAAGAAAATTTATTTATATAAAAATGATTTATAACTGAAAAGTTTTGAAGTTGAAATTGGAAAGATGGGACTCCGGTATTTTTGAAAATTGGTTTAAGATTCTGAAATATATAATAATAAGATTTGGAAGTATTTTATGAATAAGAAATGTTTCAAATGACTTCAAATGAGTTCCAAGGATTTCGAGAAAAAAATTCAAAGAAGTTTTCAAGAAAATAGAAGTCCAGAACTCACTTATGTTACTGGAAAATAATTTCGATGATGAGTGCACGCATCATCGACATTGATTTTCGAGTTTCAGAGTGGGGAGAGGCCACTTTAATAGCTTTGCTATGCGAGTGACTATTGTGAAACAAATTATTGATTTCAAATTTCGAAGTATAATTTGATATTCGAAAGATATAGGTATATATATTTGAAATAATTTAAAGTAAGCCGGTGTTCAAGCGTCGAGTTTTCGATTTGATTTAGTATAACTCTATTTATATAAAAAAAAAATTGATTTACTGTTTTGTTGCTGATTTTCAACTCTCGGATTTGAAATTTGATTTCATCGACTATTTTAAAGGTTTGAGCACTTCCAAATCAACGTTTAAAATTTTAAAACTAAGAAATTTCGAAGAGTATAAAATATTTGATAAAGAATATAAGTTTAGTTTTGTATGTTTAAAGTATGTAGAGTATGACTTAAGTAAATTTGAAACTTTTGTTAAATAAATAATTCCAAAATGGAAAATTGGATTTTTCATATAGAAATAAATAGTTAAAGGTTTTAAAGGGATAATTATAATTTTAGAAACTATTTTGAGTATAATTGATTTTGAGAAGAATATTTGGTTTGAAATTAGATTGGAATTAAAACCAGTACTTATATGGTGATTTTGGAAATGAATTTGTTTGACCTAAATTTTGTTGATTTGGAAATTTGGATTATTTTCTAAACCTATTATTTAAGAAACTTTGAAACTGAATATATTTAATTTGGAAGAAAATTTGGTGAAATCATATATGATCTTGAAACTGAAATGTTATTGAAACGAGAAATTTTTGAGAACCTTGATTTACTAAATACTTGATTTGGGAGTGGTCGAACTTATATAAAATGGATTTGTATAAGTATAAAGTTGATTTGAAATCTATTGATTTGAAAGATACTCAATTTGGAAAGAGAATTTTTTATAATCGAAGTCTATATAAGTATGATTTGATATACTATTGATTTGGAAAGTATTCGATTTGGAAAAGGAATCCTATATATAATGGACTTTATATAAGTATGATATTTGAAAGTATTCGGAAAGGTACTATATGATATATATATTTTCGAAGTAAAGATATGGAAAGTGCCTTCTGCTTTATATCCGCTTTTTGGCCACATTGTGGATTCATTCTATCGATATTATTCTCTCTGATATTTGGTTTTTCGGATGTGATACTCGAGTGTTTCCCACCGTGGTGTAACCCATGGTTTTTTTTCTCTCGCGACTGCATAGCGCAACTGCCTGGCTGAGTCTGGCCTAGGGGTACAGATTGTTTCCTGGGGGATCCAGGCGTAACCATTGTGTATCCTGCAATCTGTGTAGGTCGCATTAGTAGCGAAACTGCCTGGCTGAGATGGCCTAGGGGTACAGATTGTTTCCTGGGAGACCCAAGGGTAACCATTGTGTATCCTGCACCCTACTAGTCATCATGGCGTAACTCGCAGGGCTGAGAAAGCTTACGGATACAGATTGTTTCTTGGGGGATCTAGGCGTAACCATTGTGTACCTGCGAACCATGGTTGGACAAAGGTTTTGGTTTGATTGTTTCGTTTGGATTGTACTTTCCATATCTATTTTTTAAAGGTTTTTCAAGTATTTTCACTGGGTGTTGAAACAGGTCTACTAAGTACTTGAAGAATTTTAGCTTTGCGCTTGATCAACGCATGGCCAGCGTCTGCAAGAACGAGGATAAACTTGTTGAAACATCGAGTTATAAAAGTATTTTTGAAAGGAAAAATTCATTTCGATAAAAGTATTTTATTATAAAGGTATTTCCATATTTGAGATTAAAATTTTATGGTTTGATTTAATTATTCGAGCCCGATACTATCCCTTTGAACTTACCATATCTGCTCAGCCTTATTTATTCACCTATATTCCGTTTTTCCAAATCTACCCTCCTTTCCTTTTAGAATATAATCTTTAAAATATTGTTTATTTATATGTACGTGGTTTAATAGTAAATCATTAGTGTCATTAATATTTCAGAAGTTATTAATTTAAAATAACATATTTAAGAAATGAGTATTAATTTATCTATAATGTTGAAAGTGTCTTAAGATAAATTAGTAAATTTATAAACTATGGATTTAATGTTGTCAAATAACTTCCTTGAAAATATAACCAAGGATGTGAATAACAGTTCCAAATAGTTTTCATACATATATTTATAAAGGTGTTATTTAAACATATAAATGTTATGAAATAAAATTTTACATTTGGATCACGTATAGTTAAATGTGGCAAATGATACATTTTCATCAAAAATTAAGGAAGTATATTTTAGGGTGTGATTCTGTTCAATTTAAGTCAGTAATAATTGATGTTCATAAAATAATTTATTTTAGGAAATTCAAGGCACAGCTGTCTTATTTGCCATCATTTCTTTTATTTATTTTCAAACGATTCGTTTTGCCTTTATAACGTGTCCTTCCATATTTATTCTTGCTGTCCAATCAAGTTCTTAATTGCTTTGACTGTTTCTAAAATAGTGTGTAGCTGTTACTTTTTCTACCTTAAAATTTCAATTGCTTAATAATTTTTCCAATTCACAAATAGACTTCCCCATTCCTAGCCATTTATAAACTTTGAAATCGTAGTCCTTGCCTTTCGTTATTCTCCGTTTTATAATAATAATTGAAATTTATAGCCGTTTCAGTATATAACTGTTACATGTTTTATACTCATTTAATTTCAGCAGTCCATTGCCTTTAATTTTTAAACTGTTCCATTTTCTTCCCAGGCAATAGCTCACATTTCATTTCGCTTATAAATCAGTTTCCACTTTTACTCACCTGCTCATCTTTTCTTCCATCTATCCGTTTAATAGTTATATATAAGTTATAATACATTTCCTTGATTCATCTCCTTTCCTTTTTTCATTGACATATTAATTCTGGAAAGTGATTAATTTAAAAACCCATCTTCCCCTCATTTCTTTAAACTTTCAGCTAAATTTTAGCTTGTGACCGTTGTTGTACATTTCATTAAAGAGGTACATTACCTTATTAATCTCTGGAATTTAAGGGTGAAAATTTTATTTTTCTAACCTTTCCTTTCCTACGCTCCCTGTTTCCACTTCTTTCATTATGACCATTCATTATATATATACACTACAGCTGGAAAGTTATATAAACTTAGATACGTTTTGTATTTATTAAAAATTTAAAGCTCACCTTAAATTATGCAAAGCATTTTTCCTCTACCTTTATAACTTTGGGTTTATACCTACTGTTGCTTCCTCTTCCTCCTTGAAGCCTATTTTCTTTCTTTCCCAAGTTGTTACAACGCCTCTTCAAGGCCATAACTGCATACCCCTATCGCCATCACCCTTCAGACACTCGTCACCACTAGCATGCATACGTTTGCATATATTAGGTATAGTACTTCAGATTGTTAGCATATATATATATATATATATATATATATCAGTGAATTTGTTACATGGTTTATATTATCTTGGTTTCCCTGTTTTCAGTTTAATAGTATATTATACAAATTTTGCAGCGTCTATTATATGGTTTTTATATATATATATATATATATGTCAAAGTTATTCTTTTCTATATATAAATGTATTTGTGTATATATGTATATATGCTGTTATATTAGTTTATAAAATAAAAATTTCCTTTTTCGGCTGCTGTATGTGAAGATGCTTTTTGATCTAATTTGTTTAAGCTTAGTATTTTGTTTTTTATATAATATTATAAACGTGAATTTGATTTAAGTGAAGCTGTTCGTATCATGTTATTAAATGAAATAATATAAGGTGATTTAAAAATATGTATACTTTTTTTTGAATATTTTTGGGGTTTTGTTGGTTTTGTTATATATTACTCTTTTTAAATGCAATGTACTGGAAACAACAAAATAGGTGAGTGAGAAAAAGAACGAAAACCATATATATATATATATATATATATATATATATATATATATATATATATATCTAAGCATTCGAGTTTATACATTTGGTATGTAAGTATATGGTATTTATAACGGTTTTGAAAGTAAATTTTAAGCATGTCTAAACGGTTTATGTCGTAATGGTTATATTATTATTTAAATATAAGTATCACATGCGCAGGTTTTAAGTGTATATAGTATATTTATAATATAAAGTTTATTAAGTTGTAATAGTTTATATAGTTTATATTTTATAAGATAAAGTTTAAAAGTTATATACCGGCAGTTGATATGTTGCAATGAACATACATTATATATAAGTTTTTATTTTAATAAGTATTATTTCAACATATATATTGCATATATGTTTGATTTTTTTTATTGTATATGTGTTTGGTTTAAAAACAATGATTTGAAATGTATGTACATTAAATTTAGAATGTGTTTTATATATGTAAATAGTTATATATAATTATATATATAATTGTAAGTTCACTTATATCATTCATCTTCATCGATCTAGTTCTAATTTGAATTCGATTTTTTTTCTCTTCCATTTATCAACTTTGTTCGTCGTGCCTGTTTTCTTCACCGAATCGTGTCGATCTAGCGTTGCTTTGGAATTCGTAACTAAACTTCATTGTCTATTCTCTTTAGCCTCGGAAGGTGAGCAATCATTCACGATTAACGTTCTTATATTTATTAAATTTGATTTCAATTGAAACAACAATGGAAGTATGCTGCTGTAGTTATTTAAATTGTTATATTTATGCTATTATCCATAACTGTTCACTTGTGGGATATGACACCATACCTATTGTTTATATTATACTGTTATTGATGATATATGCATGTTGTTATATTATTATCACTCTGCAAGTGCCCTGTTAGTATAGTATTCACTATGGGTTTAAATGATACATACCCGAACGGACTTTAGGATAGGAGAAAATCATTATGGGTTGAAATGATAAACCCAAGCGATTTTCATTTAATTGAATTTGGGATTACGGGTGAAATGGTATCCACCCGTATATATTTAGTGGACGGATTGAAATGATAAATATCCGTAGCACTTGACCATATGATAGAAAATATATACAGACACCGTTGGTCCATATATAAATATTTTGAAATAATTTCAATGATTTTGGAAAGAAATATATGGTTAAATAAATATTGATTCTTAAGATGGAAATTTTATATATAGTTTTAGTAGTAATATTTGATTTAAATTAGAACTGATTTAATACACATAATATGGTTAAGTATTTATGTAAATCTATATTTCAAAAAGATTTTCTTGTAATAAATTGAATAATTAAGATTGGGAGATAAATTTGTATTTATTAAAAATGGTATTTAAATAAGGATTTATTTAATTAAATCGATTTGAAATTATTAAATAGGAAATCTAAAGGTATTATTTTTATAACTAGATTTTTGATTTAAGCGATTTAATGAATATTTCACGTTTAAATAAATTAAAATAAAATATTGAGTAAAATGTAATTTAGGATTACTTAAATGATATTGAATCAAATGAGGGAGCATTTCAAGACTAAATAATAATGGGGTTAATCGAGATCTTTATGAAACTGTTAAATTGAACATTTAAATATTAAAGCTTTGAACTATATTGGAATTTAAATGGGTTATTTTGAGATTCAGATCTATACTTGAAATCAATATAGTTGAATTGTTATTTAGAAACTAAATTGAATAAAAATGAGAATTTAGGTTGAACTAAAATTTTAAATTATTATTTAGAAAACTAAATTGAATAAAATTTAGTTTGAAACGTTGAATACTTAAAGCTTGAAATATATTGAATATAAAGGGGTATTTTGTGATTACAAATCCAAATTTTGAGATCGATAAAATTGAAGTGGTTATTTAGGAATTGAGTTGAATTTTTAAATTGATAAATTGAGATTTGAGTAGATTTGAATTTTTGATTGGAGTAGATTTGAATCGTAACTGTCAAAGTGATCAAATTTGAAAACTAATATGTTTGAAGTGAAATGATATTTTGTTTTTGAATAATAAATAAAATTGAGATGACCACAGTGACATAGTGTATATTTCTACCCTATAGATAGTTCTAGGGATCCTTAGAGGATGGTTATCCCAAACATCCTCTAAATTAATTTTATTTCAGTTGATATTCCACTTGAGTTGGATTTATTGACATAAGAATGTTAATCCTAACTCGAGTGTCTTGTGTTTTGCTTTACGCTCGGGTCACACTGAGTGATACAGCATTGAGACTCACCTTTGGAGTTTGGAGCTTCGCTTGGAGATCCAACTATCGCTTAGCTTTCAGCACTTCTAGTTGATTCGTTAAAAGAAGTCATCTGTTGCATTGGAGACTTCACTGTATCTGGGATATTCTGATGTATTTTATTTCTAACTTTTTTATATAGTAGCTTAATGAACTACTATTCATTTATTCCGCTGTGTATTATTGTACTACTCCATATCTGTGATTCTGTGATTGATTTATTTACTGTATATGTTTTGCCAAATTTTAATTAACAATTCGGTTTTTTGAATTATCCAAGTCGGACATGTATAGTATTATTGTCGATTTGAATGGTCCAAAATAGCAAGTCGTTACAGGTCAGCCTGAGCATTTCAGGGTTTGAAGATCTTACTTCTGGAGGACGAAGACGAAGATTGTATTACAATTATTTACTATAGTGTTCCACTGCATCACATTGTTCCGCTGCATTGTTATTTATTATTCTTTGGTATGTGTAACTCTGATTCTATATTGTATTAGTATAATCAAATGTTTTGCAAACAGCTTTAGGAACAGTTATTTGATTATTATATTTTGTCGTTCCGCTGCAAAATTCTGTTTTGTTTTCTTTCTTCCTTCCTTTTTCTTATTTACCCCAATAACAATTTGACCTTTTGTATGGTTTAAGCCTGACATGTGTGGTTTATCGTCGATTTAAAGTGTACAACAAGGCGGGATGTTACAGAACATTTATTTCAATTTAACTACATAAATGGATATATATCATTTCAACCCATAATGAAATGATATAGGTATATATCATTTCATCCTATTTCTTAGTTCATTTCAAACAATCCAAATGACAATTTATAGGATGTTAAATAATAAATAGGGTGATAACCAGGGATATGTCAAAATAATAAACAACCATACATCCAATGTCAATCAATAGGCATCCAATTACAATCATCATCCAAATCAACCAAAATATCACAACCGTTACTAGTTAGCAATTGTCGGGTATTTAACTAGAAAATTTTAATACCAATTTAAATGTAAATTCAATTCAATATCAAATTCAATTAAAATGAAAATTTATTCTACCAAACAGCAATTAATAAAATTTTATCACTTCATGATTTTAATTCAACTAACATCGGAAAACTTTTTATTGCGTTAGTGGGTTTAATCACTAACCTTTGATTTTTAAGTCCACTAAACATCCAATACAAGCCTAAAATCTCAATTGTATCCAAATTCAACCAAACTAGATTCGTATTGTCTGGAGTTTCATACGAATCCAACGGAAGAAACCATGCGTTAATCGAAGTTCATATGCAAAAGTTATTTGAGTTAGAAGTTTAAATTTAAATTAAATAAAATAAAGAAGGGAAAATAAGTAATGAACCATCTCCTACCAAACCCTCACATTCGAACAGAAACACCAAACCCATTGGCCACCATTCGTCAACCGCCCACCGCTCACCGCCGTGCCTAAAGACCGCCTTGCCCAGATCCAACCACGCTGCTGCTTTGCCCTCCTCCGGCCGCACATCTCCACCGCACATATGTCCCTAAGGTGCCATCGTTCAAATTACCACCACTTCATGCCAAATTCTGGTGAAATCGTGCACCTTTGAAAAGATCCAAACCATTAGACTGACTCCGTACATCGTCCTCTACGCAGTGATCTTCTCCCATAGATGAAGATCCACCGTTGATTCCAAACCCCAGGATGAGCTGTCGAGAATGTTGCATCAAATTCTGATCAAACAGAGCCCCTAATCAAAAAAAGAATTGCAGATGCTCATTCCGTTCTCAAGAGCTTCGCGATGATATATAATATGATAGGGTTTGCACAATTTGAATTTCTGAACTAGATTTGAAATCGAAAATTAGGATTTTGGGATATTCACCATTGAAATGGAAGTTAGATCTGAAAATACGTACAGAAAAATAGAATAGAAGGCTGCTAGAGTTTTATAACAATATATATATATATATATATATATATATAGACAAAGATGGGACATGAATAGATGGTACAAATATAAACTGGGTCAAAACGATAACAAAGGTCTGAAAACCCGTTTCATTCCTAAAATGAAAATAGGTCACTCTATATATTGATATATAGGTTTTCAATATTTTTAAACTCAACGAAACTAATTTCAAACCTTAATTCTATTGCATATAGAAGTTAGCTTTAAAATCAAATTATATTTATTTTTACACGTTAATTAAAACGAATTATTATTAAACTAATTTAATCACTTTTAAATTCTAAATTAAAAGTTTTCGATCATCATCCTTGATTAAATAGGAATTAATAATCTTTTAAAATTAAATTTTCCGTGTTAAATCCAAGATTTTAATATTAAATTAATTTCAACATTAAATTACGATTGTAATAAAATCCTAGTTCATCATATTTTAAATCTCAGACAAATTCTTTTAATTTGATTTACATGTCCTTTATAATAAATCAATGTAACGACCCGTAAATTTTTTAGGTTTTATACGTAATTAACTGAACTTTTGTGAAATTTTGAATAAAAAAATGTGAAATATAAATTTGATGTTTGAATTATGTCTAATTAAAGATAGCAAATGGTAAATTTTCAATTAATAAAATGGAAGTATATTTTATTGTGTAATTTTATTTAAAGTCAAATCAGTTAATAATTGATGATAGTAAAATGTTTTCCAAACCTGAATATTTTATACAATAAATTTGTAAATCTTCTTCTAAGTGAGGCATCATATTTCATTTCTTCAATTTTTAACCGCAATTGCTCTGTTTATCTTATTTCTGGCAAATTAGTAGCATCTTTGGTACCGATTATCGAATTTTGACAGAATGATCACATCATTGATATCTGTATATCATTTTGATCGTCTTGTCGTACTGATCTCCATAGCCCATTCATTTGTGTGTTTTGGTGTCCGGTGCGCGACGATACCGGCGAAACAGATAATCACATCAGTATCTGTTTTAACTTTTTCCTCTGCCCATTCAAATTCCCCAATGATTGAAAACTAACAGCTCTTTACATTTATTAATTCATAAATTCCCGTGCCTGACTTTCAATGCGTTGCCATTTCATTTCGGGTCCGTTTTTTTTCTATTTATTCTATTTTCAAAACGTTCTATCTTCTATTGGCAAATAAATATAATACTTTATTTCATTTTTTCTAGCTGGATTATCTCCTTTGTTCCCAAGACTACTTCCCTTCCTCTCGTTTTATTCCCTCAACACCATGCCACGAACCCAACTACCTACGGCCTTGCCGCCCATCACCACAGTGCTCGGCCACCGCCCAGATTCCCTATCACCTAGCCGAAACCCCAAACTGCCAAGACCTTCCATGAACCACTGCCTTCCATTTCCTTTATCCTGTCCATCCTTGCACCTCGAGCCATAACAGGCCATCGTCACCCCTGTCGCCGCATAGTTCACCATCCACCGAGACCATCTCCTCGCCCTCCAGCCCAACCAAGCCTGGCCCCACGCTTCAACACCTCTCCGGCCTACCCAACAAGCCTAACTTTCGCCACCTCATCCTCATTTTATTTTCATGCGTAAGTGTTTAAATATGTTATGCGTGTTTATTTGTTTTGTTATATTATATGTTAGTGTATATAGATTGTTTATACATATATATATATTAATTTTACAATTTCTCTTCCTTTATACTATATATTTATACATGATTTTTTAGGGTAGATGTATATATGTTAGTTGCTATCTTTTTTGTATGCAATGGGTGCTGTTAGAGATTAGTTTGACATGTTGATTATACGCATATTATATACATATATTATGTTTATATAAATTTACTTTGTATACCTCTTTTATGGATAAGTATGTATGGTTGCAAGTTTATATATTTATATAAATTTTGTTTGGCTATAGTTTATATACTTGTTTGGATCATATGAGTTTAGTTTATGAAAATTGTATAGTATTGTATATTATATTATATATATGTTTTCATAATAAAGTGTGTTTATATATATTTTATATGTATATTGTATATACTAGTATGTTTGTTTAAAGTTTGTACTATAGAAGTTGTTATATATATTAGTTAATATGTATTTTTGTTTGCTGAGTACGATATATAGGTATACTTAAGCCATATAATTTGGTGTATATGTATAGTTATATAAGTTATATGGTTTATATATTATATAAGAGAGTGATTTAAGGAGTATTTTCTATAATTGCTATTGTATGTATGTGTGTATATATATATATACATGTTTACAGAAATACAGGCAGGTGTATTTATATAGATATACATGGCTAGTAATGAACTTTGAATATGATGTATAAGTATGTTGACTTCAAAACAACTATATATATAAGCTCCAGTTGCTGTTGGTATGTAAGCAGGTTTAATTAAATATTATATTTCAAAGAGTACATATATGTGTTTTGTTATTATTTCGGGACACGTCTATATTTATATAAAAATTATATTTACGTTAATATTAATATTTTGGGAAATATATTGATGTATATATGGTTACCTACGTTAGTGATAATGTTTAAAATGTATTTTAGGAAATTTTAAAAGAAATGTATGAAATTATAAACACTGATTTTTGAATTTTAAATATATAGATTTTCGTGTGGATATTGGTTTTTAAGATATATGTATAGATTTTATTTTGATGGGTGTTTCAAGTTGAGTATTGATTTTAAGAAAGTTTACAATACTTATTTGTTTTAGTTTATCAAGCAAATTTGATTCATTCCCATCGATTTCCGGTTTATCAGCTTGTACGTCGAACTCTTGTCCATCGTGCTTTACTTTGGAATTCATGCTTGGATTCGTAGCTCATCTCCTTCTCGTTCATCTCTAACCTTGAAATGTGAGCAGTCACTCATGATTAACGTTCTTATATTTATGAAATTCGATTTCAGTTGAAATGACAATTGAAATATGGTGCTGTTAGTTATTTAAGTTGTTATATATATGCTATTATCTATAACTGTTCACCTGTTGGATATGACAATATATCCTATTGTTTATGTTTTATTTAATCATGATGATATATGCCTGTTGTTATATGTTATATTTTATCATATATGTTCTTACTCTGCAAGTTTCCTGTTAGTATAGTATTCCCTATGCGTTGAAATGATACATGCCCGAACGATCTATAGAATAGGCGGAAATTGTTATGGGTTGAAATGATAAACCCAAGCGATTTTCATTGAATTGAATTTGAGATTGCAGGTTGAAATGATATATACCCGTACATATTTAAATTGTGGATTGAAATGATAAATATCCGTATCACTTGGCCATGCGATAGAAAATTATATAGAAACACCGTTGGTCCATATATATATATATATATATATATATACATGTTTTAAAAATGATTTCCAAGGTTTTGAAATGAATATATTGGTTTTAGTAAATATTGATTTTAAGATATTATATATATACATGTTATTTTATAAGGGTTTAAAATTTAGATTTTTAAATTTATACGTTGAAATTATATTTTAAGATAGATTTATAATGATTTTTATAAGTATAGTTGGGAAGTGTTAGCACCAAAATTGGTCACTAACACCCTTAGAAATATTGTTAAGAGAGATTAGTGAAGAAAGCAAATTAAAATAGAGAACAAAGTACAAATTTAAATGCAGAGAACAAGAACACCAAATTTATAGTGGTTCGGCGTAATTGCCTACGTCCACTTTGATCTTAATCTTTATTGCTTTCTCCATTACTTGATTACAGATACAATCTGTAAATCAATCACTTGAATACAAGTTTGAATGAAGAAGAAGAGAGTATAAAAAATGGCAGAGTCTCCCCAGTGTTCTCAGAAAAAGATCCCCCTATTTATAGAAAAAGGTGGGTTGGACTTCCCTAGCGGGCCTGGTAGCTGAATACCTCATCCCAAATGGAGTGGTATCCGTGTGCCGAACTGAGCAGGCCAAACGGCCAAATCCTGAACCATCCTCTTCATGCCGAATGGTGCGTTTGTTGCATGGGAAGAGTAGACGGAGCAACAATTGAAGCCGGTCATGCTTGGGAGAATGCCGAGCCATCTTTGTATGCCGGATGTCCTTTGTATGCCGAACGAGGCGCTTGTCCGAATGCTCCTGGATGCCGAGCGATATCTTGACCAAATGAAGCCTTTAGACGAATGCTCCTGGATGCCGAACGATATCTTGACCGAACAGAGTCTTTAGCCGAACGATGCCTTTGGCCGATCGCTCCTGGATGTCGAACGATATCTTGACCGAACGGAGTCTTTAGCCAAACGATGCCTTTGGCGGATCGCTCCTGGATGCCGAGTGATATCTTGGCCGAACGAAGTCTTTAGCAGAGTATTAAGTATCCTGGTCAAGTATCCAGGAAACACTTGCCCACCAAAGTGTATTACGTGACCGAACGTAGTACTCTTTGAATTACGTATCCCCCAAACTCCGCTTCGAACCTTGGCCCATCACTCTTGGGGATTGCTCTCTTGTGAATACCAGTTGTGAAGGTGTGTGCCGAACAGTGTAGCCGAGGACGAACGATGTAATCAAAGCCGAACATCCCTCGTATGCCGAACAAGATGATGCCGAACGAGGTGGCTTTGACCGGTTCTACCGTTTATCGTCGTTTCGCCTTCTTCTTCTTCCCTATAAAGGCCAGTGTCTTCCTCCTTCTTCTCTTTCCACTTTCTACCTCCGCTACCTTGTACTCCCCAACCTCACCAGTTAACAGCCTTCACAGATCTATCAAACCCTTTCCAAGTTTCGACCTTCTAACTAGGTACTGATTCTTCTACCTAAATCCTTTCCCATAACTAAAAAAGTTTTTATGTTCAAGTTCGTAGATTGAGTCGAGTCTTGATTGAGGTGGTTTAAGAGTTTTTAGAGTTAAATGATGAGGGGGAAAGGAGGAGTGATTAGAGACGAGCTTATTAGGAAGCTGTGGGGAGACGTGTTGTGGTTTGGCAGAGTTACCTTGTGCCGAACGAGATTGGAGGAAGAAAGAATAGAGGAGGAGCAGGAGATAGTTGGGATGCTAAGCGGCATGGTCTGGCATGATTTGCCGAGTGCTCGGCCCTCGTTGTTCGGCAAGGACGGTGGAAGTGAGTAATTGCCAAGCGTTGGATTTCGGCGTGACTCATCACATGCCGAACGGTGGTATGGAAGGTTAGGGAGGAAGCATGAGTTAGTTGGGATGCCGAACGTTACCTTGTCCAGGCAGAACTTAGGCCGGACGTTATTTTGGCCGAACGATAGTTTGCCCAGTCGACAGTTAGGCTGAACGATAATGGATGCCGACCCATATTTCAGCCGAACAATACTTAGGCCGAATAAACATAAATGCCAAACCATACTTAGGTCGAATTAACATAAATGCCGAATCATACTTAGGTTGAACAATCATAAGTGTCGAACCATACTTAGGCCGATCGAACAATTGCCTTGCCTAATCACATTACAAGACAGGGACAGAAACTCCAGCATACTAGTATATCAAATTGATTTGGACTGGTAACCCCCTAATTTCAGCAGACATAAACCTGAACTTAAATTGACACAACTGGATAACTTCTTCTAACTTTTTCTGAATCCGAAACCGTAAACACCATAAGGCAGGCTTTTGGAGATGGTTAACGACGACGGTCTTCGAAGGCGATGACTCGAAGCTTAATTTTATGTTATTAACTCTGTGACTTTCAATTTTTCAGCACTTATATACGATTGACCGCACTAGTTCAAACACCACATGGGGGGAATATTTGTGTTGTTAATTCTAACGTCGAACGTTTTTAAAGTATAGTTCACATAGGTGTTTAGCCGAATTCACTATTTATTGAAGATGTCTAAAAAATCCTGCTCCGCCACGATCTCTAACAAACCGGGAGCATCCTTTCGACAGGAAATTGCAGATGTTTCAAATCCATCAACCTCCTCTGCACATAACTTAGCCCCCGATGCCCTGGAGGCATCGATTTTCTTGGATAATCCTGTCAATTCACAGGCTTCAAAAGTCAATGAAGTTGCGCTCCGGCGAATATGCTCCATCCATGGAATACCTTTTGACGATGTGTTGGTTCCATTGGGGCACGACCGGCCACACTTGCCGCCAGTTGGATACACTACGTGCAATAAATTCATGTGGTGGGTTGGCAGTGTGCCACCGTTCAATTTGTTTCTTCGAGATGTGCTGCAATACGTCGACATCGCCCCGTCGCAGTTGCACCCGAACGGTCACGCCTTCATCTATGGCACTTACATACTCTTCATGACCATCTTCTCTAGGCCTCCCACTCCTGGCGACATCAGATACATTTATGATCAAGAAGCAAAGAGATAGCCCCTCCTTTGTGTTCCTCGAGCCGCACTGCAAATGCCAAATTTTAACTGGGGCGTGGAGCGAGTTTTCCCTTTACAAACAGGAATGGTTCTATTTGCGTTGCCCCCTGGTTTCACGAGGAGATGGGTCGAAGGAAGTAAGTCTTCTTCTTGGAACGATACTCATGTTTTGGTCGAAGCTATGCCTATTCTAACTCTTGTTTCATCTTCTCAGGTATCAATCCACATCCCAATGACCGCGGATATTCTGAGGCCGTTGAAGCTATTAGAGCTATTCCCGCCGAAGAACAAGACATCTGAACTCTTATCTCAAATGAGTCACTATCGAGGTTCGGATTATTAGCAGAAGGTCAGCGGGTAAGTCTTCCTGAAGGCGTTACTGTACCCAGGCTGGTCCCTGGCAAAGGGAAAAAGTTATCTGAGTCGTCAGCACGCCACACTCCTGATGTACAAGAAGAGGGGGAAATCAAGGAGGGTGAAACACCCAAAGCATAAAGTGAGAATTTGGGTCCAGTCCAAGATCCTATAGTTGAAGTGCACGATATCGAAACGTCATCTTCTCCTTCACAGAGGAAAAAGGGATTGACGTACAAGATCAGAAAGGATAAGGTTGGCGGATCTTCGAAAGTTACGCTTATTCCGACGGAGAAAGAGGCTTCTTCGCAGCACGTAGAAAGTTCTTTAAAGGGGTTATCGAACCTCTCCATTCTGGATGATCTTCTCAATTATGACTTTGACGATCCGGAGGCATTCAAACTTCATTCGCCCATCAGAGACGACGCGGGCGCTCCAACCCAGAGTCAGGGAGAGAAAACTACTATTAGCAAAGCGACTGGTCCGTTGGGGGGAAACACTAAGACACACACGAACAATTGCACTTCATTTTTCGCTTGGACTTTTGTCGTCACGCTACTCTTTGCTAATTCGCTGTTATTTGAATTCTGTACAGGTGGTATGAGGCATTCACATGGATTCGATCGCCTTCGTGGCTCGTATGTTCTTTACCACTCTGGATGGGACTCGGTTCCGAAAGACGTCGAGATAGGGATGGTGACGGCGATAAAGTCTATCATTCCCAAGACTCGTCATCTCGAAGGAAACTTATTATCAGCCAAAATACCACCAGGATACCTCTTCTCATGCGGAATAAAGTAAAGACAAGCACGACCATAAGAGGTCGCAACCTGATGCTCCTCAGAACCAGCACTCCGACTCCTCTTCCACTCGACAGTCCTAAGATTCTTACAGGAGGGGCGAACTTTCAAAGCCGTCTACTCTCGCTCCTACAACAGACCCAACAGTATCAGAGAGGATGGCCGAACTTAAAGATAAATTTTCGAAAATCTGCTTCGATGGCCTGAAATTATGCCAACGATTCACCCTATTCCCGGACATGCCAAACAGAGTGCCCTTTCCTGTATGAATGATGTCTATGTTCAACATGACGCATTTGTTCATATAGCTGATAAACTTTCTGAAGTTTCCGTGGAGCGCTAGCATGAAATCGACCGCCTGAAGCTTGAGGCTATCCACGACAAGGATATCATTAAAGCTCAGGATGAAGAAATTGCCACTTACAAGTCTGAGCTTGAGGTCGCCCATTAGAACGCTAACGACACTGCTGAGGCAGTTGCTCGTCTGATGTCAACTCATAAGAAAGAACTTGACGAGGCGATTCAATAATGTGGGGCCTTGGCTCTAGAGAAGGACTCAGTTCAGAAGGAGAGGGATGCACTCAGCCTCCGCGTCAAAGAACTTGAGGAGCAGCTCCGCCGGGAGAGGGGAGAGAAAACGGCTGCTCAAGAAGAGTCACAACGTTACTGTGACGAAATCGTTACTACTCGACTCTTAAAGGAAAAACTTGAGGCCGAGCTCTCCCAGGTTGAGGTGATAAAGAGTGAAGCCCGAGAAGAGGGCAAGAAGACAGCGTTCGTGGATATCGATTCGCGTCTCGAGGCGGCTAGAGAAGAGGGCAGGGAAGAGGTCAAAAGCATGTTTGACCCGCTAATTGCTGAGTTCAACGCCCGTGTTCTCATGCATCGATACTTGACTTTTTGGGCGAGGGCTACCTTGAATCTTTAGCCGAGGCATGGGAGGCTTTGACAGAAATCAGGAAGGCCGAGCATGGCACCGAAGAGATTGATGAGGGGGCATTGATAAAAGAATATCTCAAGGAAAATGAGCCTTCGGACTTGTCGGCGGCCAAAGCTATCTATTGCAAAGGCTCCCCCTCATAAAAGGGAAAGAAGTTATTACTAGTCCATCCGGGTCCGTGCCTCCAGCTCATGCGCCTATTCGATCAGCCGATCGGTCGATACTCGATCCATTCGAGCAGCATATTAGTTACAATCCGGAGGACCCTGGCCTTGGTGTCCATATTATGTCCCCCATTTCGGAGCGTGAGACCCCCCATCACGGCTGAGAGCCTATCGGAAGTTGGTAGATACCTCTTCACTTTGAGGTTCCAAATGTTGACATCCTAGGACTATTGTATTCTAATGCTTGTTTTCCATGTTTTCACGCAGGTCGTTCCGATCCCAGGCCCACTCCAAGGAGCTATGTCGCCAAGGAGGTGGAGGAGAAGAAAGGTAAGGTTAGTCAGGCAGGAGAAGCTCCCGGGCCAGATGCTCTGGTGATTGGGGCGCTAGATGAAGACAAATCTGAGACATCTTCTCCCATCGAGGGAAGTTATGAAGTAGAGATCACAGGCGCCTCCGAACACACGTCTGAGCTGAGTATGAAGGAGCGGCTGGAGAAAGAGAAGAGAGAAACGACCAAGATCAAGGTCGAACCTCAAGCCATGGACTCCGACAATCCTTTGAATAAGCCGCTGAAGATCATTCTCCCTGGCAGGTCTGAACCCGTGGATGTCCCTCATACTTCTCCGGCTGTCACTCCTCCATCAAAGAAGGGTACTAAGAGTAAACACGGAGGAGAGGGGTCATCTGAGAAGACAACGGAGGTGAAGAGGAAGAAGAAGCATAAGAAGTAATCATTACTCTCGTTCAGCGAGAGTCAGTTTAGATTAGGCAAGTACTTTTGTTTTCTTAGTTTGTGTAAATATACTTTTGACTCCGAGCTTCAAAGGAGTTGTAATGGAAACTTATATTTGATGAATAAAACTTAGTTTTTCTGTCTTTCCATGGCTCTTGTCGTTCAATTTTCTTTGTGATTTTGATTCAAATCCAAGCTATTGTGAATATAATAGACCTCTCGGTTCATCTTCATATAGCTCGGAAATTCTTTGAGAACTATCTGTTTTTTCTTCCATGCCCCGAGCACTTAGAATATTTTCTAATACGCAAACTGAAGGCTCGATGTCTTCAAGTCATTTATATCCAGTCCGTCTTCAGCGAAACTGGTCATTTAAATCGTTTATACTTGAGTCCGCGCTTCATGGGCTTAGAGTACTCCAGTCTGCACTCCGGGGACTTGGAGATTTTAAGTTGTTTATACTCGAGCCCGCGCTCTGGGGACTTAGAATACCCCAGTCCACGCTCCGGGGACTTGGAGATTTTAAGTCATTTATACTCGATTCCATGCTCCGGGGACTTAGAGTATTCCAGTCCGCGCTCCAGGGACTTGGAGATTTTAAGTCGTTTATACTCGAGTCCGTGCTCCGGGGACTTAGAGTACTCCAGTCCGCACTCCGGGGGCTTAAAGATTTTAAATCATTTATACTCGAGTACGCGCTTCGCGGACTTAGAGTACTCCAGTCCGCACTCCGCAGACTTGGAGATTTTAAGTCGTTTATACTTGATTCCTCGCTACGGGGAATTAGAGTACTCCAGTCCGCGCTCCGGGGACTTGGAGATTTTAAATCGTTTGTACTCGAGTCCGTGCTCCGGGGAATTAGAGTACTCCAGTACGCACTCCGGGGACTTGAAGATTTTAAATCGTTTATACTCGAGTCCGCGCTCTAGGGACTTAGAGTACTCCAATCCGCACTCTGGGGACTTGAAGATTTTAAATCGTTTATACTCGAGTCCACGATCTGGGGACTTAGAGTACTCCAATCAGCACTCAGAGGACTTGAAGATTTTAAATCGTTTATACTCGAGTCCATGCTCCGGGGACTTAGAGTACGCCAGTCCGCACTCCGAGGACATGAAGATTTTAAATCATTTATAATCGAGTCCGCGCTCCGGGGACTTAGTTTACTCCGGTCCGCACTCCGGGGACTTGGATATTTTAAGCCGTTTATACTCGAGTCCGCGCTTTGGGGACTTAGAGTACTCCATTCCGCACTCCGAGGACTTGAAGATTTTAATTGTCCGTGCGCGTTCGTACATTGGACGAAATAACATAATTTTATTTGCCCGTCATTGGATCATCATTTGTAGAGACATTAGTAATTCACGGAAAAGATGGCTTCAAGCCTTTATTAATGAGAGCAAGCTAAATTTCTTTATTACATGCCATGAATTAGAAATAAAAGCATACTGGAAATAAGTGCAACTAATACATGAAAGAAATAGACTAAGTATAATAATGCAGCAAGTGCTCGCTGTTTCATGCTCGGGTGTGTGTCGCACCATTGACGGTCGCTAGCTTGAAAGTTCCTTCTCCAAGCTTTCGTTCGATGACGTATGGACCTTCCCATGCGGGATTCATATGAGACGGGATCGAGGAAAATTTGTTTCAAAACGAGGTCTCCCACACTAAAAATTCTTGGTTAGACCTTCTCGTCATAATATTTAGCGACTCTATGTCTGTATGCAGCCGCTTTCAAATTGGCTTCTTCGCGTTTTTCATCAATGAAGTCCAATGATTCCAATAAAAGATTCTGGTTCGACTCGGGGTCATAATAAGTTACCCGATGTGATGGGACTTCAAGTTCCACGGGTGTGACAGCTTCCGTGCCATATTCCAAAGCGAATGGACTGTGGCCAGTCGCGGTCTTGTGGGTGGTCCTGTAGGCCCAAAGTGCTGTTGGAAGTTCATCCACCCACCTGCCTCTAGCCTTTTCCAAACGTTTTTTCAATATGTACTTGATTATCTTGTTTACGGCTTCCACTTGTCCATTGGCCTTCGGGTGAGAAACCGCTGCAAACTTCTTTTCAATGCCATATTTCTGACAAAATTCTTTGAACTCCTTGCTTTCGAATTGAGTCCCATTGTCTGTAATAATGGTCTATGGAAGGCCGAAGCGGCATATGATATTTCGTACGACGAAGTTAATAACCTTCTTGGTGGTTATCATGGCCAGAGGCTCTACTTCTGCCCATTTGGTGAAGTAGTAGACCGCAACTATTGCATATTTCGCTCCACCTTTGGTTATGGGTAAAGAACAAACTAAGTCAATTCCCTACATTGCAACAAATGGCCAGGGACTAACCATTGTGTGAGTTCTGTCAGCGGAGCTCTCAGGATTTTTTCATATATCTTGCATTTATCACATCTTCTCACATAGTCTGCAGCATCCCGTTTCATAATTGGCCAGTAGTATCCATAACGGAGGATCTTCTTTGCTAATGTCTACCCCCCAGTATGGTCGCCGCACTCTCCTTCATGGACTCCCTCCAGGACTCGTTTTGTCTCATCATAGGCAATGCATCAGAGTAGTGGGGTCAAGAATCCCCTTCGATACATTATTCCATCCTATATTACATAACGAGAAGCCTTATGAAGGACTTGTTGTCTTTCGTTCCTTTCTTTGGGCAAGATCTTGAATAGCAAGTACTGCTTGATTAAGGTCATCCACGATTCCTTTTCGATTTCTGTTTCAAACACGAAATCTACCTCCATCATATCTATACTCGGAGCATGGAGGGTCTCAACAGGAAATAATCCCATACACTATGCGTCGCCCCTGCTTGCGAATTTTGCCAACGAGTTGGCTGCCCTGTTTTGCTCACGCGGGATATGTGAAATATTATAGTACTCGAGATTCACTAGCAGTTCCTGAACTCGAACCAAATTGGGGCAAGTCTCTGCCCCCTTACTTGGTAGTCGCCTCACACTTGGTACACCACCAGCTGCGAGTCGCTGAAGATTTTAACCGATTTTATTCCCAGTTCTTTGATAAGTTTCAAGCCAGCAATCAACGCTTCATATACGGCTTTGTTATTCGTTGCTGTGAATTCGAGCTTCAAAGCGTAACAGACCGATTGGTTTTCAGGAGTTACGAGAACTATGCCGACCCCCGAACAACGGTTGTTAGATGCCCCATCGGTGTACATCTTCCATCGAACGGGAGGTATGACATTATGATCGTTTAATTCGTCTGTCATAATGAATTCAGCAATGAAGTCAGCCAGTGCCTGTCCTTGTATGGCCCTTCACGGCAGGCAGGTGATGTCGAACTGACTTAGCTCAATATTCCATTTTAACATCCTTTCGAAAGTTTCCGGTCGTTAGAGTATCTGTCGCAAAGGCTGATCAGTATAAACACTGATTGAGTGCGCCTGAAAATACGGGCGAAGCTTGCGTGCTGCAATCACCAAGAAATGGGCTAGTTTTTCAATCTTCGAATAATTTCTTTCTTCCCCTGTCAAGCATTTACTAACATAGTAAACGGGCTTCTGGACCCGGTCTTCCTCGTGAACCAGGGCTGTGCTGATAGCGTGCTGGGATATAGCCAAGTATACGTACCACATTTCGTGGTCTATGGGTTTCGACAATATCGGGGGACTTTCCAAGTGCCTTACCAGAGCCCGGAATGCTTCCTCACAGTCGGATGTGCACCCAAAATTCCTCTTTCCTCTCTTTATGACATCGAAGAAAGTAATACAATTGTCTGTGGCTCTGGGTATGAATCGGCCCAGCGGCCACATTTCCATTCAAGCTTTGTACCTGTTTTATGGTTCTGGGCACTTGTATATCTCGGATAGCCTGAATCTTCTCTGGGTTAGCCTCGATTCCCCGGGCATTCACAATGAATCCCAGAAACTTTCCTGACGCTACGCCGAATGAACACTTCAACGCGTTTATCTTCATTCCATAATGCCTGAGTATGTCAAACATCTCCATCAAGTCTCGGATGTGGTCATTTTACTGCTGTGACTTCACGAGCATGTCATCCACATAGACTTCCATTGCTTTACCAATCTGATCTTTGAACATTCGATTCACTAGGCGTTGATAAGTCACTCCTGCGTTCTTCAATCCAAATGGCATTACTACATAGAAGTACAATCCCATGTTTGTGACGAAACTGGTGTATTCTTGGTCTGGAAGGTGCATTGGGATTTGATTATATCCAGAGTATGCATCCATAAATGAAATAGCTCATGTCCAACAGTTGAGTCGACCAGCTGGTCAATCCTAGGCAAAGGGAAACTATCCTTAGGGAATGCTTTGTTTAAATCAGAATAATCAACAAAGGTCCTCCATTTTCCATTTGCCTTCTTTACTAGCACCGGGATTGATACCATTCAGGGTAGAGGGCGTCGCGGATGAACCCGTTGGCTTTGAGTTTGTCCACCTCCTCTTTGAGAGGCGCAGACCTCTCTGGGTCCATGCCTCTCCTTTTTTGTTTCACAGGTACATGTTTTGGGTCTATGTTCAACATATGACTCGGAATCATAGGAGAAATCTCGGACATATCAGAATGTGTCCAGGCGAAAACATCAAGATTCGCTTAGAGGAAATTAGTAAGGCTCTTAGTGGCCAAAGGGTCGAGTTGCGACCCAATTTTAAGAACTCGTGATGGGTCACTCCGGCTAATTGGGATGTCAATGGTTAGTTCAGCCGGTGCTGCATTTGATTCCCTGGGTTCCCCATCATCATCTCTTAGATCTATGTATCTATAGATCCGAGAATGTTGCCCGAGCCAGGGCTCGGGCGCTACTTTTCAATCATTAGCATTTCGGCTGCAGACGGAGCGGTCCACAATCTTTCCTTGCTCTCTACGCTGAGCCTCTCTCAGCTCAGCAACATAACAGGCATGTCTGGTCACCTGATCGCCGTGCACCACTCCAACACTTCTGTTTGTGAGAAATTTTAATGTCAGACACGAAGGGGCCAATGCTGCCCAAAATTCTGCCAAGGTTGGACACCCTAGAAATACATTATATGGAGAGACAACATCCAACACTATGAATGGTAGGATTCGCACCCTCCTACGCTCGCCTTGCCCCAGTTCAACTGGTAACTCCACATATCCCACTACATCCGTTGCTGCGCCATTAAAGCCATGAATTCTGGCATTGGATGGTTTCAAATCCTTAGCTTCCAGTTTCATTTGGTCATATGACTTCTTGAAGACGATGTTAATGGAGCTTCCACAATCAATTAGAATTCTCTTCCAAACGCCGACCTGATTGACGCAGATATGACCATCGGGTCGATGGTAGCGGCCTCCACCTTGTCCGCATCTCGGTTCTTGAATATAATATCATCATCCATCGTTCGCTGCTATTTTGCTGGAGTCCCATCCTCCATATTCGAAATGCACTCATATTCCTCATGTCTTAAAGAGTTAGCATATCGCTCCATCTCCTGCCAATTCTTATCCGCAGGATGAGGTCCGCCCGCAATCGTGTTGACAACCAATCTACCCACAGTTCGAGCAGGTTGTTCTAGTTGGCGTGGAGCTGGCCCACGTCCAGGGTCCGACGTCTCTTGTCTTCCGTCTTGTGGATCTTTGACGAACTCCTGCATCTTCTTCTATCTAATCAACTTTTCAATAGCGTCATGGAGGTGCCTGCACTCCTCTGTGTTGTGCCGATAAGACTCGTGAAAGCGGCAATACTTTCCAGTCCGCTTCTGTTCCTCCGTTGATTCCTTTGGGCGTGGTTTTCTATACTGGAAAGTGTTGCAATTTGACAAATAGATGTTCTCAAGTGATGCGTTGAGTAAGGTATATACATTGTAGGTCGGGATTCTTGACTTCCATTTCCCCGTCTATCTTTTCTTTTCGGGATTCCCACCTCCGGATCCTTTAGACTGCCCAGGCTTGTTCTGGACGTTAACTTGGGTTTTTCCAGAATTATCGTCGGTTTGCTTCATGGCGATGTTACCTTTCACGGACTCCTGAACGGGACCCGGTGCCTTGTCTCGCCTTGTCCACCGAGCTTCCTCCCTCCTTATGAACTCATGAGCTTTCGAATAAAAATGTTCCAGCGTAGCTGGGAGCTTTCCCGCCAACCAATCTCCAAATTCAGAATCTGAATGCACTCCATGTATTACCTCCATCAAAATTGCGTGTTCGTTTGGATTGCTTACCTCAGTAGCAGCAACATGAAATCTCTGCGAGTATGCTTTCAATGACTCACCCGGAGCTTGGATTACGCTTGATGAGGACATCACATCCTTTGGACGAGTGGTGTGTATTCTGAACTGCTCTATGAATTTCATTGCCAATTCGTCAAATCTGGATATAGATCGCAGGGGAAGTCGAGTAAACCACATGGTGGCGATTTCGGAAAGAGTGATTGGGAAGCACCTAAACTTGGTTGCATCATTGGCTCTTGCAGAATCCATCATCCATCCATACCTCATCACATGCTGCCTGGGGTCAGTCTTCCCCTCATAGGCTGGGATAGTTGGCATATTGAACTTCTTGGGGGTACTCAGCCTGTAGGATACCATCCGTAAAGGGGGTATGGCTTCTGGTCACTCCCTAATCTTCATTGGTCAAGCCTTGCTTTTCTCTCGTCAACTGCCTGACCATAGCTGTTAAGTCCGGAGTCTGTATGGACGATGGATGGTTGGGTTCCGTTCCACGGGACCGTGCAGGTTGATGTCTCGCCTGATTTGGGTCTTGGAGATTTGGTTGTCCAGTCTCTTCGCGGGCTTGAATCTCAATGCCTGCTTGTGCACCTTCATCCTTACGGCGTCTATGCCTAGAAGGTTCGTCATCTGAGGTTGAGCTATCAGATTCAGAATAAGGGGCAGGGTTATCTCTAGCATTCTGGCGCTGCTGTTGGGCGAGCTGAGTCATGAGGTTAGTGTTGGCTTCAATCTGTTCAGCAAGCTGCCTTCTACTTTCCTTGAGTTCTCTTATCAAGTCATTGAACTCCATTCGGGAAACAAATTCCTCTTGGATTTGGGTGGAGTGCCCTGCACCTCTGGTTGTCTGCTGATTTCCAGGTTCAACTTGTTGTACGCTAGTAGTTTCATGGACATCTGCATTATGAGATGCCGATCTGGTTCGTGGTCTCCCCATGGTAGAGTCGTTGGTTGTAATTCTGAGTAGAATCAACAAATGCCTTGTCAATGATTTTGGATCTCCTTCGGGGGATTTATGCAATCCAGTAGCTACAAAGCAGATCCTAACAGCCTGAGAATTCAATTCTCGGTGAAAGCACCAAAATGTTAGCACCAAAATTGGTCACTAGCACCCTTAGAAAGATTGTGTAGAGAGATTAGTGAAGAAATTAAATTAAAATAGAGAACAAAGTATAAATTTAAATGCAGAGAACAATAACACCAAATTTATAGTGGTTCGGCATAATTGCCTACGTCTACTTTGAGGTTAATCTTTATTGCTTTCTCCATTACTTGAGTACAGATACAATCCGTAAATCAATCGCTTGAATACAAGTTTGAATGAAGAAGAAGAGAGTATAAAAAATGGCAGAGTCTCCCCAGTGTTCTCGAAAAAAGATCCCCCTTTTTTAGTGTGCCCCTGCCTCCCTATTTATAGACAAAGGTGGGTTGGACTTCCCTGGTGGGCCTGGTAGCTGAATACCTCGGCCCAAATGGAGTGGTCTCTATGCGCCGAACTGAGCAGGCCGAACGGCCAAATGCCGAACCATCCTCTTCATGCCAAACGGTGCGTTTGTTGTGTGGGAAGAGTAGACCGAGCAACTACCGAAGTTGGTCATGTTAGGGAGAATGCCGAGCCATCTTTGAATGCCGGATGTCCTTGGTATGCCGAACGAGGCGTTTGTCCGAACGCTCCTGAATGCCGAGCGATATCTTGACCGAACGAAGCCTTTAGCTGAACGCTCCTGGATGCCGAACGATATCTTGACCGAACAGAGTCTTTAGCCGAATGATGCCTTTGGCTTATCGCTCCTGGATGACGATCGATATCTTGACCGAACGAAGTCTTTAGCCGAACGATGCCTTTGGCCGATCGCTCCTGGATGCCGAGTGATATCTTGGCCGAACGAAGTCTTAAGCCAAGTACTAAGTTGCCTGGCTAAGTCTCCAGGAAACAGGAAGATAAATTTGAATTTATTTGAAACTGTATTCTACTAAGAATTTTATTTAATTAAAATCGATTCGAAACTTATTGAAATTGAGATTTTAAAGGATATGATTTTATAACTTGATTTTTGGTTTAAGGTAATTAAATGAATATTTGAAGTTTAGATAAATTTAAGTAAATATTTAGTTTATTTGTAATATGGGATTTTATTTAAATGATATTGGATTTATTAAGTAAGCATTTCGAAAGTAAATAATAACGAAGTTAAATTTTGAGATACATGAAATTATCAAATCTAGTTTTGAAAATGTTTGAATATTAAAGCTGTGAAATATATTGAATTTTTAAAGGGTTTATTTTATGGTTCAAATCTGCATTCGAAATCGATATAATTTGAAATGATTTATTGAGAAACTGAATTGAACCGAAGTTGAAGAATTGATTGAATTAAATTGGAATTTTGGAATTCAGGTTGATTTGAACCGATTTTTGAAATTTGAGTAAGCTACTTTATTATATAAAGCATTTTAAATTATATTCAAACTATTTATGTGTTTTACTTTATAAATTATTTTAATATAAACTATTTTATATACACTATTTTAATATACTAATTATTTTGTTATAAACTATTTCAACTTATAACTATTTTTAAATAAACCATTTTATTTTATAAACTATTACTAATATCTAAACTGTTTAAAGGAAAGTGTTATGGTTTTCTAAAGTGTTATGATTTCAAAGTGTTATGATTTTCAAGGTGTTATAATTTCAAGTGTATTGGTTTCGAAAGTGTTATAACTTTGAAAGGGTTATGATTTTGGAAATGACATATATATTTGAAGTGAAAATTTGGTATCGTATTGATATGGATTTGGAACGGAAATGATAATTTGGTTTTGAAATATAAACTATTTTGAAGTGACGACGGTGTTATAATAACATTTGGTTGTTAAAGAGACCGGTGGATATTGTCACACTCTCTGCCAATGCCGAAAATTACTTTAACAACTGTGTACATGATGGAGATTCCAGAATGAAGTAGGATGGTTTGGTGACAATTCTATATGGTATTTACGTAGCCCTGACTCCCATGAGTCAGCTTGATGTGGCTAAAATAGGAGCTATACCACGCCAAGTGAGGTAATTCCTCCTATCGGACACATTTCTTCGATACCATTCTATTGCTATTGTGATGTGATTGGGTCCACCCTTCGATTTGGGAGTGTGTCATGAGGTGGGCAGTAGTAGCTGTTATGCGTTACCACCAGTCCGAGAGTGCCAATGGTATTTCTACCTTGGAATTGCGTTGTGTGCCATGTCACATGCCCTATCGCGCCTTCTTCGAGTTTGTTTTGTGTCGTACCTATTGAGTGCTCCCTGATAGCCTACCCGGGGGTTGAGTTTACAGTATCTGTATAGACTACGACATTATATAAAATGTGTTAAGAGTGACACTGGTAATGCCTTAACGCTATTTTAATAGTTTACTTTACTATAGACATATTATAATAACGTATATCACTACATAGTAGGTAGTTCCACGGATCATTAAAGGACGGTTATCCCAAACATCCTTTAAGTTACTTGTATTTCAGTTGGTATTTCACTTGAGTTGGATTTATTGATGTAAGAATGTTAATCCTGACTCGAGTGTTTGTGTTTTTCTTTACGCCCAGGTTAGACTGAGTGATATAGCATTTGAGACTTGCCTTTGGAGTTTGGAGCTTCGCTTGGAGATCCAACTATCGATTCAGCTTTCAGTCATTCAGTTTATTCCAATGATGTATTCAATTTTTTTATTTAACTATGGTACTCGAGACTTCTATTGTATCTTGTTTTAACTCTGTTATATATATAGTAGCTTTATGAACTACTATTCATTTGTTTCCACAGCTTATTATTGTAATACTTTATGTCTATGATTCTGTAATTTATTTATTTACTGTATATGTTGAGTTTTGCCAAATTTAAATTGACAATCTGATATTTTGAGCAATTCAAGTCCGACATGTGTGGATGCTAATGGTTGAAAATATCGGGTCATTACAGTTGGTATCCGAGCTCTAGTTTTAGGCAAAACTTAGCATATGTAGTAAATTTAATTACGGAATCATCTTCGTTCGAGCTTGAATTTCTCCCTCTTTGATTTGGATATCTTTCAAACTTTGGAACCCTACCTTTGTTCTAAAATTCATTCTAGTCTTTCTCTATTCGTATCCTTTTGATTCTGGAGTATCCCATAACTCCACTTCGAATGATCTCTATAATAAATTGGCGGTCTTGCTAATCTTTGAATGATTTGTAAAGGGGTGAAACTCCTTTGCAACAAGCACCGATTCATTGAAGATTTCTATATCCTTGGTTTAGATGTCGCTATCTCTTGCGATCGAAAGTTGATTTTCCTCGGAATTCTGCGTAAATCTTATTCTTGAAGTCACGATTGACCCGGTTAAGGTTGCCCGCGATTTATATAAGTCTATCCATTCTTTCTCTCTTTGTAATCATCATACCTTCATTTCAAGCTATCCTATGGTTAGAATTCTCTTTAATTAGGGTATCTCAAAAATTTAAATCTATCCTTGTTCTAAAGTAATTCTTAAATTATCGTGTGAGGGAGTATATTTGTAATTAATATAAATGTTTATATTGTGTTATTTGAGTTGTTAAGTTTGAATTTTGGGTTTTGATCGATTCGTCTGGCCAACACTATCGATAAGAATTCCAAAACACTTAAACAGAGCAAACTGACACAATATTGTTTTCAAAATTGGTAAATGAAATAATTTTGTGTATGATTATATTTTACATAAAGGTATAATTTTCTGAAAACTAAATAGTTGAATGAAATTGGTTGTTAGAAATGATAGTATTTGATTTCATTTATTGTTTTGTAAATCATTGACTATTGCAACACGATATAGATAAATGAAATTATAGAATATGGTTTAGTAATTTAATTTGGAATTTAAATTTAAAAAATTTGAGAATTTAAATTTTCGGTATTTTCAAAATTTTGGTTTTCAAAGTTTGGATATATTATTTAAAAGTATTTTTGGATAGAAATGGTTTCAGATGAATAATTTAAAGTTTAAACCCAGTAATCTCCTCCAATGTCGCTGGAAAATAATTTCGGCGATGGCTGCAGCATCATCGACATTCATTTTCGGATTTCAAAGTGGAGAAATGAGTCAGTAGCTTTGCTACAATTTTATTTTTAAAAATATACTTGATTTGAAATTCTTGAATATAATTTGATTTATATATATATATATATGTATATGTATATATTTCTTTTAAAATAGTTTGAAGGAAATCAAAAATTTGAATCTTAAGTTTCATATTAAGTAATGGTTTCAATTATTAAAATAAAGTGAGTTTTTAGAATAAGTGGAATATCTAAAATGATAAATGAAATTTAACCAACTTGAAATAGTTGAATTTGAACAAACTTATTTGTATAACACTAAATTACATTCTAATATATGTATATAACTTTCCTAAAATATTCAAAAGCTTAAAATGTTAGGATATAATATAGGGTTGTACAAGGAGAAAAATTAAGTAATAAATTGTTCAAACTGAAATCCGGCTTAATGTAAATGTTGAAAATAAAAGGAAAATTTGTATAGTATTTAATTAAACATTTATACAACTTACCCTAGAAAGTTTAAATGTAATTAGAATGTAAGTGGATAGCATACACTATGATATAGGTAATAGGATATCAAAATGATATCTCGTTAGGAGAATTCATTGATAATAAATTGGATAATAAACTGGGTATTAAATTGGGTAATAAATTGGACAATAAATTGAATAAAAAAAGAAATTAATTTGTTGAACAATAAATGGTTGTAATAAATGTTTATACACGTAATATATGTTGCAAAATATATATTAAGTAAAATAAATTGAAGGAGAATGCTAGTTAAGCAAATAAATATGAACTTAAAAATAGTGAACTTGAATTTTTGCGGAATCAACTTAGCCGAAGGATGAAATAAATGAGCTAATTTAAAAAAAATGAATTTGTTTAAAAGAAATGGTGATAAAATGAAAGAAAACCAATTTTAAATTGAAGGATTATCTATTAGTTGAATAAAATGGATCAAACCAAACTGTTGAATGTTGATTGAAATCTATATGGTTTTGAGTTGTTGTAGTTGAATGTTGATGTGGTATTAACAATGGTTGGTCTAATAAATTTAATAAATGAGTAAAATAAAAAAAATTGTTGTGAATTTTTTCGCAATAAATGTTAATAAATTTGAAACAAATCAATTGAGTAAAATATATTAAAACGAAATCAATCGAATGTGAACACCAAAAATTTGATTGATTAAATAAAATAAATTGGAATCAAATAAATTGAATATAAATCAATTTTAAAATAAATGTAGTTTATATAGTTTTATATTTTATATTTCAAATCTATTTTCTTTCTGATTGTTTCCATTCTCCTACCTCCTTCCTTTTCGGGGACGAAAAGTTTTGAGTGAGGGAGAGTGTAACGACCCGTAAATTTTTAAGGTTTTACTAACGTAATTAACTGAATTTTTGTGAAATTTAAATAATAGAATTTTTAAATATAAATTTGATATTTGAATTACGTCTAATTAAACATAGAAAATGGTAAAATTTTCAATTAATAATATGAAAGTTTATTTTATTGGTAATTTTATTTAAAGTCAAATCGGTTAATAATTGGCGACAATAAAATGTTTTCCAAACCTATATATTTTTGTACAATAAATTTGTAAATCTTCTTCTGAGTGAGACGTTGTAACGTATGGGATTTCCGACGCCCGAAAATCGATATCAATACGTCACTGTATCAACTGCCGAGAAATCGAAGGCCGTAAAACCGAATTGTTAGGGTTAAAGAAGAAGAGGTAGAAGAAGAAAGAAAGAAGAAGCAAAAGAAAAAAATATCAGAATCTCATAATCGCAATGGAACAACATATAATAGATAAATGAATAATCTTTAAATCAAAAGAACTGTACATTTTATACATTACATCATCAGAGTCAATATACAACACCACACAACTGGATAATTATATGAACTTGTCCTTACAAGTGGATACACAGCGGAAAAGATAATATCATATACAAGTGATATGTTTCGTCCTTCAGCTTGCCTCTAGAGCTCCACAGCACCTCCTGAATTCCAGAATATCCTGATAATCTGACTCTAGGCTGCCCGTGTGGAAAATGTTGGGCACCCAGAGTTTAGGAAGGGAACAATAAACTCCAGGTCAGTCATGGGACTGGTTTGATAACTTAAAACAGTTTATCTTTAAAAAAACAAAGAAATATTTTAAAATAGATCCACAATGCTTTTGGAAAATGAAACTACCATATGGCCTCCCGCCACACGCACAATGCAAATGCAAAATTGGAGGAGATTTCTCCTTCTGATAGTCAAACATGCTTGATACGCAAATTTCTTTGATATTATTACTATAAGTGCAAAGTGCAGAAAAACATTTCGAAAGTATAATATTAGTCTTAGCCAGCATAGGTACCATTATATTATGCCTGCTATGGCTACCTCCTGAGGAGGCAGGTTATACAATTTGCAATCGTAAAGGGTTCGTATTGTTTCTTTGGATTTCCAACAAATGGTCGGGAAAAGGAACTTCCCAAGTAAAATGGAACGTCTCTGGATGGACGCCCCTAGATCCTAACCGGATCTCTGCTAGACAAGGCCGGGTTACCTCTGTAATAGGTAACTACTGACACGAGCATGCCATTCCCCGGTCATTTGTGATCTTTATCCGAGGATCCTCTCAACCAACAACCACAAGTAATAAGTTTGCAACAACCACAAAGTAAGTATCTAGGCTCCATACCATGATACAACTCAAAATCCAGAGGGAAATGACATACCTTCAGAGGGCGCTACCCTCAAATAACCTTGCTGCTACGATTCCTGTTTCGACCATAACCGGGTTGTAAAGTTCGATGAAGTCTCGTCCACAAAGCTACGCTTTTCACAAAAGCCACGCTTTAATCAACAAATGGTCAGTAGCACTCAGCATGCCACATTACCAAATTGGGAGTATATCACTGATAACCATCAACTACATAACCTCTGAGCTCGTACGTCTCAGAGAAGGATGTTAAGCTAAGAGAACAAATTCTCCGCCACCAACAGAAATGTATTTGAAAGAAATCTGCTTTATGTCTCAAAATATAATGTTAGACATACAATCCATACAAGTCTGTTCTGGGTTCGAACAGAACCGAAGGCACTTCCGAAGAAGCCCTTGCAATCCGGGTATTCACAATCCCGATCGGACTTCCCATCACTTAGGGAGTCTCTGTACCGGAGCTACTTAGTGCAGAGATAATCGGTAGGTCATCCTATCATTCTTGCAAATACCCGGTCTTCACCATCGGTCTTCAAATGCAATCCCATTTCGTCGTATCATTATTCGAAATGGGTTATATGACACAAAGGTCCTCTCCCGGCTAATCCGAATAACGAGCGCTTATTTTTAAAAATAAGTGTTCATTCAAATTTCAAACAAATTAAAACAATTTCCACTTTGATCTTTTAAATAAAAGATCTATCACAATCACAAAGGTTCGATGTGGTTTTTGGATATCCACTTGGAATCTGACCCCTGGTCGCATCGAAATTCAAATGCCCTTTAAAGGCAAATATTGATAGTCGGTTATTTAACTATCAATCAACATTTACAACAATTTCCAGATTTAAATAATTTTCACAATTATTTATTTTCAAAATATCTTCGCAAGATATATTTTCACACTTCAACCATTTGAAAACCAATTACAAATTACCTTTCAATCCTTTGAAAACGAATTTCAAACCATTTTTCACTCGTGGAATAAAATTCCCGAAATCATTTATTTCCAAAGAAAAATCTACCTAGTTTGAATACTTTAAAATAATTTAAATCACTTGTCCAAATATATATTTGGAAATATTTTAAAGTAAAACTATTTTTAGACACTTTATTTTGAATATTAGTTATGAAAATATTATCAATATTATATATAACTTAAGTCCAAACTAATTTTCAAAATAAAATTAGTAGATAGAGTATAACTATTTAAATAACCATTTTCCAAAACAATTATAAATTAAATCTTAGAAAAAAAATCATTTCTATATCAACTTAATAAATCTTTACTTAAAGGATTTAAAACAACTTAAGAAGTTAATTTCTCCGAAGTATCCTTTTCAAAACAAATTCTAGAATTTTATATATACATACATATATATTTTTCAAAGCTATTCAGAAATTTTATTCGGCTTTCCAGGGAGAATACACTCTCATTTCAAAATGGTTCATTTAAACCAATTAAATAAATCCTTACCGATTTACTTTAAATTTACGTTCCAAATTTGTAAATTTATTCCCACGCTTCGAAGATAAATAAATAAATGTTTATTTTTAAACAAATTTCCCTTTCCTTTATAAATTCCATGTGAATTCACATTTCCAAAATATCTATTGATATACGATTTTCAAATCGATTTCAAATATTCGTTTTCAACACAATTCAATTTTTTTAATTTGATTTCAAAACAACCAAATCAAATTTCATATTGATTTTCCAAGAATTAAACATCAAGTGAATTTCATTCAAATCTCAAATTGAAATCAATTTCTACTAAACCCCAAATCAATTTTCAAATCGATTCCAAATTCTTTTCAAACCACCTAATAAATTTCCAAATGGATTTTCAAAAGATTTAAATTCAATCACCAAAAATCAATTCCCAAATGGATTTCAAATTTTATTTCCTTTTAAAAAAAAATTCCTTTTAAAGAAAACCAATTCTTTTAGTTTTCAAACTCTTTAAAATCTGTATTTTGAATAAATTCTTCGACCTTTGAATAATATTACCCGAAATCCATTTATTAAAGCTTTTCCCATGTTTTGAAATTTTATTCAATAAGATTAAAAATAAAACTTTATTATTTTAAAATTCCTTCATTTAAATTTATCCAATTCTCAAAAATAAATTTTATTATAAACTTTCAACCTAAATTTTTCAAAAATCAAATTTTTATTTATTTCCGGTATCTAATGATACCAAAATTTTATTCGGCTAAATTTTAGCCTTCAACGATTTCAATCACAAAGATAATCACACAGAGATTATAAATAATCAACACACAACATTGGATCAAATTCAATTATTTGAGGAATCTAGTTGGATCCCTCCAACATGTTTCCCTGCATCCACAGATGTTAGCACAATGCCAATCCCATTTCAAGACGGGATATCGCGGGTCATGGGTTTATATAAAATATCATCCACTATTATGCGGAGCAATAAGGTCTCATCCACTATATAATGTGGGAAATCAACTCCAAGTACATATATAATACCAATTCCACTTCAATTTGGAATATCGCGGTATATGTGTTTAATATAATAACCTCCTCTTAATATGCGGCGTATAGGGTCTATTTCAATACAACAGATAACAATTTGTCATTCAATCACACAATCAAGCAATTTTTAAATTTAACTATTTAAAATTTAAATCGCAACACAATTCGATTGAGTGAGAAGTTCTCACCTTGCTTCCAGTAGTGGTTTCAGCGTTTTATTTCGAATAAAATTAAACACGCGTTTAATTTTACCCAAAATTCCACTAGCTCCAATCAACTCCAATCCAGCTTCATTGCGTACTGCTCGTCAATACGAACCCGACGCAACTCGTTTCATGAATTTTCAACCTCGTATCAAAAAGTTATTGCATTTTAAACATTAAACGAATTTTTATAAATCAATTTACTATTTTATTAATTATTTTTAAACCTAGAAATCATCCAGGCCGTTGATTCCATTCCTCCAAATCTCGGCCGCACTTTTATACTTCTTCCTTCCCAGGTTTTCGTATGCGTTCAAACCCATATGCCGTTACCTTCCCCCAATTATTGCGACAACCGCACAGCCCTAGAGGCCGATCAAACACCATCGATACGTGCGCCAACCAGAGCCTCACCCATGGCCACGAGCAAGTGAAGCTCAGTCGCTCCTAACTCGTGAAAATAGCCACCAAACGTGCCATGAACACAAGCTCCTAGCTCCCTCCTCGTCGCGAATTAGACGATCGCCACCGTTGATCTTCTAGAGCTCGATTAGCTCTACAACTTTCATGTTGAAGGTTTCTCGAATTGGTTGATTGATTGCGAGAAAAATAAGGAGGAAGATGGGAGTTTTCTGGCCGTGTACAGTATAATGGCGGCTAAGGTTTATAATTAGGGTTCTGATGCAAATAGAAAGAAATGAGTCCTTTTATAGGAAATTTGCAAAACACTATTCATCCGAGATTTTCCGAACTCCAAACGAAGCATGCCGGCTGACGTTTCTAAGGTTTTACCCACGTTCTGGACACAATGGAATAGGTATCGAGAGCCAATTTGATCATATGTGTGAGTTACAGAAATAACGATCAAAATTTTAAATTAAATCGGTTAAACTAATTTCTATGCGTTTTGGCTTTCCCTGGACAAGCCGTAAATCCGATTGACACGAAATTTGAAATATTACAGTAATATAACATTATGGATCCGATGAAACTGGTTTCGTCGAAATCCGAGACTATTTGGAAAATGGCTATTTTTACACGTCAATTAAATATTAAAATATTCAATTTATACAATTTAACTTTTAATTAGATTTTAAAAGTTCTCTAACATCCTTCTAATTCAAATATAATTTAATACAACTTTAAAAATCAAATTTAATCACCTTAAACCCAATTTCCAATTATTTTTGTAATTTCAAATATTAAATTATTGATTTAATTATACAATTAAATCTAGATATTCGAATTATAATTTATTCGACTTACAAACTTTACTTGTTAATATTTAAAATCAATTAAATATACGAATTTCAAATGACAGAAATTCTGGGTCGTTACAAACTTTCCCTTTAAAAGAATTTTGTCCTCGAAATTGCCAAGTCAGAAAAAGTCTTGAAATCTATTAACTTTTCTTTTTTTTCAAAAACAAACCATTCCAACTTGATTTCAGATTCATTTTAATTTCCTAACTTTTTCAAAATCCGATGGTTACACTTTTCTAACTCAATTCCTACATTTTCATTTCAATTTAGAAATTGACTTTTCGTTAACAAAAATTTTCCAAAAATTTTCAAAATTTTTCCAACTCCCAAAATTTACGGAAAATATTGGCAGAGTCTCCTTTGTACAGAGGAGCTTTTGCAATATCACAATAGATATAAATATATATACATCGACCCACATGGTTGGAAAACAGAAAAACAGTTCATATTTCCTATTTTTATTGCATAAGCGTACCTTTTTAGCATTTTTAAGCAAAGCAGTTATTTATTAGCATTTTAGCGTGACCAAATCCAGCTAACTACAGCCCCGGTACCTGTACTTACTCAATTTAAACATGTAAGTGGCATATATAGGAAATTTATTTACCTTTCATTAATTTTCAATAGAAAACACATAGTTTTCATAAGCAATGCAATCAAAATAATTCCCATAAGCAATTTATAAGGTTCCGATACAATTTTTAATTGCTTACAACCAATTCACATTAGTTCACTTTCAATTCAAATTCAATTACATAGCTTTCCATTTATCAATTCAATTTCATTAACACTTAATGAATTATATACAATCAATTAACAATCATATAACAACCAAATCATAACCGATATAACCAAATTATTAAATTTACATTCAATTTGGTTTAACACTTTTAATCTCCAATTGGTTTAATATCTAATTGACTTTTCTTTCAATTATTCAATTTTTTTTTCAACTTCATTAGCTTGTAATGAATTAACACTTACATTCATTATTCTATATCAATTCTTTTACATTCGATTGATTAATATTCAATTCATTAGTTCAACTCAATTGCTAATTCATTTGACAAATAAGGTTGAATTTCATTTATATAACTCAAGTTCATATTCATCACTTCACTTTATTAATTTACTTCGATACCAAAATCAACTTCATTCAACATTACTTAAGTTATATTTCATTTTATAAACATCACTTGGTTTCACTTAACTTAAATTTCCCCTTATAAATCCAATTCAGATTCCAATTCTATTTAACTTTTACTAAAGTCAAATTTCATCACTTATTCAAATTCATATCTCGTTTTGCTTAACAGAATTGTTTAACCATTTTATCATTTAATAAGTAATACAACTTATATATTTAAACTTCCAAATCATATTTAATAATCACCTATCTAACCTAATTCAATTTATTTAACTTTCCTTTAGTTAAATTTCAAATCATATATTTACTATGCTAACTCAAATTTATTTCAACTTTACCAAAGCTAAATTTATTATCTCTTATTATAAGTTCAAAACTTGATTACTTATATTCAACAAGTACAACTTGTATTTAATTTCAAATTTGTTTATCATAACGAAACTTCAATTTCAATTTAATATGGTAGCAAATCCATCACACGGAAACTCGAAAATGATACTGATGATGCTGCAGTCATCACCCTTATTACTTCCCAGCAGCAGTAGTGAATCCAGTGCTTTAAATTCTTTCAAAAAAAAATCCTTTTACTTATAACTCACATTTATAAATCTTTTTCTTATAGAATTTCACTATTCCACTTCACTTACATAAGATTATTCCAAATTGATTTATCTTACTTAATAACATCTTTAACTTTGAAAAAACAACTTTCAAAATAGACGGGACTCAAAACTTTCAAATTTATAGTCCAAATTCATTTTTATTTGCAACTCATATTTATAAATATATTCATTTCACTTCTTATATATATATAAGATTATCTCACAATTGTAAATCATATTAATTTTGATTCCATAGTTTATAATTCATTTGCTTATACAATTTATTCTTTTACAATATGTTTTATTTAACTTATTCAACCAATTTTTATTAACTTGCATATATTCTTACATTTTCAACAACCAAACAATCAATTTATATGCACTTTAATAATTTCTGAAAAATTATTTCCTTTATATGTAAAATATAATCGAGGTAAAATTATTTCATTTACCCAATCTAAAATGATACAATGTCGACTTGCCTCGTTTAAGTGTTTAGAAATCCCTATCGATAATATGGCGTCCCACATATCGACCAGAATTCACAAACAACTCAACGGATAAGCAAACACGATATAAAACATTTTTTTATTCACTAACAAATACGCGCTCGTATCTATTATTACACTCACACTCATTCTAGAGTACTACTGACTCTATCTCTAATGAGTAATTCCCAACAGAGCCAAGGTTGTCGCTTAACCAAATGTTGTGATACCAACTGTAACGACTCAAGGCAGCGGCGACCGGTAGGCTTTGCAACAATCCCAGACCCACCGTGGCTTACACTAATATTTTATACATACATACATACATACATACATACATACATACATACATACATACATATATATTTCAAAGCTATTCAGAAATTTTATTCGACTTTCCAGGGAGAATACACTTTCATTTCAAAATGGTTCATTTAAACCAGTGAAAATAAATCCTTACCGATTTACTTTAAATTTACGTTCCAAATCCATAAATTTATTCCCACACTTCAAAGATAAATAAATAAATGTTTATTTTTAAACAAATTTCCCTTTCCTTTATAAATTCCATGTAAATTCACATTTCCAAAATATCTATTGATATACGATTTTCAAACCGATTTCAAATATTCACTTTCAACACAATTCAATTTTTTTTAATTGATTTCAAAACAACCAAATCAAATTTCATATTAATTTTCAAGAATTAAACACCAAGTGAATTTCATTCAAATCTCAAATTGAAATCAATTTCTACTAAACCCCAAATCAATTTTCAAATCGATTCCAAATTCTTTTCAAACCACCTAATAAATTTCCAAATGGATTTTCAAAAGATTTAAATTCAATCACCAAAAATCAATTCCCAAATGGATTTCAAATTTTATTTCCTTTAAAAAAATTCCTTTTAAAGAAAACCAATTCTTTTACTTTTCAAACTCTTTAAAATCCGTATTTTGAATAAATTCTTCGACCTTTGTATAATATTACCCAAAATCCATTTATTAAAACTTTTCCTATATTTTGAAATTTTATTCAATAAGATTAAAAATAAAATTTTATTATTTTAGAATTCCTTCTTTAAATTCATCCAATTCTAAAAAATAAATTTTATCATAAACTTTCAACCTAAATTTTTCAAAAATCAAATATTTATTTATTTTCGATATCTAATGATACCAAAATTTTATTCGGCTAAATTTTAGCCCCCAACGATTTCAATCACAAAGATAATCACACAGAGATTATAAATAATCAACATACAACATTGAAACAAATTCAATTATTTGAGGAATCTAGTTGGATCCCTCCAACCTGTTTCCTTGCATCCATAGATGTTAGCACAATACCAGTCCCGTTTCAAGACGGGATATCGCGGTGCATGGGTTTATATAAAATATCATCCGCTATTATGTAGCGCAATAAGGTCTCATCCGCTATATAATGCGGGAAATCAACTCTAAGTACATATATAATACCAATTCCACTTCAATTTGGAATATCGCGATATATGTGTTTAATATAATAACCTCCACTTAATATGTGGCGTATAGGGTCTGTTTCAATACAACATATAGCAGTTTATCATTCAATCACACAATCAGGCAATTTTTAAATTTAACTATTTAAAATTTAAATTGCAACACAATTCGATTGAGTGAGAAGATCTCACCTTGGTTCCGATAGTGGTTTCAGCATTTTATTTCGAATAAAATTAAACACGCGTTTAATTTTACCCAAAATTCCACTAGCTCCAATCAACTCTAATCCAGCTCTATTGCGTAGTGCTCGTCAATATGAACCCGACGCAACACGTTTCGTGAATTTTCGACCTCGCATCAAAAAGTTATTGCAGTTTAAACATTATACGAATTTTTATAAATCAATTTACAATTTTATTAATTATTTTTAAACTTAGAAATCATCCAGGCCGTTGATTTCATTCCTCCAAATGTCGGTCGCACTTTTATACTTCTTCCTCCCAAGGTTTTCGTACGCGTTCAAACCCATATGCCGTTACCTTCCCCCGATTATCGCGACCACCACACAGCCCTAGAGGCCGATCAAACACCATCGATACATGCGCCAACCAGAGACTCACCCACGACCACGAGCAAGTGAAGCTCGATCGTCCCTAACTCGTGAAAACAGCCTCCAAACGTGCCATGAACGCAAGCTCCTAGCTCCCTCCTCGTCGCGAATTAGACGATCACCACCGTTGATCTTCTAGAGCTTGATTAGCTCTACAACTTTCATGTTGAAGCTTTCTCGAATTGGTTGATGGATTACGAGAAAAATGAGGAGGAAGACGGGATTTTTCTGGCCGTGTATAGTATAATGGCGGCTAGGGTTTACAACTAGGGTTCTGATGCAAGTAGAAAGAAATGAGTCCTTTTATAGAAAATTTGCAAAACACTATTCATTCAAGATTTTCCGAACTCCAAACGAAGCGTGCCGGCTGACGTTTCAAGGATTTTACCCACATTCCGGACACAATGGAATAGGTATCGGGAGCCAATTTGATCATATGTGCGAGTTATAGAAATAACGATCAAAATTTTAAATTAAATCGGTTAAACTAATTTCTACCCGTTTTGGCTTGCCCCGGACAAACCGTATATCCGATTGACACGAAATTTGAAATCTTACAATAATATAACATTACGGATCCGATTAAACTAGTTTTTTCGAAATCCAAGACTGTTTGAAAAATGGCTATTTTTACATGTCAATTAAATATTAAAATATTCAATTTCTACAATTTAACTTTTAATTCGATTTTAAAAGTTCTCTAACATCATTCTAATTCAAATATAATTTAATACAACTTTACAAATCAAATTTAATCACATTAAACCCAATTTCCAATTATTTCTGTAATTTCAAATATTAAATTATCGATTTAATTATCCAATTAAATCTAGATATTCGAAATATAATTTTATCGACTTACAAATTTTACTTGCTAATATTTAAAATCAATTAAATACATGAATTTCAAATGACAGAGATTCTGGGTCGTTACAGACGTCATATTTCATTTCTCCAAATTCATATTTCAATTCTCTAAATTTTGACTGTAGTTGCTCCGTTTATCTTATTTCTGGCAAATTAGCAGCATCTTTGTTACCGATTATCGACTTTTGACAGAATGATCGTATCACTGATATCTGCATACTATTTTGATCCTCTTGTCGTGCCGATCTCCGTAGCCTATTCAATTGTGTGTTTTGATGTTCGGTACACATCGATACCGGTGAAACAGATAATCACATTAGTATCCGTTTTAACTTTTTCCTCTATCCACTCAAATTTCCCAATGGTTGAAAACTAATTGCTCTTTGCATTTATTAATTCATAAATTCTCGTGCCTGACTTCTAATGCGTTGCCATTTCATTTTGGGTCCGTTTCTTTTCTATTTTTTCTATTTTCAAAACGTTCTATCTTCTGTTGGCAAATAAATATAATACTTTATATCATTTTTGTAACTTGATTATCTCCTTCCTTCCCAAGACTGCTTCCCTTCTTCTCGTTTTATTCCTGCAACACCACGCCACGAACCCCAACTACGTGTAGCCTTGCTTCCCATCACCACAGTGCTCGGCCATCGCCCAGATCCTTCATCACCTAGCCGAAACTCCAAGCTACTGAGACCTTCCACGAACCACTACCTTCCATTTCTGTTCCCTTGTCCATCCCCGCACCTCGAGCCATAACAACCAATCGTCACCCCTGTCGCCGCATAGTCCACCATCCACCGAGACCATCTTCTCGCCCTCTAACTCAACCAAGCCCGACCCCACGCTTCAACACCTCTCCGGCCGACCCAGCAAGCCCTACTTTTTCCACGTCATCCTCATTTTATTTTCATGCGTAAGTGTTTAAATATTTTACATGTGTTTATTTGTTGTGTTATATTATATGTTAGTGTATTTAGATTGCTTATACATATTTATATTGGTTTTAAAATTTCTCTTCCTTTATACTATATATTTGTATAGGATTTTTCAGAGTATATATATATATATATCTATATATATATATATAAATAGATGTGTATATGTCAGTTGTTGTCTTCTTTGTATGCAATGGGTGTTGTTAGAGATTAGTTGCATATGTTGGTTATACGCATATTATATACATATATTATGTTTATATAAATTTAGTTTTTATATCTCTTTTATGGATAAGTATGTATGGTTGCAAGTTTATATATTTATATAAATTTTGTTTTGCTATAGTTTATATGCTTGTTTGGATCGTATAAGTTTATTTTATGAAAATTATACGATATTGTATATTATATTATATATATGTTTTTATAATAAAGTGTGTTTATATATATTTTGTATGTATATTATATATATACTATCTATTTGTTTAAAGGTTATACTATACAAGTTGTTATATATATTAGTTAATATATATTTTTGTTTGCTGAGTAGGGTATATAGGTGTACTTAAGCCATATAATTTGCTTTTGCTGTATATGTATAGTTGTATAAGTTATATGGTTTATGTATTATATAAGAGAGTGACTTAAGGAGTATTATCTATAATTGCTGATGTATACATGTGTTTACAGAAATACAAGCACATGTATTTATATAGATATACATGGTCAGTAATGAACTTTGAATATGATGTACAAGTATGCTGACTTTAAACAATTATATATAAGTTCCAGTTGCTGTTAGTATGTAAGCAGGTTTAATTAAATATTATATTTTGAAGAGTATATATGTGTTTTGTTATTATTTCGAGACCTATCTATACTTGTATAAAAAGTTATATTTACGTTAATATTAATATTTTGGGAAATATATAGATGTATATGTGGTTACTTACGTTAGTGATAACGTTTAAAATGTATTTCAAGAAATTTTGAAAGAAATGTATTAATCTTATAAACACTGATTTTTGAATTTCAAATATATAGATTTTCGTGTGGATATTGGTTTTTAAGATATATGTATAGATTTTATTTTGATAGGTTTTTCAAGTTGAAATTTGATTTTAAGAAAGTTTATAATACTTATTTGTTTCAGTATATCAAACTAACTTGATTCATTCACATCGATTTTCGATTTATCAGCTTTTCAGTCGAACTCTTGTCCATCGTGCTTTACTTTGGAATTCGTTCTTGGATTCGTAACTCATCTCGTTCTCGTTCGTCTTTAACCTCAAAAGGTGAGCAATAACTCACGTTTAAGGTTCTTATATTTATTAAATTCGATTTTAATTGAAACGACAATTGAAATATGCTGTTGTTAGTTATTTAAAGTGTTATATATATGCTATTATCTGTAACTGTTCACCTATGGGATATAACACCATATCCTGTTGTTTATGTTTTATTTAATCACTGATGACATATGCCTGTTGTTATATGTTATATTTTATCATATGTGTTCTCACTCTACAAGTTCCATGTTAGTATAGTATTCCCTATGCATTGGAACGATACATACCCGAATGATCTGTAGAATAGGTGGAAATCGTTATGGGCTGAAATGATAAACCCAAGCAATTTTCATTGAATTAAATTTGGGATTGCGGGTTGAAATGATATATACCAGTATATATTTAAATTGCAGATTGAAATGGTAAATATCCATATCACTTAACCATTGGATAGGAAACTATATACAAACACCATTAGTGTATATATATATATATATATATATATATATATTTATTTATTTATTTTAAAAATGATTTCCAACGTTTTGAAATGAATATATTGGTTTTAATAAATATTGATTTTAAATTATTATATGTAACAACCCACATATTTTATGATTGTATATTTAAATATTTTATTTAAATATAACATCGTTAGTCGGGTTAAAGTTTGAAATGCCACTTTTGCAAACAATTGAATTATGACTCGAGACCACTTCCATTAAGTCCAAAATGGTGTTTGCGACCTTTTTGAGTATAAACATCAATATATTTGGAGTTGACTAGAATTTTTCTATTTTTCTATTGGGCTTTGGGTTTGGGTTTGAGTTTCAGCCCACTAACCCAACTCATCTAATACCCTAACTCCACCCCCTTTCCTCTTCATTCATTCTATTATTTTCCTAACACTTAAACTAAAGAAAAATGGGGAAAGATAAAAGAAAACAAAATTCAAAAGCCCTAGTTTTCTTAGCAAATTCAAGTTCTAGCTCCAAAATCAAAGAGAAGCTTAGGTAAGCATCATCTTCTTCTTCTCTATCTCAATCTCTCTTCATTTTTCAGAAATTCCTAAACCCTAACTTAGGAAATATTTTTCTTATGAGGTTAGATTGAAGCTTCTTGGGTTAAAATTGAAGAGTGGTTGATCTTGCCTTGTTTTAAATATCATTTGTACATAATATCAATTCTGATCGCTTGCTTGAATGCATAAATTTCACTTTCGAACTAGTATTGTCAACTCGACTGCTCTAATGCGGATTCTGATCCGGTTCCTTGGTTAAAAATATCATTTTCCTAGCATAGCTATGATTTTTGATAGAAAACTTCAAATTCATATCAAAATTCTGTATCAAGCGTTCGCCATCAAGAATCGAGCGAAAAATCCTAACTCGGACTGGTGTGAATTTTCATAAATCATGTATTTGAATCTGGATTAAAACTGTTATGCGAATAAAATAATCTACGCACAACCTACATATTTTATTCAATTGGTTTCTTTAACACATCATTTACTTTCCATTTATTTTTAATTCTCATCCATTCATACAAGATCATCTTTTATTAATTTACATCATTTACTTTCATAAATTTATTTCCCATTCAATATTTCAAATCATCAATGAATAAATCCTTGAAGTATTACATATATTTCTTTGTAGTTTAACTCACATTTATTTGCTTATATAACTTGATTTCCATTTAATATTAATATTTATTAATGAATCAGTTCAATATTTCCTTAAGTTTATAATCATTTACTTAAACAGTATTCAATCTTTACCGTACAATTTAATTATTAAGCATTTCAAAGCAATAACTTAAGTTCATAATATTTCTTGCATATCTTAATTCTTTATTTATATGTAAGCATGATTTCATTTTGAAACATTTTTACTACTTAATTTTTTACTTATATAATATTCCATTAAATCCTAGAAGCATATACCAAAGCCTTATTCATTTTACTTACTAAAAATGTTTAATAGTTTTAATCTTCTTAATTTTCATTGTCTTTTAATTTAAGATTTTCAAAATTTCCTCTTCTATATTTTCATATTTCAATTTGGAAGTTTCTGACCATTAAAATCATCGAAAATTCCATTTCACTTCAATAATTGAAAATCACCGATTAATAGAATACTTAAGAACTAAATATTGGGTTTCATTTCAAATCGTCTTGAATAACATATGCTGATAGCATTTCATATATCAACTTGTACTTAAAGGATTTAAATCAAAGTTTGTTTATCAAAACAAATGTGTAGCAAAGCTACTATGTAGTCTTCCCACTTTAAAACTCGAAACTAAACGTCAATGATGCCGTGGTTATCGCTGATTTTCGAACAACAAAAGTGGGGAGTACAAAACTTATTTTCTTTAAAATTCTTTTTAAAACATTTCACTTGAATCTTATAGAAAATATTCTACCCAAAAACACTTCCAAATAATACTAATTTTATTTTTCCAAATCTTTGAAAACCAATTTCAAAATATCGAAACTTAAGTTCTCAAATTTTCAATTTAAATTCATTTTATTAGTAAATCATAATTTATAAACCATATTTATAAAATTACATTTCTTATAACATACAATAGTCAATAGTTTTTAAGAACCTTGACTAATCAAACAATAAATGACAAGAACTGAATATTACCATTTCCTAACAAAAAACACATCAAAAAATAACTATATCAATTTACGAAAAATTTATTCTTCTAAATACAAAATAAAATAAAATATTAGGTAAAATTATTTCACGTACCAATTTCAAAAACAATATCATATCAGTCTACCCTGTTCAAGTGTTTAGAAATCACTATTGATGCCATAGCGTCCTATATACCGATCGGAATTCATAAATACTCAACAGAACAAATTAACACAATAAAAAACATTTTTATAGCACTAACAAATATGCTTTCTCAGAGATATATGCAGTCAAACTCATTATAGGGTATTACTCATCCCATCTCTAATGAGTTACCCCAATAGGATAAGGTATCTCTAAACCAAAGCTCTGATACCAACTATGACGACCCACCTTTTGGATTGATCAAAGTCGATAATGAACCACACATGTCTAAATCAAACCATTCAAAAGGGAAGATTATCAGTGGGGTTAGTAAGAAAATAAGAGAAAAAGGAAAGCTAACATTGAATCATGTAGCGGAATGACAAAACATAATAATCAAATAAATAATTCATGAAAATGTTTTACAATATATATTTGGTTCAATTTTTTGTAACATAATCAAAGTACAATCACAAACATGCCAAATTAATGCAGCGGAATGATAATAGTAAATATGGACTAGCAAATTCCATCTTCATCTTCAATGAATAATATCTTCAAACACTGAAATACTCAGGCTGACCTGAGCGTAATGAAAAGACAAAACACTCGTTCAAAACTAAAAATTCTTATGTAAGTTAAATCAATAACAAGTACAATATAAAGTGTTATAGCTTCAAAGATGTTTACGCGATTTTCCATCTCCTATCAAGTGTACAACGTAAGTGCAATAACTTAAGAGATGTTATAGGATTTTCCATCTCCTAAGGATCCATCAAACTATCTATATGTAGTAAGATACACTATATATGTAGTGTGTACTAGTAAAGTAAAGTATTAAAATGGCATTAAGGCTTTAGATTGACCGCCCTTAACACATTTTTAAGCAGATAGTCTATGCGGGTCCTGTAACACAACCGGTAATGTCAGTAGCCAGTGAGTACCTTATAAGTACCATACTAAAACAAAATTATAGTGGGCATATAAGGATAAAAGTATGATAAGGCATGTGAGGCAATACCCAAGGTAGGATACTACCATTTTTGGTTGCCTGACTAGTGGTAACCCCTAACGGCCCACCGCATACATCCATCCCATAATCAAATCAAGGTGCACCAATCAAGTCAAAAATCAATATAGTAATACAAAGAACAGATGTTGCTAGAGGTAGCTAGCCTCATTGATCAGGACAAGTCGTCTTGTTTTAGTCATTCCCAATAGACATAAGTGTCGGGGTCTATCCATCATCGTTCTATTTCTTCAAATCTAGCAAACGTTCGCCAATCCAACCACTTCATTCGGGATCATCCACTGCATACATAGTTGTTAAAGTGGCTCTGGAATTGACAAAGAGTATGCCAATATTCGACCCCCGTCTCTTTAACAACCAAACGTCGTTTTTCACACCAGTTGGTTCTTTTAAATTTCAAGAACAATTCATACTTCATATCAAAATATCAAATTCACTTTAATAGTGTAAATCATACTTCATATCAAAATATCAAATTCACTTCAAAATCATTTCGAATTTAAAAATAGGTTATACCTTCATATCAAAACATTCGTATTTAAATCTATGAATTTAAAAATAGGACTTTGGGTCGGCTGTGTGTTTATTTTGGGTCGCCTGTACGTTTGCTTCGAGTCATCCCCGAGGCAACTTCAGGACGACATATTATCAACTTAAGGTTGGTGGGATGAGTGTTATGGGCTCGATTTTGGTCTCAGTGGGCCTATGTAAGCCAGGAAGCCCGGTAAACGAGGTTTTTCCTATGAATAAAGCAGGTGGGGCTTCAGAAAAAAGGGGCCACATTCTGTTCTTCTCTAACTTCTTCTACAAAAGTCGTACAAGTTACTCTGCTAATTTTTATTTGAAAAAACTTTGGATTGTAACCGCAATCTAATTTCCAGTACAAATAAAAAGGAAATTTCTAGAGTGAACATAGGCCGGAGTTAGCCGAAGCACTATAAATCTCACCTCTTTTATTGCTTTTATTTTAATTTTGATTGTTCTTTCTATTTACACCCTCTCATATATTCTATCTGTGTTCTGTGATTGGTAATTGGTGCTTTCATTTGCAGTCGGGTGTTTATGACCAATTTTGGCGCTAACATTTTGGTGCTTTCACCGAAAGGGCTAGCACTCAGGGATTTGGAAGCTTGGATCTTGGATTTGGAAACTCAAGAACTCAAATTTGGAAACCATGCTTAGGAAATCAACAAGGAGACAGATGACAGAGAGGAGTCAGCATGAAGGAAGTCAGGAGGCCTCCTCAGGAGCTAATCAGATCTCAATCTATATTACTAGTGACGAGATGGAAACGATGTTGAGAAGGCAAGAGGATATGATATAGAACCTACTCCGATAGGTTGGACAAGATGCAGTGCAAAACCAAAGGAATGGAGTAGCAGGAGATACTGAAAACGTCGATCATGAAGATGGAGCAGTAGGGATGGAGGAAGTCTGGAATCAGAATCAGGGAAATGGAGCATCCAAGATACGGGATAGAGTGGGACCATCGGAAACAACCCCGGAGCTAGGGGCATGCCCCCAGATCATGTTGGCTCAATTCCAGGCAGGATACCAGGCAGTGCTGTGCAATTTAGCATTGAAAGGGAAATGAATGCGCGTCCAGAAGAGCAGATTTCAGGATTTCCTCATGAACTTGGGAGGCCGGTCAAAGGTAACAGACAAAGGCTACCGCTTGGCGACAATGATAGATTGGTAGAAATGGTAAGACGGGCCATAAAAGGGGATTGGCGAATAAAGATTTGGAGGATGTGAATAGGATCCCCTTTGCTCCTACAATTAGATAAGCTAGGAATCCACCGGAATTTAAACTATCAATGTTGGAGACATATGATAGGAGGATGGATCCCGTAGTCCATTTGACAAGGTATATAAGGCACATGGAAGTACTGGGGGCATCAGAGGAGGTTATGGCATGGTGTTTCACTTTGTATATGATAGATATAGCAGCAGTGTTGTTCAGGCAATTGGAAAGCGGCTCTATTGGACCATGGACCAAATTGATCAAAAGGTTTAAGAGACAGTTCAAAGTTCACATCTTAAGACCCAATAATGTGATGAGCTTTACAACACTAAAACCGAGGACTAGAGAGTCCTTGAGGAGTTTTCTAACGTGATTTAATGGTGTGACAGCCTTGGTGGATCACCCAGACCCATCCATGGTTTGATGGAAGTTGTATTTGGCATTGCTGATGCCACGAAATTAAATAATTCACTAACATGGGATCCACCTATGGATTCAGGAGAGTTTGACCATGATGCAGAAAGGTTTCTACAATAGGAAGGCGCTAAACCTGAAAGAGTGGAAGGAGAGGAAGTTGAAGTTTATGCAGTCAAAGGCGGAGATCCACCCGGGAAATATTCAAACAAGGATAAAGGAAAATGAAGAGCAAAGAATAACTTTGGATGAACTTAGGTGGCCACAAAAGGAACCGAGATTCACCTCTTACACTGAATTGAGTGAGGCCTTAGAACGAATATACCACGACACTAATGGCAGGTTCCCTGCCGAAGGCCAATCAGGCGGGGGGCCTACCAATAATGAAAGGAAATCAGACAAATATTGCCTGTTCCACGAGCTAAGGGGCCATAGTGCAAACAATTGCGGGCACTTGAAGGATGAGATTGAAGGACTTATCCGAAACGACATGCTGTTACAATAGGTGAAAAGGCGAGCAGCGATGGTGGAACTAGAGCGACTACCATCTGCATCAAACGAAGACGGCCTCGGATCAAGAAGCCCACCAATAATGAAAGGAAATCAAACAAATATTGTCTGTTCCACGAGCTAGGCGGACATAGTACAAATGATTACAGGCACTTGAAGGATGAAATCAGAGGACATATCCGAAATGATTTGCCGTTACAATATGTGAAAAGGCGATCAGCGACGGAGGAACAAGAGCAACTGCCATCTGCATCGAACGAAGACGACCTCGGATCAAGGCCTCAATTTAACACCAAGAATCGAAATGGTGAAGAATAAGTAATAAACTCCATAATAAAACGATTAAGTCACTTATACATGTACGGGATCACGAATAGTCCTCAGGCATGCTCTGAGATGACGATGAACCGCCTCAGTGGAGATGCACGCACTTTGATGTTTTAGTTTTGCTTTTGTTTATCTTCTTTGTATCCAGACTTGATCTTGTTAGTTGGATATTTCAATCATAAGACTCATTTGAATGTAAAATATGATATTTATAATTCTAAAACCCGACTTCGAACGGTCACAATTCGCCTCGAACGGCCCCCGACCACGAACGATCACAATTCGCCTTAAGCAGCGCTCGACCACGAATGGTCACAATTCCCCTCGAATGGTAGCCGACCATGAATGGTCATAATTTTCCTCGAATGGCACCTGACCATGAACAGTCACATTTCGCCTCGAATGACAACAGTCGACGAACTGTCACAATTCGCCTGGAACGGAACGTGACCTCGAACGGTCATAATTCGCCTCAAACGGCACCCGACCATGAATGGTCACAATTCGCCTCAAATGGCACCTGACCTCGAATTGTCACAATTCGCCTCGAATGGCACTTGACCATGAACGGTCATAATTCTCCTCGAATGAAACCCGACCATGAATGTCAAATCTCGCCTCGAACGGTACCTAACCTCGAATGGTCACATATAGCCTTGAACGGCATGTGATCCCGAACGATTTCTATTCACAATCAGGTAAGATCGTTGATCCCTTCACATGACATCAACAGGTTCTGAACATCAGGCTTATGGCGCTACAAAAAATACCTTCCCATCGTAAGGCGTGTTTTGGGGGAAAGTGTTAACTCGCCTTTTAGCAAGGCAACATACAGGTGGATCTAACCCAATCGACTACACGTTTATAGAGGTTGGAATACTATGGGTTTAAATTTACTGGATGACGATCAATAACGGATAATAAACATGATTATGAGGCCAGGATACATCATGGTCGAAGGGCGAATAACGCATGATACTTGGAACATGGATTTCGAGAAAAGCCGAGTTGCTTAGGGTTACTTCAGGATAGAAGAGGTTTTACTTTGAGTCAATGTTGATGATGTTATGGGTCGGAAAGGGATAACTCAGGCCGACATTGCTTGAGGTCGGTACTGGATTTTCTTTGGGTTGGCAATGCATTTACTACGGGTTGAATGGGCATGTCACTTGGAGGGTTCGGCAAGGCACCAGGTACGCATAGTTGGAGTGGCTTCGGGTTGACATAAACTTGGATTCGAGTCAGCATTAGGTAGTGCATCAGGTCAGCAATAAGCTCTGGGGTTGGCATCTTAGAGGGATCCGCATATTCGAAGTACTTGGGGTTGATAGCAAGTTGGCTTCGGGTCGGCATCCACCTTAATTTGGGTCGGCATCAACAATATCGGGTCAGCATCATATTGGGGTCCGCATTAGCAAGGAGCTTGGGGTCGGTAATAAATTTACTTCTAGTCAGCATCCATCCTTCTTCGGGTCGGCAATTGGAACTTGGAATCGGCATTTGGAGTTAGGAAGGGTTCGGGATAGGATGGAGATGGAGTTACTTCAAGTCAGGGTTGAGTTCACTTCGGGTCAGTTTGGCAATTGCTTCTTGCCAGCACTAGGAATACTTGGGTCGGCCATGCTTCACTATGAGGTTGGCATATTTGGACTTCGGGTCAGGTGTGTGTTTACTTCGGGTCGCTTGTATGTTTTCTTCGAGTCAACCCCGAGGCAACTTCAGGATGACATATTATCAATTTGAGGATGGCAGGGATGAGTGATATGGGCTCGACTATGTTCTTAGTTGGCCCATGTAAGTCAGGAAGCCCGGTAACCGGAGTTTTGCCTATAAATATAGTAGGGTGGGCTTCAGAAAAAGGGGCCTCATTCTGTTCTTCTCTAACTTCTTCTACAAAAGCTGTACAAGTTACTCTGCCATTTTTTGTTTCAAAAAAATATGGATTATAATTGTAGTTTGATTTCAATATAAATAAAAAGGAAATTTCTGGAGTGGATGTAGGCCGGAGTTAGCCGAACCACTATAAATATCGCCTTTTTTACTGCTTTCATTTTAATTTTGATTGTTCTTCATATTTATACCCTCTTCATATATTCTATCTATGTTCTGTGACTGATAGTTGGTGCTTTCATTTGCAATCGAGTGTTTGTGACCAATTTTGGCACAAACAAGTTAGAAGTTTTAAATTTAAATTTAAATAAAATAAAAAAAGGAAAAGATGTAATTAACTGTCTCCTACCAAACCCTCACGTTCGAACAAAAATCCCAAACCCATCTGTCGCCGTTCTTCAACTACCCACCATCGTGCCTAGAGACCGCCTCACCTAGATCCAATCATGCCGCTGTGTTTCCCACATCCGACTGCACCACCGCCGCCGCTTCATGGCCAAATTCCAGTGAAACCGTGCACCTTTGACAATATCTAAATCAATAGATTTACTCCGTACATCCGCCTCTACCCGGTGATCATCTCCAATCATCTTATAGATGAACACTAGGATGAACACCCGAGAATGTTTCATCATATTCTAGTCAAATAGAGCCTCCAATCAAACGAATTACAAACGCTAATTCCATTTGTCGATAGCTTCACATCGATATAATATGATAGGATTTGAACAGTTTGAATTAGATTTGAAATTGGAAATTAGGGTTTTTTGGTATTCACCATCGAAGAGGAGCAGTTAGATCTGAAAGTACATATAGAAAAATAGAATAAAACCTTGCTAAGGTTTCATAACAGTATATATATAGACAAAGATGGGACAAGAACAGATGGAACCGATATCGATTGGGCCAAAACGATAAAAAGGCCCGAAAACCCGTTTCGTTCCTGAAACGAAAATAGGTCATCCTATATGTTGATATATAGGTTTTCAATATTTTTAAACTCAATGAAACTAATTTCAAATCCTAATTCTATTGTATATAAAAGTTAGCTTTAAAATCAAATTATATTTATTTTTACACGTTAATTAAAATGAATTATTATTAAACTAATTTAATCACTTTTAAACTCTAAATTAAAAGTTTTCTATCATCATCCTTGATTAAACAAGAAGTAATAATTTTTTAAATTAATTTTTCCACGTTAAATCCAAGATTTAAATATTAAATTAATTTTAACATTAAATTTCAACAGTAATAAAATCCTAGCTCATCATATTTTCAATTTCAAACAAATTCTTTTATTTTGATTTACATGTCCTTTATATTAAATCAACAAATGCCTTATGTACTCATTCAACATAAGTTTCCATTTAGTACATTCATTACTCTGCAGTTAACGTCCTTTTCTCTTATTAACTAAAATATTTCAGTTACATTAAATTCCATTAATTGCCTAACTAATTTCAACATGAATTAAATAATGAGATGAGAAAGAAAACAACTGTTACAACTTAATAATTCAAAACTATTAATTTATTGCTTACAAACATGGGTTACACATTTACCTACCAAATAACTGAATTCTTATCCCATGTTAAAACCAATTTCAATTAATAACATATGATTTTTACTGCTTGATACCTCATTCCTTATTAAACTTTACCATTATATCAAAATTATACTTTACAATTATATTCTAATTAGAGAAAAAAATTCATTTCATTCTTTATAACATTAACATTCGCTATTTCAAATCTTGCTGCTAATATGCAACCCAACATTGTTTCACATTCAATTGATTTGGGTTACGATCTTTTAACTTATTGAAATTTGTTATTTGAGAATTTTATCTTAGATTGTAACATCCATCTAATAACATTTTCATTAATAAATCATAAAATCTTTGTTTATAATCATTTTTATTCAACAATTATATTATATTTAATGTAACTAAATGGTTGAAAATATGGGTCGTTATGTAAAAACTCCAGCCATCTTTGTTGCCTCATATTCAACTCCTTCGAGGAGAATAAGTACCTTAAGGACTTATGATATGTGTACAACTCAAATCTCTCCCATAAGATACAACGCCTCCAGCCCATAATCTTATGATATCCTTCTGCATTAACACAGCCCATAATCTGGTTCCACATGCATTAGTATGCACTATTAATCTTTGATTCCCATCTAGAACTACTAATACAAACGCATTGGTAAACAAGTGCTTTAACTTAATGAATGCTTTTTCACATTTGTTAGACCAAATAAACTTTATGTCCTTCTTGGTTAGCTTAGCCAAAGGCATTGCTATCCACAGGACATCCTTAATAAACCTCTGGTAGTAGCTAACAAGCCTAAGAAAATTTCTGGTCTTAGTCACTGCCTCTGGGCTCTTCCGGTTGTTAACAACTTCAACCTTATTCGGATCAACTGACAAAACCTTCTCTAAAACCACATGACTATGAAATTAACCTTTTTCTTCCAAAAATGATAGTATGAAAACTTCGCTTCCAGTTGATGCTGCCTCAACATCCCAAGCACTAGTCTAAGATGAACTTCATGCTCTCTTTCATTCTTAGAGTATACTAAGATGTCATCTATTAATACCAATATGAACCTATCCAACCGCTCTCGAAAAACCTGGTTCATTAAATCCACGAAGAAAGATGGCGCATTCGTTAACCCGAATGGCATCACTAACCACTCGTACGAATCGTACCTAGTCCGAACTGTCAACGGAATATTTTCACTCTTAGCCGATGGAAACCAGTGACCAAATCCAATTTGTAAAATACTCTAGCACCACTCAATCGATCAAATAAATCGTCGATTCCCAGCAAAGGGTACCTATTCTTGATCGTCTTCTCGTTCAACTTACGATAGTCGATACACAACCTTAACGACCCATCCAGTTCGAACACCATGCTGCTCCTAAAGGTGAACTACTTGGCCAAATAAAATTCTTTTCCTCTAAGTCCACTAGTCGCACCTTTAACTCCTTCATCTTGGTAGGTGCTATCCTGCTAGGTGGTCTCCTTAAAGGTTTTGCTTCTGACACATGATCCATCCAAAACTCAATGGATCGTTTCAGTGGTAGTTTGATGACTGGCTCAAAAACATCTGCAAACTCTTTTCCTACCAAAACCTGATTCAACTCTTCTTCTATTTCCAAGGCATTTAGCAAATCAAAAGCACTTGAGTTTGACTTACCGAGTATATAATTTGGTTATGACTATTGGGGTGTCTTAATGACATTTTCCTATTATGGAAAAATATCATAGCATCATATATATGTACCAATGCATACCCAAAATGATACCCAAGCCTACGAAATCAAAAACATACAAACTGCATGCAAACTTATGACCTAACTAATCAAGTTCTAACTGGTCATATCTCATTCCCATAATCGCATACCCTCCTATCGAATTCGTAATCCTTAAGGACATAACCAGGTATGAGGCTTCTAAACGTAACTTATCTACCTGGCACTGAGATATAAATGAATGCAATGCACCGGTATCAAATAGTACCCAAACTAGTATACTATGAATCAAAAGTGCACCTTCCACCATAGTCATTCCCTTATCAGCAGTAGTTGGTCTAGAAGATGATGGTTTCAAGGCAAAACCTTTCCCTTGTCTGCTCTAACTGGTTCTGGACACTGATTCATGTAGTACCCAATTTGGTCATAGTTGAAACACTTCACTCCTTTTGTTATCTACGACCTTCTTCCCTTTTCCAGTTCAATGTTCATGAGAAAAATGTCCTTTTTGTCACACTTGTAACAAACTACATCGGCCTTCCCTTTCTTCGTAGCTCCTCCTTTCTTAGCTCCTTTCTCCTTAAAGAATTTCCTCTTCTTGCCCTGAGAATTTGGGGTTTCAATTTACCTCTCTTTCCTAGAAGTAGAGAACATCTCTTCATTCTCGATTGCCATCTCCACTACAACTGTACTTGGATCACGGAGATGTGGCATAATAACCCTAGCAATCTCGAGTCTTAACCTTGAATAAACCACTCGATCCTTTTAATGATGGTGTTAATGGTAGCATATCAATATCTGGACAACTCACCAAACTTCATAGCAGACTCAATTACCGACATCTCACCTTGCACTCTAAGTCCATGAGCTTTCTCAGCAATATTTACTTGGCAACTTCAGACAAGAACCATTCTTCGAATCTCCATCGAAACTCTGTCCAAGTCAACTCTTCCTCATGAACTCCCATGGCAATACCATTCCACCAATATAGTGCTGCTCCTACAACGGTCTAGAAGCCAGTCTCCACTTCTGCTCGTCATCTAATCCCAAATCAGCAATTCATGCTGCAAGAACCAGTTTTCTACTTCAACAACATCCTCTGTTTTCAAAAACGGCTTCCCACCAAGATTGGTATAATCCCTGCTCAGCTTGGCATAGTTATTGCCAACTAGGGCTATATGATTTTCTCCCCCAGCAGTCACAGCATTTTCCCCAGCTACTCCTATAACTGCACCATCTTGCATCGGATGGATGAAGAGATGATACGTCTTCCACATATCCTTTGGCGGGGTTCCAACACCTACATTGGCATTTGTGTTTGGATTATCATTTTCCTGTCGACCCAGATTCCTCCTGGTATTGGGTCAAGCATTTCCATTGGTTGTGGTGCTTCCTCCACCAAGATTTCCTCTTTTATTTTCTGCCTCTTTATCTTCCATTCTTGTATATCTGTATACAGTTCTTAGAAAGATAAGAAGAATGGACTAGGAGAAAGGGGAATACGTACTTATACATACATACATACATACATACATACATACATATAACAAATGCAAGTACGTTACTATACCGTTAACCCAAACCTCGGTCTCATTTTCTGATTCATTGGGCAATGTTTTGAAAATCTTCTAGGTTCAAATTTCTTTTAAATTTATATAAACCTATGCTCTGATACCCACCTGTAACATCCCCTATTTGGAGGCCCAAAGCTAACTACTACATATGTTGTAGTCATCCATAGATTTTAACTCCCGATGACCAAATGCGGTAATGTTAGATACATTGATATACTGGAAACACATGAATATGAAAAAAAATTAAAACTTAATTTTTTTTCTCATTTTCATTACAAATAGCATTTCAAATTCATTACATAACCTCATACGTAAGCCATATTTAGAGAAATTACAATTTATTACAAAATACGCAAAGAGCGACATATGAAAATGCCCCCTTGGTTGATCAGAGTCTAAATATAGTCACTAAACAACTTTGCCATTGCATCTAATGACACAGTGGAATCAAACAGAAAGGACTCCTAATAGCTAGCTTTCCTCCTACACCTCTCTGGAAGCTTATTCGTCTAAAGGATAATTTGTAAACCTTAACTCTCAAGCTATTCAAAATCAATTGAGCACATGAGGGTTTAAGAGGAAAACATAAACTTCGAGTCAGATAGAAAGTCTGATGTAAATAATAACCTACCATCTCGAACCATATAGATATCTAGTGAGACCACTCCTCTTAGCAGAACAGGTTTCCCCTCACTAGTATCTTAACTTAATTTATAATAACCATATATGTTGCACCTATATCCACAATGGTTAATACGTAACATAATAAAATGTGTCATTGTGATAACCTGGATTTTCGAGCATCAGATAATTGGATAATTATCTGATTTAACTATTGAAATTGCTAATTTATAAATTTCACAAATAAAATGCGACAATCTCCTTTATTAATTATTTAAAAATTGGTAAATTTTTTATTTTCAAATAATAATAATAATGTGATGTTTTTAAATACAGTTATAAATAGATAAATAAATTTTAAATAGAATTATAAATTACAAATTGAATATGGGTTGTTTAAAATATCTATATATTTGTTTGAGTTTATTTTTAATTAGATTTTAAATTGAGTTTGAATTTGGATTTAAATTTGAAATTTAAAAGATATATATATATATCTTAAATATATATGTGTAATTTTATATTTAATGATGATTAAGACACTTGTAAGCAAAAGAAAATTTGTATAGAAATGTATTAGAACATTTGTAAGCATATAAAACAAGATTGGACATTTGTAAAATGATTTAAGCATGCAAGTACATTTGTAATGCAATAAAAAAATTACAAGTGGCCAATTTCTTTTGAAAATGAAATAACAAATATAATGTTGTAAAAGAAAACGTGGTGGTACAGTTTTAAACGTCTCTATTCTTTTTTCTTCTTCTAAAACCTAGAAACTAAATTCAAAACTAAATTCAAAATTCAAAGAAAACCAAACTACTTAAGCCTGTTCAAATTTTCAACTGAAATTCAGCATCTACTTCATCTTCCACCTGAATCAAAGCATGCAGTAGGATCAACTCAATATTACAACAGCAATCAAGTAATTCAAAATCATAGTAGTAGTTCAGTTTTCCAATTTCAAAACAAAAAAAGAGTAAAATCAACTTCTAGGAAGAAACTGCCCTATTGTTCTTTTAAACAGTGAGTAGAAAACTTTATCTAAAAGGCTCAAATCTGTTTTTATTTTGATGTTTATGCATATTGTTTACAATAGTGTTGTGATATATATGGTGCCCGCATGTTTGTGAAATGTGTACTGGTTGGTGTACGTGTCTGTATGTATATATACATAGCTATGTTCCAGGTTTTACAGGATTCAATTTTGATTAAAAATCAAATTCCCCTTCTCTGATCTTCTTTAGGCTATGAGTTGTAAAGAAAATATGTTTGTTTTAGCAGAATATCAATTTTAAGAATATTTTCAAGATCTATCAGATGATAGTCTTAACAAGAGAGGAGACAACAAAATTTAAATTATATCAATCTTTCGAATTGAACGATTTCTGGTTTCGTGATTAAAATCCGAATTGTTATCAACATCTTGGAATTTTAGTAGAAAAATCTAGATTTTTAGACTTTTAAATCATGAGATTTTCCATGTTGATGAAAAATTGGGTTTCGAGCGATTTCGGTTGATCGAAGGATTTTAGGGTAATGGGGTTTTGGTCGAAGCAAGTTTGGACGTCAGGTATTTTGGGAAAAATGGTGATGCATTTTTGTAAGGCCGGTGGTTACCAATTAAGGTGAAGTTAGGGTTTTAAAAGGGTTTTGGAACAGGGTCGGCTACCTGACAATTTCGATGTCGAGGTGGTTGGTTAAGTTTATGGTATGGGGGAAGGAGGATAAGGAGTCATTGGCAAATCTTTGGGGGTTTCGGTGGCCAGTGTAGGAAGTACGAGGCAGAAATATGGAGGTCTTTCTCCTATAGGGTAGTTTTAGAGGTTCGGGATTCGATGCGGGAATGATCGAGCGATGTTGTGGTGATCTGGTGATTTAGCAGGTCGAAGGTGGTTTGTGGATAGGGTTGGCGACGTGTTCCAGTGAGGCGGAGCCGTGTGCATGTGCACAAGGTGATGCTCATGTATGACAGAGCAGAAATTAGGAGAAGAAGAAAGAAGGTGAAGAGGAAGGTCTGGAATCTGATAAGAAGCAGGTTACTCGGTGTCCAACTCGAGTCAGTTGCAGGTTGCCTTCGATAGTTCACCAGTATATTATCAGTTTTAATTCAGATCAAAGTTTAGATAGAATAGTGGATTTGTCTCGGGTCTGGGTTAAGTAGTATCGGATTAATTCCGAAGAAAATTTATACAGTTTTAATTTTTTTAAGTAAAATCAGGTTTCTTTTAATCAAGTCCAAACTGATCTTAAATAAATTACTTTGATATGTAATCAATGTTTTTATTTAACAATTGGTTTTAGAAGTTGAATAATTATGTTATTTAAATTAATTTATTTGGTTCTTAAGTTTATTTAAACTTAATTTTAAATATGTAATTAAGTGGTTAATTAAAGAATTAACATGTTTTGTATCATATGTTAACAATAAGTGATTTAAGATTTATTAATAAGATCTTAATAATGATTTAGAAAGTAATAAAGATTAAAGAGTTTATCTTATAATAAATTAAGGTCTTGGATAATTATAGATTAAATAAATTAATTAGAGATAAATTGGAAATGCGGAATTAATTAAGTAATTAGAGACTAATTACTTTAAATGAAAATTACTTAATGTAAGCAATTAAATGACAAATCCGTTGAGGGTAAGTTAATTTAATTAGCAATTAAAGGTTAAGTTATGAGATAATTATTTGATGAAAGTAATTAAAGGTAAATTACTTAAGGGATGTAATTAAGAATTGATTACTTAGTGTAATTAATTAAAGGATTGATTAATTAAAGAAATTAATTAAAGGTTGGTTAATTAATCAACGTGATTAGTTAGAGGATAATTAATCAAGGTAAGTGATTATGGGATAATTAATTTGAGTAATTAATTAAGGATATATGTAATTAATGTGAATAGTAAATGTTAACTAAATTGTGTTTTAAATCAAAGGCTAATTACTTAATGTAATTAAAGGCGATAATTAAGGGATGATTAATTAATGGTTTGTAATTAATTAATGTTAAGTAAGTAGGATTAAAAGTGATTAAAGTAATATATTTAATATATTTACATTAACTAGCACGGTGTGATTAATTAATCTTGCTTGTAGATGATTGAATGATATTGAATGTCTTGGATTTGATATCTCAGAAATGAAATGCTATGTGGTATGTTATGTTGGATTAAACTGTGATAATATGGTTTGTCCATCTGTGATGAACGACAATGTAAATATGTAATTCTGGATAATTGGAATTGTTTAAAACTTAAACAGTTGTTATGAAATGACATTGGAATCGAAGAGACCGGGTCGGATATCAGTAAATACCCGAAACCACTTCGAATTGTAATATACAATAACTCTTTATGAATTTGATTTTTGGAATTAATAGGCTGGAGTGAAATAAACGATGTAAGCTTGGTCATTTAATCTAAGTAGTGATGCTTAGATATGATTGTAAGATGTGATTGACTATGATAAGTAAGAACTCGTAAAGGTACGAGTTACCCGGGTCTTAAATAAGTATATTGCATTGATATTTTCATGTTAGATAGGTTTACTCACGCTGGTTTCCAGCCGGATCCGGGTGTTATTTTGATGTAATGCTCGGGCCAGACCGAGTATTACAGATTTTCAGGTAAGTTCCGGAGCTCAAGAGGCGAGATGGATGGTAGGAATATATGGAGTGTTTTCCGCTGTGATATATTGTTATTTATCTGGGACAAGTTATTTTAACTATCCAGTGATTGTGAAATGTTGTAACTCTGATGTATTAATGTAAACTAACCGATACAGTTTTTCCTTGTATAACTGTTATTTTATTTGATATTATATTTTGATCCGCTGCGAATGTGAGATTCTGAGTTTCATTTCTGTTTCTTCTTCTATCTCTTTTCTTATTTTCCTAACTGTTTGGAATTTTCGGGATCGAAAATTTTGGGTCATTACATTTGGTACCAGCGCTGAAGTTAAGCAAAAACCTTGGCTCTGGTGGGTTTACTCATTAAGGATAGGGTCAGTAGTACCCTAAGATGCGTAGAGTGTGTGTGTGTGTGTATGTGTATGTGTGAGAGAGCGTACTTGTTATTTTGTTATATAAAGGTTTTAAAAATGGTTTTAATGAATGATTTTTATAAAAGCTTATATTTTATATATAAAGCGATAATTGGTTATTGGAAATGGAAATTGGATAAGAATTAAGTGATGAATATATATATATATATATATATATATATATATATATATCCATGTATATGTATATGTATATGTATATATCCAAATGGGAATTGGATAAAATGAACTATACAAATAAGATGAATTAGAATTTGTTTCAAACCAGAAAATAGAATGGTTATTATGTTTAACAATGGGATGATTGTTTTCCAATAAACAGTAAAATATTTTAAGTAAGTAACCATTAGATGAGAATAACTTGTAATTAGAAAGGATCTAAATTTAGAAGTTTTTAATTCTAAGTATAGAAACAATTGAAATTGTTTTTAAAATGTTAAGAAATAATAATAAATAGTATTATTCATAATATTTTGAATGTGATCTTATTTTAAAATAAGAGTTGTTTGAAAGCTTTAAAGAAAATTGTTTTGAATTAAAACCAAAGGTGGTTTAAATTTTAAAAATATGGCTTGGTGGGCTAAGATATAAATATGTATATATGTATGGATATACATGGTATCAAAGATGATTTAAAATAAACTCTAAGTGATTGAGTTTTGATTTTCACCTGAGTGTGATGTAAAAACTCATAGTGAAATAAGTCTTTGAACTTATAAGTAAGAAAGAATATTGATAGAAATTCGAAATTTGAAGCGAGGATTCAAATTGGGTAAGGTTGATGAGATTAAATTGAATTTAACTTAGAAGAAGTTAAATAATTTTGAATGAACAACCTGATTTAGAAATTTCAAGATGAAATTGAGATTTAACTTAGGGAAGTTAAATGGGTTGATTTAGAAGGGAGTTATATAAGATCTCAAACGGATTTGAGTTCTAGGAATGTGTGATGGATGTTGTTGATGGATGTTTTAGATAATTTGGATGTTTATTTATATCCTAATATCATCCTATTGTCACCAACAATTTATGAAACCGTGAATTGGCTTGTTTAAAATGAATTAAGAAGTGGATTGTGATATTTTGTATCCATTATAGAAATTAAATGGAAACAAAACTTTAAATTGAAATTATTTAAGTAATTTTGATTTTTGAAGATAAAAATTTAACTTGAGGAAGTGATATCACTTTGAACTTAAGTTTTGGATGTAAAGGAACTTGGAAATTCAAATTGTTAAGGATTGGTTTCAAAATTGAAATTTGGTGATAAATTGAATTTCAAAGATTGAGCGATAAAAAAGGGGTTTGAACTATGATTTGTACTTAGAAATAAGTTCATGAAGAAGTAAAGGTGATTTAAATAGGAATATGTGAAATTTGGACGTAGAATTAAGTATTTAAAGACTTTAAAAGTAATGGTTCATTTTATTTAAAGAAGTCAAATCAACATTTGAAAATTTAACTCGAATTTATATAATTCGAGATGATTTAAAGTGAAATTGAATTTGAAATTAGTTCAAATTGAATTTGATTTGAATAATTTGGAATTGTGATTAAAGTTGAATAGTTCCAAATTCAAATGGAATTTGATTTGAATTTGGAAAGAAATTGAGGTTAATTCAACTTGAATTGGGATTAAATAAATTTCAGCGGAAATTGAAGTTTTTTAAATTGGAATTGAGTCAATTTAAATGAAAGCGGAAATTTAAATTGAATTGATGGGAATGAAGATTGGGAATTGAACTGTTGACTCTGGATTATTTTCAAAATAAATTGTTTTAATATAAACCTATTTTTCCAAGCTATTTACTATATACAACCTTTCTGTTTGAAGCTAAGCCATTTAACAATTTTACAATTGTTTTATAAACTGATTTCTATTTGATAACTATCTTATAACTAATTGCTATTTTACAATTATCTAACTACTTTACAATTATTTTATAACTACTTAACTATTTTACGAATAATAACTATTTTTCAACTACTTATCTATTTTAAACTTTTTCAAGCTATTTTTAAATTTAAGTTGGTCAGAGTGCAAACTGTTTATAATTGAAGTGATAACTCAATAGGAAATGGAAGCAATTGAGAATAAGTGAATAGAATTAATGGAAATGTGAATAAAAAGGAGAAATTGATTTAGCTAATAGTCAATGGAAATAAATAAGGAGGATGTACGTATATTATTCTGTTCGCATGGTGATTTGATCCAGATTCGGTGACAGAATTTCGAGATAGTACATCGATACGGGTTGGGATTTTTCATTCGATTTTCAACGGCGAACCTGGATATGGATTGTTGATTGGTTCTGGATATTCTCTATCATAGTTATGGCTATGCAAGGAGAATGACGATTTTTGATCAAGAAACTGGATCTGAGTCTGTAGTAGGATGTCGGGTGGACGAGATTAGTTCGGAATTGAAATTGTATGATCTAGTGAGCGATCAGATTGATATTGTGTATGGATGATATGAGTACATCGTACGGGGTTGAATGACATTAATATTGGAAATTTGTGGATAAAAACTATAAAATGATTTTGAAAGGGAAAGGTATATTTTGAAAAATAAATGATGAAATAAAGTGGAAATAGGATATTTCTATGGTAGAAATTTGCTTTATGCAAGTAAGTAATTTGGTAAGTGACTTTATAGAGTAATTAAGTTTGAATATTTGATTTGGAATAAACAAAGTTATATATCTTTGTTATATAAGATAAATCTCCCCTTGTTGAATCTATTACCGAAAGAAAAGGGTTTTTGAAAAGTATTTGAAGTATAAAAAGGGAATTTATACAAGTATGAAGTGATCCAAAGATTTACAAGGTTATATATATTTATAAAGGATCTTATAAGAATGATTTTGAGGAAAGGTTTTTGGAACCTATGGATTTTGGAACCTATTGATTTTAGAAAATTATGAAACTTGAAACATATCTCCAAAATAATGTTTTACCTAACATATTCATAAATCATGGCATTTGGAAATAATTTTGCATGATTTTATCTTAAAGCTGACCTACATTATTCCACAAAATCCTTGTTTAAATTATAATATGATGTTGAAATCAAAACATATTATCATCCATCCAACCGTACGGTTTTAAACCTCAAATTCGAATTAAAACACTTAAGATGACTTCTATGAGATGGTTTAGATCATTATTCACCATGTTTGGATATGGAATATGAGATTTGTTCTTGCTTTAATCTTCCTAACTTGAATCTTAACCTATATATGGATTTTGTGCTCCTCTTCTTCTTAGGGTATGGCCGGCCTTCAACTCAATTTGTTTATATTTTTGGTTTTTGAAAATGTAAATGAGAATGATATATGGGGTTTAGGGGTTATGGTATACGGCTAGTCTTATTCTCTTAAATTTCTATTTATAAATCAGACTTATAATTTCATTAGTTAAGGCACGACCCTAATTAGTTTCCAAACTAAATTCCCTTATCACTCTAATCTCTCCCCTAAGATATAATGCCTCCATACTTTTAATGCGAAGATCACCACAGCTAAATCTAGATCATGAGTATGATATCTCACTTCATGCGGTCTAAGCTGTCGAGAAGCATAGGAAATGACCTTATCCTTCTGCATAAACACAGCCCATAATCTGGTTCCACATGCATCGGTATACACTATTAATCCTTGATTCCCATCTAGAACTACTAACACAGGCACATTAGTCAACAAGTGCTTTAACTTAGTGAATGCTTCTTCACATTTGTTAGACCAAATAAATTTTATGTCCTTCTTGGTTAGCTTAGTCAACGGCGTCGCTGTCCACGGAAAATCCTTAATAAATCTCTGGTAGTAACAAACAATCCCAAGAAAATTTCTGATCTTAGTCTCTACCTCTAGTCTCTTCCATTTGTTAACAACTTCAACCTTATTCGGATCAACTGACAAACCTTTCTCTATAACCAGGTGACTAAGAAATTAACCTTTTTCTTCCAAAAATGATACTTTGAAAACTTCGCTTTCAGTTGATGCTGCCTCAGCGTCTCAAGCACCAGTCTAAGGTGAACTTCATGCTCTCTTTCATTCTTAGAGTATATTAAGATGTCATCTATTAATAACAATATAAACCTATCCAACTGCTCTCGAAAAACCTGGTTCATTAAATCCATGAAGAAAGTTGGCGCATTCGTTAACCCGAATGACATAACTAACCACTCGTACGAACCATACCTAGTATGAAATGCCGTCAACGAAATATTGTCACTCTTAGCCGATGGAAACCTATGACCAAATCCAATTGGAAAAGTACTCTAGTACCACTCAGTTGATCAAATAAATCGTCGATTCTCAGCAAAGGGTGCCTATTCTTGATCGTCTTCTCGTTCAACTTACGATAGTCGATACATATCCTTAACGACCCATCCAATTCGAACACCGTGGCTGCTCCTAAAGGCGAACTACTTGGCATGATAAAATTCTTTTCCTCTAAGTCCACTAGCCACACCTTTAATTCCTCCATCTTGGTAGGTACCATCCTGCTAGCTCGTCTACTTGCAGGTTCTGCTCCTAACACAGGATCCATCCAAAACTCAATGGATCGCTTAAGTGGTAGTCCGATGACTGGCTCAAAAACATCTGCAAACTCTTTTCCTACCTAAACCTGATTCAACTCTTCTTTTATTTCTATGCCATTCAGCAAAGCACAAGCACTTGAATATGACTTCTCCACAGAGTATATAATTCGGTTATGACTATTGAGGTGTGTTAACGATATTTCCCTATTATGGGAAATATCATAGCATCATATCTATCTAACCAATCCATACCCAAAACGATCCCCAAGCCTACGAAATCAAAAACATACAAACTGCATGCAAAATTATGACCTAACAAATCAAGTTCAAACAGGTCACATCTCATAATCGCATACCCTCCTATCGAATTAGTTATCCTTAAAGATGTAACAAGGTCTGAGGCTTCTAAAAGTAACTTATCTACCAAGCACTGAGATATAAATGAATGCGATGCGCCAGTATCAAGTAGTACCCTAACTAGTATACTATGAATCAAAAGTGCACCTTCCACCATAATCTTTCCCTTATCAGCAGCAGTTGGTCTAGAAGATGATGGTTTCAAGGCAAAAACCATTCCCTTGTTTGCTTTAACTGGTTCTGGACGCAGACTAATGTAGTTCCCAATTTGGTCACGGTTGAAGCACTTCTGCAATGATCCCGAATTTTGGTCGTTAGATTTTGAACGTTTAGCTCATTTTAAATGTTAAATGTGGATTTTGAATTGATTTTTAAGTAAGAAGATTTTGGTTAAATCAATATAATTAGCTAAAATATCGAGTATGGTAATTCAATTGAATTTGAGTAATAATAATAATTTATTATTTCAAATTGAGATAGTTTGTAAATCAGGTATAATTAGATATGTAAATGGTTTCTAAAATTTATTTAAAATATGTAGCGGGGTTAAATTTTTTAGTATTGGACTTTTGGATGGAATCAAAAGTCGAAAAGTCAAATTTGGAAATTTTATATTAGTTTAATAATAGAATTTAATATAATAATGCAAATAATCAGATTTTGATTTGAAATGAATCAGGATGGTTTCTAATGCGATTATAAATTCTATATGATTTATAATAGAGTTAGTAAAGTTTTAAAAATAAAATTTTAAGTGATTTCGACGACTTTGAAAATCGCTTGAATTTATCTACGAGTTAAAATAGCCTTTTGGGGCACAGTCTCGGAATTTGACGAAACCATTTCCATTAGATCCATAATAGTTAGTTATTATTGGATTTTAATTTTCGTAATGTTTGGAGTTACCGTTTGTCCGTATGAGTGAGAAACGCATTGAAATTTAAATCGACAATTTAATATTTTAAATTGATTCAAAAAGATACCTTCCACATATGATTGAATTGGCCTCTGAAAAACATTCCATTATGTTCGGAATGTGGGTAAAACCTTATAAATGCCAGTCGGTGTGCGTCGTTTGGAGATCGTTTGGAAACGTTGTTTAAAAGTGAATTTAATATTAAAATATTATTATATACGTTTATATAAATTCGCCTTTTCAGCGAGCCCTAGATCTAATTTCACGGCCGCTGTTTACAACATTTCCATGGCCAATATCCTTCGAACTTTCTTCCTTAATTTCTCGAAATCAGTCGACAATTAGAGGAAAATTTCTACTACAAGATCGAAAAGCTTTGCGAGCTCTAACAATCGATATGGCGATGATGGTGTGTAGTGGGAAGATGAGGCAGCGAATCGCGTTCAAAGCACATGCATTCGAGCATGGAAAACGAGGTGAACGTGGGACCGAGCCCTCCGAGAATTGGGCCGTGGGTGGAGCTGAGGCCGGCGCGCGACGTGGTGGTATTGGATCTACCCCTAGGCGATCGTGGGAGGTGCTGCTATAAGCCCTCGGTGGGCGGTGATAGGTTAGTTTTTCCTGGAGACGTTGCATGTGGGAAAAAGGACTAGTGTGCAGCCCTGATTTTGATTGATAATCTAACGTACTTGAAAATAGATTAGAGTTTGTTTTAAATTTATATACAAATCTTTAAAACTGAATAACTCTTGCATACATTATGAGATTCAAACGAAAAAGAAGCGCCGGAATCGCAGCGACGCAGTCTACGCGCTGCAGCAGGTCCGAAGATGATTAGAGCAAGTGGAAATTTTAGATTAAATCAAATGGTTTCATTTAATTTAAAATTTAAAACGCTCGGCGTTTTGAAATTCAAGGTGAGTTAATCTCACTCACATCTGGAATGCTAGTTCGTTTTAAATAGCTAATATTTGAATGATTGATTGATTGGTTGAATATGGAAATTATTATCAGGTTTGATCGATATTTATTTGTTGTGTTAACAGCTGTGGATGCAGGGAAACAGGTTGGAGTGATCCAACTGGATTCCTCACAATATAGAAATTATTTTCATAAATGATGATGTATTTCATTTATATACCGTGATAGATTAATTTGGGAACTAAGTTGTGCTGTGCTGTGATGATTGAATAAGTATAATCTGGCATTTTAACATATAAATGAATGTAAAATAATAAAAAAGGGAAATGAAAAGGGATTTTTAAGTAATGAATTTAAGAAAATTAAATTCAAGAAATTGGTTTGGAATTTGAAGTGTTTTTGAAATTGTGACTGAAAAGGAAACGAGGAATAGAAATTTATAAACTGGGTTTATAAATGAAATGGAATATTTATCGAGGATAAATATTGAAGATATAGATTTCCAGAGGGAATTTCTATAAGAAGTGCGTTTTGTTTTAAAATAATAGCGAGATTAGTTTTAAAGGATGGGAAGTGTATTTTTCCTGGAAACTAAGCATGTTTCAAAGAAAAGTTTTCAAAGTATAAATTAGAAAGTTTTGAAAGGTGTTTTTAGAATATTTTAGAAAATTATTATTATTTTTAATTATTTTTAAGTGAAAGTAAATATTTATTTAAGTAATTATGGTATTTAATTATTTAAAAGGTAATTTAGTAATGTTTTCTAAAATAAATTTGATATAAATATTTGATATAATAACCTTATATAAAAAGGAAATTTTTGATTTAAGTTACTTAAGAAACTTTTATAGATTTTCAAAAAGTACAATTTGAATAAAGAATTTAGTAATCATATTTTAAGTATATTTTGGAAGTGATTTCCAGGAAATGGGGAATGTGTTTAAAAATAAAAGGGATTTTTATTTTTAAAGTGTTGGGAGAAATCTACGGGATTTAAACATAAATTTGAATTGAGATAAATCCAGCGGGATTTATAAAAAGAATTCTTTGGTTTATTCTAAAATGGAAGCGTATTTCCCTAAAATGCCAAGTACATCTTTAAAGCAGATTTTAAGTAAAAGTTATAAGTTTTGAAGTTGTTCAAAAAGAATGGTTTCAAGAAATTATTATTTAAGTGGTAAAAATTTTAAAAGTGAATATTTATCAAATTAGTTAAAGTAGTAATTATTTTAAAGGGTTGATTAGTATTATGTTTTGAAAGAATATTTTTAATATTTATATTTTATAAAATGGATTTATTTTAAAGATAGTTTGGTTAAAGTTATTCGAAACTAGTATAGAATTCTGTAACTCAGTTTATATCTTATAAAATAGTTTTGCTTTAAATATTTTTAAGATATATTTTGAATAAAATGTTTAAGTAGTCTAATTTAAATATTTAAGGTATATTTTAGAATAAAGTGATTTAATCGTTTTGAAATCTAAGGTATTTGTACTTGGTATTTTCAGTGGAAATAAATATATGGGAATTTATTCCATGAGAAGAGTGCGGTTTTTAAAACTGTTTTCAAAAAGGGGCTAAAAAGGAAAATATATCTTGCGAAGATATTTTGAGATTAATAAATAATTTGGGTAATTATTTATTGTTTGATGGATGTTTGTGAATGTTAATTGATAGTTAGATCACCAAATATCAATACTGGCCAATGCGCTGATCGTTTCGAAGAGTCCAGGATCGGGATTATTTTCTTGAAAACCACTTCGATTCGTTTTGTACGTTATTGTGGGGAAAACAAGAGTTGGAATCAAAGATGGAGCAGTGAAGTGCAAGTTCTAGTCGCTACTAATCCTGAGGATGATTCCAAAATAGATGTAGTAGGAGTAGTGCTTCCGGTTCTGTTCGAACCCGTAGCGGATTTGTATGGATGAATGCTTTCGGGACATCGTGAGTTGGACGGTGGGCATTCTAAGTGAAACGTTCTAAAAAGGTAGCGCTTAACCTCAAGCCTCATCAACCGGGTATGACTAAAAATTAGGGGGTATGCAGCAAGGCTAAGTGGGTAGCACCCATGAGGGTAAGGTCATCCCTGTCTAGATGTCCCTTTTTATTCGGCTTAGTGGTGCGATTGCTGGTCCCAACCGTGGGTTGATCTTACTCGGGATTATCCAGTAAGGGGTAATCCCGGTCTTGTGTTGCAGGGGATTTAGGGTGGATCCTAGATACGCTGATCTAGACCAGGTACTGTGACAGGTGGTATCCCAGTGGCTAGTCATTAGTTGGAAATCCATTTTCCCTACGTGCCTTTACGGTTTTGTTTGTAGAACCCACTTTGTGGCTAGTATGCTGGAATTTAATCATGTAACAATTTCGGCTATTTTGATAAGTATTTGTAAATAGACACTATTATAATATCAGACGGATTTGATAAAAAGTGTTTTGGCTATCGTAATGTAAAAACCCGACATGTTTATTTGTAGCGTGGTCTTACGAGATGCTTTTGATTTCAAAGGATTTTGAAACTTTAACAATCAATTTGGGTGTATTTCTTTTACGCTGGTATTCCAGACTGACTCAAGTGTTATTTATTATAATGCTCGGGTCAGACCGAATATTATAGCTTACAGGAAAGGATGCTGTGGAGCTCAGGAGAGGAGCTGGAGTCCGAGATGTATTACCGTATTTGTTTATATCCACTGCTGTGATTTTTTGAAATTGTCAGGCAGGTAATTGTTGTTTGATTGTGATACTCTGATGGTATATTGTATAAAACCGATATAGTTTTCATTTTGTGTAAAGATCTGATATTATGTATTATATTTTGTTCCGCTACGACTGTGAGATTCTATTATTGTTTAGTTCCTTCTTTCTTCTATCTTATTTCTTTTTCCTCCACAATCTGTCTTTTTCGGCACTCGAGCGTCGGCATATTATTAAGTGGTGTATTTTGTGTCGATTTTCGAAGGCCGAGAAGGGCGGGTCGTGAAACTTCACTCCTTTCTTATCCACGACCTTCTTCCCTTTTCTAGTTCGATGATCATAAGAAAAATGTCCTTTCTTGTCACACTTATAGCAAACTACATCAACCTTCCCTTTCTTGGTAGCTCCTCCTTTCTTAGCTCCTTTCTTCTTAAAGAATTTCCTCTTCTTGCCCTGAGAATCCATGATTTCAATTTACTTCTCTTTCCCAAAAGTAGAAAGCATCTCTTCATTCCTGATTTCCATCTCCACTACAACTATGCTTGGATCACGGAGATTTGGCATAATAACCTTAGTAATCTCGGGTCCTAACCCTCGAATAAACCACTCGTTCCTTTCAACAATGGTGTCAATGGTAGCATATCCATATCTGGACAACTCATCGAACTTCGTAGCAGACTTAATTACCGACATCTCACCTTGCACTAAGTCCATGAACTTTCACAGCAATATTGACTTGGCAACTTCAGACAAGAACCACTCTTCGAATCTCCTTCGAAACTTTTCCTAAGTCAACTCTTCCTTGGGAACTCCCATGGCAATACCATTCCACCAATATAGTGTTGCTCCTGCAACGGTCTAGAAGCAAGTCTCCACTTCTTCTCCCAAGTCAGCAAAAATTCTTTCACGCTGCAATAACCAATTTTCTACTTCAACAACATCCTATGTTTCCAAAAACGGCTTTCCACCAGGACTGGTATAAACCTTGCTCAGCTTGGCATAGTTATTGCCAACTAGGGCTATAGGATTTGCTCCCCCAGCATTCATAGCATTTTCCCCAACTACTCCTATAGCTGCACCATATTGCATCAGATTGATGAAGAACCGATACATCATCCTCATATCCATTGGCGGGGTTCCAACACCTACAGTGGCATTTTCGTTTGGATTATCATTTTCATGTCGACCCGGATTCATCCTGGTATTGGGTCAAGCATTTCCATTAGTTGTGGTGCTTCCTCCACTTGGATTTCCTCTTCTTTTTTCTGCCTCTTTATCTTTCTTTCTCGTATATCTGCATACGTTCCTTAGAAAGATAAGAAGAATAGACTAAGGAAAAAGAGGAATACGTACTTATATATATATATATAATGCAAGTACGTTACTAGTTAACCCAAACCTCGTAAACTTATGCTCTGATACCAACCTATAACATCCCCTGTTTAGAGGCCCAAAGCTAACTACTACAGATGCTACAGTCATCTATAGCTATTAATTCCCATTGACCAAATGCGGTAATATTAGATACATTGATATACTTGAAACACATGAATATGAAAAAAATTTAAAACCTAATTTAAAACAAATTTCACATTTTCATTACAAATAGAATTTAAAATTCATTACATAACCTCATACATAAGCCACATTCAGAGAAATTACAATTTATTACAAAATATGCCAAGAGCAACATATGAAAATGCCCCCTTGGTTGATCAGAGTCTAAATATAGGCACTAAAGAACTTTGCCATTGCATCTGATAACACAGTGGAATCAAACAGAAAGAACTCCTAATAGCTAGCTTGCCTCTTACACCACTCCAAAAGCTTATTCGTCCAAAGGAGAACTTGAAAACCTTAACGCTCAAGCTACTCAAAATCAATTGAGCATATGAGAGTTTAACAGGAAAACATAAACTTCGAGTCAGACAAAAATTCTGGTGTGAATAATAACCTACCATCTCGAACCATATAGATATCTAGTGAGACCACTCTGCTTAGCAGAAGGAGTTTTCACTCACTAGTATCATAACTCAATTTATAATAACCATATACTGTGCACTGAATCAACAATGGTTAAGACGTAACATAATAAAATGTATCATGATGATATGCAAATGTGCAATATGTTTCGGATATCCCATCCCCATTTACCTGACCATCTATCCCAACTTATAGTTTCTAGGGTCACTATTAACCTATTAGTTTTCATAGGCTGACTTATAACTTGTTCCAAACTTATGGACCATCTATTTGGTTTCATAGTTTTCATGGGATCACTAAAAAACCTATTGCTATCTACCAGCATCATCATCCAATCATAGCCTTCATGGGATCACTATGAACCTATTGGATTCTCCAATAACATCTCTCATGTCATAGTTTTCATGGATTGATTATGAACCTATTGGATTCTCCAATAACATTGCTCATGTCATATTTTTCATAGGCCGACTATGAACTTATTGGTCTCTTTCAATAACTTATTCTGGACATAGTATTCATGGGATCTCTAAGAACCTATTAGCCCTTGCTAATAAAAATTTCGATAACATAGTTTTTATGGGGTTACTAAGAACCTGTCTAAACCAATAATCCTTTGATTAGTCTTGGGCATCCTATATTCTGGTCTGTCCGACCTCCTAGACGCAATTGTACTCACACAGGGGTTAAATTCAATGTATATTCACTACTGAGTCAACCTAGCCTGTTATTCTTCCCTTGACACCTCAAGAAGAAGTAATGGGTTTTAAATGAAGTGAATATGATTACATAAGCATACATGATAACTGATCATATAACACAACAATATAAACTTCCATGTTTAATTCCTTGTAATCATTTTCTGATGAAATATGGTTAGTACCCTTAACCCGCTACCTTTAACAAGTACATCTTTCTTTAAAATTTCAAAGTTAAATGCCATTTCAAAACTCTTTTACATTGCCATATGTTTACTTTAAAAATGAGATTATGTTCTCTAATTTGAAAACTAAGGCTTTCGACTATGTCCTTAGGATCATTGTGACATCATGAGTTACCCCCCTTCACTCTCTCTTTTGACATTATAGAGCAAACTGTTGAATATGCGCTTTGCGCTTATATGATTTTTGTTTGATGATAATAAACATATATACATTCATTTAAATGTATTTGTTAATGTACTATTTTGTTTTTCATAGATTAAATAAATATTTGTTGAATAAAATTAAATAACACAGAATTTGAATTCAAACGAATATTTTATTCAAACTAATATTTATTACAATTTTGAATAGTACAATTTCATGCTCTCACTATACATATACAATTTTGACTACATCATGATTTTATATTTACATTAATAACCTCACTACATATCACTCACACTCGTATTTTATCTTCAACTGCATTCCAGTTTGAATCCAGCATCTGAGCAATCTGCAAAAATATACACTAACGCAGTAAAATTGAAAAAGAAATATTTTTGTAATATAAAATAAAATATGATTTTTGAAAATATGATTTGCCTCAGTTATTTGGGTTGTTCGTCATCATTTAAATTTGAATTCATCATACACGAACAACTTGTGACATACACGGTGTATCACTGTATATGCCACAAGGCCGTGCACACCGATATACACTTGATTGTTTTACAGGGACAGGTGAGCATAGGTCAAACCCAAATAAAAAGCCGGGTTCAACTCACGTGCAATAACATAAAAATCACAACTCCCAGCACAAGGTCAAACCCGAGTTTTAAAACTGGATTCAACTCAGGTGCAAATCAAAAGTACACATGAATGTTATGTTCAAACATGACACAGCCTCAAATCAATGAACATGCAGTCAACTCAAGTACATCAACTACAAGTTCAACAATATCAAGTTCAAGCCAGTGCCAACTAACAAATCAAAGCTCAAGTTATACAATGCACCAAAAACATGCAAGCACAGCTCTAAACCAAGCTTAAGAGACAACAAGTGTACAACAGTGTCAAGATGACTACTCCATGAAAGTAAACATGAATGCACCAAGTAAATGCAAACAAGCATGCAACAGCAAGCATGCAACAGAGACCAAGAACAAGCCATACATGGAAGTGAGACAGGTCAAACAATGAAGTATACCAAATGCAACAGGGACAGATCAACATAAGTTCAACAGGTTTACTACATAGAAGTAGAGACAAGCAATGGAGTATCAAAATGATGATTAACAACTTGATGTCAATCAGGCAAAGACTTAAGTATATCAATACAAAGCTTCTACAAATCAGAACAAAACAAAGCCAATGGCAAGCAATGTATACAGTTCAGATAAACAAGCCAGAGCCACCAAAGTGCAGAGCAACTATAAAGTGGCAGCAATTCAGATGACATAACAGAAACGACCAAAGTGTTAACAATCAATGAACAAAGATGAAGACAACTCAAGTTCAGTGCCACAGCAATCATGACAACAGCAATGCATGTATCATGAAGACCAAATTCTCAGTGAAGCCAAAGCATGATACGGAGAATACAAATTAAGACACAAAGCACAAGACTTCAGTGACAAACTACAATGAACAAGTCAAAATACAACAATATTCAGAAAGACTCAAAGAATCAACTACAAGCCCAAATGGGAACACAGCAAAGACCACATGCCATAATATCCAAACAACAGCAAGCAGATGCAAGCTAACCGGCAAATGAACAGAGGCAACAAGGTCAGAGTACGATGCAACATTTTTAAAATGCACAAATATGCTATGCAGTGAAGTCAAAGCAAACAGAGGCATCAATATGGCAACACAGCAGCAACATGCACCAGTAAACCAAGTATCAACAATATTATGGAGTGTATGCAACATGATGAAGCAGTGCAGTGAAGAATCTCAAGTCAAGGCCGCAGAGCTATAAGAAAATTCACGAAACCAAAATTCACGTAACCAAAACATGGCCGAAGTCACAATTGAACCAAGTCAGTATGTTGAACAAGTCAGAAATGTGGTGATAAAGAAACGAGCAAAGTCAAAATCGAAGCCGTGTCAACCAAGCATCAAAAATACGAAATTGACAAAGTCAGATCAATCCCAAGCATCAATACAAGATCAAGCGGCCGGAGCAAGTAAATTGACGAATTCAAATATATTTAGACGAACGTAATTCAAGGAATTCGAACGCATATAAAAGTCCAATCATCATCGGCAATCAATTCATCGAATTCAAGCAAGCATAAAATCAGTAAAAGCAAAAGCATATAATTACATACCGAGCAAGGAAGGAATTCGATCAACGAAGCAGCCGCGGTGAGCAACGAGATAAGATCAATCAAAGCTACTCGCGCATTATCCACGTGATTGATCAAACAATCGACAGCTTCACAAACCCTAATTTGGATCAAGGATGAAAGCCCTAATTCAAGCACAAAGAGGAACGAAAGGGAGGCCGTGTTTTTACAAAGAAGAAAATAAGTAACGGGTTAAAGAATAAAGTGTGGGCCGGCCTTGTTTTCTAAAGGCTTTAGTATATTTTTAAATAAGGGTTTAAGTGTTTGTTTAGGGTTATTTTTTATTGTCTTGTTGTTTTTACTTTTCAAATCAAAGAATTTGTAAATCACCACCTAGGGTTTAGTTAGTGTCAGATTGTCTAGTTAGAATTAGTTCAGTGAGTAGGGTGTGCGAGTTTGCAAAGCTCTATAGGCGGGAGCAGAGTTTGCGAATAAGCAAAGCTCTATAGTAGGCGGGAGCAGAGTTTGCGAGTAAACGAAGCTCTATAGGCGGAAGCAGGGTGTGCGAGTCTAGTAGAGAGTTTGTGAGCGGAAGCAAATGTTTGCGAGTCTAGTAGAGTGTTTGTGAGCGGGAGCAAATGTTTGCGAGTCTAGTAGAGTGTTTGTAAGCGTGATACTGTTTAGTTCTAATAGAAATTTGGGAATGCAGCAGTAGGTAGCGGTTGCCGAAGCTGGGTAAATTTTGTGTGTGATTTACTTTACAGCATATTTATTTCTGCAGTTTGTTTCTGTGTTTAATTCGAGAAAATTTGCTATAACCCTATTCACCCCCCTCTAGGGTTAATCTAGATCCTACAATTGGTATCAGAGCCCGGTATTTTGTTTTTAACTCTAGAGTCATGAATTCACCGAATAATGCTTTTTCTGAGGGGCAATCTATTGCTAGGCCACCCATGTTTAACGGGAACTATTATGCTTATTGGAAAGTTAGGATGGGTATCTATCTTAGTTCTATTGATTATGATGTTTGTGATATTATTGAAACTGGCTATAAACCTCCCACTATAATCGTTGGTGATACTGAGATTCCTAAACCTAAGAATAGGTGGGATGCTAACGATAAGAGATTGAAAACGACAAATGCTAAAGCCATGAATGCTTTGATATGTGCTCTTGATAAAAATGAATTTAATAGAATTTCTCATTGTACAACAGCACAGGAAATTTGGCACACTTTGGAGGTGACATACGAAGGAACTTCTGAAGTCAAGGAGTCTCGTCTAGCCCTATTCAGCAATGAAAACGAAAACTTTGTGATGGACAAAGGCGAGAGCATAAAGGATATGTTTGGACGCTTTTCAACCTTGGTGTACAATGCTAGAGCGCTTGGGAAGGTATTCACTGAAGTAGAGCTTGTGAGTAAGATACTACGAGTCCTACCGATGAACTTTGAGGCAAAAGTCACGGCAATACAAGAATCGAAAGATCTGAGTAAGCTAAGTATGGAGGAGTTGATTGGTAACTTGATGACATATGAGCTTGAGCTAAAAGCAAAGGAAGAACACAACAACTCCGAACCAAAGAAGAAGACGATTGCCTTAAAGAGCAAAGAAGAGAGCGATGAAGAAGAAGATCCAATTGAAGAGCTTGCAATGGCTGTCAATAATCTTAGAAGATGGTCGAGATTCAAGCCACGCAAGATGAAAACAAAGGGTAATAGATCAAAAGACTATGACAATTCCGATAATGAATCAACATGCTTTAACTGCAAGAAGCCCGGACACTTCATACAAAAATGCCCACTTTTCAAAAACAACAAAGGAAAGAACAAGAAAAATAAGGCCTTTGCAGCAACTTGGGATGATGAAGAAGGAGATGAAGTTTCGGATAGCAGCTCAGAGGAGGCTAACTTGTGTCTTATGGCAAAATCAGATTCAGAAGCAAGCTCCGAGGAATCTATTGAGGCAGGTGAGTATTCCTATAGAGATCTTGTTTTTATGTGCTTAGATCTTACTAAAACAATTGATAGTCTTGAATCTAAAATTGAAAACTGAAATCTGATAGGAGAGAATTTGCTCGTGAAAATTTTAGGTTAAAATCTGAACTTGAAAATATTCAAAACCTAGAATGTAAAAAATGTAAGATTTTAGATTCAGAATTATCAAAACTTAGGAATAACTTTGAGAATCTTGAAAAAGAAAACTTGAATCTTAAGGAAACCATTGACACTAGGAAAAAGGATTTTATAAATCGATGCACCTCACTTATAACTGAAAACACATCACTTAAAACCAAAGTCCAAAATCTTGAGAAATCTCTGAATAACTTTTCAAAAGGAGAAAAATCTTTCAAAATGTTATTGGGAAATCAAATTTTTGCTAACAACAGAAAAGGACTAGGTTTTGGGAAATCACAAGATGATGATAATGCAAAAGGTAAAAGTGTCTTTGCTCGATCTGAAATAATTGGACATCATGTTGAAAATTATAGTCATAGGAACAAGAACACAAAATTTAATCAAGTCAATTTAATGTGCATAAATTGTAGAAAATTTGGACACAATCAAAATAATTGTTGGTATAGACCCAAACACGTGAAAACTATACCAATTTGGGTTCCAAAAGGCACAAATATAAAATGTTTGAAAGTCAAACAAATTTGGGTGCCAAAAGGAACATATATAAATAGTTTTGGGTCTCCACAAACATATTTTTCATATTCTGCCACTAACAATCATGGACCTATAAAAACAAATAGGTCACATAAATCTTTTCCCATGTAGGTATGGTGCTAGGCTAAGGAACAACAACAGTGTTCTCTGGATTTTGGCTATTCCAGAAACACAACGGGCGACAAAGCAAAGTTCCTTAACCTAGTATAAAGGTGACAGAATCACAATGGACAACGACGAAAAATTATCGTAAAGGTAAAACAGGTAAATATGTTTTGAACGATATATTAAATGTGATAATCTGCACCATAATCTGAATTAAATCAGCCAATATTGAGATGAACAAAAGAAGATGATTTTGATTCTATGACTTTTTCAAAATATTGACCAATCATCTTTAAATAGAATTACTTGGAGTAATTTTGATGGTTCACTGATTCGGACTTACTTGATATGATCCTACATGACTTGTTCTTATTTATGACCTTGTTTTGTGCTTAAATTATGACCAATCAGATTTTCAACTTTGAACTAATCCATATAAATTTGTTCGGTCAAATGATGGTTACTCATGCTACACGTAGATATATTTGTTTTGACATTTTGGTCACTGCTTGTAAATTTGCACGACTTCAGATTTCATGTGAAAGTTGTTAAAAAAGGATTTTAAGAAATTGTTGAAACTTCAAGAAATTGTTTTTGAAATAATTATGATGTTGATTGACTGTTGATTACTCATGAATATAACTGTTTATCCTACGGTTTCTGAAATTACACTATGATATTTGTTTGAGTGTTAACATGGCTTCAATTCAAACTCAAAAGAATGTCACTTAAATTGTTGTTAAAATTGAGTTTGAAATTTTCTTATGCACATTTTCATGGTCTTGGTTTATCAAATTTAGTTAGTGATATTTTGGAGTGAAAAAGAAATTTAGATGCAGATTACACTGGTAGTATAGTTGATAGAAAAATTATTAGTGTAAAGTGATTAATTTTTGAAACATTCATTTGCTGCATCGTTTTTCAAAGAAAATATCTGCATATATTTCACTTGAAATAATTTTTCAAATAGTAGAATTTTTTCTTCATGTAACCCCTTCGATAAAATCATTTTTGACCATATTTTCATATTAGTCATTTTTATTTGATTTTAAATGACAAATTTTGACTAATCTAACTCCCTAATGATTATCGAAAAGATCAATAATGATTGAAAAAGTGATGAGTGTCGATATTTGTCATACATTACTCAAGACAATATATTTAGAAAAATTTCTTTAGAATTTCATAACAAGAGTTATAAAAACTTTTTGTTGGGTAAAACTTCCATGATCATTTCTATTTCTATCATCTTTCTATCGACCATCACTCATCAAAATCATATATAGTATGTAAATTTGTGGTAGTTTACAAAGGAAATTATTCGTTCTTCAATTTATTATTATAAAGGAAATTATCTATTCTTCAATTTATTATATTCTTCAATAAAAATAAATATCCAAAGTATTCACTCTCATTTAAAAGTCCTCACGGTTATGCATGGGTGAATTACTTGGATTTTTGATTATGTGCTTCCATGCTCATTTAAAAGTCCTTACGGTTATGCATGTATGGAACGCATATCAAAATTAATTGATTAAATAGACAAGTTGATTCTAATCCCATTTAAAAGTCCTCACGGTCATGCGTGGTTAGAAGATACTTGATTTCATTTTTTAAATAAAAATTGTGAATACTACAAATCTCATTTAAAAGTCCTAACGGTTATGCATGGTTAGTAGATATTCAAATTTCCTGAAATAAATATACCACAAATAGACAGAACTGTATGTTTTTTTGATGATTTTATCCCCATCATTTCTGAAAGTGGAATATGCGTCTGACAAGGGTAATTATGATTTTTGTTTGAGTTTAATTGAAATTTGATATTTATATTCAATTGAGTTAAATGTTTGATTCATGTCTATCACTTCATCCCTACTTTTATAACACGGTTATTCTTTTGCTGATAACAAAAAGGGGGAGAGAAAAATTAAGATTTTGTCAAATAGAATCAAGCAAAGGTCAAATAATTTTCCATCTGCATCTAGGCTCACTTGCATATTTTTATTTATATGCATATATGTAGGGGGAGTATTGTTTAGAGAGGGAGCATTTAAATAGGGGGAGCAAATTGAACGATCAAATACATTTAATACATTCAAAATCTTAAATATATGTTTATTATCATCAAAAGGGGGAGATTGTTGAATATGCGCTTTGCGCTTATATGATTTTTGTTTGATGATAATAAACATATATACATTCATTTAAATGTATTTGGTAATGTACTATTTTGTTTTTCATGGATTAAATAAATATTTGTTGAATAAAATTAAATAACATAGAATTTGAATTCAAACGAATATTTTATTCAAACTAATATTTATTACAATTTTGAATAGTACAATTTCATGCTCTCACTATACATATACAATTTTGAATACATCACGATTTTATATTTACATTAATAACCTCACTACATATCACTCACACTCGTATTTTATCTTCAACTGCATTCCAGTTTGATTCCAGCATCTGAGCAATCTGCAAAAATATACACTAACGCAGTAAAATTGAAAAAGAAATATTTTTGCAATATAAAATAAAATATGATTTTTGAAAATATGATTTTCCTCAGTTATTTGGGTTGTTCTTCATCATTTAAATTTGAATTCATCATACACGAACAACTTGTGACATACACAGTGTATCACTGTATATACCACAAGGCTGTGCACACCGATATACACTTGATTGTTTTACAGGGACAGGTGAGCACAGGTCAAACCCAAATAAAAAGCCGGGTTCAACTCACGTGCAATAACATAAAAGTCACAACTCTCAGCACAAGGTCAAACCCGGGTTTTAAAACTGGATTCAACTCAGGTGCAAATCAAAAGTACACATGAATGTTATGTTCAAACATGACACAGCCTCAAATCAATGAACATGCAGTCAACTCAAGTACATCAACTACAAGTTCAACAATATCAAGTTCAAGCCAGTACCAACTAACAAATCAAAGCTCAAGTTATACAATGCACCAGAAACATGCAAGCACAGCTCTAAACCAAGCTTAAGAGACAACAAGTGTACAACAGTGTCAAGATGACTACTCCATGAAAGTAAACATGAATGCACCAAGTAAATGCAAACAAGCATGCAACAGCAAGCATGCAACAGAGACCAAGAACAAGCCATACATGGAAGTGAGACAGGTCAAACAATGAAGTATACCAAATGCAACAGGGACAGATCAACATCAGTTCAACAGGTTTACTACATAGAAGTAAAGACAAGCAATGGAGTATCAAAATGATGATTAACAACTTGAAGTCAATCAGGCAAAGACTTAAGTATATCAATACAAAGCTTCTACAAATCAGAACAAAACAAAGCCAATGGCAAGCAATGTATACAGTTCAGATAAACAAGCCAGAGCCACCAAAGTGCAGAGCAACTATAAAGTGGCAGCAATTCAGATGACATTAAAAGCAGATGCAAGCTAACCGGTAAATGAACAGAGGCAACAAGGTCAGAGTACGATGCACCATTTTTAAAATGCAAAAATATGCTATGCAGTGAAGTCAAAGCAAACAGAGGCATCAATATGGCAACACAGCAGCAACATGCACCAGTAAACCAAGTATCAACAATATTATGGAGTGTATGCAACATGATGAAGCAGTGCAGTGAAGAATCTCAAGTCAAGGACGCAGAGGTATAAGAAAATTCACGAAACCAAAATTCAAGTAATCAAAACATGGCCGAAGTCACAATTGAACCAAGTCAGCATGTTGAACAAGTCAGAAATGTGGTGATAAAGAAACGAGCAAAGTCAAAATCGAAGCCGTGTCAACCAAGCATCAAAAATACGAAATTGACAAAGTCAGATCAATCCCAAGCATCAATACAAGATCAAGCGGCCAGAGCAAGTAAATTGACGAATTCAAATATATTTAGACGAACGTAATTCAAGGAATTCGAACACATATAAAAGCCCAATCATCATCGGCAATCAATTCATCGAATTCAAGCAAGCATAAAATCAGTAAAAGCAAAAGCATATAATTACATACCGAGCAAGGAAGGAATTCGATCAACGAAGCAGCCGTGGTGAGCAACGAGATAAGATCAATCAAAGCTACTCGCGCATTATCCACGTGATTGATCAAACAATCGGCAGCTTCACAAACCCTAATTTGGATCAAGGACGCAAGCCCTAATTCAAGCGCAAAGAGGAACGAAAGGGAGGCCGTGTTTTTACAAAGAATAAAATAAGTAACGGGTTAAAGAATAAAGTGTGGGCCGGCCTTGTTTTCTAAAGGCTTTAGTATATTTTTAAATAAGGGTTTAAGTGTTTGTTTAGGGTTATTTTTTATTGTCTTGTTGTTTTTACTTTTCGAATCAAAGAATTTGTAAATCACCACCTAGGGTTTAGGTAGTGTCAGATTGTCTAGTTATTAGTTCAGTGAGCAGGGTGTGCGAGTTTGCAAAGCTCTATAGGCGGGAGCAGAGTTTGCGAGTAAGCAAAGCTCTATAGTAGGCGGGAGCAGAGTTTGCGAGTAAACGAAACTCTATAGGCGGGAGCAGGGTGTGCGAGTCTAGTAGAGTGTTTGTGAGCGGGAGCAAATGTTTGCAAGTCTAGTAGAGTGTTTATGAGCGGGAGCAAATGTTTGCGAGTCTAGTAGAGTGTTTGTAAGCGTGATACTGTTTAATTCTAATAGAAATTTGGGAATGCAGCAGTAGGCAGGGGTTGCCGAAGCTGGGTAAATTTTGTGTGTGATTTACTTTATAGCATATTTATTTCTGCAGTTTGTTTCTGTGTTTAATTCGATAAAATTTGCTATAACCCTTTTCACCCCCCTCTAGGATTAATCTAGATCCTACACAAACAACCCTCCATCCCCTTCCATTTAACTAATGGGTTAGAAACAAGCGGCAATGACCCTTCGTCACTTTACTTTAGCGGCAGGACCTTTCGAATTCATTGCTTAAAATTTTAGACATCCTCTTTCGAAACCACGAAATATCTTTCGAACACTTGAAAACATTCCTTTCGAAACACGCAAAAACATGCCTTTTGAAACACTTAAAAACTCGCCTTTCAAAACCATGCCTTTCAAAAGCCTTGCGTTTAAGTAAAAAGTGTTTAAGTGACTTCAATCATGTCGAAAGGTATGGGTGCGGCACCCACCCTTTCGTAAGTATAGGTTGAAAGAAAATTGGTTTCAATGGTTGCGGAAGGGTATCAATTCGAAACCCTATCCTTCAAACTTGTTGATTTAAAGAGCTATAAAAACGGCATCTAACAAAGGTAGAAGTATTGGTGCGGTAGCATAGGTATCGAGGGGTTCAAAAGTGGCAACCCTTACGAAAGCTTACTTTTTGAACAAGGGCGGGCCAATGAGTTCGAAAGCAGATAAAAGCGGCTTCAACCCTTTCGCGAGCACGCCTTCGACACCATTCTCTCCTTCTGCCTTTCTCTAATACACTATATATCAAATGCTTGATACCATGTGCATTGGTTTCGAATGGATACGAAAGGTTATAAATAGGAGTATGGTGGCTAAAGCAAGCATGGTAAGTGGCGAAGTTGTAATACACTATAAAATCGATTTTTTTTCTTTTTAAGGCAATTTTTTACGTAATAGCTTATTTTGTCAATTTTCTATTGTATAACAAAACCTTTAAATTTTTTTCTAAAAGGCTATCGAACTCTTCATTGAACAATTGAAATTTTTTTAACACTTAAGCCCCTTTCCTTCATAAAATGTTCAAAATATTTAAGTCCTCTAACATAAATATTTTATTAACCATAATAAAACACTTAGGAAAAGACCTCAAAAATCACAATAATTCACATTAAATATATTTTTTAACATATATAAATTCCAGACCCGAAAACATTATTTAGTTGCCTTAAATAATTTAAACCCAAAATTCACTATTTTCTCTAATAGACAATTCATAATAAATCCGTACTCACTTGGAAAATTATGAAACTTAAAATCTATCTCTAAAATAATGTTTTACCTTACATATTCAAAAATCATGGCATTTGGAAATAAGTTTGTACGATTTTATCTTTAAAACCGAGCTTTCCACAAAATCCTTGTTCATATTATAACATGATGTTGAAATCAAAACATATTATCATTCATCCAATCATACGGTTTTAAACCTCAAATCCGAATTAAAATATTCAAGATGACTTATTTGATATGGTTTGGATCATTATTCACCTTGTTTGGATAAGGAACTTCAGACTTGTTCTTGCTTTAATCTTCCTAACTCGAATCTTAGCCTCCAAATGGATTTTGTGCTCCTCTTCTTCTTAGGGAATGGTCGCTTTCAAATCCCTTTGTTTATATTTTTGGTTTCTGAAAATGTAAATGAGAATGATGTAAGGGGTTTAGGGGTTATGGTATACGACTAGTCTTATTCTCTTAAATTTCTATTTATAAATCACACTTATAATTCCATTAGTTAAGGCACGACCCTAGTTAGTTTCCAAACTCAATTCCCTTATCACTCTAACCTCTTTATTATTCTATTTAATTTATCTAATTAAATCTCCTAAATAATGGTATTTAAAATTAGGGTTGTTACACAATCCTTTGTTGGTGAAGGTCTATGGATTGCCAGAATACATCATTCAAGGAAGTTAAGATGATTTCCTTGTCTTTGTTTCTCGTATTACATTTCTCTTTAAACTCCCATCACTTCTTGTTGATAGTGAAAAATTTCATCAAATTTAGTATTAATAAAAATGGAAGAAACTATGTATTTTTGCTAAGAACTACAAAAAATTTAAGAAATTTAAGAAAATGACAAAATTTTAAAATAGTGGCAATTCAAATTCATCAAATCAAACGTCAATCAAATGTTATGGATGTGACAAGTTCGGCCATATGAAGAAAGAATGTCCACATCTCAATAGTGACAAAAGGAAAAGCAAATTGAAGAAATTCAAGAAAAAGTGAAAAGCCTTTCAAATAACTTGGGATGACTCTGATTCATCCTCTTCTTCTAACAGTGATAGTGAAAGCGACTCAGAATAAGATAATGTTTTTTTTATTGCTAGCACTGATGAGGTATGTACTGAACTAACACATGATGAATTTTTGGAAATAAACATAGAATTAGACGATAAATATGGAGAATCTAAGAAACTAAATAAGGAAATATATAGGAAAATTGAATAGAGCAGAGCTAGAAATTGGTCTATTAAAAGATGAAAACAATTTTGAAAAAGGAATTAGAAATTGCACAAAAAGAATGTAAAAGATTATCATCTCAAAATAATTCTCTATTACATGATTTTGAAAATAGCAAACTCGTGAATAATAATCTTGAAAAAGAAAAGCTTGAACAAAAGAGAAATTTAGATTCTACCAATGTTGAAATCTTTGATTTTAAGACTAAGTTAGATTAAATTACCAATAACATATCAAAGTTTAATAAGGAAAAGAAAACATAGAAAATTTGATCAAGATATCGAGACCATCAGGAAGTCGAAATGGATTAGGATTTAAAGCTAAAAAAAGCATAGTACACTTATACTAAATTCAAGAAGCCTATATCTAAAATTATGATTAATACTTTTACCTAGAATACTGTAAAAATATGGATTCCTAATTCAAATAACAAGTTGATTAGGTAGAAACACGTAGATGAATACTTGAGAAATATTGTTTACAATGATAATTATATTTTTAAAGGTCCTATACCCTTTTGGGTATGGTTACCATCCCCTATTAACAAATAGGTCTCTAATGGAGGAAGTGGGGACCAATTAAACTCTTGTTATATTGTAGGTACCTAAAAACAAAGATAAAAACAAGGAGAAATGGATACTCGATAGCAGATGCTCCAAGAATATGATAGGAAATACACACATGTTATCAAATATAACATATATTGATAGCGGCACCATGAAAATTAGAGATAATTAAAAAAGATTTGTCATCGGCATTGGAGATGTCATTAACGTAGGCGTATCTACTTCTTTCCCGATTACTAATGTTCTGGTAGTAGAAAATTTAAAATATAGCTTACTAAGTATAAGTCAATTATGTAGTAAAGCATTTAGAATCGATTTCGAAAAGGATAAATGTAGTATATTTGATCACAATAAAAATTTAATATTTGAAGGATTGAGAAATTGAAATATTTATGTTTTAAATATGAATATAAAAAACAATAGTGATTTATGTTTAATCGCAAATCATAATGATTCAAGGCTATGGCATAAACGCTTTTGTCATATAAATTTTAAATATAATTAGCAAAAATGATTTAGTAAGAGAATTACCAAAATAAATTATGAAGCTAAAATTTTATGGATGCATGTTAACTTGGAAAATTAAGGAAAATTTCATTTAAATCTAGAAAGGAAATAACCACTTGAACTACTCCATCTAGATTTATTTGGTCCAACTCAAGTACAAATAATAAATCATAACAAATATATTTTTTTGATTGTCGATGATTAATCAAGATAAACTTGGGCACTGTTTTTGAAACATAAAAGTGACATGTTTGAAATGTTTAAATACCATTGTAAAAGAATAAAGAATTTAACAAATTATAAAATTTAAAGGATAAGAAGTAATCTTGGTAGAGCATTTGAAAATGAAATTTTTGAAAAATTTTGCGATAGAAAAATGACTAGCCATAATTTTTCGTTTCTATGAACACCACAACAAAATAGTGTAGTAGAAAGGAAAAATCGAACATTACAAGAATGTGTACGAACATTGTTAAGCAGCAGCGATTTACCAAAGAATTTTTGGGCCAAAACCGTTGCTACCACATGTTATGTGTTAAGTTGTGTAACACTTAGACTAATGACTAAGAATACATGCTATGAAATTTTCTTTGATAAGAAACCTAAAGTATCATATTTACATGTTTTTGGTTCTAAATGTTTTATCTTGAATACAAAAGATAATCTTGGAAAATTTGACCCAAAGGCCTATAAGGGAATTTTTATTGGATATTCAGATCGAAGTAAAGCTTATAGAATTTTTAATAAACGAACTAATACTACAGAAGAAAGTATTCATGTTTCCTTTGACGAAGAGTTTAAAAATAATAAAAATGATGATGAAGAAGTTTTCGATAATAATAGTAATAGTAATAATCATACTATTGTAACTGAAAATAATAATATCATAAATGATGATAATATTTTAAGATGGCCTCGAATATTAATGGATCATCCGATGAATAATGTAATTGGTAACTTAAACACAAGAGTTTCAACTAGAAATCAACTAAATTAAATGAGACATGTAGCTTTCATATCTAACTTAGAACCTAAAAATTATAAAGAAGCATTAAAAGATGATATTTGGATTATAGCACTTCAAGAGGAACTTAACCAATTTGAACGAAATAATGTATGGGAACTCGTACCAAGGCCAAATGTTCAATCCGTAATAGGAACAAAATGGGTTTAGAAAATAAAGAAGACGAAGATGGAAACATAGTTCGTAATAAAGCAAGACTAGTTGTTTAATGATACAACCAAGAAGATGAAATTGATTATGAAGAAACATTTGCCCTTGTAACACGTCTTGAAGCTATGAGAACATTACTTTCCTTTGCATGTCATCGTAATTTCAAATTATTTCAAATGGATGTTAAAAGTGCATTTTTAAATGGTTTTATAAAATAAAAAGTCTATGTTGAACAAGCCCCTCTATTTGTTCACGAAAAATATCTAGATCACATTCTCAAACTTAAAAAGGCATTATATGGGCTAAAGCAAGCACCACATGCTTGGTATGAGAGACTAAAAACAGATTTAATAAATTTCGGTTTTCAAATTGGTAAAATTGAAACAACATTATTTAAAAAAAGAAAATGATGATATACTAATTGTGCAAATATATGCCTACGATATCATATTTGGATCAACTAATGAGAAACTATGTAATGATTTTTCTACCATAATGAAAAACGAATTTGAGATGTCTCATATAGGAGAATTAAATATCATTTTAAGTTTACAAATAAAAAAATTTAGAAAATGAAATTTTTATAAATTAAGAAAAATATTACAAAGAATTGTTAAAACTATTTGGAATGGATAATACATCTAGTAAACCAAGTCCAATTAGCACTAGTTTACATTTGGTTAAAGATGAAAATGGAAAAGATTTTGATCCAAAATTTAACTGAAGTATGATAGGATGTCTATTATACTTAACGGCTAGAAGACCAGATGTAACGTTGAGTGTATGTTTATGTGCACTATTTCAAGCACAACCTAAGGAATCACATCACCGAGTGGTTAAGAGAATTTTGTGATATTTAACCAACACCAAAGATTATGGATTTTTTTACCTAAAAGGTAGCTCCTTCGACCTCATATCATATAGTGATGCGGATTTCGATGGTTGCAAAACGGATAAAAAAAAAGTACAAGTGACACGTGTCATTTTATGGGTCAATCTCTAGTTTTGTGGTTCAGTAAAAAGCAAAATTGTGTTTCCCTCTCGACGTATGAAGCTGAGTATATCTCTACTACCTTATCGTGTGCTCAATTACTTTATATGCAACAAACACTTCAAGATTTTGGAAATAATTATAACTAAATTTCTTATACATTGTGATAATATGAGTTTTGTAAATTTGTCTAAAAATCCAATTAACCATTCTTGAACTAAAATATTGATATTCCTCACCATTTTCTGAGAGTCAATGTTGAAAAAGGTGTTATCACTCTAGAATTGGTTAAACAGAAAAGTAGACTGTTGGAATTTTCACTAACCACTATGTGAATCAACTTTTATAAAACTAAGATGAGATCTTGGTATATTTTCACCTAATGAATTAATTTCATAAACATTAACTGATAGTTATCATAAATATTAAATTCTAATTTTATTCCTATTACAAAATTTTCAATATAGTTATTTTTAGTAAAGTTTTAAAACTACCATAACTAAAAACTGTTAAAAATATCATGGTTAAATAAATTTTTTCCGTACAAATTATTTACTACAAATAAACAATATGCTCTATTTACTCGGCAATTTTTTGACGAAAATACACAGAAATATTTTTAATATAACAATAGAAAGTCTAAAAATGTCTTCCGACCACGATTCCGCTTACTCAACGATTGATTTTAGCTCACCTTCATCTAAAAGTACATACATATCACCAACAAAAACCACTCCTCATTCGAATAAATCATCCTTATTAAATATTATATCATCACCTATATATCACACCGGCTACCCTCTAAAAGGAAAGGAAGTCAAGCGAGCAAATAATCTTGAATCATCGTCTATTAATACTAAATTTGATGAAATTTTTCACTATCAACAAGAAGTGATGGGAGTTCAAAGGGAAATGTATTACGAGAAATGAAGACAAGGGAATCATCTTAACTTCCTCGAATGATGTATTCTGGCAATCTGTGGACATTCACCAACAAAGGATTATGTAACACCCCTAATTTTAAATAACATTATTTAGGAGATTTAATTATATAATTAAATAGAATATATCTAAATGGTTGAAATTTTGTCATTTTCTTAATTTTCTTTTTATAGTTCTTAGCGGCAAACATAATTTCTTCCTCGTCCAAATCAGGACCGTCGTTATTTGCTTGGAAGGCAATATTCTTCTTTTCTTGATTTTTCTCCTTTTTCGCCTGCAAATTAGCTTCATATTATTTGTCAAATTTCCTGTTAGTTGTTCGACATTTAGTTGAGAAAGATTTTTTAATTTCTTCGATAGCTAAAACTTTTCTTTTCCATTCGACTGTCGAGGAATTAAAAATTCATGTAACTAGATAAAATCCATGAACTTGTCCCCAAGTGCCATGAGTTCGTGTTGTATAGTTTGGAATCTAGCATACATGTCAATAATACATTCATTTACTTTCATTTTAAAAGATGAGAACTAATTTTGTGAAATAGAGATTTTTATTTGCTTGACTTTTGTTGTGCTTTAATGAGTTACTTATAAAGTGCGCAATATACATATGCAGTTGTACAAAGCAAGACTCGGGAAAATTTATTTTTATCAAGTGAACAAAATAATACATTCATGGTTTTAGCATTATTAGTTGCCATGTTTTTTGTGCATCGGTCCAAGCGCTTACGTCAATGGTAGGTGCTTCATATCTGTTTGACTAGTTTGCCAAATTTCTAAACCATTAGCTTCAATAAAAATTCGCATATATGTTGACTAGTAAGCATTATTAGACCCCATAAACAGTAGGGTACGAGTAGTTAATTGACCTTCTTGAAAGGTAATTGCCATATTAAAAAAATTCAGTCACATTTACAGCAAATTAAAATATCCTGGTTCTGATACCAAATGTACGTATAGTGGATCATATGTTATATGGCTTGTATATAAGGCAAGTGCGTGTATAGTGATATAAATAATTTTAAATAGTTGAGTATTAAAGGAAAGAATAAAAATGAGCACACCAAAGTTTTTATATTTGTTCGGACCTCCCATCCTACGTCCATTCTAGAAGCTCCGCTTCAGTATTTCACTAATCAACAATCCTCGCTTCGCCAAACGTATTTCTTTGATGAGCATGTGTTCTGTACAACACGAGTATTGACTACTAATACAATTCTTCCTATAGTCTCCCTTGAGTGTTTGTGAGTGTAAATTCTTGGATTTGTAGGAAGTAAGTTTACCTGAAATACAGATTTTGATTGTAATTGATTGAGAGTATAAAATCAATAATAGCACAAGAGATTTTAATACTTATAGAAAATAGAGAGTGATAGTAGTTGTAAGTAAGTTTCAATCTCAATCGTTTGATATATTTATATGTAACAAAGGGTTGTCTTCCAAAGTGCATGTCTTCTCGAAGAGCTTCTTTTTTATCATGAGTTGCAACTATGGAAGAAGGCATGAGCATTTAAAATGAAGAGAACCGACTGTTCAAAATATGACAGTTTAAACTGTGTTAGACATCTAGAATATATTGTTAGACGTTTGAGACCTTTCAGACATTAAACCCGTACAATCTGTCAGACATTTAGCATTATGTCTCAGACATCTAAGACCCTATTATTTGTAAAACATGAGTATTTTTCTAAAGTTCCCTAAGTTTTTTGAAAATATGCTTTCGTGTGTGCTTATGATAACTCAAGAGGATTGTACAAGAAATTCTAAGACCATGGTCCACATATATGACCTTACTTTAATAGTATGATCTATTATTCCTAAGGATTGTCTTCATGCCATGAAATTGATGAGTGGAATGATCTCTTCTATCATATACTTATTAATAGACATGGTGTTTCTTATATACGTGATTCTATAGTTGTTGTCATTAGAATCCCAGAAGAGAGGTTCTTGCATAATGTGTTGCACTTATCAATGCGAATCTAATGTAGAAGACCATAGGTTAAACGAACTTCGTATGGGGTAAGTTAAATATTTTTTAATTCATACTTTTTAATCACTACAATAAAAATAACTACATTAATCAAAAGATCTCACCCAACAATCAAAGAAAGCCCATACCTTAACAAGGCCAAACCCTTCCCAACACAACACGCAACAACCCATTAACTTCCTTCATGCGGCGAACCTTTCCACCTTTGTTATACCCATGCAAAAAACCAAGAAAACACCACCATTCATGTAACACCCCAAGTTAAATTACAATTATATATGAATTATTTAATTAAGTTATACACGTTTGAAATTTTAAAACAAAGAAATGTTTGCAAATGGGGAAACTAATTAATATTATTTGGAATACATATATATTTGTGTAACAAATAAATTATAGAGAGAAATTATATAAAATCAACTAATATGGAAGATTAATTGACAGTGTTTTTTTAAAAGGGAAATTAATATTCAATTAATTAGTATATGTGATTAATTGACAGGAACTGACAAGAAAGGGAACATATATTTTTGCAACTAATTTATATGATTAGGAACATATATGTTAGTGAAAGAGAATAACATGAAGGAGAAGTGATTTATGCAAGTAATCGATTGTAAATTAATAAACATGGAGACTTATGGTTATATATATAATTAAGATTACGATTCAAAATTCAATTGTAGAATATATGCATGCAATAATTATGAGAATAAAATAAATTAATATGTATATATGTGACGAATTAATATGGTGTTAATCGGCATATTAATTTGGTAAGAAATCATAGTGAAAGTAGGATTAATTGGATAGTAAATTAATTGTAGGTATATATGAAATCTATTAATTGGGTTATTAATAGGAAAATCTTATTTAAAAGAAACGTCACATATAAAAATATATATTTCCATAGATTACGAGGGAGAAGGGGAAGTGATTAATAAAAAGATTGTTGGAGAATCAATTTGAAATAAAAACAAATGCAGAGGAAAAAAATATTAAATTAATGTACATGGACTGAGTGTACGCTTTAGATTCAGGGTTTTGTATCTAATGGTTAGTACTGATTTGAACTACTATAAATATAGGTATAGATCCTCATTTTTATTCTCATTATTTTTCTCTTGCCTACAGAAGCTTTGCCAATTTTCTATCTCTTTTACACTTTATTAATAACAAAATAATAGATCTAATTCACATGAATTTAGATCTAAATTGAAAAAGAATAGAATTAATTAGGGAATTAGAATTGGTTCAAATAAGAAGGCTATGCCAAAGGCAAAACCCTTGATCCGATTTTTATTTGCTATTTCTAATCCAAATCTCTTCCTTTTCTCTTTCAAATATTATAGATTTATAAATATATCATTTGTAATTCCAAGTAGGGATTACAAGGGAGGTGAATATAGATGTTAAGAATAGATCTAAAATAAAAATAAGGAGATTTGGAAAGCTAGCAATGTAAGTAGATTTAATTATATCTTTTACGTTTATGATATATTTGTTAGAAATGCGGATTACGGATCTTAAGGACAGAATAACACTAGAGGGAGGGGTGAATACTGTTTTGTGGATTTAATAAATCTTTTTCAAACTTAGGTAATTTAATTACCAACAAATGTAATACATCGACAAAGATATAATCACAGAATCAGACACAGATGCATAGTAAATAAAAGCAGTAAAGGAAAGAACACACCAGGATTTTATACTAGTTTGGAGTTACCCTACATCCAGTACCGCATAATTATATGGATTTCTTTTCAAAACAATCTCCCAGATTACACCCTCGATTTCAAGGCCACGAGGTACACCCTTCAGTATTCGAGTCCGGGGCAAACTCTATTGATTTACCAGGCCATAAGATCACCTAATTGATTTTCGGGGCAACAATCACACCCAATTGATTTCAAGGCTCAACTGCACCTTTTACTCAACAGTTTGATTTGCAAATAATCCTATAACTCTTAATAGCACTGAGATCTTATGGAGAGAGTGGTAGAGAATCAAACAAGAGATAATCAAGTTCGAATCACTTGGTATTTCGACAGAGTATGGTTTAGGATTTTTTAGAATACATGTGGCAGATAAAGAGGAGAGAAAGTGAATGAAAATCTGGTAAAAATTCATTTAGAACTTACTGGTATTTATAGAAATCAATAGCCATATCTATTCATCAAAGGATATGACATAACGGGCACCATATCGACATGGGAGGTAGGAGTATGTCGACTGCTCTAGGAAAAAATGATGATTTGATTTTCTTATTAAAATTGGTTTTTATAAATTTTTCAAAACAATTTCTAAACTTTTATAAATATACTTAAATATAGTTTAACCATATAAAAGAGTTTAGAAAGCAATTTTTAATATATAATCTAAATCTATAAAGTGATTTAAAATCTGAGCATATAAATATTTAAAAACTAAATATTAAAACAAGAGATAGTTTAAAATCAAGGACAATTTTGAAATCAAAATATTTAAAAATGATAAAGATAATTTTGAGGCTAAAGTATTTCAAACAGGAAAGATGTCTTTTTGAAAAGAGGATTTTGAAAAACATTTTTAAAATAAGAGATATATTTTCGAAAATCATTTTCATAAAATTAGTGGATATCAAAATAGGACCACTATATGTTCCACTAGATATTGTCGTGGGTTCCATGCCTTTAACGGGCTCGAAGTGGATTTCAACCAAAATATTGTAAATGTGTATCTTTTTCTAGATTTGTATCTCTGAGATACTCGGAATCATGAATAGCCGTAAAGCACAAATTTGAATTTACTGTTTTCTGATCATCATCGCTTGAGGATGAGTCTGAGTCTGAATCATCTAGGGTAGCGGTATATGCTCTTTTCTTTTTCTTTGTATAATCGTTGCTTGTAGGAAACTGTTGCTTATCAAGATACAAATAGTCTCTTCTGAGATGACCTGGTTCGTCACAGTTGAAACATTTGACTTGATTTGGTACTACATTATGATTTCCAAAATTCCTATGATCATTCTTTTTGAGGTTGTTCATCTTTCTGTATTTTAGAAACTTTCGAAAATTCCTTGTCATGATGGCTATTTCTTCATCACCATCACTACCCGATTCTAATTCATCTGTTAATGCATTGAACGCAATTGACTTTTTTTCGAAAGCCTTTCTATCTCTTCTCCCTTACATTTGAACTTCAAATGACATTAGATTTCTAATTAGTTCTTCAATTTTTAAAGTAATGATATAATTTGCTTCTTCGATTGCAAGAGTTTTCTGATCCCATTCCGGAGTAAGAGAGTTTAGAATTTTTCTGACTTGATCTTCTTCGGAGAAACATTTTCCCAGTGATATTAGAGAATGCACAATATCCTGAAATCTACTATACATATCTGAGATGGACTCATTTGAATTCATTTTGAATAATTGGAACTAATTCATGAGTACGGATATTTTAGTCTGTTTGACTTTGCTTGTTCCTTCATGGGTAACTTGCTGTCCCACACAATTGTATGGATTTCTTTTCAAAATAATCTCCCAAATTACACCCTCGATTTCAAGGCCACGAGGTACACCCCCCGTATTTGAGTCCAGGACAAACTCTCTTGATTTTCCAGGCCACAAGATCACCTAATTGATTTCCAAGGCAATAATCACACCCAATTGATTTCAAGGCTCAACCGCACCTTTTACTCAATAGTTTGATTTACAAATAATCTAATAACTCTGAATGGCACTGAGAGCGTTTGGAGAGAGTAGCAGAGAATCAAACAATAGATAATCAACTTCGATTCACATGGTATTTCGGTAGAGTATGGTTTGGGATTCTTTAGAATAAATGTGGAAGATGAAGAGGAGAGAAAGTGAATGAAAATGTGGTAAAAATTCGTTTAGAACTTACTGGTATTTATAGAGATCAACATGCCATATCTATTTGTGAAGGATATGACGAATAGACCCTTTTTTTGAAAGTTTGAAATTTGAAAATTAACAGGCACCATGTCGATATAGGGGTAGGAGTATGTCGACATGCTCTAGGCAAAAATGATAATCTTTATTTTCTTATTAAAATTGGTTTTTATAAATTTTCAAATTTTTTTTTCTAAACTTTTATAAATATACTTAAATATAGTTTAATCATAAAAAGAGTTTAGAAAGTAATTTTTAATATATAATCTAAATCTATAAAGTGATTTAAAATCTAAGTATATAAATATTTAAAAACTAAATATTAAAACAAGAGATAGTTTAAAATCAAGGACAATTTTGAAATCAAAATATTTAAAAATGATAAAGATAATTTTGAGGCTAAAGTATTTCAAACAAGAGAGATGTCTTTTTGAAAAGAGGGTTTTGAAAAACATTTAAAATAAGAGATATATTTTTGAAAAGCACTTTCATAAAATTAATGAACATCAAAATAGGACCACTATATGTTCCACTAGATATTGTCGTGGGTTACATCCCTTTAACGGGCTCGAAGTGGATTTCATTCCACGAATAAATTTCGAATAAAGATGTAAGTGCTTTCAAGAGGTTTTAACATAATTCTAAACTCAATACTTATCTTGCACTTTGAAATCTTGAACTCTTGATATATTGATACTCATGATTCTTTAATCTTAATATCTTCGATCTTTAAATTCACCAGTCTTGCATCTTTATACTGTACAGTCTTCATTCTTGGTACCTACATGTTTATATTCTACATATATATATATATATATATATATATATATTAAACTGTAATGTTAGTAATTATATTTTATAATAAGTCCTAAGGTTGTTGTCATCAAAACCATCCTTCTCAAGGACTAACAATATTATCATTAAATTCTCGTTAAATAATTTTATTCAGTATTTCAGCAATTAATTCTGTTAATTAGTTATGCTAAACTACAAGAAATTTACAATTATTTACATCTAATTTGAAGTTATACTTTAGCTTAAATGCTAGTTTCTTTTTATTCTCTTTGTACGTGAATAATATTGTTAAAAGAAAAATTCATGATTATGAATTAAAATGGGAAAATACTAGATTAGATGTAAAATAAGAAAGGTTGGAAAAAAGCTAGAAAAATGGAATTCTGCAATAAATTACGCTAAAACGTGAATAATAATTTAATCTAATAATTTGATTAAGAAGTAAGTAATGGATTAATTGGTTGGTTTAGAAAATAGGATACATTTCTACAATTTAACATTTAAAAGGCAATGATAAACGTAATTACAAGAGTAAAAGAAAGAAAAAAGGAACTAGTATAAAATAGAGAAACTACTGTATTTTACACTATTCCAAAATAATAAAAGAAATACCTTGCGGTTACGAATTATTGTTTATAGTATTATTTAGTATTAAAATATGGAAATTGATTTTTAGTATAATTTTCATACCCAACCAAATAAAATAGAATTACTTCCTAGAATAGAAGAAAATAAAGTAAAGTATGAAAGGAATCAAGTAAATTATTAGAAAAGCTGTGAATGATAATGAACCTAAATCAGCATTACTACGTAGACTATACAATAAGACAGTTATTATGATAAGTGAATTGTATAGTATAAGAGAATTAAAGAGAATTCTATATCGTAATAAAAGAAGATAGGCTTGAACAGAAGAGAGACACTTGTAATCATATACAGATTATAAAAGAAGATAAAAGTGATAATTATAAATAAAATTATAATATAGGTTATAATTAAAGTAGAAAGAACGGAAAGGCTTATTTTAGATTTAAATTAAGTTAATAAGAAAATAGAACAGAGATAATAGAAGATGCTTATTTAATAAACTTTAAGACTTAAATTGAGTTAAATAAGCAAGGTAATAGAAGTGGCAGTACCAACAACATTCCCTATTAGATCAATGGTGGTCTCACAATAGCCAGAAGTGAGATGAGGTCAAGAATATGTTAATTAGCGTAAATAATTAGCCAACAGAATAAGAAAAGTAAACTAAGGCAAATTAAAAGATTAGACTTAGGGTCTAACAAAATAGTGAGATGCGTTTGGAGTAGCCCAAAGGATGAAGAGCCTAAGGATGCAGTTCATCACAGATTTCAGCAAAGGAGAAGCACTTTCAACTTAATTATTTTTTGCTAGAAGGAAGTACAAGGCTTCAACGGGATGTGAGGATACTCTACATTGACCCTCTATGTAGGCCTAAAGAAGCTGCATCCCCGAAGGTAGGCCTGTAGGTGTTCCACCTTGACTACTTTTTCCATGGCAGTACCATTGTAGGCAGTCAGAAGGAGTTGGTGTTCGGAGTAGGATATTCATATTTCCTAGTACTCGCAAGTAAGTTTAGTGGGCAGGACCCAAAAAGATAGTCGCATGCAGACATCGACCAACATCAAAACAAAGAGCGAGTTCAAGAAAGGCTAGAGTTAATACCAAAAGTCTAATGATTCTTTCACTATCGAGACATCGGATGAGGGGCACCTCCAATTGGATGTTAGATTGTTTGCATTAGGGCACGACCACTTAACTATTTAGAGGTCTTTCGACTAGTTGTGGGGTGGCTGCGTAGGGCCATAGCCATGATGTGAAAAGAGACAGAGCAATAAGCATATATGTATTGTAGGCCTAACGAAGCTGTCCTTTACAGATATAGATCCCCGACCAAGTTCTGTACAAGGTAGACATTGTTGGCGGGATCTAGAGAGTAGACAGAACGATTACGTATAGTTCTCAATGTACGCACAGAGTGGTATGTTGCAGATGTCCGAGCATTAATATAGACTAGTGTGGATGCAGTTTTCGTTTTCATAGTAGATGACGGAACATCTATATTGTAGGCGTCATAAAGCTGCCCTTTGCAAATGTAATCACAGAATGCTATAGGAGCAAGACGATGGAGTCCTTTGCGATGAGGATACGGAAGGTACTGTGAGTAGTACCTATGTAATGGTCCAATTTTCGATGCCCGAAAGTCGACATTAATACGTCCACTGTATCAACTGCCGAACCATTGAACGCCGAAAAACCGAACCATTAGGGTTTTAAGAAGAAGAAGATAGAAGAAGAAATAGAAACAATAACAGAATCTCACATTTCGCAGCGGAACAACATATAATATATAAATGAATACTCATTAAAACAAAGAAGTATATCTGTTATTACAATACAATATCAGAGTACAACAACAAACACAACACTGGCAGTTATAATGACTTGCCTTACATAGAAAATTCACTTTGCACCATCCAGACGCAACGTACACTACATAGTATAAGTGTTACGTTTCGCTATCCAGCTTGCTCCTGATCTCCACGGCATCTCTTATCTGACTTCGCACCATAATAACCGATAACCAAACTCTAGGCTGCCCAAGTGGGAAATTGTGGGCACCCGGAGTTTAGAAAGGGAACAATAAACTCCAGGTCAGTCATGGGACTGGTTTGAGATCTTAAAAACAGTTATACCACAAAGAAAGGAAAAGAAATCCGCTATGCTTTTTGGAAAATGAAACTACCATAAGGCTTCCCGCCACACACACAATGCAATCGCAGTTTAGGGGAGATTTCTCCTTATGATAGTCAAACATGCTTGATACGCAAAAATCCTTTTTAATATTATCATTAGTGCATAGTGTAGAAAACATTTCGAAAGTATAATATTAATCTTAGCCAGCATACAACCATTATTATATGCCTACTATAGTTACCATGTTCAATAGTAGGATACCGCCACATTCCATAGAAGGTTATACAACCAAAACCGTACATGGTGCGTATTGTTTCTTTGGATTTTCCAATAAATGGTCAGGCTAAGGAACTTCCTACTGCCACATGGGTATGTCTCTGGAGGGACGTCCCGAGAACTTAACCAGCTCTCTGCCAACACAGGGCCGAGTTACCTCTGTAACTAGGTAACTACTACATGAGTATGCCATCCTTCGGTCGTTTGCGACCTTTATCTGAGGATCCTCAGCCACAAAGCAACAACCACAAAGTGTAATAGATTTGCAGAAACCACATGGGTTAAATATCTGGGCTCCATACCATGATGCCACCCTTTTCCAGAAGCAAATGACATACCTTAAAGAGCGTGACCCTCATAACCTTGCCGCGTTCTTCTAGTTTCGACCATTTTTGGAGTGTGAGGTCCGATGAAGTCTCGTCCACAAAGCTACACTTTTTTTCAAAGTCATGCTTTGATCAAAAAATGATCATCAGCACTTCGTATGCCATATTACCAGTTTGGGAATATATCACTAGTAGCCATCAACTATAAAACCTCTGAGCTCATACGTCTCAGGGAAGGGTGTTAATCTAAGAGAATAAATTCTCCGCCACCAACAGAAATGTATTTGATAGAAACCGGCTTTACATCTCAAAGTGTAACGTCAGACATACATCCATATAAGTCCGTTCCGAGATCGAACATATCCAAAGGCACTTCAAAGAAGCCCTTGCAAATCCGGATATTCACTAATCATGTCCGGAATCCCCATCACAAAGGATGATCAAATCTCTATACCGGAGCAACTCCATGCAGAGACATTCGACAGGTAATCCTTTCATTTTCGAGAATACCCTATTATCAATACCATCTTCAAATGCAATCCTATTTCGTCATATCATTATTCGGAATGGGTTTTATGACACAATGTCCTCTCTCGGCTAATTCGAATAATGAGCGCTTATTTTTAAAAATAAGTGTTACATTAAGATTTCACCAAATCACAAAAATTTCCACTTTGATCTTTTAAATAAAAGATCCATCACAATCACAAACGTTCGATGTAGTTTTCGAATATCCATTTGAAATCCGACCCCCGGTCGCATCAAAATTCAAATGTCGTTTAAAGGCAAATATTGATAGTCGGTTATTTAACTATCAATCAACATTCACAAAAATAATTTTTATCCAATTATTTATTTTCAAAATATCTTCGCAAGATATATTTCACACTTCAACCATTTAAAAACAAATTTCAAATTACTTTCCACATTTCAATACTTTGAAAAAAAATTCAAATCACTTTTCCTTATGCGGAATACATTTCCAAATATTTATTTCCACTAAAAATCTGCCGAGTTCAAATAATTTAAAATAATTTAAAATACTTATCCAAAATATACTTGGAAACATTTAAAATAAAACTATTTTAAAACACTTGCTTAAATATTTGTTATGAAAATACTATACTGATACCTTATCCGATACTTCAAGTCCAAACTAATTTTAAAATAACATTAGTAGATAGAGTATTAGTAATTAAATAACTATTTTCTAAATCAAATATCAATTTAATCTTTAAAATAATCCCTTCTATAATTATTTAAGTATATCTTTACTTCAAAGGTTTAAAACGATTCCCAAAAATAATTCCTCCAACAATATTTTTCCAAATCAATTTATACTTCAAAAGCTATTTTAAAAATATACTCGGCTTTCCAAGGAAGAATTCTCTTTCCATTACAAAATGGTTCATTTACGTCAATTAATAAACCTTCCTCGATTTAATTTAACTTTACATTCCAAATCCGTAAACTTCTTTCCACACTTAAAAATAAACCGGTATTTATTTTTTAAACAAATTTCCCTTTCCTTTTTAAATTCCCAATGTGAATTCAAATTCCTAAATATCCACCGATATATGATTTTTAAATAAATTCTAAAAATCATTTACAGCCACCAAATCAATTTCCTTATTGATTCCCCAAAGATTTATTTTTTTAACACCAAATCAATTTACGAATTTATTTTTTTAAAATAAATTCCTTTATCTTTTCCAAATTATTTAAAAATCCAATTTTGTTTATTTCTGGTATCTTACGATACCAAAAATACATTCGGCTAAATTTTAGCCTTCAATGATTTTGATCACAAATATAATCACACCAAGATTATAAATGAAACAACACACAACATTTAAACAAATTCAAATATTTGAGAAATCCAGTTGGATCCCTCCAACCTGTTTCCCTGCATCCACAGATGTTAGCACAACAACTAAATACCAATTCCACTTCGAGGTGGAATATCGCGGTATATGGGATTTATAAAATATCATCCACTATTATGCGGCGCATAGGGTCTATTTCAATCCAATTGACAAAAATAGATGTAACAACGCACCATTTAAGCACAAATATTTGCTTAAACGATAGATAGTTATTTAGGGTAAAATAGAATCAATCACAGAACACAGACACAAAATAAAAAAACAACTCAGAGCCTCATAACGGAAATAAATAAGTACACAAATAAGTCATGAACTCAAAAGTTACATTATTCTCCCTCTAATTACTAAATGGAAAATAACATGAATAAAATGAATCTAACTGACATAACGAACTAAACTGATTAAATAACTGAAATAGAATATAATCTCTAGAAATGCCTTCGTCTTCACACAAGCTCCTCAACTGGAAATACTCAGGCTGACCCGAGCAAAATGGAAACACAATACTCGAGTCAGAACTAATATTCTTATGTAAGTCAATAAATAACTGCAAAGTAACTTAGGAGATGTTACGGGTTTTTCCATCCCTTAAGGATCCGTCAAACTATCTATATATGTAATAGTGTACGCTATAATATATAATGTCTACCAGTAAAATAAATATCAAAATAGCGTTAAGGCTTTACATTAATCCACCTTAACACATTACAGTTTTAAACCAAAATCATAGTGAGCACATATAGGGGTAAATATGACAAGGCACATAAGGTAATGCCCAAGATAGGATTCTACCAATTTACCCTTTCTGGCTGGTCGTAACCCATCCGTGGCCGACCGCGACAATCAATCCGAACAGAAGGGTGCACCCATCGAGTTCAAATCACGATAGTAAAATACGAAAGATCAACGTCGCTAGAGGTAGCTAACCTCAATGGCCAGACATAGGCTCCTGTTTTAGTCATTTTAATTTTGACACGAATGTCAAAGCTATCCATCATCATTCTCTTACTTCATTCCAGAAACTTTGCCAATTCATCCACTACATTCTGGGTAACATCCACCGCATGAACGATTATTAAAGTGGGTCCGAGATTGACAGAGAGTGCCAATGTAGCGGCCCTGACTCGACCTTCGAAAATCGACACCGAATACGATACTCATATTCCAATGCCGCAGATCCAAACGTTGAATCTGGTTCGCCGGAGCTTATAACACCATTAAGTACAATACAGCGAAAGGAAAAGAATATCAATCTATATAACATTGATACAATGACAGATACAACATCTGATATAATATGATACAACAGAATGATACAATAGAAATCAATATTATCAGAGATATGAGACACAGCGGAAAGAAATAGATAACACCAGCAGTAGGAAGAATATCTTCAATAGAATGCACCCTCAAATCCAATGCTCCAATCCAAAGCTAACTCGAACCAACATCATGTGTCACCTAGATAAGCAAGTCCCGTCTTGATCCAAAGACTGAACTAACTCCAAATAATCCGCTAAACCTGACTATCTGAAAAACTCAACTCTAGACTGCCCGTGTGGAAAAATTGTGGGCGTCCAGAGTTTAGGAAAGGAACAATAAACTCCGAGTCAGTCATGGGACTAGTATGAGTATCAAAAAAATTTGGTCTTTTAATACAAACAACAAAAGAATTTAAATTTGAAATCCGCAATGCTTTTAATAAAATGAAACTACCATAAGGCCTCCCATCACACACAATGCAAACACAGACTTGGAGGAGATTTCTCCTTATGATAGTTAAACATGCTTGATACGAGAAAATTCTTTTCAATATTATTATTAGTGCATAGTGCAGAAAACATTTCGAAAGCATAATATTAATCTTAGCCAGCATAGACATTCCGAAATATGCCTACTATAGCTACCATCTAAACAGTGGTGACCACCATATGTAAATGGCAAGTTCTACAACTAAAACCGTACAAGACACGTATTGGATGAATGGATTTCCAACAAATGGTCGGGGTAAGGAACTTCCCATTGTCCATGGGTACGCCTCTGGCGGGACGTCCCGAGAACTTAACCAGCTCTCTGCCAACACAAGGACGGGTTACCTCTGTAACTAGGTAACTACTACTCGAGCATGCCACCCCCCGGTCCTTTGGGACCTTTATCTGAGACACCTCTAAACCACAAAGCAATAACCACACAGAAAATAGATTGAAGCCCACCACATAGGTAAATGTCTGGGCTCCATACCATGATACCACCCTTTACCAGAAGGGAATGACACACCCTAAAGGGCGCGACCCTCATAACCTTGCCGCATCTTTCCTATTTCGACCATTTCCGGGGTGTGAGGTCCTGATGCAGTCTCGTCCACAAAGCTATGCCTTATACAAAAGTCATGCTCTGATCACAAATGATCAACACATGATCATCAACACACAACAACACTCAGCATACCACACTACCAATTTAGGAATATATCACTGATAAATATCAACTACATAACCTCCGAGATCGTACGTCTCAGAGAAGGGTGTTAAGCTAAGAGAATAAATTCTTCGCCACCAACAGATATGTATTTGAAAGAAATCTGCTTTACATCTCAAAGTGTAATGACGGACATACAACCATACAAGTCTATTCCGGGTTCGAACAGAACCGAAGGCACTTCCGAAGAAGCCCTTGCAAATCCAGGTATCCACAATTCTGATCAGACTTTCCATCACTTAGGGAATCTCTATACCATAGCTACTCGATGCAGAGACAATCGATAGGTTATCGTATCGCTCTCACAAATGCCCAGTCTTCACCACTGGTCTTCAAATGCTATCCGTAACGACGTATCACTATTCGGAATGAGTTATATGACACAAGGTCCTCTCCTAGCTAAACCAAATAATGAGCGTAATATTTCAAAACATAGGGATATGGGATTTCAGTTAAGTCACAACTTATAAAAACCCAAAACTTTTCTTTAAATGGTTAAACAAATTACCATTTCAAATCTTTAAACAAAAAGATTTATTTCACAAAGTTCACACAGTTTCACAAAGATCCATTTACAGATTTCAAAACAATTTCCATTTCGATTGGATTAACTCATAAAATCTTTAAATTAAAGATTTAACTTATAGCTTTCAAACCGTTTCCATAATTTGGAAAACTATTTTCATTTCAAACTAGAAATCCTTTTAACACAAATTGAAAGTTCATTTCTTATGTGAAAGCTTCGATTATTTGAAAACAAACATTTTCATTTCGCAAGAATCCAATTATATTTGCACTAGTTAAAGCCTTTGAATTTAAATTAAAATTCCCAAATCAATACTTTTAAAATGGTTCAACCCATATATAACTAGGTTAACATCTTTAATCCCTAGTTTCAAATCATATAATTCAATTTCAAATTTTGAATTTGAATTTAAATCAAATTATTTAAACTTCAAGGCGTAATCAAGTTATTCAAAAATAAATTTTATCTTGAAATTTCATTTCAAAAGTTTTCTCATTTAACCCGATTCCATTTCAAAACCATTTGAATTCAAATTGTCTATTTAAAAATCATTTCAAAAATCTGTGACTTAATCGATTTCCTCGTGCAATCCATATTTGTGTGTATATAAGTGTAGTCTAGGGGTTTTACACAATAGTGCTGCATCATAAATCATCACATCACATATTTAAACACATCAATATTGGTAAGCGGTATAATCTATAACGCTTATCGTTCATTCACAGATTCACAAATAAATAATATAAATTTATCACAGCTAAATAAACTACATTCATCACAGATCACACCAAAATAACTCATGGCACAAAGCACATCATGTCAGAAATATCATACAGTTCAACAATCAATAGAATACAAAACATCCATAAGTGAACTCAATTAATTATCTGATTAATGTAAATCAGATGGGTCATCAATCATGGTTGATTATCTTTAATTAATTTCAAATCATTTTGATTAATTATCCTTTAATCATTTATTAATTAAATTAATCAACTTTTAATTAATTACAGTATGTGATTATTCCTAATCACTTAATCAATTTTAATTAACTACTTTTTCAATACTTAATTGACCTTTATAATGTAAGTAATTAACCTTAATCATAAAATTGGTTATCTTTAATTATCCTTTCATAAATCACTTATTATTGAAAATAAATCTAAATTAATCAACCTTAAATTACATCGTTAATTATATAAATTAATGATTTTTAATTACATTTTAATTTATCTCAATCTAAATAAACTACATTAAGCAATTAATCATTAATTTAACCACAAATATTAATCACTCTTGATTAATCTCAATTAGTAATTAATTATTCTTTTATTTACTTCATTAATTATTAATTAATAACCTTAATTATTAACTTATAAAACTTAATTACCCATTTTAAATACAAATTCTTTTTATTTCACTTAAGTACTTAATCACTTTTTTAATTATTGAAACAATTTAAATTCAAAGACGTATTTATTTCTAAACTAAGTTCCAACAAAACTTGAATTCACAGCCAAACTTTTGTTTTGAAACTTAATTTAACTTAAAAGATTGAGTTTTAAATCTCAAAACAGGAACGGTTTTTTTTTAAAAAAAAAACTGTAACAAGTTCTACCCTAGACCTATCACTTTCACTTCGAGTCAAACTCTCCTCTTCTTCGAGTAAAGTACTCGAACAACTCGAGTAAAACCCGAGTTCAATACTTCTGCACAAACCGAAGTTCATCAAAACTTCCAAATGCACCGTGACTATGGCCATCTCCCGCCACCTCCTACACTTGCTTCACATCGCCGATCATCATCAGAAATGATCACGACCCCCAAAAATCATTACATTCGCTCGAATCAAAATCGAGTAGCTAAATCAAAACCTGGAACAACTGTCACCATTTTATTCCAAAACCTGGAAATGCTTCGCCAACCCAATTCTGATCACCGTGACCCTTAGAACTCCTGCATCATCTGCCTCTACATGCCTACCTTCATCCACCTCAGTCTCGTCACACTCGATCAACTTGAGATACAATGCCGATCGAAAAATCATAACCAAGCCAAACTAGGTTTACAAAAAAAAACAATCAACCATCGTCACCACGATGATCTTCCACCACCTCCACTATATTTCCTCCACTCACCCATCACTCATCCATCACCGGAAGAAATTCCGATCCCCCAGATTACAGAGTTCACCAGAAAACACTAAAATTTCAATTCCTGGTTAAACTAGAAATATATTCAAATCTCTTCACTAAAAATAGTGATTTTAGTTTTAAAAATCCAATTTTGGTTTAAGCATTCGATTTAGATTCCTGAATACAAGAATCATGACAATTGAAATTTGACTTATTTAAAGTTGCTCTGATGTTTTATTACTTCCAGAGGCAATACAAATTGTTTTTAACCTAAACAAATTTTAAACTCAAACTGATGATATAACAAATATATTTGGTTCAACGTTTAGGTCATAACATAGATTGGATTATTAGCAAATGATTTTTTCCTTTGATTATCTTTTGAGCCTGGAACTAAAGCCAGAGAAGTTCCAAACATACAGTAATGCACACACCAACCAATCATATATACACACAGAAATATTTTTAAAAATATATGCACAAACATACTTAATTTCAGAGGTACGCATGCAACTAACATTATATACTTAAACCATTTTAAATTGTGATGTTACTCACCTGTTTTTTTTTTCAAAATGAACAAAGCTTCATTTGTTTGAAACAGGCTTTGAATTCCTAGCTTGCTGAAATCTTCTTTGCTTCTCTGGTTTTAAATTGTATTGTTGTTTAAATTGAATTTTGTTTTTAGGTTTTAGAGAGATTCACTTCAGATTTTCTTTGAATGAACTAGGAATGAAGGTGATATATATGAAGAAGTTTAAGGGTGTTACAAGTTTATACAGGGTGATTATTATTTTGTTTGTACAACACTAGACCAGAGATTTTTTTTTCTTTGTTTGATTGAGCATAGTTTTCGGCTGATATAATCTATATTTGTGGTGGCTGAGATGATATATTGTGTACTACATTAATTTTCTTTGTCTTCTTTTATAAGATTTTGCTTATTACTTTTATTTGTTTCATATTTATATTTTTTTCTTTGCTGTTGTCTTGTTTTTATAAGCTTATGTTTTCATTCAAACCACTGTCTTCCTTTGCAAGGCATCCATATACATGTTTACTTGTTTCATATTTAAGCATATTTATGTTTTATTTGTTTGTACATAATTTTTTTGTCTTACCTTTGTTTTCTTGCATGTCTTTATTACTATGTAATATAAACAATTTCCTCCTTCAATATGCTGTTTAAATTTAGTTGTGGGTTACTTTATATTTTATAATTTATCATATATATATCTGTTTCTATTTCTAATTTAAATATTTATTTTTAACTTTAATATTTATTTCCTTATTTTTTCTACATACATACATACATATATATATATATATATATATATATTTTATTTCTTTTACATTTTGCATTCCTATATATATAGATATTTAACCTTTAAAGAGATTGTTTTTAAAACTTAATTATACTTCAACAAAATAAACACACATATTTTTATTTGAATTTGGAGAAACTCAAACCAGTTTATGGATTAATTTCAAAAAAAGTTATTCAAAAATTAAATTAATTAGCAATTTAAATTTAGTTAAAATCTGGGATTGTTACAATGCCAATGTCCGGCCCTGGTCTCTTTGACAACCACCGTATTAAATACACCATTTGACCAATTTATGTTTTTAAAATGATTCATAAAAACGAAATTTATTAATTTTCCCAAAATTTCTCAAATACAATTCCTGTCTCAAAATCCCATTATAAAATATTCCGATTTCAAACTCCATTTCCTTTTTACACATAACTTGATTTTTTTACTTGAATTTTTTTATATAAGTTTAAATCCCAAGTTCAATCACAATTAAAACCAACCAAATTTCCAAATAAGTTCAGAAATTTTAATAAACAATTGAAAACTCCATTATAATTTTATCAGACAATTTCTAATAAATTTCCAAATTTATAAAACCATTTAAATTTCATATAAAATTTGATTTACTCCAAATACAATATATGAAACAAATTTCTAATTTAACTTAAACATTTAATTTAAATACATTCAAATCTCAAAATTTCAATTTAAATTAAATCAATTTCTATAAAGCTTAAATCAAAAATCTAATTTATTTAAATAAACATTTTCCTAAATTCCCTTTTCTTTAGAAAATTACTTACCTTTCTCGAATTTCATTTCAATGATAAATCCCAAGTTTAAACAGAATTTATAGAATTTCAAATCATTTGTATATAAATTTCTATACAGTCGCCATTTAAAATTATTTTTCTTTTCTTTTAGACCAATGGTGTTTAATTTAATTTTCTACCTAGGCCAAGTGGATAATTAAATTAAATAATGGGTATATATCATTTCAACCCTTTCAACAATAATCTTCAATATATAGTCGTATCCAAATATCAAATGGGAAAATCTTACAAATCATAATACACTGATTATCAATAACATGATGAAACATAACTGGTCAATATCAATTTTCTATACTAGTGTACATACATGGGTCGTGTATATCGTATCAATATGTGCATTTAACAAATATGATAATCAATCCATTCAACAATTTATATAAAATCGAGATCCAAATCAACAACGAATGAATATATAGGCGAATTTTTATTTATTTGTTAATTTGCATTAGATATTAGTTAGCGTGAATGTAAACACTCACCTTACTACGCTAGCCTGATACGATCACAACGTGATAGGACCTAATTTCAGTGACGATGATTTTTGAGCTAATTCCTCTACACAGCTACGATGCAACACCGTTAGAACCAATAGCACACACCTACTCCTATGCTTGATGCTAGCCTTCGTACATCAAGCTTTTTTTTAGCAATATAAATGTCTCGGCCAGCCCAGAAAACAAACAAATGCAGTACGTTGGAGCTTCAGCTACTTGGTGAAAATATAACAGCAGTGGATCGATTCTTCTTTTGGGTTTCCTTTTTGTTAACACGGACAGAGTTTCTGGTCGGAAGGGATGGTGTAACGGCAACAGGCAGGGTGCGATGGTGGTGTACTCGATGGGTGTTGACGGTGGCGGCTAGGTGCAGGCAATATCAAAAAATAAATTCCAGCGTCAGGGAACTCGGGCCGAAGGAGGAGGATGCGGTGAAGTTCAGACGAGCAGGGTTCGACGTAGACGATAGACTCGGGTTGGAAGTGGCTCAGCTCGAAGGAAGAACGAACGGTTGCTCTCTTTCTTTTTTTTATAATGGATTAAATTTTGTTTCGTTCATCAGGTAGAAAATATAAAGAGGAAGAAAGAACGTGTTCAAGGCCACGTGTCGTTTCGCGTGTAGGACGAGTGAAACTATCCCCTATTTAACTGTTCAAACCTTCACCATTTCAAAACAATAGCAATGACCGGTTCATCATTTATTTTACACATGCGATATTAAGTTACGCGTTTACTTATTTTTATTTTTTACTTTATTTCCGTGTAAAGCATTAGACTACACTATCCAACGTAACGAACTTCATATATATATATATATATATATATATACATCCATGTTAACAAATAAAATTGCTTAATTAACACTTTAGTGAGGATTTAATAATTAGGCAATTTCCGGTTGTCGCACCCAAAATCAATCGTATAAGTCAATTTAGATGGAACTAGCGACAACGAAATACAGTGAAACGAACATCGATGTTTCTATTGTAAATTTTCTACGATATTTCTATATAAAATATTTAAATTTCTGAAACCAAAATTTAACTGTTTATTAACAACTGATTTCTACGTTGAATTTTAATCATTCGAAATTTTCGTTAAAAATTTAATAAACATTTTTTTAAAACTATTCATATGCAATGCAAATCAAATTTTTTTTATTCACGCTACAAAGTTACTCAACTCAAATCAATCTTTAATTAAATCGATTTATTATTCAAAATAACGGTAAATTTTAAAATCGTTACATTCGCCCCCACTCAAAAAAATTCGTCCTCGAAAAGGTGGAACGAGATGGTATAGCAAGAATCAAAATGTAGATTTAGATTAGAAAGCATGCCGAAATCAAATAATTCAGGATCGGAAACACGAATATTATCCTCGGTTTTCCAAGTGCAATCTCGCTCATCATCACTCCACTAAACTTTGACGAGATTGACTGATTTATTCCTCATTTTCTTCGTACTCCTATCTAAAATACGAATGGGTTTCCTTCCAATATTAAGATCAAGCAGAATCTCCAACTCCTCAAGCTGCGTAGAATGAATTATCGCTGACGGGTCATGAATATACTTACGAAGGTTGGAGACGTGGAATACATTATGAACACCCGATAGTTTTTCAGGCAACTCAACTCTATAAGCTAGGGTACCAATCCTTTCGGATATATGGAAAGGACCAATAAATCTTGGCGCCAACTTCCCTTTCTTCCCAAACCGAATGACATTTCTCAATGGAAAATTTTTGAGATACACAAGATCTCCAACTGCGAATTCCAACTCTTTCCACCTTCTATCAGCATATTTCTTTTGCCGGTCCTGTGCAGTTTTCATCTTCCGCTTAATTCCCTCAACCTTCTTAGAAGCTTCCAAAATAATTTCAGGCCCAAGAACAAGTCTGTCACTTGTTTCAATCCAACAGGATGGAGATTTAAATGGACGCCCGTAAAGAGCTTCGAACGGTGCCATGTCGATGCTAGCCTGGGTAAAAGATTCGAATTAAGAATAGTTTATTTTACATGTATTTTTAGTCCAAATTTATTTAAAAAAGTTTTACCCGATAGCTATTATTATAGGTGAATTCGATAAGATGGAGATGGTCTTTCCAAGAACCACCAAAATCCAGAATACAAGCCCGAAGAAGGTCTTCTAAAATTTGATTGATCCGTTCGATTTGGCCATCCGTCTGTGGGTGATAGGTCTTACTCAGATTCAACTGTGTACCCAACGAATCCTGAAGGGCTCTCCAAAAGTTACTCATGAAAATAGGATCATGGTCAAAAATGATACTAGAAGGAATTCCATGGAGTCGGACAATTTCCTTCAGATAGATCTCAGCCAAACTCGAAGCAGTTCGATTTGACTTCACAGGAATAAAATGGGCAGTCTTCGTCAATCGGTCAACAATCGCCCAAATGCTCTTATTACCCCTTCTCATTTTTGGTAAATCATCCACAAAATCCATAGAAATCCGATCCCACTTCCATTCCGAAACCTCCAATGGTTGTAACAAACTTGCTAATTTCTGGTGATCAGCCTTAATTTGCTGACAAGTACTGCATCTACTCACATACGTCCAAATGTCTCTCTTCATTCCTTCCCACTAATAAAGTCTCTTCATATTCTGAAGCATCTTTGTCACTTCGGGATGAATAGAAAATTTAATTTTGTGATTTTCCTTAAATACTTCTTCCCTTAGTCCATCTATATTAGGGACACAAACCTTACCATTTATCTTGAGAATACCCTTATCATCAACTACTGCATCATACCATCTCCTCGAGTCAATCTCTCTCCGCATAACTTCCACTCGAATAGTTCTTAAACTCGAATCTTCATTCTGCTTAGAAACTATACGGTCCATAAGAGAGGATGAAGCAACAACCTGACAGAATATAGCCCTTTTTCTACTCAAGGCATCGACTACTATATTTTCTTTACCCGGGGTATAATTGATGTCAAGGTCATATGCAGCCAAAAATTCTAGCCATCTCACTTGCCTTAAATTTAAATCTTTCCGAGTGAAAATATATTTCAAGGATTTGTGATCGGTAAAGAGTTCGAACTTGGTACCCAATAGATGATGTCGCCACAACTTCAAAGAAAAAACTACAGCCAATAACTCCAAATCATGAGTTGCATACTTAACTTCATGCGATCATAACTATCTACTAGCATAAGAAATAACTTTGCTGTGCTGCATTAAAATAGCTCCAAGCGCACTTCTACAAGCGTCGGTATAAATCGTAAGACCTTCATTCCCATTCGAAACTGTGAGAACAGGGCAGAGGTCAACTTCTGTTTCATTTCATCAAATGCTTTCTGGCACTTTTCATCCCAATTGAACTTGGCGTTTTTTCGGGTTAAAGTTGTAAGAGGAGAACCAATGCCTGAGAAATGCTCAATGAACCTCCTATAATAACCAGCAAGGCCTAAGAAAATCCTAAATCTGTGGGTGTCTTTGGAATTTCCCAATCTTGAAATTAGATATAAGGCACGAATCAAAATAGAAAAATCTCCGATAATCAAATCGAAAGTAAGGTTGTGGAACTTACATTTGCTATTACGATCTTAGCGGGATCCACCGAAACTCCATTTTTTGAAACCACATGACCAAGAAATCTGACTTCCTTCTGCCAAAAATGGCATTTGGAAAATTTCGCCTTCAGCTGATGGCTTCTCAAAGTTTCAAGCACGAACTTCAAATGTTGCTCATGTTCTTCTTCAGTTTTAGAGAAAACTAGAATATCATCGATAAAAACAAGCACGAATTTATTAAGAACATATCTGAATACTCTGTTCATGAGATCTACGAAGTAAGCTGGAGCATTCGTTAACCCGAAAGGCATAACGAGCCATTCATAAAATCCATCTTCAGTACGAAAAGCAGTCTTACGGATGCTATCCTCCGAAATCCTCAATTGGTGGAAACCTGAAGCGAGATCAAGCTGAGAAAACACCTGTGCTCCATAAAGTTGGTCGAACATATCGTTAATACGAGACATAGGATATCGGTTCTTATGTGTGAGCTTATTCAACTCTCTGTAGTCCACACACATTCTTAAGGAACCGTCAGACTTAGCGACAAAAACTACGGCTGCACCGCATTTTGAAAAACATCTCCTAATAAAGTCTCTTGCCAAAAGATCATCAACTTGAGTCTTCAACTCAATTCTTTCCTTAGGCGACATCCTTCGAGGGGGAAGTACGATAGGTCTGGCTCCGGGAATAAGATCAATTCGATTTCTCGATGAGGTGGTAAACAACAAACCTCACCAAAGACATCAGGAAAGAGTCGAATAACTGGAATAGTGTCTAGATCACTAGAATGCGAATCAAGTGAGCAAACAAAACTCTTGACGAGATCACAAGGAATTTTGCATCGGATAACCAGTTGAGATCCTTTGTCATCAACCAAGGAAATGGTTCGATCACTACTAAAAATAACAACTTCGAACTTGGACAGCCAATCCATTCCTAACAATAAATCAAACCCACTAAAGCCCAAAACATAAAAGTCTCCGGTGAAATGGTGTTCGTCTTTAAAAAGAGAAACATTCTTACAAATCATTCCTAAATTTGCGGGGCCACCAATGGGATTAGAGACACACAAAGATTTAGAAGCAGGTTCGGGTTTCAAATCATGTTCAAATTTCTCACGTAAATTAACAGATATAAAACTATGAGAGGCTCCAGTATCGAATAAAACACGGGCAGGTGCAACATGAAAAGAAAGTGTACCTTGAAGTACGAGATTAGTCTCCTCAACTGGACGGGTGGAAGCAGTGACAGCAAATATACTAGATGATTTGCCTTTCTTCCAAGTAGGAAAATCTTTCTTGAAATGGCTCGGTTGCAAGCAGATGTGACATAAGTCGCGCCTTGTCATCTGGACAGGAGGAACGGCTGCTAAGGATGCTGGTGGACAATCTCTGGCATAATGTCCCTTTTTATCGCATTTGAAGTAAGTGATGTGTGACAAGTCCTTAGTCTTTTTCTGAGGCAATCCAACTCCTTGACGGCTTTGCCACTTCTTCTTCTGGTTACTAAAGTTTGACTTTCTCTTTCCAAGGTTGTTGGAACTAGACGGGGCTGGGGTGTCAGAAACTTCTGAAATCCTATTCAGCTTCAGATTCTCAAAACGTATTGCCAAATCAATGATATCAGAAAATGGCCTATGGATATGACCAGTCAGCCGCTCTCTATATTCCATACGCATACCCCGCAATGTTTTTTTCATTCTTCTTAAGGGGAATCTCTATCAGACGAGGACCAAACTTCGAAAGCTCATTAAACTTCCTTTCATACCCTGTTGTGGTCATCTCGCCTTGCTTAAGCTCCATAAACTGATTATACAAATCTGTCCTCCCAGCTTCTGGCATCCACTGGGTAATAAAAGCTTCCCTGTGCATTGAGGAATACAAGGCTAAGCTAAACTTATATGGGATAGTCTTAAGAACATAAAATTCTCATATAGATAGATCTCACCTAAACCGGGCCCAAGAAATATCTTCCTCAGGGGTATGGACCGTAAAAGCATCCCACCAATCAAGAGCGGCTTCCTGAAACTACCAAGCTGCTAATTGACGTCTCTGAGCGTTAGTGATGCCAAGTCCAACAAAAATCCTTTCAGCATTCTTAAGCCATTGCTGTGCTCCAACAATGCCCTAAGCTCTGGTGAACTTCTTTCCTCTAAGCTGAGTATACTCTTTACAAAGAGTAGTAAACCTCACTGCTGGAACAACAACGGGTGCAACAACCTCGTTGGGAGTATTTCTCCTACCTCTACCTCTAGAGCTACGATTACTCATCCTATAAAGAAGGGATGGCAAGGAATTTTTTTATTAGAAGCCGAGTCAAGAAAAATGAACCTAGTCAAAAGAATTTACTAAGAAAGGCCACTTTAATATTTCAAATTACTAAAGTTTTAAGCTGTTTGTTTCTTAAAGTTTTTTTTAAAACACGTTCTCTAAAGAAAGATTCTACTCATTCTAGGGTAATTAATTACCTTATCTATAGTGAGTTTACCCCACAGGCTTAGTGTAACAACCCTGTATTTTGCAATTATTTTTTAAATTGAATTTTTGATTTAAAAACTTATTTTATTCATTTTTAATGATTAATTTTTGTTATTTTAAATATGAATTTTTATTTTGATGTGAATTAGAATTCGGAACATGTATAAATTTAATATTTTCTAGAAAATGTGAATTTTGGTCAAATTAGTCAAACTTTGACTTTTGAATTTAAAATTTTGAAAGTTTTAAATTTGAATTTTATCTTTTATTATGTAAGTAAATAAAATTTTAAGAACACTTCTTTTCGTTCCGTTGAAATCTGAGTTATTATGTGGAAGTTATGCCCTTTTAACTATTGTGTGTAATTTGCTGTATTTAACAAAATAGTTTATTTTAAATTATATAAATAATATTTTATTTGATCATGTAATTTTCTAAATTATATTAATATAGTTATATAACAAGTTATGAATATATTTTAGTTTTAAACATTTTTAAAAGTGTTATTGACATTTTCAAATGTCAGTTGTATTATGTTTATAAATTTTAATTCCTAGTTTCAAATAATTAAAGTAATTCTTTATTTATCTTTATATTTTCTTAAGCACTTATTTATTCTCATTATTACTTTATTTTGTTTCTCATTTATTATTTATTTGACTTTTATTTGTTTTAAAGTGAAATAGAATTTTATAAGGCTAGTGATACCCTATTTGTAATGTGTAAAGCCCTGTTTGAATTTTTAAACAATTTCTTTAATTATTTTTCTATTTTCTCTAAATATAATTATTTATTTCACTTTAAATAAGTTTTAAAGATTACTATATTTCAAAATTTTGTTTTAGAATAATTTATAGTGATGTTTGAATTTTTCCAAAGCTTGTTGAATTTATTTTCTAATTTTAAGGTCTAGTTTGCATTTTAAAGCCATTTTCTTAATTTAAATCCTATTTAATAAATTAATTATTTATTTTATATATTTATTTTCATTTTTGAGTTGTTATCTTTATTTATTAGTTTTATATGTATTTAAAAATTACTAAATAAATAATGGAAATTTGAAAGGTTTGTGACTCTTGATTTGCTTAAGACTTTTGAATTTCCGTCTTTTCATTTTCTAACTCTTGCATTCATTGATAGCCGTACACTTCTTAGACTATTGCCGTGAGTTTTCCTCCATTTTCACGTGAGAAACTCTTCCTTACTTTTATCATTCATGGCCATTTTACTTTTGATAAAATTTTGCAAGCTTTGGCCTCTTCTTCTCTTATTTTTCGCTTCTTTTCCATTGATTTAGCCTTCCTCTCCTACCTTGGTTGCTCGGCCACTAGCCTCTCCACCCTTCAACTCCACTCACCATCACCTCCTCCATCTACAACAGCCATCAGCCCCTCCTCTGACAAAAAAATCCAAGCCATGACCATTGGATGAAGCATCACGACAAACTTTGCACAAAAACTCCACAAACATGCTAGCCGAACTCATGTTTCATCACTACCCTTCCATACCTTGCCTTGGCCACACCATAGACACCACCTCCAACCATCACATCACCACTGACATCAGTTCCAGACCTGTACCTTACATGACCAGACCTGTAGCAATGAGGGCCGAACCCAAACATGACCATACGTCGAGCTTATGTTGTACCAAAACCACTTTGCCTTGACCTTTAGCATACTTTTCCTTATAACTTACCATACCCCTTCTCATTTCCATTGTAGCCATGCCTTTCCGAGTCCAAACCTGACCTATATGACGCCATACCTGAGCCAAAGCATCATTATGGCCAAGCTAAAGAGTCCCTTAGGCCAAGCATTGAAGTGATTGAGGCATGGTTAAATCATCTTGTTTATTGTTGCTTTTATTTCAATCTGTTTCAATGTTGTTTTGTATTAGAAATTCATGTGATATATTTTGCTTTGTTTTGGGTTGTAGCAAGTTCTAAGCTTGGATCTCTTTCCACTTGAGCCTATTGTTGTGTCAACGTGCCTTCTGGAATCCGTTGTGTCATTTGTATTGCAATCTCCAGCACCAAAAAGGTGAGTAAATCTCACTAGACATTTATAATTATACAAATGTGAATTGGCACCATTTGAATGTGTAGAACTACTATGTTATGTTATATCTGCCTGTGATCATTTATATATATGTTAAACCTGTTAATTTATATGTCATCTCATCCGTTACTGTTAAATATTGTTAACTGTTCATTTATATCTGTTTATCACACTGCAAGTTCCCTGTAGATTAGAAATCACTATGGGTTGAAATGATACATACCCGAACGGACTTTAGAATAGGAAAAAATCGTTATGGGCTGAAATGATAGGCTTGAACGGTTTTTATTTAATTTATTTAACTTGGGAATGCGGGTTTGAAATGATAGAACCCGGATTTTTCTTTTTAAACTACGGATTGAAATGATACATATCTGTATCACTTGACCTAGGTTAGAAAACTATATATACAGACCCATGATTATTTTATAAAGTGTTTTTGGATATTTTTAAGTATTTAAAAATATAAATTTATGAAATTTTGATTTGAATAGATTTTGAAATGTTTTAAAATAAAGAAATTATGATTTTTGTATGTGTTAAAAATGTAATTAATGAATGGTTAAATTGGATTATTGAAATATAACTTAAGTTTGGAAATTTGGAATTTTGGTTAAAAATGATATTTAAGTTATATAAATAAAATGGAAATTTTAAATTTTATTTGGAAATGGTAAATATGATAATTTGATTTAATTTGAATTTAAGTGATTTATTAAAGTATTATTGATTTTTCTATGAACTTAAGTGGTTAAATAAATGAATGCATAAAAATGAAATTTTATAATATAACTTGACTTAGAAATATGAAATTTGAGTTTTAATTAAAGATTTAAATTAATTAAATAAACTAGAAGTTTAGTTAAATTTGTGAAATGGAATTTAAATCTGAAGTGTTAAGTTTATTTGTTGAAAAGTGAAGGAAGGAAATTACACCTTGAACTAATAAGTGGAATTATTGAAATTTGGATTTATTTATAGGAAATTTGTTTTATAAAAATCAATATGTTTAATGATGTGTTAATGAACATTTTTAATGTTAAATTATGATTTTTAAAACATTTAAAGAGTTTAAAATGAAGTTATTTATTTGCTGGAAATACACTAAAATTTGTAATTCACTTTTAATAGCATTCATAAATGCTATCGTTTTTGAATTTAACTAAAACTAAGTAAAAAGAGCTATTATAGCATTTCTAAAATGCTGTAGTGGCTGTAGTTGAACTTATAGGCTAAAATTGAACTCAGGCCTATTACAGCAGTTCTGTAATTGCTGTAGTAGTCTGCTCTCTTTGCTGAAACTAATAAAAACTCTACACTTAAACCTGAGCTATTACAACATTTTTGAAAAATGTTGTCTTTGCTGAAACTAATAAAAACACTACACTTGAACCTGAGCTATTACAACATTTCTGGAAAATGCTGTCTTTGCTGTTTTGAACTAAAATTTAACTAAAACTAAGTTTTAACAGCAGTTTTAAATGTTGTCTTTGCTGAAATAAAATGTTTTCAAGTATAACTTATAATAGCCTTTTCTATAAGCTGTGAAATGCTGAAATTTTAATAATTATGGTTTTTGACTTAGTAAACGAACTCAGAATGGTTCGAAACTTTGGAAATTGAATACTTGATTTGAAAGAATAATAATTACACTTTTAAAGGGTTTAAATGAAGTAATTTAATTGAAATATAAATCATTTAAAGAGTGGTTTGAATTGAAAATGAATGAATGTTATCTTTGAATTTAAAGGACGTTTAAGGTAAGATATTTTGATATATTAAAATGATTTGAAATGAAGTTCTGGAAAGATATGATATTTTGATATATTAAAATGATTTGAAATGAAGCTTTGGAAAGATATGATATTTTTGATATATTAAAATGATTTGAAATGAAGTTTTGGAAAGATATGATATTTTTGTTATATTATAATGATTTGAAATGAAGTTTTGAGAAGATATGATATTTTGATATATTAAAATGGTTTGTAAATAATTTGATCTTTATTTTGATAAAGATTTGAACTGGAAATGATATTCTATTTGAAGCAAAATATTATTTTAAAGTTATAACCACAGGTGATAATAACGATTGGTTGGCAAAGAGACCGGGATCGGATATCTGGCATACTCTCTGTCGATACCAAAAACCACTTTGACAACTGTGTACGCGGTGGAGATTCTAGAATGAAGCAGGATGGTGGCGACGTTCTTAAGGTATATTATGTGGACCAAACTCCCGTGAGTTGGCATAAGGTGGCTAAAACAGGAGCGATCTCGGGCCAGTTAAGGTCGAACCTCATAGCGGACGCATTTCTTCGATACTATACTCATACTTGTGATTGATTAGATGGCCATCCTCCGATTTTGATTTGGAGTGTGTTCCGCGGTGGGCGTATGTGGCTGCTGCGTTACCACCAGCCCGAGTGTCGTAAATGGTATATCTACCCTGGCATTGCCTTGTGTGCCGTGTCACCTACCATACCGAGCCTTTACTACGAGTTTGGATTTCTCCCGTAGCCCATGGAGTATTTAGGGTAGTCTCCCGATCTAGAGATATGATGATACTGGATGGACTATTGGGACTATTACGTGTTAAGGTGGAAAATGTAAAGCCTTAATGCCATTTAAAAGTATGTTTATTTTACTATTAGACATTATTATAATAGCGCAATATTACTACATAGTAAATAATTTAACGGATCCTTAGAGGATGGGCGGTCCCAAGCATTTTCTAAGTTACTTGTACTTTTACTATAGTTCACTTGAGTTGGTTTACATTGTATAAGTATGTATGTCCTGACTTGAGTGTTTGTATTTTTATTTACGCTCGGGTCAGCCTGGGTATTCACAGATTTGGATTCCACATTCTAGAGATTGGAATCGCTGGAGATTATCTACTTATGTAGTCTTATCTATTTTAGTTCGGTTGATCTAGTCAGCTTGTACTTGGTTATCATATTGAAACTTCTGTTGTACTTTATTCATTCTGTTGTATCTTGTTTAACTTTGATATATTTATATAGTAGCTTCATGAACTACTATTTCTTCTACTTCCGCTGCATTATTAAATACTCTGTGTCTGTGATCTGTGATTATTATTTACTGTATATTCTGAGATTTGCCAAATTTTATTTACAACGCGGTATTTTGAGCAATTCAATTCCGGCATGAGTGTCTACCTATACACTTATAATGAATGTGAATGGTTGAAAATACCGGGTCGTTACAGTTGGTATCAGAGCTCTGGTTTTAGGCAAAACTCAGTATATAAAGTAGATTTAACTTCAGAATCACTTTCGTTCGAGCTTGAATTCCTTCTTCTTTAGTATGGTTTCATTTGAATTTTGGAACGTTCCCTGCGGTTATAATATCCATTCATGTCCTTCACTGTTCGTCTTCTTTTGATTTTGGAGTATCCCATAATTCCACTTCAAAAGGATCTTTATAATGACTCGGTGGTCTCGCCAATCTCAAATTGATTTGTAAAGGGGTGAAACTCCTTTACAACAGCATCGATTCACCAAAGATTTTGTATCCTCGGTTTAGATGACGGTATCTCTTATTATCCCAAACTCTATCTCTTGAGGTCGAATGTAGATTTACCTCAGAAAAACCACACCGATCTTATTCTTTAAGTCACGGTTGACCAGTTAAGGTTGCTCGCGATTTATATAAGCTTATCCATCTTCCTATTCTGTTATTTAATCATCTCATCCTTGTTTCCAACTTATTTTCAAATTAGAATTTTCTTTGGTTTAAGTTAATCATATTTGAATCTCTATCCTTCTTTGAAAATCTATTCATGTATAGTGTATTTGTGAACTAATATTTAAAATTAAAATGTTTATATATTGTGTTGTTTGAGTTATTGATGTTGAATTGGAATTCTGATCGATTCGTCTGATCAACGCTATCGATAAGATTTCCAAAACACTTTGACAGAACAAACTGACACAATATTATTTTAAAATTTGGTTAATGAAATAAATTTTGATATATAAGTTTATGGAACTTAATAAATTGATTTAAGTTGATAATTTGAAATGATAATACTTGATTTATCATTTATTGTTGTACAATGAATTTATAAATAGTTGTTTATAAATTTATTTGGGAACTGAAATGAATTTAAAACAAGAATTTCAGAATTCCAATTCCGATGATTTTGAACTTTGGTTTAAAGTTTTAAAAAGGGATATATTATTTAAAGTATTTTCAAATAGAAATTTTTTTCCAAAGAATTTTAAAGTTTAAAATTAAGTGCTCTTCTCTTTGTCGCTGGAAAATAACTACGGTGATGACTGCAACATCATTGACGTTCATTTTCGAGTTTCGAAGTGAAGAGACTGTTCTGTAGTCTTGCTACAACTTTGTTTTGGGAATTTAATTGATTGGAATTTCTAAAATATGACTTGATTTATAATATATATAGATATATGATTTAAAATTGATTTGACATATTATGTATATAATTACTTATCTCCAAATAGGTTGGAGGTAATCGGAAATTTAGTTCTTAAATTTTAGCTTGAAGAATAATTTCAATTATAAAAAAAAAAGAAAATCAAAAATTTGGACAAATGATTCAAACTTGAGATAATTGAATTTGAAAGTTTCATTTGTATAACACACAATTTCATTCCAATACAACTTACCTTAATTTTCAGAAGTTGAATATGTAATTGGATAATATACCATATAAAAAGATTTTATAAATAAAATTTGATTGGTTATAATAAATGTTATACACTTAAATTTTAGTTATAAAATATTAACAGAGGTAAATAGAGAAAAAGAAAATTTGAAGAATTTTATTTAAATAACTTAATAATCAAATTTGATTTAATATGGAACCTTAAGTCTAACCTAGGAATTTTAATAAAAGTTATTTCCCGAAATGAATTTGTTTGTGTAATAAACAATGTATCTTTGAATAGATAAATAAAATACATTTTAATGGGATATTTTGTAATAAAGTTTATTTAATTGGGAATCATAGTTTAATTGATGTCTAAATGAATAAATGTGTAAAGAAATTTTATTGTTATATTTGCTATGATAAATATTTTATTTATGTAATAGATATGTCTTGAAAAATGAATAATTATAGCTTAAATAGAAAAATGTATTTTTTAATATCACTAAAATTAGATAATTGAAAATTTGGTTTTCAAATGGAATTTTAAGTATAACTTATTGAAGTAATATCTATTTATGAAATGGGTATTTCAAATAAAGTATTAGGTTATTAGTTAAATTAAGAGTTAAGTAAAATAGTGAACTTTTGACTTAATAAATGAAGTATAGTTTGATTCGGATATTCCATTCATAAAATTTTGTTTTAATAAATCATAAGTAAATGATATCCAAATGAATATTTCTGAAATTGAACTGATTGAAATACTAATATATCTACCATAGTACTTTAAAAGTACTGCTGTTTTTGAAAATACAATGTTTTGGAAATTTTATAATTGAATAAATGAACTTAGAAATGTTACAACTTTGAAATGAATATTTTTTGACCTTGAATTTAAATGGTTTAAAGAAGATTATTTTAAAAGTGTTATGATTTTTAGCAGTATGATTTCCAAATAATAACATCTCTGAAGTATTATGATTTCAAAACATTATGGTTTCAAATTCATTATCTTATTTCATTTTTCAAACTATCTTTTAGTTGTCCTTATTTCCCTTATCTTGCTATAGAATGGGAAGGTTATTGCTTATACCAGTCTGTTTAGAAACCTTTCTATAATCTTTGATAATCTTTGGTACTCATTTTTGAATCTGAGCACTGCTGGCCATCCACAGACCATCGGTCAAACGGGAACGGTGAATCAGATTCTAGAAGATCTTTTTCGTGCTTGTGTTTGGATTCTAGAGGATCTTGGAAGATCATCTCCACCTTGTTAAACTTACCTATAACAACAGTTATCAGGTACAATTTCAACTTCTTGTCATCTTATCTTAATCCTATTTCATTCTATCTTTTCTTTGCTTTCCCGTACCTCGTTCCTTTTCGGGGACGAAAAGTTTTGAGTGGGGGAGAGTGTAGCAACCCTGTATTTTGCAACTATTTTTTAAATTGAATTTTTGATTTAAAAACTTATTTTATTTATTTTGAATGATTAATTTTTGTTATTTTATATATGAATTTTGATTTTGATGTGAATTAGAATTCCAAACATGTATAAATTTAATATTTCCAGAAAATGTGAATTTTGGTCAAATTAGTCAAACTTTGACTTTTAAATTTAAAATTTTGAAAGTTTGAAATTTGAATTTTATCTTTTATTATAAAATTAAATAAAATTTTAAGAACACTACTTTTTGTTTCGTTGAAATCTGAGTTATTATGTGGAAGTTATGCCCTTTTAACTATTGTGCGTAATTTGCTGTATTTTACAAAATGGTTTATTTTAAATTATATAAATACTATTTATTTGGTCATGTAATGTTCTAAATTATATTTATATAGTTATATAACATGTTATGAATATATTTTGGTTTTAAACATTTTTAAAAGTGTTATTGACATTTTGAAATGTCAGTTGTATTCTGTTTATAAATTTTAATTCCTAGTTTCAAATAATTAAAGTAATTCTTTATTTATCTTCATATTTTCTTAAGAACTTATTTATTCTCCTTACTTTATTTTGTTTCTCGTTTATTATTTATTTGACTTTTATTTGTTTTAAAGTGAAATAGAATTTTATAAGGCTAGTGATACCCTATTGTAATTTGTAAAGCCCTGTTTGAATTTCTAAACAATTTCTTTAACTCTTTTTCTATTTTCTCTAAATATAATTATTTATTTCACTTTTAATATGTTTTAAAGATTACTATATTTCAAAATTTTGTTTTAGAATATTTTATAGTGATGTTTGAATTTTTCCAAAGCTTGTTGAATTTATTTTCTAATTTTAAAGCCTAGTTTGCATTTTTAAGCCATTTTCTTAACTTAAATCCTATTTAATAAAAATTTAATTATCTATTTTATATATTTATTTTCGTTTCTGATTTTTTATCTTTATTTTTTAGGTTTTATATGTATTTACAAATTACTAAATAACTAATGGAAATTTGAAAGGTTTGTGCCTCTTGATTTGCTTAAGACTCTTGATTTTCCGCCTTTTCATTTTCTAACTCTTGCAATCATTCATAGTCGTACACTTCTTAGCCTATTGTGTAACAATCCGGAATTCTCACCAATATATAATCATTGTTAAATGGTTTACGGCGATAGCAGAATTGATTTTTTGGAGTTTATAAAACCCGGATTAAATTCCTTTTAAAAATTTGATGAAAATGGTTGCGGGCTTCAATTAAATTTGGCCCCCATTGTCATTCGTTTGTTTTGTGCCATGATGGTTATCAAAAGAAAATAACCGGCCCCCTTTCCTCACTTTTGGTTCGAAACCTAAAAACAATGCGAAAGAAAATTAATGGTGGCTCGTCCTTTTCTCCGATCGACCTTCAGTAATTAGGGCTTCGTGAAATCGAAATCGCCAATTGCCGTAGCTCGATCGAATGAAGATTCTGGCTTTGCTTGGGCTATCGATGCTTTCTCTTTCCTTGTGGCTACTTCGGTTCATCGAGACTAAGGTGAATGATTTCCTCACTCACATCTAACTGTTCAAATTCGTATAATTTAGTGATGTCTAATTTGCACCGTTTTAATTTGATTTTCTGGTGACTTTGACATCTTCGATTCAAACTGCAGTGTTTTTGGAATTGGTTTGAAAACTTGAATATGCGAAAATAAATTGGATTTGGCACTGCCTTGACTTGAAACCGTCGTTTCATGATTTTGAACTCGGCTTCGACTTGTTTACTTCGACTCTGGTCATTTTTGTATTCACCCCTGAGCATTTTCGACCTGCTGTATGCTCACTGCTCCCATTACTGTCACACACACTTGTGCACCTTTTTCTTTTGACATGTTCATCATCGAACTGTTGTGATAATTGTGTCGATGCTGCACTTAAATGAGGCTGTTCATACTGGTTCGCCTGTTTATCGGTCAAGTTCATTGTTGTATTGTTTTTACTTGATATCTGACTTTGTCATCACTGCATTGTTGAATTTCGTTCATCCCTGCAGCATTGATTTTCACGGCATTGAATTCTTTGGCACTTCTTTCTTTTTCACATGAACCTTAGTGTTGGACTGTTTAGACTCAAAGTCTGGTTGCCTTTTAACTGGTTCATGACTTGTGGCTGTTGTACTTCATGACTTGTAGAATTGAGTCTGTTGCACTTCATGCTAGCATTCTTGGATTCATATGCATTGAGTTTTGACCCTTTGCTGTGTCAATATGCATATCAGGTTACATGTCATTTTCTGATGTTTCGACCAGTTCACATGTTTAGCTGGTTTATATGTTTTGATCACTGCTGCACTTCCCCGACCTATTGCAGTGTTTCATTTGAGTACAAGTAGCTCCACTGCTACTTGCAAAAGAATGTCCAACCTGGTACATTTATTCATTTGAATGATTTCTGGTTAATTGCAGTTTTATTTGAACTGCATCTTTCTGTGCATCACGTATGTACCACTTTGTAGTTCACCGTACCATGTCATCACCCCGTGTACCATCTGGAACTCTAGTACATCGAGCATTGTTCCTTTATTACTTGGGTTTCTGAGTTAGTTAACATTTTGTTGTACTTAGGCTTGCTGCCTGGTCACCATTGCATTCATATGTTAGTGTGTTGTGGTGCCATATCTCTAGTTCCCTCACCATCCTTCTATATTTGCGGCCACACAGTATCGACATTACGAATTGATATTTTAATTACTTGAATTGTTTTGTGTATTCAATTCAGATTTGGTTTAATTTGATGTGTTCTAAATCGTCTTCATGTCTGTCTACTTTGACCACTGAGGCCGTGGCTTTGATATTTGAATCTTCAATGATTTTGGTTCATTGATCTTTTGTGTACATCATCACTGAAGTGGCAAGGCAGTGCACGCAAGCATGTACTGCAGCCACACGATATGGCTTTTATGATATTCTATTTTGATTTGATTTATTGATCTTTTGCATATTTCATATGCTGTAGTGGAGAGGCAGTGCACGCGTGCGTGTACTGCAGCCCTACTCAAATTAATATTTTAATTGATATTTCAATGGTTTGAACTGTTTTGTTTATTCAATTCAATATTCTGAATTGCATTTTGATTTGGTTGAATTTGCTGATTTGTTGTTTAACACTACTACGTGTTATATTTATCGTTATCCGACTTCTTTATTTAAGGATCGGATAGACGAAATTTATTTTGACTATCGTCTAATTGTTATTTACTTATTATTGCTTCTGAGCACTAATAACTGAGTTTGAATTAGACTGACCCGTGTATTATTTTCTTTTGAATTTAATACTCGGGTCAGACTCGAGTTATTTCAGGTTGTAGATATCTTGCTTTGGGTAGCTGTTTGAGCTATGAAGACTTTTCATATCTTTTGGAGTTGTCGTGTCATAGTATAGGTTGATGTGTATTCATGTATATTAGTCGATAATGTACTTGTGTATATAACTTCCTGGGTCGACAGTTGTAGTTGTATCATATGTTCTATGTCAAATGTATTGTAACTAACATCAGTTATATATATGAGACTTTTCTGTTTTATCTGTGTTCCGCATTTATTGATATTATCTGTGTTATTATTATATCTACTGTCCTAAATTATTATGAACCATCGTAGTTCGTTTTATACTGGAATTGGGGTATGTCGATGGGGGTAAATAAATCAGAGATTAAAAATGAAAGAATATATATATATATATATATATACCACTCCTACCGAGATAACCAATACTAGTGTAAGGCCTAATTACTGATGGACGCTCCTCAACAACCTTATTCTCCGCGCTAGTTGACAGCATTACACTGTAGTGTTCTTGGCTAGCGTGGGTATAGAGGTGGGGCGTCACAGCTTGGTATCAGAGCCTAGGGTTTAGGACAAATATAAAACATAACTCAGATGGAACATGTGTTACAACTATTTGTCGATGTTTTATTTCTCATCTTTGCCTATGATTATCTTTGCTTGTTAGGTATGAATTCCTAACGCTTAATTATGCGTATTTGATTTTGATTTCGTGAAAGTATTTTGGCTTCGGCCTCCGTTTGCTTTTCGAACTCAAGTTGAGTTTTTGATGATGAGGATTTTGTTCTTGTGTTTTCGGCTTTGAATTATTTAGCCGATGTTGATTTTGTTCGAATCTCAGCGATTTTGAACTTGATATTTTGTGTTTTCCTCGGTTTGATTTCCATTCGACTTCGGTCACTTTGTTTTCGTGAAATTGCTAGTTTCTTTATTTCCAAGACTCTGACTTTGTTTGCCGTTGAATTCTTTGATGATGATGTTGAATCGTTTTGTACTCGATTATGGCCATTAATTGTTGACTTCGGCATTGACTTGATTTTTATTTTTGTTGAAGTCATTTATGCATTTATGCTCATTCTGCTTTGTTTTTCCAATTGTTAATCGATTCTTCTTTTCCGATTAGTTGTTATCTCCTTTGTCGACTTTGATAACTTCTATTTCTGGAATTTTTGGGTATTTCTACTTTGGTGGATTTAGAATCGAATTCTTTGGATTTTATTCACGTCTTCGAATGTGAATTTAGTGAATTGATTTGGTTTTCAAATTTAATCGATTCTTGTTAATTCCCCGATTTGTTGCTATCATTTATTAGCAACTTTGATAACATTTTCTTCGGAATTTTCGTGAACATACCTTTTGATGGATACGGTATCGATTTCTTTGGATTCTATTCACATCTTTGTATGTGAATTCTTGTGATTGATTGTTCCTACAATCATTTTTGTGATTTGTCACTTTAAAAATATAAAGGTTTTCTATACTAGTAGTAAATATCAAAACTCTTTTCTCCAAATGATTTCAAAACTATTTTACTACACAGCTCTTATCCTAAACCGTTTTCCAATCTATTAGTATATACAAACCTTTACCTCACTCGTATGAGAAATCTAATTAAACGACTTAGTAAAACGAGTGGTATGAAACGCTTGCGTTTACTTCGTCGGTTAATTCTTGGACTTGTTCGATTGAATCTCTTGTGACAATTTTCTAGTGGAGATCTACAGTTTGTTCGTAAATATTTAAGTTAAGCAAGTGGTTATGGGACATGAAGCTAAACTTTTATATTTACTTGCTTAGTGTAATTGACACTTCTCGTTGATCACGACGATCATTTTATGATTTAGACTAGCAATTGTGCGATGTCTCTTTGTTGGCTTTCTGGTTAGGCTAGACACCACTTGTGTGATTCCATTCACACATACCTTTTTGCTTTTTGGTTAGCCTAGACACCATTTGTGTGAATCCATTCACACATATCTTTTTTGCTTTCAGGTTAGGCTAGACACCATTTGAGTGATTCCATTCACACATACCTTTTTGCTTTTTGGTTAGCCTAGACACCATTTGTGTGATTCCACTCACACATATCTTTTTGCTTTCTGGTTAGGCTAGACACCATTTGTGTGATTCCATTCACACATACCTTTTTGCTTTTTGGTTAGCCTAGACACCACTTGTGTGATTCCACTCACACATACTTTTTGTTGCGAGGTTAGGCTAGACACCATTTGTGTGATTCCATTCACACATACCTTTTTGCTTTTTGGTTAGCCTAGATTTCATCTGGGTGATTCCGACTCATCCATATGGGGTAGCTCCCCACGGTCTTCGGACCATTCGTGTGTCAAAATTTAATGGTTAGCTACCCTGAGATAGCGTCTCGTTTTGCGTTACACGTGTTGGTGAGTTTTCATGCTCACGTGTAGGTGAGTTTTCGTGCTCCCGTTCTCGTTTTGCGTTACACGTGTTGGTGAGTTTCATGCTCACGTGTAGGTGAGTTTTCGTGCTCCCGTTCTCGCTTTGCGTTGCATGTGTTAGTGAGTTTTCATGCTCACGGGTAGGTGAGTTTTTGTGCTCCCGTTCTCGCTTTGCGTTACACGTGTTGGTGAGTTTTCATGCTCCCGTTCTCGCTTTGCGTTACACGTGTTGGTGAGTTTTCATGCTCACGTGTAGGTGAGTTTTCATGCTCCCGTTCTCGCTTTGCGTTACACGTGTTGGTGAGTTTTCATGCTCACGTGTAGGTGAGTTTTCATACTCCCATTTGAGTTTTCATACTCCCATTTGAGTTTTCATACTCCCATTTGAGTTTTCATACTCCCATTTGAGTTTTCACACTCCCATTTGAATTTTCACACTCCCATTTGAGTTTTCATACTCTCATTTTGTGATTTCTGGATTTCTTGTGTAGTCTTCTGGAACTTGTGCTTCACCAATTTTTGTGATTTCTATTGATAAGTTTTATCAATTTTTGTGCATTGGTGAATTCGTGTGTCATTGACTTGTTATGAATACAAGTTTAGGGTAAGATACCCCTTTCTATCTTTGAGAAGATTCTTGTGACATCTTTGATAAATGAAAATTCATTGGTATTATATTTTGATGCCAATTATTTTGATGAGATTTTGACGTATAAAAATTACTGTCGCTTTGACTTCAGTAACCGTCGATTTTAAAATGGATTTTCAAGCGGTTATCCCGCGATGCTTATTTTGTTGACCGTTTTTACGGTATTTTGAGAAGTGCAATTTCCTTGTCGAAGTTGCTACTGATGTTGCTGTTTTAATCACGTGTTTTAAAAAAATTTCAAAATAAAAATTGTTTCAAAATAAAAATTGTTTCCAAAATTTTTACGGTTTTCGCTTTCAAAAGAATGAGGAAGCGACTTAAACGTTTCAGTAAAATCGAGGACTATGACCCCTTTCTTTTGCTGATTCGCTTAATTCCGGACTTGTTCGTTTGAGAATGTAAATTGTAATTTTATAAATAAAATTGTTTTCAGAAGTTTTGCACTTTGCGCTTTCAAAAGAATGAGGAAGGGGCTTAAACGTTTCAGTAAAATCGAGGACTATGACCCCTTTCTTTTACTAATTCGCTTAATTCCGGACTTGTCCGTTTGAGAATGTGAAATGTTATTTTTAGAATACACAATTTTGCACTTTCAAGGAAACGATGAAGTGAATTAAACGATTTAGTAAAACTCATGGTTATGAGACATGTGCGTTTGCTATTTTGGTTAATTCCGGACTCGTTAATTGAAATATTTGCGATTTCTTATTATCGTTTTTGATAATCGGATATTTGTGGTTTCTGATTATTGTTTTTGATAATCAGATATTTCTTGTTTCTGATTATCGCTTGTGATAATTAGATATTTAAGATTTAATAATCGTTTTTATAATCGAATATTTAAGACTTTTGTTTGTCGTTTTTGATAATCAGATATTTGTTGTTTCTGATTATCGCTTGTGATAATTAGATTTTTTCTGTCTTCTAATTATCGAATCGATGATTAGATATTGCTGTTTTTTGATTTCTGTATTCTGATTATCTATTTGATAATTAAATTTTGTAAAGAATTTGTGAATTTCTTTTATGAAATTAAAAGATTTCCTTGGTGTTTATATTGTACTACGCTGGTGTACCGGCTCTATTATCTGCTATTCATGATGTTTTCCACGTCTACCAATTACGGAAAATGCCTTTGGGATTTCCGATTTTTATTCTTGAGCAACCTTCTATTCACATCATTGCTTCGGGGGTGTAGCACCTTCAAAATAAAGATGTTTTTCTTGCGGAAGTTCAATGGTTCTCAAATCCTAAGGATTGCACTTAGGAATCCTGAGAATTCATCGAGCAAACACGATCAGGCTTACTCTTTCAAGCTCTTTATGATGAACTTCCTATTTCAAATTTCTTCATCTTGTGATGATGTTCTTTATGGTTGTTATCGTTTGTTCATTTATTGCTTATGATTGCGAGGACGCAATTTCTTAAGGAGGGGAGTCTGTAACAACCCAGAATTCTCACCAATCTATAATCATCGTCAAATAGTTTATGGCGATAGTAGAATTGCTTTTTTGGAGTTTATAAAACCCGGATTAAATTCCTTTCAAAAATTTGATGAAAATGGCTGCGGGCTTCAATTGAATTTCGCCCCCATTGTCATTCGTTTGTTTTGTGCCATGATGGTTATCAAAAGAAAATAACCGGCCCCCTTTCCTCACTTTTCGTTCGAAACCTAAAAACAAAACGAAAGAAAATTAATGGTGGCTCGTCCCTTTCTCCGTTCGACCTTCAGTAATTAGGGCTTCGTGAAATCGAAATCGCCAATTGCCGTAGCCCGATCGAATGAAGATTCTGGCTTTGCTTGGGCTATCGATACTTTCTCTTTCCTTGCCGCTACTTCAGTTCGTCGAGACTAAGGTGAGTGATTTCCTCACTCACATTTAACTGTTCAAATTCGTATAACTTAGTGATGTCTAAGTTGCACTGTTTTAGTTTGATTTTCTGGTGACTTTGACATCTTCGATTCAAACTGCAGTGTTTTTGGAATTGGTTTGAAAACTTGAATATGCGAAAATAAATTGGATTTGGCACTGCCTTGACTTGAAACCGTTGTTTCATGATTTTGAACTCAGCTTCGACTTGTTTACTTCGACTCTGGTCATTTTTGTATTCACCCCTGAGCATCTTCGACCTGCTGTATGCTCACTGCTCCCACTACTGTTACACACACTTGTGCACATTTTTATTTTGACATGTTCATCATCGAACTGTTGTGATAATTGTGTCGATGCTACACTTAAATGAGGCTGTTCATACTGGTTCGCCTGTTTACCGGCCAAGTTCATTGTTGTATTGTTTTTACTTGATATCTGACTTTGTCATCACTGCATTGTTGAATTTCGTTCATCCCTGCAGCATTGATTTTCACGACATTGAATTCTTTGGCACTTCTTTCTTTTTCACCTGAACCTTAGTGTTGGACTGTTTAGACTCAAAGTCTGGTTGCCTTTTAACTGGTTCATGACTTGTGGCTGTTGTACTTCATGACTTGTAGAATTGAGTCTGTTGCACTTCATGCTAGCATTCTTGGATTCATATGCATTGAGTTTTGACCCTTTGCTGTGTCAATATGCATATCAGGTTACATGTCATTTTCTGATGTTTCTACCAGTTCACATGTTTAGCTGGTTTATATGTTTTGATCACTACTGCACTTCCCCGACCTATTGCAGTGTTTCACTTGAGTACAAGTAGCTCCACTGCTACTTGCAAAAGAATGTCCAACCTGGTACATTTATTCATTTGAATGATTTCTGGTTAATTGCAGTTTTATTTGAACTGCATCTTTCTATGCATCACGTATGTACCACTTTGTAGTTCACCGTACCATGTCATCACCCCGTGTACCATCTGGAACTCTAATACATCGAGCATTGTTCCTTTATTATTTGGGTTTCTGAGTTAGTTAACATTTTGTTGTACTTAGGCTTGCTGCCTGGTCACCATTGCGTTCATATGTTAGTGTGTTGTGGTGCCATATCTCTAGTGCCCTCACCATCCTTCTATATTTGCAGCCACACAGTATCGACATTACGAATTGATATTTTAATTACTTGAATTGTTTTGTGTATTCAATTCAGATTTGGTTTAATTTGATGTGTTCTAAATCGTCTCCATGTCTGTCTACTTTGACCACTGAGGCCGTGGCATTGATATTTGAATCTTCAATGATTTTGGTTCGTTGATCTTTTGTGTACATCATCACTGAAGTGGCAAGGCAGTGCACGCAAGCGTGTACTGCAGCCACACGGTGCGGCTTTTATGATATTCTATTTTGTTTTGATTTATTGATCTTTTGCATATTCCATATGTTGTAGTGGCGAAGCAGTGCACGCGTACGTGTACTGCAGCCCTACTCAAATTACTATTTTAATTGATATTTCAATGGTTTGAACTGTTTTGTTTATTCAATTCAATATTCTGAATTGCATTCTGATTTGGTTGAATTTGCTGATTTGTTGTTTAACACCACTACGTGTTATATTTATCGTTATCCGATTTCTTTATTTAAGGATCGGATAGATGAAATTTATTTTGACTATCGTCTAATTGTTATTTACTTATTATTGCTTCTGAGCACTAATAATTGAGTTTGAATTAGACTGACCCGTGTATTATTTTCTTTTGAATTTAATACTCGGGTTAGACCCGAGTTATTTCAGGTTGTAGATATCTTGCTTTGGGTAGCTGTTTGAGCTATGAAGACTTTTCATATCTTTTGGAGTTGTCGTGTCATAGCATAGGTTGACATGTATTCATGTATATTAGTCGATAATGTACTTGTATATATAACTTCCTGGGTCGACAGTTGTAGTTGTATCATATGTTCTATGCCAAATGTATTGTAACTGACATCAGTTATATATATGAGACTTTTCTGTTTTATCCGTGTTTCGCATTTATTGATATTATCTGTGTTATTATTATATCTACTGTCCTAAACTATTATGAACCATCGAAGTTCGTTTTATACTGGAATTGGGGTATGTCGATGGGAGTAAATAAATCAGAGATTAAAAATGAAAGAATATACATATATACCACTCCTATCGGATAACCAATACTAGTGTAAGGCCTAACTACTGATGGCCGCTCCTCAACAGCCTCATTCTCCGCGCTAGTTGACAGTATTACACCGTAGTGTTCTTGGCTAGCGTGGGTATAGAGGTGGGGTGTCACATATTGCCGTGAGTTTTTCTCTATTTTCACATGAGAAACTCCTCCTTACTTTAATCATTCACGGCCATTTTACTTTTGAGAAAATTTTGCAAGCTTTGGCCTCTTCTTCTCTTATTTTTCCCTTCTTTTCCATTGATTTAGCCTTCCTCTCCTACCTTGCTTGCTCGGCCACTAGCCTCTCCACCCTTCAACTCCACTCACAATCACCTCCTCCATCTACATCAGCCATCAGCCCCTCCTCTGACAAAAAAAATCCAAGCCATGACCATTGGATGAAGCATCACCACAAACTTTGCACAAAAACTCCACAAACATGCTAGCCGAACTCATGTTTCATCACTACCCTTCCATACCTTGCCTTGGCCACCCCATAGCCACCACCTCCAGCCATCACATCACCTCTGACATCAGTTCCATACCTGTAACCGACATGACCAGACTTGTAGCAATGAGGGCCGAACCCAAACATGACCGTAGGTCTAGCCTATGTTGTACCAAAACCACTTTGCCTTATAACTTACCATACCCCTTCTCATTTCCATTGTAGCCATGCCTTTCCGAGTCCAAACCTGACCTATATGATGGCATACCTGAGCCAAAGCATCATTATTGCAAAGCTAAAGAGTCCCTTAGGCCAAGCATTGAAGTGATTGAGGCATGGTAAAATCATCTTGTTCATTGTTGCTTTTATTTCAACCTGTTTCAATGTTGTTTTGTATTAGAAATTCATGTGTTATATTTTGTTTTGTTTTGGGTTGTAACAAGTTCTAAGCTTGGATCTCTTCCCACTTGAGCCTATTGTTGTGTCATCGTGCCTTCTGCAATCCGTTGTGTCATTTGTATTGCAATCTCCAGCACCAAAAAGGTGAGTAAATCTCACTAGACATTTATACTTATACAAATGTGAATTGACACCATTTGAATGTGTAGAACTATTATGTTATGTTATATCTGCCTGTGATCATTTATATATATGTTAAACCTGTTAATTTATATGTCATCTCATCTGTTACTGTTATATATTGTTAACTGTTCATTTATATCTGTTTATCACACTGCAAGTTCCCTATGGATTAGAAATCACTATGGGTTGAATGATACATACCCGAACGGACTTTAGAATAGGAAAAATCGTTATGGGCTGAAATGATAGACCTGAATGGTTTTTATTTAATTTATTTAACTTGGGATTGCGGGTTTGAAATGATAGAACCCGGATTTTTCTTTTTAAACTGCGGATTAAAATGATACATATCCGTATCACTTGACCTAGGTTGGAAAACTATATACAGACCCGTGGTTATTTTATGAAGTGCTTTTGGATATTTTTAAGCATTTTAAAAATATAAATTTATGAAATTTGATTTAAATAATTTTGAAATGTTTTAAAATAAAGAAATTATGATTTTTGTATGAGTTAAAAATGTAATTAACGAATGGTTAAATTGGATTATTGAAATATAACTTAAGTTTGGAATTTTGGAATTTTGGTCAAAAATGATATTTAAGTTATATAAATAAAATGGAAATTTAAAATTTTGTTTGGAAATGGTAAATATGATAATTTGATTTAATTTGAATTTAAGTGATTTATTAAAGTATTATTGATTTTTCTATGAATTTAAGTGGTTAAATAAATGAATGCTTAAAAGTGAAATTTTAAAATATAACTTGACTTGGAAATGTGAAATTTGAATTTGAATTAAAGATTTCAATTAATTAAATAAATTGGAAATTTAGTTAAATTTTTGAAATGGAATTTAAATCTGAAGTGTTAAGTTTATTTGTTGAAAAGTGAAGAAGGGAAATTATACACTTGAACTAATAAGTGGAATTATTGAAATTTGGATTTATTTATAAGAAATTGGTTTTATAAAAATCAATATATTTAATGATATGTTAATGAACATTTTTAATGTTAAATTATGATTTTTAAAATATTTAAAGAGCTTAAAATGAAGTTAATTATTTGCTGGAAATACACTAAAATATGCAATTCAATTTTAATAGCATTCAGAAATGCTATGGTTTCTGAATTTAACTAAAACTAAGTAAAAAGAGCTATTATAGCATTTCTGAAATGCTGTAGTGGCTGTAGTTGAACTTATAGGCTAAAATTGAACTCTAGTCTATTACAACAGTTCTGTAATTACTGTAGTAGTCTGCTGTCTTTGCTGAAAGTAATAAAAACTCTACACTTAAACCTGAGCTATTATAGCATTTCTGGTAAATGCTGTCATTGCTGAAACTAATGAAAACTCTACACTCGAACGTGAGCTATTACAACATTCCTGGAAAATGCTGTCTTTGCTGTTTTGAACTAAAATTTAACTAAAACAGAGTTTTAACAGCAGTTTTAAATGCCCTCTTTGCTCAAATAAAATGTTTTCAAGTATAACTTATAATAGCCTTTTCTATATGCTGTGAAATGCTGAAATTTTAATAATTATGGTTTTTGATTTAGTAAACGAACTAAGAATGGTTTGAAACTTTGGAAATTGAATACTTGAATTGAAAGAATAATAATTACACTTTTAAAGGGTTTAAATGAAGTAATTTAATTGAAATATAAATCATTTAAAGAGTGGTTTGAATTGAAAATGAATGAATGTTATCTTTGAATTTAAAGGATGTTTAAGATAAGATATTTTGATATATTAAAATGATTTAAATGAAGTGTTGGAAAAATATGATATTTGATATATTAAAATGAAGCTTTGGAAAGATATGATATTTTTGATATATTAAAATGATTTGAAATGAAGTTTTGGAAAGATATGATATTTTTTTATATTAAAATGATTTGAAATGAAGTTTTGAGAAGATATGATATTTTGATATATTAAAATGGTTTGTAAATGATTTGATCTTTATTTTGATAAAGATTTTAACTGGAAATGATATTCTATTTTATGTAAAATATTATTTTAAAGTTATTACCACGGCTTATAATAACGATTGGTTGGCAAAGAGATCGGGATCGGATATCTGGCATACTCTCTGTCGATACCGAAAACCACTTTGACAACTGTGTACGCGGTGGAGATTCAAGAATGAAGTAGGATGGTGACGACGTTCTTGAGGTATATTACGTGTGTAACGACCCGTAAATTTTGATTAATAAATTTGTTAGTTTAATTTAAAAAATTTGCAATTTAATTTAGGAAGAAATAAAAATTATAGAAGTTATAATGAAGCAGATGTTGGAAATTTAAATGTAGAAACTGAAATTAAGATTTACAAATTCAAAATGTACTTGCGATCAATTGAAATTGTGAAATTTGTCATACTTGGTTTTAAGTTTAATAAAAGAAACAAACGGGAATATTAAATTAACTAATGAAATGTTATAATCAGAAGTATAATGGAAATGCTACTAATTTAATATAATAAGAAGGTAAGTAATAAATAAATGATTGTAAACTTTAGTAAATGAATTAATGTGCAAAGGAATAGAATTAAACATGAATAGCATGAATATAAATAAATGAAATTATGTAATAATTGATAAATGATGGCATTAATGAATGAAATGAGGTTTGTTAGTAATAAAGGAATAATTAAAATAAACATTTAACCAATGAATAAAAAAAAGGTCGTAAGAAGTAAAATGCAATTCAAACGTGATTGAAACGACTATTTAGGTTTTAATGGAGTGTAAATAGAAATAGTGGAAACATTATAATTTGTTAATTTGATATGATTGTGTAACTATTATTGAAAGAAATAAAATTGGAAATAATATTAACGAAATAATAACTAAAATAAATTGCAACTGTATAAATGGAAGCAAATTGTTAATAAATGGATGCAAATATTAATTAACTGGTCAATGAATTTACTGGAAATAAAGTTCGTTTAAATGTTGAGTGATTATAATGTGGTTATTGATAAATGTTTCTTTAATAATTATTAGTATAGTAATGGCAGTGTAAATGTATTTATAGAAACATAAATTTATTTTAAGTAGAAATTGTGGATTAGGAAACAAGTTCCAATTATGTTAATTTAGAAATTTATACGGGAAGTATGTAAAGTAATAATTAAGAAAGAGATATGTTATAAATTGAATATAACCCAAACTTAAAGGTAAGATAAAGGCTTGAAATTGAATCTAATATGTTTAATCTGAAACTTATTAAAATAAATTAGAATCAATTTATAATAATGGGAAATTATATGAAATGAAGTATGCATTAAAAAAATTGTATTATGATTCTATGTTATTTATACCCATAAATTGTCTGTTGATTGAATAGCAAGATTTTTTAATCAATAAACGAATTTATTGAGGTTTCCATTTATAATTAATAACATTTAATGTGGAATCAATTATATTTAATCGACTTAACTTGGGCAGTAGGGTAGATGTGATTTGTCATTTAAAATGGTAAATTTTATAAGATGCAAATAATGCTAATCCTATTTAGAATATGGCAATTGGCTAATTTAAAGAATAGAAATCTAGATTTATTTATTTAATTGAAGGAAGATTTTCAATAATTGAATTTATTATAAATGAAATATAACAGTTAAATTTTACGTTGAAGGAAATGTAGATGAAATCTAAGAAAATAAATGTATACAATAGTGAACCAATGTAAATTGCATCTTTTTGATAATAATAGACTGACTAATAGAAGGAAAAGTGAACTTAATAAGAATTTTTGGAAATTTTATTTATAATTTTGAATTTAAGAAAACTGAGGATTTATATTGAAATTTGTAAAATTATCTTCGCTAAATTTACATTTAAATTTGTTTAAAACCATTGTAATGTTTGAGAAATACAAAGGTGATAAAATTTACAAATTTTAAAATTGGAATTTAAAATTTTGATTTAATCAATTAATTGTAAATTTATTTAATTAATATAAAAATAGCCATTTTGGCCACTGACTCAGATTTCGGCGAAACTAGTTTCATCGGATCCGTAACGGTGAACTATAATAGTGTTTCAAGTTTCGTAGCGATCAGACTTGTCGTTTGATTGTACGGACTCGAAACGCCATGAAATTTATGCAATTGAAATCAATTGAAATCAATTTGAAAATATTGTTTTCAGCATAACTTCTGCATACGATGGAATTTGGACGTGAAACCTGTTCCATTGCATTTAAAATATTTTAAAACACCTATTTTGATATATGGGTTTAACCAATTTCATCCCGCGGTCAGAACGGGCTTTTTGGGCCACGTTAGCGTTAGCACGTTTGTTTATCGGATCCATCTATTCGAATTTCTAACCTATCTATATAAACCCGGTTATAAACCCTAGCCCATCTATTCTCAATTGGTTGTGCGTTCATTTCATCAGTTCCTTCTCTTCTTCCAATGGCTAGAAAGCCTAGATCCATGTTCAATTTCAAAAATCAAATCCGAAGTCAAAAATTAAAATTCTCAGAAAAAATCCAAAAAAATATATGTTGAAGTTTTTGACGAGCGCAACGCAGATCTGTAATTTGTTTCTCGATTCGAGTTATCGTTTGCTCTAAAATTAAAGGTTTATCCACGGCAGTTCATCGTCGCCGTGATAAAATTCGTCGGATCGGGAAATAGTTTCTGGGTTTTGTAGAGGGGACTGAGGGGAGTCGATCTACGTGGTTTATTTGGCGAGTTGACGGTTGGATAGGCCAGAAAAATTCATTAGGATTTTGATCTATGTGGCGGCTGATTGTTTTGAGCGAATGAGATTTGCTCGCGTGGTGGCCTGAGCGTGGGGGAGAAGGAGCCGTGGAAGTGCGACCGTCGGCGCGTGGAGGCAGCGTTTGGATGTGTTGCAGTAGCGGCCGTGGATGGAAACTCAAATCACGTGAACAGGGAGCGTATGCCTGGAGCTAGGGTCTGATGAGAAGACACGTGATGTGGATATGATTTGAAAGTAAGAAAATGTGTTCACTTTTGTTTTATTTTATTTTTAATTTCAATCACAATTTTTGCAATATCTCTCGCATACGAACTCCGTTTCACGCGCAGTTTCTTTTGTTAGGATCGTATTGAAATTCCAGACTTGATGACGCTGCTTTGGACGAATTCTGAGACAGTCAAATTATTGGGTTTAAATCGGATTTAAATTCGATTTAAATTCAAAAGGTGAATGTTTTAACCCACTCACAATTTCTAAAATTTCCTATGTCTTTTAAATTGATTTTAGATATGAGTAGAAATTTATTTATGACTATTTGGCATGTTTTATTCATCATCTCTGTTAAATCGCATTTATTTAATATAACATTTAATTAATTTTATTATTGCATATAAATTGACAGTTAAATTTATTTGTTTTGCATATAAACTGATAGTTAAACAGTTAATAAATTTATTTTGAACATAAACTGTTAGTTAATAACTGTCATTATTTCCTGTTATATTGTATATGACATATATTGGTATTTGTTTAAATTGATGATGATTGAAATAAATTGATGAGGATTATAATTAATGATTGATGATTGATGTTTGGTGAATGGATGATGTGTACTATATTTTAAAATCTGCAAGTTATCATGTATTTCATTCATTCGGGATTGCGGTTTGAAATGATATACAACCGCATTTTTTATATTTTTAAATTGCGGATTGAAATGATAAAATATCCGTATCACTTGACCATAGGATAGAAAATTTTATACAGGCACCGCGGTATATATATATAAATTATTTTTGAAATGATTTTTCTATGGTTTGGATAGGATACGGTTAATAAATATAGATTTTGATATTATATAAAATCTTATTTTATATGTACATCTATGGTTAAAGTATTGAAGATAAGCTATGTATGGATTTGTTAAATAAAATAAATAAGTTGAATGACAGGGTTTGATTATTTTATATTATATGGTTAAGTACATGTTAAGATATTGAAATTACATATAATTTTAAAGGATTTAAATTAATTAAGATTTGGAGTTAAATTGGAAAATTTATTTGGAATTGAGCTTAATTAAGAAGTTAACTTCATAAGTTGATGTATAATTTATTAACTTAAAATTTTAAAAAGGGTGTGATATTTATAACTGAATTCTATTCAAGGTGAATTAAATGAATATTTCTAGTATAAAAATTTAAGGAAATTTTCTTTTATAAGTAATTTGAGTTTTACTTAAATGACTACGGGTTTATTATGCAATTATTATTTCAAACTAAATAATAGGACTTTAAATTGGTGAAATAGAAATTTCCAACCTTAGTTCCAATTGTCTAATATTCAAAGTTTGAAATATATTGAAACTGAAGTGGTTTATTTAAACTGAAAGCGATTTTAAAAAATTTATGAATTTTGACTTAATCTTAAATGAAATAAATTGTAAGTCACAGAAATTATTTTATTTTATAAAGAAATTTTGAATCCAAACTATTGATGCTATATACTATTTGAATATCCAAACCATTTAAGTTTTAGAAATTATGGTTTAAAGCTATGAATTTTCGAAGTGTTATAGTTTGAAAGTTATAATTCAATGTTTGGTTTCCGATTATTATAAGTTTGAAAACAATATGATTTTGGAAAAGAAATATATATTTGAAATAAAATGATATTATATTAATTTGGTTTTTTATAAAAATAATATCAAATGAGTTTGTTTTGGAAAGAAAATGATATCGTATTTATGGGTTTTCAAATGGATAATTATATTCTGGTTTTTGAAAGTATAATTAATTTTTAAATGACCGCGGTGTTATAATTACGTTTGGTTGTTGAAGAGACCGGGATCGGAAGTTATCATACTCTCTACCAACTCCGAAAACCACTTTAACAACCGTGTACGCGGTGGAGATTCCAGAATGAAGTAGGTTGGTGGCGGTGTTTCCTGTAAGGTAAATACGTGGACCCAACTCCCATGAGTTGGCATAAGGTGACTAAAACAGGAGCGATTGACGGGTTAATAAGTTAGCACCTTTGATCGGACACATCCCTTCGATATCATACTTTGACTCTTGGATTGATTCGGTGGCCACATTTTATTTTATTTGGGGGTGTGGCTCGAGGTGGGCGGTAGCTGCGCGCTACGCGTTACCACCGACCCGGAAGCGTAATTGGTATATCTACCCTGGCATTGCCTAGTTGTGTCGTGTCACCTACCCTATCGCGCCTTGTACGAGTTTCTATTTGTGTCGTACCTATGGAGTGTCTTCTCGTAGTCTCCCGATCAGGGGATATGCATGCACTGTATAGACTATTGGCATTATTTGTGTTAAGGGCTATATGGGTAACCCCTTAACGCTATTAAAAAGTAAGTTTATTTTACAATTAGATGTTATTATAATAGCGAAATATACTATATAGTAAATAGTTTAACGGATCCTTAGGAGATGTAAATCCCGAGCATCTCTTGAGTTACTGCACTCATATCTATTTCTGTTAATTTAACTCACATAAGATCTTTTAGTTCTGACTTGAGTGTTTTTGTCTTTTCAAATTCGCTCGGGTAAGTCCGAGCGTTTCAGGATCGAAGACTTTAGCTCTGGAGGACGAAGACGGAGATTTCTATTATTATTATAAATTATATTCCACTACACTCATATTGTTCCGCTGCATTGTTATATTGTATGTGTACTTTGATATGGATTGTATAGATAAAATCAATGGTTTTGTAAAATAGCTTCATGAACTGTATATTTTGATTATTATATTTTATCCTTCCGCTGTGAGATTCTGTTTAGTTTTCTTTCTTCTCTGTTTTCTTATTTATCCCATAACAATCCGCCCTTACGTATGGTTTGAATTGGCATGTATGTCTGTTTAAATCGTGCGAAAAGGCGGGATGTTACATCTGGTTTCAGAGCCAGGTTTAGCGATAACCCTTAGCTTTATGGGGTTTGACTCTTTACTAATAGGGTAATAATACCCTATGGGAGTCGCTGAGTGTGTGTGTGTATATATAAATATATGAGAGAGCGTATTTGTTAGTGTATAAAAGGTTTTAATATTGTGTTAATCTGTTCCGTTTTGTATTTATAAATTCTGGTTGGTGCATGGGACGCTATGACATCAATAGGGATTTCTAAACACTTAGTAGGACAGATCGACATAATATTTGTTTTATATAGGTGAATGAAATAATTTTTCCTATTATATTTTCTATATATATAATAAAATTTTCAATGATATCTATATTTGGCTGAAATAGATTGGTTTATAGGTAATAAAAATTATAATAATAGTTGAAATGAGATTTAAAATAAATAAATAAAATTTGGAAATTTTGAACTTAAGATCCGGGGTTTTGAAATTTTTCGAATAAATTTTGGAATATAATAATATTGTTTATAAGTATTTTCTGATATAAATATTTAGTATAAAATTCGGAAGAATTGTTTAAAGAAGATTTTGAGAAAATAAGTTTGTACTTTTCTCTCTGTCGCTGGAAAATAATTTCGGTGATGGCGGCCGCATCATCGACTTTCATTTTCGAGTTTCGAAGGGGGAAGGCCATTGTAGTAGTTTTACTGCAGACTCTTTTTTTTGAAATATATATATATATTTGAAATGTTTTAAATATAATTAGAGATATATAAGTTGTAAGAATATATTTATCTATTGTTTTAAAATAAATTGAAAATTTAACCCGGTATTAAATTTCTTAAATTTCCGTTAATTAATTGTTTCAATTATTGCAGTGAAACGAAGGTAAGTAATTAATAATGGAAACCTTTAAATTTAGGTAAGAAGTTTAATGCCAAGTTATAAAGGAAATAGAAGGAGGTTGGAATTGTAACTTATAAGAAAAAGGAGTAAAAATTTATTGAACAAGGAATTAATTAAAAGAAATGAGAAAACTTGTATAACTTTGAATTACATTCTTTAAAAATATATATATAACTTACCAAATATAAAAAGTTGAAATGTTTAATAAGAAATGCAATGGAATTTGTACAAGTGAAAGTAGGTAATGAAGTATCCAATGAGTTGGCTATTAAATGAGAATTTAATGTTATGAACTTAAGTTATAATTGTAATTTTACCAAATAAATATAATTAAAGGTAAGTATCATAAATAGATGACAATAAACTTTAGAAAATGTTAAAGTAAATTATTTTAGTAAACCGAATGATGAATACTGTAAATAGATAAGTTAAGCAGTGAATAAATGAATGTAAAATAATAAAAGGAAAATTCATGATATGAATGAGTGGAAATTTTTGGTAGAAATAAGGTGAATAATTGTATGTAATAAATGAAAATTTTAAATAATCACTGAATAAATGAAAGAAAGGAAATACAACAACTAAAGTATGAAATAAATTGATAATAAGTTAATTTGATTTGTTGGTTTGAATTGTTGTTGTTTAAATTATGGTTGTTTGGGTAAGATACTTTAAAATTGCGATTGGATGAAAGAATAATCTATTTAGTTTTATCTAAGGCTGTTGAGTAAATGATGCGCTAGTAGTTTATTCTTCATTCCGTATAATTTTAAAAGTTTTGAACCCGAAGAACTATTTGTTTGTTTGGTTGAATGGTTGCTTTGAATTTGTTGTGTATGCTATTTGTCGAATTGATGGTTGTTGTACTGATTTGTTGTTAGTAATTGAAACCACTTAAATATTTCACTTTATATAAATTGATTAACCCTTTGGATTTTATAAGTAAAATGCAGGTTATGGAAGCAATTGCTACTGCTTTTGGTTCCATAAATTAAGCATAAATTGCCCGACAAATAGGTACGTTTTCAGATTACGGTTTATAGCGCTATTTTATATATTTTCCCGTGTAAGGATATATATCATTTTGGAAAATATTTGTGTATATTGTAATATTTATATTTTATTTTCTTCCGAGCCTCTCCGTACAAAGGAGACTCTGCCAAAATTTTCTGCAAATTTTGGACTTAGAAAAATTTGAGAATGTTTACAAACTTTAACATTTTATGTATAAGGGATTTAAATAGGTATAAATTGGTATATTTTATGTTAAATTATTTATTTTGTAAACTTATTTGTTTATAATTTTAATTAAGGAAGATATATTGTTTTCTTATTTCTTCTTTTCCCTTCTTTTCCTTTTCGGGGAAGAAAAGTTTTGAGTAGGGGAGAGTGTAACGACCCGTAAATTTGGATTAATAAATTTGTTAGTTTAATTTAAAAAATTTGCAATTTAATTTAGGAAGAAATAAAAATTATAGAAGTTATAATGAAGCAGATGTTAGAAATTTAAATGTAGAAATTGAAATTAAGATTTACAAATTCAAAATGTAATTGCGATCAACTGAAATTGTGAAATTTGTCATACTTGGTTTTAAGTTTAATAAAAGAAACAAACGGGAATATTAAATTAACTAATGAAATGTTATAATCAGAAGTATAATGGAAATGCTACTAATTTAATATAATAAGAAGGTAAGTAATAAATAAATGATTGTAAACTTTAGTAAATGAATTAATGTGCAAAGGAATTGAATTAAACATGAATAGCATGAATATAAATAAATAAAATTATGTAATAATTGATAAATGATGGCATTAATGAATGAAATGAGGTTTGTTAGTAATAAAGGAATAATTAAAATAAACATTTAACCAATGAATAAAAAAAAGGGTCTTAAGAAGTAAAATGCAATTCAAACGTGATTGAAACGACTATTTAGGTTTTAATGGAGTGTAAATAGAAATAGTGGAAACATTATAATTTGTTAATTTGATATGATAGTGAACCAATGTAAATTGCATCTTTTTGATAATAATAGACTGACTAATAGAAGGAAAAGTGAACTTAATAAGAATTTTTGGAAATTTTATTTATAATTTTGAATTTAAGAAAACTGAGGATTTATATTGAAATTTGTAAAATTATCTTCGCTAAATTTACATTTAAATTTGTTTAAAACCATTGTAAATGTTTGAGAAATACAAAGGTGATAAAATTTACAAATTTTAAAATTGGAATTTAAAATTTTGATTTAATCAATTAATTGTAAATTTATTTAATTAATATAAAAATAGCCATTTTGGCCACTGACTCAGATTTCGGTGAAACTAGTTTCATCGGATCCGTAACGGTGAACTATAATAGTGTTTCAAGTTTCGTAGCGATCAGACTTGTCGTTTGATTGTACGGACTCGAAACGCCTTGAAATTTATGCAATTGAAATCAATTGAAATCAATTAGAAAATATTATTTTCAGCATAACTTCTGCATACGATGGAATTTGGACGTGAAACCTGTTCCATTGCATTTAAAATTTTTTAAAACACCTATTTTGATATATTGGTTTAACCAATTTCGTCCCGGGGTCAGAACGGGCTTTATGGGCCACGTTAGCGTTAGCACGTTTGTTTATCGGATCCATCTATTCGAATTTATAACCTATCTATATAAACCCAGTTATAAACCCTAGCCCATCTATTCTCAATTGTTTGTACGTTCATTTCATCAGTTCCTTCTCTTCTTCCAATGGCTAGAAAGCTTAGATCCATGTTCAATTTCAAAAATCAAATCCAAAGTCAAAAATTAAAATTCCCAAAAAAATTCCAAAAAAATATATGTTGAAGTTTTTGACGAGCGCAACGCGGATCTGTAATTACTTTCTCGATTCGAGTTATCGTTTTCTCTGAAATTAAAGGGTTATCCGCGGCAGTTCATCATCGTCGCGATAAAATTCATCGGATCGGGAAATAGTTTCTGGGTTTTGTAGAGGGGACTGAGGGGAGTCGATCTACGTGGTTTATTTGGCGAGTTGACGGTTGGATCAGCCAGAAAAATTCGTTAGGGTTTTTATCTATATGGCGACTGATTGTTTTGAGCGAACGAGATTTGCTCGCGTGGTGACCTGAGCGTGGCGGAGAAGGAGCCGTGGGGGTGCGACCGCCTGCGCGTGGATGCAGCGTTTGGCTGTGTTGCAGTAGCGGCCGTGGATGGAAACTCAAATCGCGTGAACAGGGAGCGTATGCCTAGGGCTAGGGTCTGATGAGAAGACACGTGACGTGGATTTGATTTGAAAGTAAGAAAATGTGTTCACTTTTGTTTTATTTTATTTTTAATTTCAATCACAATTTTCGCAATATCTCTCGCATACGAACTCCGTTTCACGCGCGGTTTCTTTTGTTAGGATCATATTGAAATTCCAGACTTGATGACGCTGGTTTGGATGAATTCCGAGACAGTCAAATTTTTGCGTTTAAATCGGATTTAAATTCGATTTAAATTCAAAAGGTGAGTGTTTTAACCCACTCACAATTTCTAAAATTTCCTATGTCTTTTAAATTGATTATGGATATGAGTAGAAATTTATTTATGACTGTTTGGCATGTTTTATTCATCATCTCTGTTAAATCGCATTTATTTAATAGAAATGTTAATTAATTTTATTATTGCATATAAATTGACAGTTAAATTTATTTATTTTGCATATAAACTGATAGTTAAATAGTTAATAAATTTATTTTGGATATAAACTGTTAGTTAATAACTGCCATTATTTCCTGTTATATTGTATATGACATATATTGATGTTTGTTTAAATTGATGATGATTGAAATAAATTGATGAGGATTATAATTAATGATTGATGATTTATGTTTGGTGAATGGATGATGTGTACTATATTTTAAAATCTGCAAGTTATCATGTATTTCATTCATTCGGGATTGCGGTTTGAAATGATATACAACCGCATTTTTTTAATTTTTAAATTGCGGATTGAAATGATAAAATATCCGTATCACTTGACCATAGGATAGAAAATTTTATACAGGCACCGCGGTATATATATAAAAATTATTTTTGAAATGATTTTTCTATGGTTTGGATAGGATACGGTTAATGAATATAGATTTTGATATTATATAAAATCTTATTTTATATATACATCTATAGTTAAAGTATTGAAGATTATTATATTTATCCTTCTGCTGTGAGATTCTGTTTAGCTTTCTTTCTTCTCTGTTTTCTTATTTATCCCATAACAATCCACCCTTACGTATGGTTTGAATTGGCATGTGTGTCTGTTTAAATCATGCGAAAAGGCGGGATGTTACAACGTGGACCCAACTCCCGTGAGTTGGCATAAGGTGGCTAAAACAGGAGCGGTCTCGGGCCAGTTGAGGTCGCACCTCGTAACGGACGCATTTCTTCGATACTATACTCATACTTGTGATTGATTAAATGGCCATCCTCCGATTTTAATTTGGAGTGTGTTCCGCGGTGGGCGTATGTGGTTGCTGCGTAACCACCAGCCTGATTTTCGTAAATGGTATATCTACCCTGGCATTTCCTTGTGTGTCGTGTCACCTACCATACCGAGCCTTTACTACGAGTTTGGATTTCTACCGTAGCCCATGGAGTATTTAGGGTAGTCTCCCGATCTGGAGATATGCTGATGCTGGATGGACTACTGGGACTATTACGTGTTAAGGTGGAAAATGTAAAGCCTTAATGCTATTTAAAAGTATGTTTATTTTACTATTAGACATTATTATAATAGCGCAATATTACTACATAGTAAATAGTTTAACGGATCCTTAGAGGATGGGCGGTCCCAAGCATCTTCTAAGTTACTTGTACTTTACTACAGTTCACTTGAGTTGGTTTACATTGTATAAGTATGTATGTCTTTTTGTATTTTTATTTACGCTCGGGTCAGCCTGGGTATTCACAGATCTGGATTCCACTTTCTGGAGATCGGAATCGCTAGAGATTATCTACTTACGTAGTCTTATCTATTTCATTTCGGTTGTTCTAGTCATCTTGTACTTGGTTATCATAATGAAACTTCTGTTGTACTTTATTTCTTCTGTTGTATCTTGTTTAACTCTGATATATTTATATAGTAGCTTCATGAACTACTATTTCTTCTACTTCCGCTGCATTATTAAATACTCTGTGCTTTTATCTATGATTATTATTTACTGTATATTCTGAGATTTGCCAAATTTTATTTACAACGTGGTATTTTGAGAAATTCAATTCCGGCATGAGTGTCTACCTCTACACTTATAATGGATGTGAATGGTTGAAAATACCGGGTCGTTACACTTAGGTGTTCACTCAACCATACGCTCTGATACCAACTGTAACGACCCACCATTTAAGCAAAAATATTTGCTTAAATGATAGATAGTTATTTAGGATAAAATAGAATCAATCACAGAACACAGACACAGAATAAAAAAACAACTCAGAGTCTCACAGCGGAAATAAATAAGTACATAAATAAGTCATGAACTCAAAAGTTACATTATTCTCTCTCTAATTACTGAATGGAAAATAACAGGAATAAAATGAATCTAACTGACATAACGAACTAAACTGATTAAATAATTGAAATAGAATAGAATCTCCAGAAATGCCTTCGTCTTCACACAAGCTCCTCAACTGGAAATACCCCGGCTGACCCAAGCAAAATGGAAACAGAATACTCGAGTCAGAACTAATATTCTTATGTAAGTCAATAAATAACTGCAAAGTAACTTAGGAGATGTTACGGGTTTTTCCATCTCCTAAGGATCCGTCAAACTATATATATATATATATATAAAATAGTGTACGCTATAATATATAATGTCTATCAGTAAAATAAATATCAAAATAGCGTTAAGGTTTTACATTGATCCACCTTAACACATTACAGTTTTAAACCAAAATCGTAGTGGGCTTGTACAGGGGTAAATATGACAAGGCACGTGAGGCAATGCCTAAGGTAGGATTCTACCAGTTTATCCTTTTTGGCTGGTCGTAACCCATCCTTGGCCGACCGCGATAATCAATCCAAACAGAAGGGTGCACCCGTCGAGTTCAAATCACGATAGTAAAATACGAAAGATCAACGTCGCTAGAGGTGGCTAACCTCAATGGCCAGACATAGGCTCCAGTTTTAGTCATTTTAATTTTGACACGAATGTCAAAGCTATCCATCATCGTTCTCTTCCTTCATTCAGTAACTTTGCCAATTCATCCACTACATTCTGGGTAACATCCACCGCGTGCACGGTTATCAAAGTGGTTCCGGGATTGACAGAGAGTATGCCAATGTCCGGCCCCGATCTATTTGACAACCACCGTATTAAACACACCGTTTGGCCAATTTATGTTTTTAAAATGATTCATAAAAAAGAAATTTATTAATTTTCCCAAAATTTGTCAAATACAATTCCTGTCTCAAAATCCCATTATAAAATATTCCGATTTCAAACTCCATTTCCTTTTTACACATAACTTGATTTTTTTTTACTTGAATTTTTTGTTATATAAGTTTAAATCCCAAGTTCAATCACAATTAAAACCAACCAGATTTCCAAATAAGTTCAAAAATTTTAATAAACAATTGAAAAACTCCATTATAATTTTATCAGACAATTTCTAATAAATTTTCAAATTTATAAAACCGTTTAAATTTCATATAAAATTTGATTTATCCCAAATACAATATATGAAACAAATTTCTGATTTAACTTGAACATAAACTTAAATACATTCAAATCTCAAAATTTCAGTTTAAATTAAATCAATTTTTATAAAGCTCAAATAAAAAATCCAATTTATTTAAATAAACATTTTCCTAAATTCCCTTTTCTTAACAAAATTACTTATCTTTCCCGAATTTCATTTCAATGATAAATCCCAAGTTTAAACAAAATTACTTATCTTTTTTTATTTTTCTTTTCTCTACATATACTTAGAAATCAAAAATCTAATATATATATATATATATATACTTTTCAATAAATAACCTACAGGATTTCTTCACTGTTAAACTTTTTTCTTTTTTTTGTTTTCTGATTTACAATATATATTTGAATTAGATTAAAACAAACAGGATCGCAAATACCTCACTGCCGAGCTCCAGAGACTCGAGCCCAAACCATCGCGAACCCTAGCTCAACTTGCAATCGAAGCGGCCCCCCTTCGACTGCCCTCTCGCCAACGTTTAGAAACCCTAGAACGCCCAACAGATATCGCGACCTCAACCATGAAGTTCCTTGTTCCGGCCACCGCTTGCTTGGCTTCGCCCTCCTCGACGAAGTCGAAATCGACTTCGGTTGAAATTCGAATGGCTCACGATTGAAGTCGAATGAGATCATGAGTATCGCCGCGATCATCCCTTCCAGGCACCGCCGACCTCAAAACCCCTATTCCCAACGTGCTAGCCTCAAGATCGCATTCGAACTCCAGATTACATTTGGTAACGCAATTGTTTTGAATCGATCTCGAATCGGTCTGCGTGAGGATGATTTATTTAATTTCTTGCTTGTTTTGACAAATAATCTGCCCTTTTTTACTTTGAATGCTCGAATTAATTTCACGCAGCCATTGATTTTGAAAATGAAGGCTTCGGCCGATTATATTTCTCAAGCAACTGATTTATTTTCTTGATTTGAAATAAAGGAAAGGCTCAGTTCGATGTAAGAAGAGGGAAAGCGTGCTCTGAAATATTGCGTGATGGAAGAAAGGACACAATGTTTTGAAAAAAAGGGAACATGCATACAAAATTTTCAGGCTACAGTGATTGAGATGAGAGGCAAAAGTTTTGACGTGAAATAAATTTAACTGGTTAAACAATGTATTAATTTGACTTAAATTTAAATCCAAATCGACTTGAATTACACAACCTAAAATCTAGACCTCCTATCGCAACGTGTCGCTAGGCGTTTATATTGTTACACCCCTATTCCGAACGCAATGTGAAAGGTTTCGAGTCCTAATTCGATCATATGGAGAAGATAGCTTTTTTGAACCCAACTATTAAATTAAATTTTCGATTTAATTTTCAACGCGTTTGCTTATCGTACGGCCAAACGACCACTCCAAACATTACGAAAATTGAAATCTGATAATAATACAATAATATGGATCCCATGGAACTGATTTCATCGAAATCCGAGATTGTTCCTCGGAATGCTGTTTTTAAATATCGATTTAAACAATATAAATTCAAAACTAAACAAAACATTTCCAAATTAAATTCTGAAGCTTCCATTATCTTCAGTAATATCAATATAAATTTTCCAAGCCATCAGATTATTTTTCGCAAGCTAAAAATTGAAAATTCAAATTTTTACCCATCATTAATAAATCAAATTCAATAATTTAATTGCCAAATTCATATTTATATTCGAAATTCAAGTTAAACTAACCTCTAAATATTTAATATCAATTAAATATTCCATTTCAAATATTAAAAATTTCCAGGTCGTCACATCCTTCCTCCCTTAAAAGACATTCGTCCTCAACTTTCTAGTTAAGAGGATTGATCCTTAACTCATTTGCTATCTTTCCAAAACTAAATAGTTTTATCAACTTGCCTAAAACAAATCTTTTTATTAGAGACCCACTATCATTTAATCTAACTTTCCAAAATCAATCATAGATTCCAAACAACATTGTTTTCTCAATAATTCAAATTTAAATTTAAATCAAATTTTCAAAATTTTCTCAAAATTTTTCTAACTTCCTAAATTTTCGAAAAATTTCGCCACCGTCTCCTTTGCGCGGCTAGCTTGGTACGACTACATAATGGCACCACGGGTCACCAGATTCAAAAAGAAAACAAAAGGCCAAGTTGCTAGACAAGAAAATCATCAAATTTCATATGGAAATTCAAATACATACCTTTTGTCGAACAATTAAAATTATCTCTGAAAATCAAATCCCAATTTATTTTGCATTTAAGTCACATGTATGCTACTAAGCAATAATATCCAATTACCATATCCAAAATCGTTTAATCCATTTCCTTACCTTGTACCATTTTTACTTCACTATTGAAGTTATATATCCATTTTCATTCAATTTTGCATTTTCAATTTCATTTGAATTCAATTTACACTTTCAATTTAATTTGGATTCAATTTACCTTTTGAATATTGAAAATATCAACTATCTTTCATTCACAACTGATTCATATCACTATTTTAAATTAGTTTCATTTACTAATTCATTACAAATTCCAATTCATTTTATCCCAAACCATTTTTTTTTATTTCCACCCTTATTACCTTTAGTTCACTTCGAACTAATTTTACAACTTCATTTTATTTCACACAATTCAAATTGGTTTTCAATATTTAATTTTAATTCCAGTTTTATTCTTTTGTTTATTCACAAAAATATATTTTCAGTTTGCCATTTTGGTTTATAACCACTTATATTTAAACTGGATTTCAAATTCCATATGAATTTAATTCACCTTTCATTTATAATTATTGAATTCAGTTTATTCCAAACAATATCTGTTTGGTTATTCCTTCAATTAATTTTGCTTACAAATTTTATTTTAATACTTTGCTTTACAAATCAAATTCAATTTCCAATTCTGCTTGCTTACTAATTTGAAATGAATTTTCAACATTCAATTTCACTTTCATTTAATTGCAATTATAAATTTATTTATTCATTCACAATTTTATTTTCCACCTTAATAGATTTTATTCCAATCATTTAGTCTATAAGACTTCTCAAATTCACCTTTATTCAAATTAACTCAAGTTAATTTCAGTTTAAATCTGAATTTTCTAAGTTTTCAAACTTATTTATTATTCCATAACTTTTTTTAACAAGATTCCAGAGTCTTTCCAATATTTAAAAATCATTTTTTAAATCAATTCGAATTTTTTTTTGAATTTCCAAAACCAAACCCATTTTTCCAAACAACTTTTCGTTTAAACAATGTGACAGCAATTCCTCTTTTGGAAACTCGAAAATGAACATCGATGATGCTGTAGTCATCACCGAAGTTATTTTCCAGAGACCAAAAAGAGTTTAGAGCTTTTATCCCTTCAAAACATTTTTCCAAAACCTTTGAAAATTATTTTCGAACCAAAAAGGGATTTAAACTATTCACCAAAATTTCAATTTTTCAAATCCTTTCAATAAACACTTTCAGACAATTCTCTGGAGTTCTGTTTCAAATTGTAACTCACTTTTATAATTTTCATTTACAAACCTCATTTGTATATAAATTTATCTCTTAACTTTTGGTTATTTTTCGATTTCTGATTCAACAATAATGATAATAATGTAATATTATCACCTCCTAACATCCAAGCAACCGCATAATACTATAATAATTTACGAAAAATTATTCCTTTTACATACAAAAATAATTTGGGTAAAAATATTTATTTACCCGATTTTAAAACGATACCGTGTCGGTTTATCTTGTTTAAGAGTTTAGAAACCCCTATCGGTACAGTTGGCCAAACTGCACCGACCAGAATCTATAAACAATCAACTGATAAGTCAACACAATATAAAAAAAATTATATTCACTAACAAATACGCGCTCATATCTATTATTACACTCAAACTCATTCTAGAATAGTGCTGACTCTATCTCTAATGAGTAACACCCAACAGAGCCAAGGTTGTTGCTTAACCAAATGCTCTGATACCACGTTGTAATGTTCCAATTTCTGATGCCCGAAAGTCAACATTAATACGTCCACTGTATCAACTGCCGAACCATCGAACGTCGAAAAACTGAACCATTAGGTTTTAAGAAGAAGAAGATAGCTGAAGAAACAGAAACAATAACAGAATCTCACATTTCGCAGCGGAACAACATATAATATATAAATGAATAATCTTTAAAACAAAGAACTATATCTGTTATTGCAATACAATATCAGAGTACAACAACACACAACAATGGCAGTTATAATGACTTGCCTTTCATAGAAAATTCACTTTGCACCAACTAGACGCACCGTACACTACATAGTATAAGTGTTACGCTTCGCCATCCAGCTTGCTCCTGATCTCCACAACATCTCTTATCTGACTTCACACCAAAATAACTGATAACCTAACTCTTGGCTGCCCGTGTGGGAAATTGTGGGCACCCAGAGTTTAGAAAGGGAACAATAAACTTCAGGTCGGTCATGCGACTGGTGTGAGATCTTAAAAATAGTTATACCACAAAGAAAGGAAAAGAAATCCGCTATGCTTTTTGGAAAATGAAACTACCATAAGGCCTCCCGCCACACACATAATGCAAACATAGACTTGGGGGAGATTTCTCCTTATGATAGTCAAACATGCTTGATACGCAAAAATCCTTTTTAATATTACATTAGTGCATAGTGTAATATTAATCTTAGCCAGCATGCAACCATTATTGTATGCCTACTATAGCTACCATGTTCAATAGCAGGTTACCGCCACATTCCATGGCAGGTTATACAACTAAAACCGTACATAGCGCGTATTGTTTCTTTAGATTTCCAACAAATGGTCAGGCTAAGGAACTTCCTACTTCCACATGGGTACGTCTCTGGAGGGACGTCCCGAGGACTTAACCAGCTCTCTGCCAACACAAGGCCGGGTTACCTCTGTAACTAGGTAACTACTACACGAGTATGCCATCCCCCGGTCGTTTGCGACCTTTAACTGAGGATCCTCAACCACAAAGCAACAACCACAAAGTGTTATAGATTTGCAGCAACCACATGGGTTAAATATCTGGGCTCCATACCATGATACCACCCTTTTCCAGAAGGAAATGACGTACAAGGGCGCGACCCTCATAACATTGCCGCATTCTTTCTGTTTTGACCATTTTCGGGGTATGAGATCCGACGAAGTCTCGTCCATAAAGCTACACTTTTTCACAAAGTCATGCTTTGATCAATAAATGATCATCTGCACTTCGTATTCCACATTACCAGTTTGGGAATATATCACCAGTAACCATCAACTACATAACCTCTGAGCTCGTACGTCTCAGAGAAGGGTGTTAAGACAAGAGAATAAATTCTCCGCCACCAATAGAAATGTATTTGATAGAAACCAGCTTTACATCTCAAAGTGTAACATCAAACACACATCGATACAAGTCCGTTCCGGGATCGAATGGATCCGAAGGCACTTCAAAGAATCCCTTGCAAATCCGGATATTCACTAACCACGTCCGGAATCCCCATCACAAAGGGTGATCAAATCTCTATACCGGAGCAACTCGGTGCAGAGACGTTCGACAGGTAATCCTTTCGTTTTCGAGAATACCCGGTCTTCAACACCGTCTTCAAATGCAATCCCATTTCGTCATATCATTATTCGGAATGAGTTTTATGACACAAGGTCCCCTCCCGGCTAATCCGAATAATGAGCGCTTATTTTAAAAAAAAGTGTTACATTCAGATTTCAACAAATCACAACAATTTCCACTTTGATCTTTTAAGCAAAAGATCCATCACAATCACAAAGGTTCGATATGGTTTTCGAATATCCATTTGTAATCCGACCCCCGGTCGAATCGAAATTCAAATGTCGTTTAAAGGCAAATATTGATAGTCGGTTATTTAACTATCAATCAACATTCACAACAATTACCAGATTTAAATAATTTTTCCCCAATTATTTATTTTCAAAATATCTTCGCAAGATATATTTCACACTTCAACCATATGAAAACAAATTTCAAATTACTTTCCACATTTCAATACTTTGAAAACAAATTTCAAATCAATTTTCCTTAAGCGGAATACATTTCCCAATATTTATTTCCACTGAAAATCTACCGAGTTCAAATAATTTAAAATAATTTAAAATACTTATCCAAAATATACCTGAAAACATTTAAAATAAAACTATTTTAAAACACTAGCTTAAATACTAGTTATGAAAATACTATACTGATACCTCATATGATACTTCAAGTCCAAACTAATTTTAAAATAACATTAGTAGATAGAGTATAACTATTTAAATAACTATTTTCTAAATCAAATATCAATTTAATCTTTAAAATAATCCCTTCTATAATTATTTAAATACATCTTTACTTAGGTTTAAAATGATTCCCAAAAATATTCCTCCAACAATATTTTTCCAAATCAATTTATACTTCAAAAGCTATTTTAAAAACATACTCGGATTTCTAGGAAAGAATTCTCTTTCCATTACAAAATGGTTCATTTACGTCAATTGATAAACCTTCCTCGATTTAATTTAAATTTACATTCCAAATCCATAAATTTCTTTCCATACTTAAAAATAAACCGACATTTATTTTTTAAACAAATTTCCCTTTCCTTTTTAAATTCCCATTATGGATTCAAATTCCTAAATATTCACTGATATATGATTATTAAATCAATTTAAAAATCATTTACAAACACCAACTCAATTTCTATATTGATTCCCTAAAGATTTATTCTTCTAACACCAAATCAATTTGCGAATTTATTTTTTTAAAATAAATGCCTTTATCTTTTCCAAATTATTTAAAAATCCAATTTTATTTATTTCTGGTATCTTACGATTCCAAAAATACATTCGACTAAATTTTAGCCTTCAATGATTTTGATCACAAATATAATCACACCGAGATTATAAATAAAGCAACACACAACATTTAAACAAATTCAAATATTTGAAGAATCTAGTTGGATCCCTTCAACATGTTTTCCTGCATCCACAGACGTTAGCACAACAATTAAATACCAATTCCACTTCAAGGTGGAATATCATGGTGTATGGGATTTATAAAATATCATCCGCTATTATGCGGCGCATAGGGTCTATTTCAATCCAATTGACAAAAATAAACATCCAAGCACACAAATCAAAATTTTTAAATCTTTTTATTTAAAATTAACCAAGCATCAATTTCTTTGAGTGGGAAGTTCTCACCTTTACTACGCATGCAATTCCATTTCCATTCCGGACTTGATTTCATCATTGTATTTGACCTTGTATAAACAATTATACAATTTATTGATATTCGAAATTAATGAATAACCAATTTTTGTATGATAAATTTAGTTAACTAAAAATTTATTTTAGACTAACAATTTTCCTTTCAAAATCTTTTAGTAATTAAAATAATTACCTAGGTTAACTAATAAATTAATTTCTAAAAGTACATTATTTTGAAATAATCTTGTAAATTGAAAATGTGTAAACGCATATCTTATTTTTCTTTTTCTTTTCTCAACATATACATAGAAATCAAAAATCTAGTTTATATATATACTTTCCAATAAATAACCTACAGGATTTCTTCATTGTTAACCTTTTTTCTTTTTCTGTTTTCTGATTTACAACATATATTTGGATTAGATTAAAACAAACAGGATCGCAAATACCTCACTGCCGAGCTCTAGAGACTCGAGCCCTAACCATCACGAACCCAAGCTCAACTTGCAATCGAACGCGGCCCCCCTTCGACTGCCCTCTCGCCACTTCCCTGAACGTTTGGAAACCCTAGAACGCCCAATAGACATCGCGGCCTCAACATGTAATTCCTTGCTCCATCCGCTGCTTGCTTGGCTTCGCCCTCCTCAACGAAGTCGAAATCCCATTCGGTTTAAATTCGAATGGCTCACGATTGAAGTCGAACGGGACCACGAGCATTGTCGCGATCATCCCTTCCAGGCACCGCCGACCTCGAAACACCTATCCTCAACATGCTAGCCTTAAGGTCGCGTTCGAACTATAGATTACATTGGGTAACGCAATTGGTTTGAATCGATCTCGAATCGGTATGCGTGATGACGATTTATTTGATTTCTTGCTTGTTTTGACAAATAATCTGCCTTTTTTATTTTGATTGCTCGAACTGATTTCACGCAGCCATTGATTTTGAAAATGAAGGCTTCAACCGATTATATTTCTCAAGAAACTGATTTATTTTCTCAATTTGAAATAAAGGAAAGGCTCGGCTGGATGTAAGAAGAGGGAAAGCGTGCTCTGAAATATTGCGTGATGGAAGAAAGGACACATGTTTTGAAAAAAAGGGAACAGGCGTACAAAATTTTCAAGCTATGGTGATTGAGATGAGAGGCAAAAGTTTTGACATGAAATAAATTTAACTTGTTAAACAATGTATTAATTTGATTTAAATTTAAATCGAAATAAACTCGAATTATGCAACCTAAAATCTGGACCTCCTATCGCAATGTGCCGCTAGACGTTTATAATGTTATACCCCTATTCCGAACGCGATGGGAAAGGTTTCGAGTCCCAATTCGATCGTATGGAGAAGATAGCTTTTTTGAACCCAACTATTAAATTAAATTTTCGATTTAATTTTCAACGCGCTTTCTTATCGTACGGCCAAACGGCAAATCCAAACATTACAAAAATTGAAATCCGATAATAATACAATATTACGGATCCCATGGAACTGGTTTCGTCGAAATCCGAGACTATGCCTCGAAATGCTATTTTTAAATATCGATTTAAACAATATAAATTCGAAACTAAAAAAAGCGTTTCCAAATTAAATTCTAAAGCTTCCATTATCTTCAGTATTATCAATATAAATTTTCCAAGCCATCAAATTATTTTTAACAAGCTAAAAATTGAAAATTCAAATTTTTACCCATCACTAATAAATCAAATTTAATAATTTAATTGCCAAATTCATATTTATATTCGAAATTCAAGTTAAACTAACCTCTAAATATTTAAAATCGATTAAATATTCCATTTTAAATGTTAAAAATTTCTGGGTCGTCACAACCTAGGACCAATGTGGTCGCTGGGTGTATAGCTATATATATGTTTATATATCACTCATTAGGTTTTAATCTACTAAATAGTATATGGGTACGATTCACACACAGAGGCGAGAGTATGATAAACCTAGTGAACCTAATATAACAGTAAATGGAAATGAAATAGTATATGTAGAATTAAGCTTAAAAGTGTATAATATTATCCATTCACCCGAACTTTAGTTCTGACCCCTTCCTCATAACATCCTACAAGTTTGGTAGATGGCAGAGACAAACCAACTTTAAGACACTTGTTTAGAAAGTGTTATTATATTGGTGAATATTTACTTACTATTATATTTTTAGTCAATTTTGCTATGAGATATTTAATTGAGCTTTGATATATTTGTCTTTTGCTATTAGCAGGACATCAGATTCCCAACTCGGGTTTCAATGCGCTTGGGTTTAGCATTTTTATGAAAAATCCGGACCTACTGGAATTCGGGTTGTTACATTCAATAGCAGAGCCTAGATCTAGGATTCCCAGGTAGATAGTGAGCGAACATATTTTTTTTGAACAAAATATAAATATATTATGTACTAAAATCCGAATAGTCCCCAACCATAGTTTTAACATATGGAAAGTTTTTAGAAGTATATTTGTGCATAGTTTGCTAGTTGGGTTTGGGATGACCCAAGTATGTAGAGCCCTATGTTATTACCGATTTATTGCATACAAATAAGGCATGTTTTGAGAGAAAATTTGTATCCATATGTTTTAGGAAGTAGGGATGTTCCTAAGGGATAGTAGGGAGAGTGTTTTTATTTCGGGAAGAATAAGAAGTTTTAAATGAAGGAAACCTACTTTATGTCTAACCCAATAAAAATGAAATTTTTGAATTAAAAAAGTTGAAATATATAATTGTTAATATATTTGGGAAAGTAAATATTGGGATTTTGAAAAACTAAGTGGTATGAAATTTAAATTGGTTTTTATATGATATAAATTTTGTTAAAAGTGAAATTCTTTTTGAAGAATTATAGAGCACGTATAGCTCGCTAGTTTTTTGTAGGTAAAAATGATTTTGAATATAAATTCCTAGAGTGTGTTAAGTATCGAAAACATAGGATACAACATTTATTGTTGTAATAAATGTTTTTAGTAAAAATAAAGGAAGCATAGACCGTGACACTATTATTATAGTAGGTGACTGCCAAAGTAAATGTTTTTACATAGCATGCAAGATTTATAAATATTTATTTTAATTGAACCTATATATTAGTATTTTTGGATTGTAGTAACGATGTTTTACGCAACATCTTTTTTGACCCAAATGAGTTTTTGAGATAATTTCTAAAGTGGTTTATATTTACACTTATTATTAAAATAACCACGTGAAAATATTTTCTAGTTATAAATAAGTTTTAAAAATGAGTTCTTTTGGAAATTATTGTATGATAAATTAATGAATCTAGTAGGAAAAATATTATGTAGGTAAATGTATCTTAATCTATTGGAATGTAATGAATAATAATATAATTTTCTATGAATCACAAATAAAGATGTTTTATGCAAGCTATAAGGAATACGTGAATGAGATTTACAAGGTATGGAAAGCACCATATTTTGTATAGCCTATTTCGATAAAATATAAAATAATTCCTTATAATTTCACATAAACATAAAATCCTCCTTTAAAGGATTCATAGAAGGTTTTAGTGTTAATGGTTTCTCATAAGAGAAAGTAATTCCAATATATTAACATAGAAAGTCGTTAAGTGTAGTAAGTTAGTTACTCATTCAAGGTTAACTAATTGGAGTAGGAAAGTTAAGAGATTTTCGATTAAATATTTGTTCTTATTACCCCAGTTTTAGTATATTTGAATATCTAAAAAAAGAAGAAGGATACTTTGAAAACACGTGAGGACATTTTTTTAAAGTCAAGAAAAAAGAAAAATGTTTTAAGAACAAGCAAGACATGGTTAAAAAAAGATGGTTTGGTAGAAAAGTTAAGTTTTTGAAAAGATAAAATTTAGAAGTTTTAATTTTTGAAGAAAAATTGATAAATACCAAACCAAATCAGACTTTTAAATATGGAGTAGATAAGAATCATTTCCTAGGTGTAACTGAAAAAGTATAAGGTTATAGCAGTAATCACTCTTAATAATAATAAAAGTTTCTGCAAGGTATATAGGACACTAGTGAAAACCTAGAAATGTTGCTTCATGTGTGCACACTATAGAAGAATAGTGAAATAATATTAGTAAGATGATAAGACACACGTGGTTGGGATAGTTAGACCTTAGTTGAGGAAAAATGAAATGTAACAACCCGCATATTTATCGAGTTTGTATTTAAATATTAACTCGTTAATCGGATTTTGGTCCGAAAAGCTACTTTTTGCAAATGGTCAAATTAGGACTCGAGACCACTTCCATTGAGTTCGAAATGTCGTTTACAACTTTTTAAGTATAAACATCGATAGGTTTGGAGTTAGTGAAATTTCACTAACTTTTCCCGCTTTGGACTTTGGGTTAGTTTAGCCTATTAAGCCCAAGTTCCAACCCTCTTCTCCTCACTCTTCATAAATTTTCTAACTAATCAAGCTTTGGCATTAATGGTGGAGGGAATGGGAAATTAAAACTCCAAGCACAAATTCAATTGCAAATCCAACATTCAACTCCAAATTCAAGTAGAAGATATTGGATTCAAGCTTTGGATTGCTTCTCCTTGCTTTCAAGCTTCATCTTTATAAACTTTAGTGCAAAGGTGAGATTTTTATCTCACAAATCTAGTCTATATCTATCTTGGACTGTTGGGAATGATTCCCTATCACTTTAGCATGCATATTTGCTTTTGGTTTGGATTGGATTGGCGAAAGACTCCGATTTTTGGTGTTTGGGTGAAATTTCTGCATTTAGGTCGTTCTGGCCGTTTTTAGCTCGCTCGGAGTTAGGTCGTGTGGACCTTAGGTCGTAGGTCGCGTACGAGTTAACCCCTAGGTCGTTCTGGCCATTTTCGTGTTTTCGGAGTTAGGTCGCTCAGGACCTTAGGTCGTAGGTCGTATGGCCGTTAGGTCGCTCTGCTTTGGCTCTGGCCATTTTTGCTCACTCGCAGTTAGGTCGCTCACGACCTAGGACTTAGGTCGCTCGCGAGTTAGTGGCTTAGGTCGTTGGGTCATATAACCCATTAAGTCGCGCCCCTTTAGGTCGTGAACCTTGTTAAGTCGTTCACCCTGAGCTTAGGTCTTAGGTCGCATCACCCTTAAGTCGTTCGACCTGATCCTTTCTTAGGTCGCGCATCCCCTTAGGTCGCTAGGTCTTAGGTCGCGCCATCTTTTAGGTCGCGCATCCCCTTAGGTCGCTAGGTCTTAGGTCGCGCCATCTTTTAGGTCGCGCCATCTTTTAGGTCGCGCATCCCCTTAGGTCGCTAGGTCTTAGGTCGCGCCATCTTTTAGGTCGCGCCATCTTTTAGGTCGCGCATCCCCTTAGGTCGCTAGGTCTTAGGTCGCGCCATCTTTTAGGTCGCGTACCATACTTTAGGCCGTAGTCACTTAGGTCCCTTGCACCTTAGGTCGGCCTCGTTAGCTCGCATATCATCTAGGTCGCGTGGCCTTTAGACCGTTAGGTCGGAGCGTTAGGTCGTTAGACCTTACCTTCCTTAGGTCGCTTGACCGGTTAAACCTTTAGGTCGCTCGACCCTATTCCCCTTAGGTCGTTAGACCTCATTTTGTCTTCACTAGGTCGAACCCCGTAAGCGGTGGCGTTTCCCCCGCACCCCCACCTTGGGGGGTTGCCACCCCCCCTGGACCCCCCCCTCCGTAGGGGATCTTATCTGAAAAACATTGAGCTGATTTTCTTGGATTTTATTCACATCTCCATATGCGATTTTTGTGACTGATTGTTTCTACAATTGCTTCTGTGTTTTGTCACTTTATAATATAAAGGTTTCAATACTAGTAGTAAATATCAAAACTCTTTTAACAAACAATTTCAACTCTATTTTTAATAACAAAGCTCTTTTCTTAAACCGTTTTCCAATCTATTAGTATATACAAACCTTTACCTCACTCGGATGAGAAATCTAATTAAACGACTTAGTAAAACAAGTGGTATGAAACGCTTGCGTTCACTTCGTCGGTTAATTCTTGGACTTGTTTGATTGAACCTCTTGTGACAATTTTATTAGTGAAGATTTACAGTTTGTTCGTAAATATTTAAGTTAAGCAAGTGGTTATGGGACATGAAGCTAAACTTCTATATTTACTAGCTTAGTGTAATTGACACTTCTCGTTGATCTTGATGATCGCTCTATGAATTAGACTAGCAATTGCGCGATGTCTCTTTCATTGCAAGGTTAGACTAGACACCACTTGTGTGATTCCATTCACACATACCTTTCTGCTTTTTGGTTAGTCTTGACCTTAATCTGTGTGATTCCATTCACACATGCGGGGTAGCTCCCCTTGGTCTTCGGACCGTCATGTGATAGGCCTCTTTCCCTTTTTATGATTTCTGGATCTCTTGTGTTGATTTCTGGAATTTATCTCTTTGACTTGTCATGAGTACAAGTTTAGGGTATGATGCCCTCTTCGAATCTTTGAGAAGATTCTTGTGATAATGATTATCTCTTATTGATTGATCTTCTGTTGATCATTATTTACATACTTATAGTGGTATGTCGTTATGGATGTTTATGTTTATGCCATATCTTTTATGTTATATCATGTCATCTGATATTTATAGCTAGACTGATCCGTTTATTATTTTCTTAAATAATACTCGGGTCAGACCGAGATGTTACAGGTGCTTCTGCTTGACTTCTTCCATGGGATTCATCACTCTGACTTTTGGCTAACTGTTTAGATTAGCAGTTTTTGTTGTATACACTTGAGATATAGACTCATAGTTGTATTCTTTTGTATAGCACGTGTTGCTATTCTTTTGTATTATCGTGGATCTTACTGACCACTACTCTGATGTACACTTTCATGTGTTATTTATATATTCATATCTTCTTCCGCCTTTGTGATATGGATATCTGTGACTGATTTGTGATATGATTATTTCTATGTTTGTTTCCGAAGATTATTTATAGTCACCGTGTGATAAGCAATTACATGGATGGTCGCTCCTCAACAGCCTTATTCTCCGTGCTAGTTGACAGCACTACTCCGGAGTGTTCTTGGCTAGCGTGGGTATAGAGGTGGGGCGTCACATGAAAGGTAAAGAGAAAATTTCCCCAAGCTTAGTTGTCCTTTTAGATAGAGACTGTATATATTGAAACCCTTATCCATTGCACTAAATGAGACTTAGTTATTTCTTTTTGAGCATGGAATAGAAGAGACGAGTAGATCTTATTCATCATGTGTAACATAGCATAAGTTGGTAACAAGTAATAGGCAGCAGGAGGAGCATATGAGTTACTTGGATTCCTAGAGTAGGACCTTTCTGTGTCAAAGTGGATATGGTCCTAGGCCTCCTTGCCCTAGATGATAGCTTTATTTAGTTGCTGTATAAAATAAAAAAAGAGAAAAAAGCGTAAAAGCAGAACAAGATAACTAAAAGAAAAATAAAAATTTTAAAGAAAGCGATAGAAACATCAACAGAAATTTTTTAAAAAAGAGATATTTTCTTATGTAAACTGTGCTTGGGGAAGTAAATAATTTTTTAGAATAGTAGCCTAAATCCCAAGTCCGGAGGAAGATGTGCGCAAAAGAAAATCGAAGAAATATGAAGTTTTTCCGTTTTCCACCTTCTTTATAACATACGAAATCAAATTTGGAAAATTAGAATTTTCTAAAATTCAAAATTAAAAGTTGTGTGGTAGGTTTGGACGTAAAAATTTGTTGAACTATGCTCCAATTAAGTTGGAGCGTGGGAAAAACCGAATGAAAAATGTTTTGAGTTTTCAAAAGCTTGCACTCATATAGAAATAGCAAGTACAAAATCAATCGTAGAAATATGCATGCAATAATTATGAGAATAAAATAAATTAATATGCATATATGTGATGAATTAAAATGATGTTGATTGGAATATTAATCTGCTAAGAAATCACAGTGCAAGCAGGGATTAGTTGGATAGTAAATTAATTCTTGGTATATATGAAATCTATTAATTGGGTTATTAATTTTATTTAAAAGAAATGTCATATTTAAAAATATATATTTCCATATATTGCGAGAGAGAAGGGGAAAGTGATTAATGAAACGATTGTTGTAGAATCAATTTGAAATAAAAACAAATGCAGAAGAAAACATATTAATTTAATGTCCATAGACTGAGTGTACGCTTTAGATTTTAAGGTATTATATCCAATGGTTAGCACCGATGTGAACCACCATAAATATAGGTGCAGAGCCTCATTTTTATTCTCATTATTTTTTCTCTTGCCCACAGAAGCTCTTCCATTTTTCTATCTCTTCTACAATTCTTAATAACAAAAGTTTAAATCTAATCCACACGAATTTAGTTCTAAATTGAAAGAGAATAGAATTAATTAGGGAATAAGGAATTAGTTCAAATCAGAAGGCTATGTCAAAGGTAAAACCCTAGATCTGAGTTTTATTTGCTATTTCTAATCCAAATCTCTTCCTTTTTTCTTTCAAATATTATAGATCTATAAATATATCATTTGTAATTCCAAATAGGGATTACAAGGGAGGTGAATATAGATGTTAAGGACACTCTTTAAAATAAAAACAGGAAGATTTTGAAAGCTAGCAAAGTGAGTGGATTTAATTATATCTTATACGTTTATGATATATTATCATTAAATTCCCATTAAATAATTTTATTTAGTATTTCAGTAATTAATTTTGTTAATTAGCTATGCTAAACTATAAGAAATTTACATCTAATTTAAAGTTATAATTTAGCCTAAATTCTAGTTTATTTTTTTTCTTTTTGTACACGAATAATATAGTTAAAAAGAAAATTCGCGATTATGGATTAAAATGGAAAAATACCGGATTAGATGTAAAATTAGAAAAGTTGGAAAAAGCTAGAAAAATGAAATTCTGCAATAAATTACGCTAAAACAAGAATAATATATTAATCTAACAACTTGATTTGGAAGTACGTAATAGATTAATTGGTTGGTAAGAAGTAATAGATTAATTGGTTGGTTTAGAAAATATGATACATTTCTATAATTTAATATTTAAAAGAAAACGATAAACGTAATTGCAGGAATAAAAGAAAGAAAAATGGAACTAGCATAAAATAGAGAAATCACTGTATTTTACACAATTCCAAAATAATAAAAGAAATAACTTGTAGTTACGAATTATTGTTTATAGTATTATTTAGTATTAAAAGATGGAAATGGATTCTTTTAGTATTGTTTTCGTACCCAACCAAATAAAATAGAATTACTTCCTAGAATAGAAGAAAATAAAGTAAAGTATGAAAGGAATCAAGTAAATTATTAAAAAGTAACTTAAAGCTGTGAATGATGATGAACCTGGATCAGCATTTACTACGCAGACTATACAATAAGACAGTTATTATGATAAGTGAATTATATACTATAAGAGAATTAAAGAGAATTCTATATCGTAATAAAAGAAGATAGCCTAGAATAGAAGAAAGACACTTGTAATTATATATACAGATCATAAAAGAGGATAAAAGTGACAATTACAAGCAAAATTATAACATAGGTTATAATTAAAGTAGAAAGAATGGAAAGGCTTATTTAAGATTTAAATTAAATTAATAAGCAAATAGAATAGAGATAATAGACGATGCTTATTTAATAAACTTAAAACTTAAATTGAGTTAAACAAGCAAGGTAATAGAAGTGGCAATACTAACAGCATTCCCTACTAAATCAATGGCGGTCTCACAAAAGCCAGAAGTGAGACGTGGTCAAGAATATTCTAATTAGCGTAAATAAGTAGCCAACAGAATAAGAAAAGTAAACTAACGCAAATTAAAAGATTAGACTTAAGGTTTAATAAAAGAGTGAGACGCATTTGCAGTAGCCCAAAGAATGAAGAGCCTAACGAAGCAGTTCATCACAGATTTCAGCAAAGGAGAAGCACATCCAACTTAGTTATTTTGGGCTAGAAAGAAATACGAGACTTCAACTGGACGTGAGGATACTCTAGGATGGCCCTCTAGGTAGGCCTAACGAAGCTGCATCCCCGGAGACAGGTCTGTAGGTATTCCATCAAGATAGTATGCCTTTACTGCTTTCTGTATGGCAGAACCATTGTAGGCAGTCAGAAGAGGTTGGTGTTCGGAGTAGGATGTTCGTATGTCCCAGTGCTTGCGAGTAATTTTAGTGGGTAGGACCTAAAAGGATAGTCGCTTGTGGATATTGGCCAGCATCAAAACCAAGAGTGAGTTCGGAAAAGACTAGTGTTAAAGCCAAAAGTCCAATGATTCTTTCACTATCGATACAATGGATGAGGGGCACCGCCAATTTGGTGTTAGACTGTTTGTAGTAGGGCATGGCCAATTAACTCTTTAGAGGTCTTTCGATTAGTTGAATGGTGGCTGCGTGGGGCCATAGCCACGACGAGAAAAGAGACAGACCATCTAGAATATTTATATTGTAGGCCTAACGAAGACGTCCTTTACGGATATAGAAAATCTCCGACTGAGTTCCTTATAGGGTAGACCATGTTGGCTGGTTTCAGAGAGTAGACAAAACGATTACATATAGTCTTCAATATACACACTGGGTGTTACGTTGTGGATGTCCGAGCGTTTGTATAGACTAGTGCGGATGCTATTTTACGTTTTCATGGTAGACGACGGAATATCTGTATTGTAGGCCTCACGAAGCTGTCCCTTACAGATGTAGTCGTAGAATGCTATAGGAGCAGGATGGTTGTAACAACCCGCATATTTGTCAATTTTATATTTAAATATTTTATTTAAATATTCTATCGTTAGTCGGATTTTAGTCCGAAAAGCTACTTTTTGCATACGGTCGAATTAGGACTCGGGACCACTCCCATTAAGTTTAAAATGCCGTTTGCGACCTTTTTGAGTATAAGCTTCGATATGTTTGGAGAAAGTTGATTTTTGCTACCTTTCACTTTGGGTTTGGTTTTGGGCTCAGCCCTATGTTTAACTTATGCTCAAATCTGAGCCACTCTTCCCCATTCACCCTCATTCTCTTCTCTTTTTAGTTTTTAAAGTATTAATGGTGGGAGAGATTGGAAATTAAAACTCCAAAACCCTAGTTCCTTTTGCAACTTCAAATTCCTAGCTCCAAATTCAAGAGAACCCATTGGTAAGCATTCTCTTCTTCTTCTCCAACTTATTCTTTTACCAATTTCAGAAATTCCTAAACCTAATTTTGGGAATGTTCTTGTTTTGAGCATAGATTCAAGCTCATTTGGGTTATGTTGAAGAGAGGTTGATTCTCCATTTGCTTTCAAACTTCTTCTTGTTTGATTTTGGTAAAAAGGTGAGATTTTTATCTCACATCTCAATCTATAATTATCTCCGATTGTTAGGTATGAATTCCTAATGTTTATTCGTGTGCAATTGATTTTGGTTTGGATTGATTTGGTGTATATTCCAATTTTTGGTGCTTTGGTCCAATTTATGAAAATCCTATTATGGATATTTGGACATTGATATTTGAGGTGTATCGAAGAGCCGTTTGGGCTGGGTTGTCGTTCGACGTAATTCCTTTGTCCTTGCCATTTGCTCAATCGATCGTTTTCTATATTCGTTTGGCCATTTTTGGCCTAGGTTCAGGAAAACCACAAAATTGCAGTTTCAGAGGTCTGAATTTGGGATTTCAGACGTCTGAATTGGCTTATTTTCGAACAGAAAGTAAATAGGCTAAAATATGCCAATTTCAGACGTCTGAAACATTTGGTTCAGACGTCTGAATTGTGTTCTGGAAATTTTTATATTTCCAGATTCAGACATCTGAACCACTCGTTTCAGACGTCTGAAACTGCTGTATTTTGCCTATTAGCCTATTCGCTTGAGAATTCCAATTTAAATCGATTCGTGATAATCCTATTTGTTGTTATCATTTATTATGACTTTGATGACTCTTTTTAGGGATTTTTGAATATCCATTTCAATGGATTCTTTATCGGTTTCTTTGGATTTTATTCACGTCTTCGAAAGTGAATTTTAGTGGTTGATTGTTCTTACAATCTTCTTTGTGATTTGTCACTTTAAAAATATAAAGGTTTTCTATACTAGTAGTAAATATCAAAACTCTTTCCTCAAACGATTTTAATACTATTCTAATTACAAAGCTCGTTTCAAAAACCGTTTTTCAATCTACTAGTATATACAAACCTTCACCTCACTCGTATGAGAAATCTAATTAAACGACCTAGTAAAACGAGTGGTATGAAACGCTTGCGTTTACTTCTTCGGTTAATTCTTGGACTTGTTCGATTGAATCTCTTGTGACAATTTTCTAGTGGACATCTACAGTTTGTTCGTAAATATTTAAGTAAAGCAAGTGGTTATGGGAGATGAAGCTAAACTCATATATTTACTAGCTTAGTGTAATTGACGCTTCTTGTTGATCATGAAGACCATCTTTGTGATTTAGACTAGCAATGTGCGATGTCTCTTTGTCTACGAGGGAGACTAAACCCCGTTTTGTGGAGTTTCGACTCAATTTGGTGGGGTAGCAACCCATGGTCTTCGGGCCGTTTGTGGAGCTTCGGCTCAATTTGTGATGGTTAGCAACCATGGAATTAGCGTTCCGTTTGTAATACACGTGTTGGTGGGCTTTATGCTCCCGTTTATGATAGGCCTCCCTCCCTTTGTGATTTCTGGATTTCTTGAGATGATTTCTAGAATTTTTGCTTCACCAATTTTCGTGATTTCTATTGATAAGCCTTATCGATATTTGTGCATTGGTGAATTTGTGTGTCATTGACTTTAGTGATTTCTGGATTTCTTGTCTAGTCTTCTAGAATTTGTGTGTCATTGACTTTTGTGATTGACATTGATATTATCGTCAATATTTATGGTTTGGTGAACGAAATAAGGAGTATGACGTTTCTTTGATTCTTGTGTAGATTTGGTGACATTGATTAATCTCTTGATGATTTTCAACTAATTATATATATCACAGCTTGGCATTGTGATTATTATGTGTTTAGTCATATCTCTTATTCTATATCGTTTCATCTGATATTTATAGTTAGACTGATCCGTTTATTATTTTCTTATTAAATAATACTCGGGTCAGACCGAGATGTTACAGGTGCTTCTGCTTGACTTCTCCCCAGGGATTCATTACTCTGACTTTTGGCAAACTACTTAGATTAGTAGTTTATTTTGTTGTATACACTTGAGATTTAGACTCATAGTTGTATTCTTTTGTATAGCACGTGTTGCTATTCTTTTGTATTATTGTGGATCATTTTTGACCACTACTCTGATTTACACTTCCATGTGTTAATTATATATTCATATCTTCTTCCGCCTTTGTGATATGAATTATCTGTGACTGATTTATGTTATGTTTATTTCTATATTTGTTTCTGAAGATATTACAGCCACTGTGTAGTAGCTTTGAGTTTGTGTCGGTATGTCGGATTTCCCTCTTGATAAAGAAATGTATGTTATACTATCTGACATATCGATGCTCGCGCAAAGAAATTACACGGATGGTCGCTCCTCAACAGCCTTATTCTCCGTGCTAGTTGACAGCATTCACCGTAATGTTCTTGGCTAGCGTGGGTATAGAGGTGGGGCGTCACAACTTGGTGTCAGAGCCAAACTTCAGAACAATATGGAATAATATAACAAGGATCATCGTCCTAAGTCTACCTTAGGAGTCGTGCTTTAGGATCTTATTCGGGTCTACGTACCGTCTTATCCTATTTTCTTTTATGATTCCTTGTTTTGTCTATCAAGATTGCTTGATATTCAATTTGGTGAATAACCTTTTTCTTCTTCTTCTTTCTTTCTTAAGGGAGAGAAATGTCTAAACCAGGCCGCCCCAGAGCCGTACCGTCTAGCACTCCACCCCAAGATGGAATTTTTATGACTGCTCAACAGCTTCTTGATTTAGTAACAAATGCTCAAGCAGCTGGAGCTAACCCGGAACCTACTCACCCAAAGTCGGAATTTGCACGCTTGTGCAGCGATTACACTAATTTGGGTGGGGAGCCATTCAAAGGTTTCGAAACTATTATTGAAGTACAGGCTTGGCTAAGGTCATGCGATCGAATCTTTTCTCGCATGAATCTTTTTGACCTTCACCGAGTTCAGGTGGCCTCTAGTATGCTCCGAGAAAGAGCATTGGACTGGTACGAGCTTCTTATTTCTGAGATTAATGAAGCGGATCTCACCTGGGAGCAATTCCGAGAACGCTTCGAATTAAAATTCGTTCCAGAAGCTGAGAAAGTGACATTGGCTCGACGATTTATAGACCTTGTTCAAGGTGAGTCCTCCGTGACTGATTACGTCGCCTACTTCGAGTCGCTTTCCAAATATGGGGTTGAATACATCAACACCCCTCTGAAGAAGAATCAGAGATTTGTTTATGGCTTAAATAAAAATCTCAAGAAGCCATTACTTCTAAAGTTAGAAGTTTCTTTTGATCAACTCGTTGATATCGCTCTTCGACTTGAAGAGGCGGATAAGGAGGGTGATGTTGAAGTGGTGGGAGCTAAACCAAACTTCAACAACAAAAAGAGGCCAAACAAATTTAAAGGACCTTATCCCAATAAGAAAGGGAAGTAAGCAACCTCCGCGGCAAAGACTTCTTCCTTTGGCCGTGGGGAATGCTGTAATTGTGGTTCGAAGGACCATTATGCGAACAAGTGCCCAAAGTCTTTCTCTTGTCGCTACTGCAAAGTTCCCGGTCATGTTATATCTTCATGCCCCAAGCTTCAGGGAAAGAAGGAGGGAAAGTTAAATGTTGCTCAAGCCCCTGGCAACACATCTCGTAGCCAAGGTATTTCTCATTCTATTCTGGATGGAATTATTTTATTTCGTGATCATCCTATTCGAATTCTTTTTGATACGGGTGCGTCCCATTCTTTTATATCAAAAGAGCTTGTTGATACTTTTTCTTTGGATGTTTTGTGTTTAATGACTTCTTTGAGAATTGCGAATCCGGTTGGTGGATCCGCAACAATCAGTTTATTGTGTAAAGATGTCGAGATTATTTTGTGTGGTTTTTCTTTACTAGCCGATTTGCATGTCATGCGTTATTTAGGCTTTGGAATGATTTTGGGAATGGATTGGCTTAACCGTTATGAAGCTCATAACCTATGTCCTGAGCGGACTATTCATCTTCGACATCCTCAATCTGTTAATCAGGTTTCTGTTATTCTTAAAGATTCGGATTCTGCTTTGGTTGCATCTTTATATTCTTTAAACCCTCGTGATGACGATGATGATGATGAGGGTGATATTATTTCTCTTATTCACGTCGTTCGTGAATTTTCTGACATATTCGAGCCCGTTTTAGGGTTACCACCTAAGCGAGCAATTGAGTTTAGAATTAATCTTATTCCTGGAGCTCAACCTATCACTCGTCCTCCGTATCGTATGTCCAATAAAGAAAACGAGGATATGCGTAAACAATTATCCGAATTGGAGACGAAGCAATTTATTCGCTCTAGTTCCTCGCCTTGGGGAGCTTCAGCTATTTTTGTGAAGAAATCCGATGGAACACTTAGGCTTTGCGTTGACTACCGCAAGCTTAATGATCTTACTATAAAAAAAATAAATATCCTTTACCTCGGATTGATGATTTATTTGATCAACTTTGTGGTGCTAGAGTCTTTTCACAATTAGACTTAGCTACTGGATTTCATCAGCTTCGTATTGCAGAGGATAGTATTCCTTTGACAACGTTCCGTACTCGTTATGGGTCTTATGAATGGCTTGTTATGCCATTTGGTCTAACGAATGCTCCGGCCTATTTCGTTGACCTTATGAATAGAGTTTTCAAAGACTTTCTCGACCGGTTTGTTCTCATCTTTATCGATGATATTCTTGTGTATTCTAAAACCGAGGAGGAGCATGAAAAACATCTTCGGATTGTGTTGGAAACTCTTAGGAGTAATCAATTAAAGGAAAATTTTTCTAAATGCCACTTTTGGCAATCTCGTGTGAAGTTTCTCGGTCATATTATTTCCGAATCCGGAATTTCCGTGGATCCTTCAAAGATTGAAGCGATTCAAGATTGGAAGAGACCGGAGAGTGTGATGGAGATTCGTAGTTTTCTTGGATTGGCGGGCTATTACCGTCGTTTTATCAAAGACTTTTCTAAGATTGTCGTGCCTCTCACTAGCTTGACGAAGAAAGGTGTTAAATACATTTGGTCGGACAAATGTGAATCTTCTTTTCAGAAATTAAAAGAACTTCTTTCTGATGCTCCTATTCTCATTATTCCCGAGGGGAATCAAGATTTCGTTGTTTATACCGATGCTAGTCGCGTTGGTTTGGGTGCTGTTCTTATGCAAAGAGAACGTGTTATTGCTTATGCTTCTAGGCAATTGAAGCCTGCTGAGACTAGATATGCCACTCATGATTTAGAGCTCGCGGCTATTGTTTTCGCCCTTCGAATTTGGCGTCATTATCTTTTAGGAGAGAAATTTGTTCTTTATACCGATCATAAATCCTTGAAGTATTTATTCTCTCAAAAGGAACTTAATTTGCGTCAACAACGTTGGCTCGAATTTCTTGCACCATATGATCTTGATATTCTTTATACTCTCGGAAAGGGTAATCGTGTCGCCGATGCTCTTAGCCGTAAACAACAAGCTGTTGTTTCTATGATGATATCCAAATGGAACGATCTCGAGATCTTATCCATTTGTGAGATTCAAGACCGCATATCCGATTTATGCTCATCATTTGTTTTATGTAGCCTTGAGGCTCATCCTTCTCTTTTAGACCGCATTCTTGAAGCTTAAAGGCTAGATCCCTACTTGGCTCTTCTTGGCAAAAATATTAAGGATAAAATTGATATTGAAGGTTTGAAAGACTTTGATATCGATTCTCGTGGCGGCATTCGGAGATTTGGTAGACTTGTCGTGCCAAATATTGGTGATCTTCGTAAAGATATTTTAGAAGATTCTCATCGTTTTAAATTCACCATTCATCCCGGAAGTAGTAAAATGTACGCAAAAATGTGAAGCAACTATATTATTGGGAGGGAATGAAATTTGATATTGCTAACTTTGTTAAGTGTTGCATGACTTGCCAACTCGTTAAGGCCGAACATCAAAGGCCCGGTGGGTTATTGCAACCTTTAGAAATTCCAATTTGGAAGTGGGACAAAATTTCCATGGATTTTATAGATGGCCTTCCCCGTTCTCGTTCGGGTCATGATAGCTTGTGGGTGATCGTTGATAGACTTACTAAATCCGCCCATTTTATTCCCGTTCGGTCTAACCGAACCGTTTCTCTTTTGGCCAAGCTCTTTATCAAAAAGATTGTTAAATTGCATGGAATTCCTACTTCTATTGTTAGTGATCGTGATCCATTGTTTACTAGTGGATTTTGGAAGAGTCTTCAAAAAGCTTTGGGAACGAAGCTTAATTTTAGCACCGCTTATCATCCTCAGTCCGATGGACAAACCGAGCGTGTGAATCAAACTCTTGAAGATCTTCTTCGTGCTTGTGTTCTGGATTTTAGTGGAAGTTGGGAAGATCATATTTCACTTGTTGAATTTTCCTATAATAATAGCTTCCAATCTAGTATTGGTATGGCACCTTTCGAGGCACTCTATGGAAGGCCATGCCGATCTCCTTCTTGTTGGCTTGAGGCCGGTGAGAAGCTGGTTTTAGGTCCAGATTTTATTCGCGATTCCACAGAAAAGATTGATCTTATTCGACATAGGATGAAAGAAGCCCAGAGTAGACAAAAATCCTATGTCGATAACCGAAGAAGGAAGTTAGAATTTTCTGTGGGAGATCTTGTGTTCATTCGTGTATCACCTATGAAAGGTGTTGTACGTTTCAGTCGATCGAAAAAATTGGCGCCTCAATATATTGGACCATTTCCTATCACTGAACGTATTGGTTCCATGGCTTATCGCCTATCATTACCGGCTCAGTTCTCCGCTATGCATGACGTGTTTCACGTTTCTCAACTTCGGAAATGTCTTTGAGATTCCGATTCTATTCTTGAACCCGGTATTGTGGAAGAGATTGAAGTTTCGCCTAATTTAACTTATGAGCAGCATCCTATTCAAATTGTTGCTTCGGAGGTCAAACGCCTTCGAAATAAAGATGTCCCGCTTGTTAAAGTCCAATGGTCTTCAAATCCTAAGGATTGTTCTTGGGAATCTAGAGAGTACATCGAGCAAACACATCCGGACTTACTTTCTCATGCTCTTTGAGGTGAACTTCTTATTTCAAACTTCTTTTGTGTTGAATATGCTTTTATGGTTGTTACTATATATATCTTATTCTTAAATATTGCGAGGACGCAATTTCTTTAAGGAGGGCAGTCTGTAACAACCCGCATATTTATCGATTTTATATTTAAATATTCTATCGTTAGTCGGATTTTAGTCCGAAAAGCTACTTTTTGCATACGGTCGAATTAGGACTCGGGACCACTCCCATTAAGTTTAAAATGCTGTTTGCGACCTTTTTGAGTATAAGCTTCGATATGTTTGGAGAAAGTTGATTTTTGCTACCTTTCACTTTGGGTTTGGTTTTGGGCTCAGCCCTATGTTTAACTTATGCTCAAATCTGAGCCACTCTTCCCCATTCACCCTCATTCTCTTCTCTTTTCAGTTTTTAAAGTATTAATGGTGGGAGAGATTGGAAATTAAAACTCCAAAACCCTAGTTCCTTTTGCAACTTCAAATTCCTAGCTCCAAATTCAAGAGAACCCATTGGTAAGCATTCTCTTCTTCTTCTCCAACTTATTCTTTTACCAATTTCAGAAATTCCTAAACCTAATTTTGGGAATGTTCTTGTTTTGAGCATAGATTCAAGCTCATTTGGGTTATGTTGAAGAGAGGTTGATTCTCCATTTGCTTTCAAACTTCTTCTTGTTTGATTTTGGTAAAAAGGTGAGATTTTTATCTCACATCTTAATCTATAATTATCTCCGATTGTTAGGTATGAATTCCTAACGTTTATTCGTGTGCAATTGATTTTGGTTTGGATTGATTTGGTGTATATTCCAATTTTTGGTGCTTTGGTCCAATTTATGAAAATCCTATTATGGATATTTGGACATTGATATTTGAGGCGGATCGAAGAGCCGTTTGGGCTGGGTTGTCGTTCGACGTAATTCCTTTGTCCTCGCCATTTGCTCAATCGATCGTTTTCTATATTCGTTTGGCCATTTTTGGCCTAGGTTCAGGAAAAACACAAAATTGCAGTTTCAGACGTTTGAATTTGGGATTTCAGACGTCTGAATTGGCTTATTTTCAAACAGAAAGTAAATAGGCTAAAATATGCCTATTTCAGACGTCTGAAACATTTGGTTCAGACGTCTGAATTGTGTTCTGTAAATTTTTATATTTCCAGATTCAGACGTCTGAACCACTCGTTTCAGACTTCTGAAACTGTTGTATTTTGCCTGTTTGCCTATTCGCTTAAGAATTCCAATTTAAATCGATTCGTGATAATCCTATTTGTTGTTATCATTTATTATGACTTTGATGACTCTTTTTAGGGATTTTTGAATATCCATTTCGATGGATTCTTTATCGGTTTCTTTGGATTTTATTCACGTCTTCGAAAGTGAATTTTAGTGATTGATTGTTCTTACAATCTTCTTTGTGATTTGTCACTTTAAAAATATAAAGGTTTTCTATACTAGTAGTAAATATCAAAACTCTTTCCTCAAACGATTTTAATACTATTCTAATTACAAAGCTCGTTTCAAAAACCGTTTTCCAGTCTACTAGTATATACAAACCTTCACCTTACTCGTATGAGAAATCTAATTAAACGACCTAGTAAAACGAGTGGTATGAAACGCTTGCGTTTACTTCGTCGGTTAATTCTTGGACTTGTTCAATTGAATCTCTTGTGACAATTTTCTAGTGGAGATCTACAGTTTGTTCGTAAATATTTAAGTTAAGCAAGTGGTTATGGGACATGAAGCTAAACTCATATATTTACTAGTTTAGTGTAGTTGACACTTCTCGTTGATCATGACGATCATCTTTGTGATTTAGACTAGCAATGTGCGATGTCTCTTTGTCTACGAGGGAGACTAAACCCCGTTTTGTGGAGTTTCGACTCAATTTGGTGGGGTAGCAACCCATGGTCTTCGGGCCGTTTGTGGAGCTTCGGCTCAATTTGTGATGGTTAGCAACCATGGAATTAGCGTTTCGTTTATGATACACGTGTTGGTGGGCTTTATGCTCCCGTTTGTGACAGGCCTCCCCCCTTTGTGATTTCTGGATTTCTTGAGATGATTTCTAGAATTTGTGCTTCACCAATTTTCGTGATTTCTATTGATAAGCCTTATCGATATTTTTGCATTGGTGAATTTGTGTGTCATTGACTTTAGTGATTTCTGGATTTCTTGTGTAGTCTTCTGGAATTTGTGTGTCATTGACTTTTGTGATTGACATTGATATTATCGTCAACATTTATGGTTTGGTGAACGAAATAAGGAGTATGACGTTTCTTTGATTCTTGTGTAGATTTGGTGACATTGATTAATCTCTTGATGATTTTCAACTAATTATATATATCACAGCTTGGCATTGTGATTATTATGTGTTTAGTCATATCTCTTATTCTATATCGTTTCATCTGATATTTATAGTTAGACTGATTCGTTTATTATTTTCTTATTAAATAATACTCGGGTCAGACCGAGATGTTACAGGTGCTTCTGCTTGACTTCTCCCCAGAGATTCATTACTCTGACTTTTGGCAAACTACTTAGAGTAGTAGTTTATTTTGTTGTATACACTTGAGATTTAGACTCATAGTTGTATTCTTTTGTATAGCACGTGTTGCTATTCTTTTGTATTATTGTGGATCATTTTTGACTACTACTCTGATTTACACTTCCATGTGTTAATTATATATTCATATCTTCTTCCGCCTTTGGGATATGAATTATCTGTGACTGATTTATGTTATGTTTATTTCTATATTTGTTTCTGAAGATATTACAGCCACTGTGTAGTAGCTTTGAGTTTGTGTCGGTATGTCGGATTTCCCTCTTGATAAAGAAATGTATGTTATACTATCTGACATATCGATGCTCGCGCAAAGAAATTACACGGATGGTCGCTCCTCAACAGCCTTATTCTCCGTGCTAGTTAACAGCATTCACCGTAATGTTCTTGGCTAGCGTGGGTATAGAGGTGGGGTGTCACAATGGTGGAGTACTTTGCGATGAGGATATGGAAGGTACTATGGGTAGTATCTAGGACTAATATGGTTATTGGGAATATAGCTATATATATATATATATATATATATATCAGTCATTAGGTTTTAATCTACTAAGGAGTAGATGGGTATGATTCACGCACCTAGACGAGAGTATGATCAATCTAGTGAACCTAATATAACAGTAAATGGAAATAAAATGGTGTATGTAGAATTAAGCTTAAAAGTGTATAATTTATCCATTCATTGGAACTTTAGTTCTGACCCCCTCCTCATAACATCCTACAGGTAAGGTTGATGGCACAGACTTCCCAGCTTTAAAACACTTGTTTAGATAGTGTTATTATGTTAGTGAGTATTTACTTACTATTATATTTTAGTCAATTCCGCTATAAGATATTTAATCGAGCTCTGGTATATTTGTCTTTTCCTATTGTTTGGATACCGGATTCCCAACTCGGGTTTCGATAGGCTTGGGTTTTAGCATTTTTGCAAAAAATCCGGACCCACTGGAATTCGGGTTGTTACAATTCACATACACACTACACCCAACACACACACAGCCATGCTCACACATACATAAATGGGATATGGGACAAGGCCCAAACCTACAAGCTTCTTCTCTTCTTACCCGTCTGCGAACGCATGCCAGAACCTCCCCTCTTCTTCATATATTTACCTGCTCATGATTGAAGACTCATGGCCTTGAACACACATGCCAGCTACCCTCTCCAACTCTTCCTTCATCACGCATGCGAAGATTTCTCCAATGAAGCACAAACTGACAGTCATGCATACATGCACCTAACACATACATGCATACAGAAGAACACACACTTGAATCCCATACAACACAGCACCTTCGCTCATACACAACAAGCTACATCTGCAGAGAAAGGAAGGAAAAAATGGAGAGAAAGCTTGTTGTATAAATTTTCATGCAAGAAAAGAAAATGGAATAAATAGTGAAAGAAAATGTAAAGAAATGTATCCAAAGCTTTCATGCAAGCCTCTCTGTGTTCATGTAGAGAAAAATGAAACTTTATTTCCTAGAGAAGAGAAAATGTCCCCTAAAATATGTGTGACGCCCCACCTCTATACCCACGCTAGCCAAGAACACCACGAAGTAATGCTGTCAACTAGCGTGGAGAATAAGGCTGTGGAGGAGCGACCATCCATGAAAGCTCTTTGTGTGAGCACCGATATGTCAGATAGTATAGCATGTATTTCATTTAAGGAGGAAGTCCGGCATACCGATACAAACTCAAAGCTATCACACGGTGGCTATAAATAATCTTTGGAAACAAATATAGAAATAAGCATAACACAAATCAGTCACAGACATCCATATCACAAAGGCGGAAGAAGATATGAATATATAACTAACACATGAAAGTGTACATCAGAGTAGTGGTCAAAAAGATCCACAATATCACAAAAAGAATATATACAAGTGCTAGACAAAAGAATATGTATACATCAAGGAGTCTATATCTCAAATGTACACAACCAAAAACTACAAGCTAAGTAGTTAACCAAAAGATCAGATGATGGTTCGATAAGGGTTCAAGCAGAAGCACCTGTAAAATCTCAGTCTGACCCGAGTATTATTTAATAAGAAAATAATAAACGGATCAGTCTAGCTATAAATATCAAATGAAATGATATAGAATAAGAGATATAATAAAAAGACGTATGGTGACCAAAAATGTCATACTACGACAAGTATGCATTAGAAAACCACGAAAGTCGTACAAAATCCCAAGAATCTCATAACATCAAAAAGAATATCATATTCTTTATTTAATTCACCAAGCCACAATAAATGACATACATATCAATGCCAACTGAAAAAGGTGGTGAAACATAAATTCCAGAAATCATCATATAGAAATCCAGAAATCAGAAGAAAAGGTTGGCCAAGACATTGATGTAGTGCAAACGGTACATCCAATGAATCCAAAAAGCAAAGACATTGATGTAGTGCAAACGGTACATCCAATGAATCAAAAAAGCAAATACATTGATGTAGTGCAAACGGTACATCCAATGAATCAAAAAGCAAAGACATTGATGTAGTGCAAACGGTACATCCAATGAATCAAAAGCAAAGACATTGATGTAGTGCAAACGGTACATCCAATGAATCAAAAGCAAAGACATTGATGTAGTACAAACGGTACATCTAATGAATCAAAACACAAATCAATTCGGAACATCGACAAAGTACACACGGTACGTCCAATGAATCGAAAAGCCGAGATATCGATGTAGTACAAACGGTACATCCAATGAATCGAAACATATTAAAAGTACATGGGTCGCCAGCCCACGAAGAAATGAGACGAAGCTCAATAAACTGAGGTTCAGTCCTCCATGTGGACAAATAGACATCGCACATTGCTAGTCTAAACTATAAAATGATCATCATCGATCCTCAAGAAGTGTCAATCACAGTAAGCTAGTAAATATATGAGCTTAGCTTCATGTCCCATAACCACTAGCTTAACTTAAATATTTACGAACACATTGTAGATCTCCACTAGAAAATTGTCACAAGAAATTCAATCGAACAAGTCCAATAATTAACCGACGAAGTAAACGCAAGCTTTTCATACCACTTGTTTTACTAAGTCGTTTAATTAGATTTCTCATACGAGTGAGGTAAAGGTTTGTATATACTAATAGATTGGAAATCGGTTTGAAAACGAGCTTTGTTATAAAATAGTGTTGAAATCATTTGAAGAAAGAGTTTTGATATTTACTACTAGTGTAGAAAACCTTTATATTTTAATGTGACAAATCATAGAAGTGATTGTAGAAACAATCAATCATAAAAGTTCACATTCGAAGACGTGAATAAAATCCAAAGAGACCAATGAAAAATCCATCGAAATAGATATTCAAAAATCCATAAAATCGACCGAGAAGACCAAGAGAGTTTGTCTCGAAGAATGGTCAACTCAGCATCTCAACAAAGCAAGTTCTGTTGAACGTTTTTCAGATAAGATCCCCTACGGAGGGGGGGTTCAGGGGGGTGGCAACCCCCCAAGGTGGGGGTACGGGGGCAACGCCCCCGCTACGGGGTTCGACCTGACCGGTCAGGTCGTGGGGGTCCAGGGGGCAGCGCCCCCGGCAGGGTGCGGGGCAGCGCCACGTCCAAAACGGTACGACCTAGTGAAGACCTAAGGGAGGATAGGATCGAGCGACCTAAAGGGGCACGCAACCTAAAGGTGTCGCGACCTAGTGGTCGAGCGACTTAAGGGGGTACGCGACCTAAGGGAAACTTGCATCCCAACATGGCCGAGCTAAGGTAAGGTGCGACTCAACTAGGTGAGCGACCTAAGGAAGACGAACGACTTAAGGAAGTAAGGGGTCGAGCGACCTACGAGTTTAAGGGGTCAAGCGACCTAGAAGTGTTCGCGACCTAACGACCTAAACAAGGTCGAGCGAGTTAAGGTGACGCGCGACCTAACAGTTGCACAGGTCGAGCGACCTAAAGGGTTGCGACCTAACGGTGTTCGCGAGTTAAGCAAGGCAAATGACCTACTGGTTGTCGACCTAAGAGGGAATAAGGTCCATCGGCCTAAGGGTTCACGCGACCTAGTGGAACACGCGACCTAAGGTCCAACGACCTAACTCATTCGAGCGACCTAATGGTTTTAAGGCCTAACCCATGTGAACAACTTAAGGTCATACGACCTAAAGGGGAAAGACCTAAGGTCACGCGACCTAACGAGGTAGGCAACGTCGAGCGACCTACGACTTAAACCCCATATGACCTAACGTGAAACGACCTAACTCCGAAGTGAAAATTCAAGGTAGTGCGACCTAGCGCGATAACACGTTCGCGACCTAAGGGTTAGGTCGCGAGCGACCTAACTCCGAACATAGAAAAATCGGCAGAACGACCTAAGTGCAGAAAATTCACCAAAACGCTAAAAAATGGAGTTTTTCGCCAATCCAATCCAAACCAAATGCTAATATGCATGCAAAAATGATAGGGAATCATTCCCAACGGTCCAATATAGTTATAGGCTAGAATTGTGAGATAAAATCTCACCTTTGCACCAAATATCAATGAAAATGAAGCTTTAAGCAAGCAAGAATCAATCCCTCTTCTATCTAAGCACAAGAAGCTTGAATCCAATGTCTTCTTCTTGAATTTGGAGTTGAAAGATGGATTGCAATTGAATTTGAGTTTTGGAATTTTAATTTCCCATTCCCTCCACCATTTTTGAAGAAACTTGAAGGCTGAGGCAAATAGAAATGAAGTTATGAAGAGGAGGGTTGAAGGTTGGGTCTAATAGGCTAAAAGCCCAATCCAAAGACTCAAGTGAAAAAGTAGTGAAATTCCACTATCTCCAAACATATCAATGTTTATACTTAAAAATAGTTGTAAACAGCATTTCGAACTCAATGGAAGTGGTCTCGAGTCCTAATTCGACTGTTTGCAAAAAGTAGCTTTTCGGACCAAAATCCGACGAACGATAAAATATTTAAATAAAATATTTAAATATACAATTGATAAATATGCGGGTTGTTACAATATGTGCCCCTCTATACATATATATATAAAAGACAATACTTAATGGCTAAGGAAAGCAAGGACCGTTTATTAAATGCAAACCAACATATCACGCAAGTGCAAGGACAAGCAAAAATATGTGTCCGAAGATTGTGTTGCTTATTAGATTTTATTTTACAATTTTTAAGATACCACGCTACATAATAATCCGTTTCCGTACGAGCCACAAACGTCAAATATAAAAATACGATCACACGACAGCGTGCATGATCCCAAAACAAAAAATAAAACGATTTTCTAATTTTGTGAAATTTCTAATATGCCATTGTTTGCCGTTAAAAATGTCAAACAAAAAATAGTTATTTTCCAAATTAAAAATTGTGGAAAAATCCTATAAATTAAATTAAAAATGCATCAATAAAAATCAAGCGGTTATTTGAAACATAGATCTTCTTATATTTAAATCCATATCCGAATATTCAAATAAATTTAATATTCAAATTTGAAGACTTAAAAATACGGGTCGTCACATTCTCCCCCTTCAAATGAATTTTGTCCTCAAAATTCCAAGAACGGAAGAACAAAGTGAAAAACAAACAATTAATAAAAGATAAGCACATCAAAAATAATATCACCCATAACCCCGGTGGAGGTATGGTGGTTATCCTATCCATTTTGGTTTACCAAGTTAAGTTAGGTTCATTTAAAATTCCTAGATTGATTTACTAACCCTAGGTAAAATTTCATTTAGACACCTAATCTAAGCTCTGATACCATCTGCGATGACCCGGATTTTCGAGCTAGTCAAAATCACTGAAAATCTATCCGTTCTAAAATAAACAAATAGAAACTACCAATTTTAAACATGTCATTACTGGGTAAATGAACAAGGCTACTAATGTGTAGGATGAAATTTAGTAAGTACAACTCATCAGAGTAATCATTTATTCTATAGGGTGTGCTTTAATACATATCAATCTCAAATACTATAAGTCTATCGTTGCACAACTCTGATGTGAGAGACACCAATAGTCATTCTCGCAAACTCAATAAGCATGTCAATATGGAATAAAATGGTAGATAGGAAGGATACGTCAACACATGATAAATAATATATACCGATCATTTAAATGTTAATACAAGACAAGGAAAAATAAATCCATTTATTGGATTGGATCAACAGTGTAGCGACTGCATACGTACCTGCCTAAATTAGGTGCATCGAATTTGGAACAAAACCAAGCCCAAACATAGTTCTTCAAGCCAAATCACAGAGCTAATAAAGTCCTAGGAAATTTTGCGATTCATCCAACAAATAAGCAATAAAAAAACAACATTTCAAGTATATAGTAAAGAGACTATACAAACATATGTAAGTAATAAATAAGCAGAAGTAACATAATATAACGTAAGTATATACAAAGATATCAACAAAACCACTCACAGCCCATAAAACAAATGAAGATTAATCGAGGAGGGTATAAGATGCATCCCAATGTAATGAAAAATGAATCAATTCAAAGGGTTGAACCAAAAGAATCTCCAACAATGACTAGGAGGGTGTATCCCCTTTACTAGAAGTACACTGCTAAAAAATATACTTGCAAGGGTCATATACTCTGTGACTCTCTTAGGAATTCTAAGCCAGACCCTGCTAACCATACCGAGTATTCAAGTATTTCACATTCAGTGTACATATGTAACAACCCAGAATTTTTGTCATTTGAAATTCGTATATTTAATTGATTTTAAATATTAACAAGTAAAATTTGTAAGTCGAATAAATTATATTTTGAATATTTAGATTTAATTGGATAATTAAATCGATAATTTGATATTTGAAATTACAGAAATAATTGGAAATTGGGTTTAATGTGATTTACATTGATTTGTAAAGTTGTGTTAAATCATATTGGAGTTAGAATGATGTTACGGAACTTTTAAAATTTAATTAAAAGTTAATTTGTAGAAATTGAATATTTTAATTTTTAATTGACAAGTAAAAATAGTCATTTTTCAAACAGTCTCAGATTTCGACGAAACTAGTTTCATCGGATCCGTAATGTTAAATTATTATAAGATTTCAAATTTCGTGTCAATCGGATTTACGGTTTGTCCGGGGCAAGCCAAAACGCATTGAAATCGGTTTAAGTGAATTTTTAAATTTAAATTAGTCGATCTGAAAACCTATCTTCCAAATTTGATCGAATTGGCACCCGATACATATTCCATTGCGTTCGGAATGAGGATAAAACATTATAAACGTCAGGCGGCACGCTTCTTTCGGCGTTTTAATTCTATTTAAAATATCACTTCCCTAAAAACATTTCTTTAATATATTATTCATTATCCAAAATCGTGAATATACTTCGTTAACCAAATTCAACATTGCTATACATTTTATTTTAAAGGATTATCCATTGTCCAAAATCGTGAATATACTTCGTTAACCAAATTCAACATTGTTACACATTTTATTTTAAAGGATTATCCACTGTCCAAAATCGTGAAATACTTCATTAACCAAATTCAACATTGCTACACATTTTATTTTAGAGGATTATACACTGTCCAAAATCGTGAATATACTTCGTTAACCAAATTCAAGATTGCTACACATTTTATTTTAAAGCATTATCCACTGTCCAAAATCGTGAATATACTTTGTTAACCAAATTCAACATTGCTACACATTTTATTTTAAGGGATTATCCACTGTCCAAAATCGTGAATATATCTCCTTTAATAAGCTATAATAATTAACTTATCAAAATAAGTCGATTTCGGATTTATAAAACAATGTTTATAAATTCCATTTATATTTTATAACAACTTCAACTTATAAAATCTCTTTATTAACAAATTTTATCCATATCCCATTTACACGCCAAAATCCAAATTATAAGCAAATTACTTATAATTCTCCATTTACAAACTCATTCATTTTGTAACCTCGCAAATCGTAGATTCTATTCTTTATAAAATCCATTTACAACATCATTTTAAAACGTCTTTAAAACTCCTTTATAATTCCATCACTTTGATTTATAAAAATCCAATTTTTTTAAAATCTTATATATAAAGCTTTTATAATAAATTCAAAAATCGCCATTTAAATTATTTTTCTCAAAACATCAAAAAATTTAAATACAAACTTTCAACCTGAATTTTCAAAAATCAAATTTTTATTTATTTCCGGTATCTAACGATACCAAAATTATATTTGGCTAAATTTTAGCCTTCAATGATTTCAATCAAAAAGATAATCACACAGAAATCTTAAAAAATCAACACACAACATTGAAACAAATTCAATTATTCGAGGAATCTAGTTGGATCCCTCCAACCTGTTTCCCTGCATCCACAGATGTTAGCACAATACCAATCCCGTTTCAAGATGGAGTATCGCGGTACAAGGGTTTATATAAAATATTATCTGCTATTATGTAGCGCAATAGGGTCTCATCCGCTATATAATGCAGGAAATCAACTCCAAGTGCATATATAATACCAATTCCACTTCAAGGTGGAATATCGCAGTATATGTGTTTAATAAAATAACCTCCTCTTAATATGCGGCGTATAGGGTCTATTTAATTTATCATTGAAGCATACAATCAAGCAATTTTAAATCTAACTATTTAAAATTTAAATCGAAACAAATTCGATTGAGTGAGAAGTTCTCACCTTGCTTCCAATAACAGTTGCAGTGCTTTATTTCGAATAAAATTAAACACGTGTTTAATTTTATCCAAAATTATCACTAGCTCCAATCAATTCCAATCGAGCTTCATCGCGTAGTGCTCGTAAATATGAACCCAATGCAAGTCGTTTCGTCAATTTTCGACCTCGTATCAAAAAGTTATCGTGTTACAAAGTTTATACGAGTTTATATAATATAATAATTAACAATTTCTTTTTTATTTCAAACCCTTAAATCACGGCCGTTGATTTCAAGTCAAGCAATCCAGGCCGCGCTTCCTTTCTTCTCCTCTACCCAGTTAATTCACGTGCAAGAAAACCCATCATCGTTTCCAAATCTCGAAGGCCGCGACCACATACGACGTCAAGAAGTTGACCAGAGACCGCCGAATGGAAGCTCGTCGAGCTCTCGACCTGCGCCGTGACTGCCATTGAACTCGCCCCCCCTTGCGCATAAAAACGCGTACGAATGCGATGCGTACTAGGCCATGGATTGAACGATCTCACTGTGATCTACAAAGTTGCAGTTGGAAGTTTCTTGAATAGATCGATGGATTTAGAGAGATTAAGGGAAGAAGGAACGAAAATATCGGCCATTAATTGTAAACTGGCGGCTAGGGTGTAGATGTTAGGGTTTGAGTGTAAATTTTGAATTATGGTGGCCTTTTATAGAAAATATTCGCGTACTATTCACTCGATTTTTTCCCGAACTATTTAAAGGTGTTTTAAAATGTATTAATCATCAAAACCATAGATTTCAACATTCATTGTTGAAATAGACGTTTTCAAGAAATAAAAGGGAATGGTGGACTATAACACTGTTGTTATAGTAAATGATTTTCGAAAGGAAATGTTTTTGTATAGTATTGGGATTCTTATATCTATCTTAATTTCGAATCCCTATACTAGTGATTTTGGACTGTCGTAACGATGTTTTACGCGACATTCGTTTTGACTCAAATGAATGTGTTTAAGAGAATGTTTTCCTTAAAGAATAAAATATATACTTAATTGTGATTTAAGTATATTGGATATTTCCCAAATGTTGAAAATAAATAGATTTGTGAATTACTTATTATTAAATAAGAATGGAAATGTTTTCCAATATGAAGTGAAATGTTTTGAGATTATATCTTTTAAAGATAAATTGAAAGTGAATATTTGAAATCGATTTGAAAATCGTATATCAATAAATATTTTGGAAATGTGAATTCACATGGAATTTATAAAGAAAAGGGAAATTTGTTTAAAAATAAACCTTGATTTATTTTTGAAGCGTGGAAATGAATTTACGGATTTGGAACCTAAATTTAAAGTAAATCGGTAAGGATTTATTTAATTGGTTTAAATGAACCATTTTTAAATGAAAGTGTATTCTCCCTGGAAAGCCGAATAAAATTTTCTGAATAGCTTTGAAAGATATATACATATCCATACATATATATATATATATAATTCTAGAATCGGTTTTGAAAAGGGGTACTTTGGAGAAATTAACTTCTTAAATTGTTTTAAATCCTTTAAGTAAAGATTTATTAAGTTGATATAGAAATGATTATTTCTAAGATTTAATCAATAATTTTTTTAGAAAATAATTATTTAAATAATTATACTCTATCTACTAATTTTTATTTTGAAAATTAGTTTGGACTTAAGTTATACGTAATATTGGAATAATATTTTTTTATAACTAATATTTTAAGTGAAGTGTTTAAAGAAAAATAGTTTTTTTTAAGTGTTTTCCCGATATATTTTGGGATAAGTATTATAAATTATTTTAAAGTATTTGAACTCGGAAGATTTCCTGTGAAAACGAATAAATATTTGGAAGTGTTTCCGTGTAAGGAAAATGATTTGAAATTTGTTTTCAAAGGTTGTAAAGGTGAAAAGTGATTTGAAAATTTGTTTTCAAATGGTTGAAGTGTGGAAAAATATGTCTTGTAAAGATATTAATAAATAATTTGGGAAATTATTTGGAATATGATGATGTTGTGCATATCTATTGATAGTCAAATAACCAACTATCAATATTTACCTTTAAATGGGTATTTGTTATGATTTGCTTGAATATGAATGCTACACTTATTTTAAAAATAAGCGCTCGTTATTCTGTTTAGCCAGAAGAGGACCTTTGGGTCATGAATCCCATTCCGAATAGTGATACGTCGTAATGGATAACATTTGAAGAACGATGTTGAAGACCGGATATTTTCGAAAACGGAAGGATTACCGTCGAATGTCTCTACGTCAGCTGATCTTCGATATAAAGATTTTATCACCCTTTGTGACGGGAAATCCGGACGTGATTAGGGAATATTCGGATTGCAAGGGCTTCTTTGGAAGTGCCTTCGGTTTCGTTCGATCCCGGAATGGACTTGTATAGATGTGTGTTTGACGTTACAATTTAGGATGTAAAGCTGGTTTCTATCAAATACATTTCTGTTGGTGGCGGAGAATTTATTCTCTTAGCTTAACACCCTTCTCTGAGACGTACGAGCTCAGAGGTTATGTAGTTGATGGTTACTAGTGATACCTTCCCAATTGGTAATGTGGCATACGAAGTGCTGCTGATCATTTGTTGATCAAAGCATAGCTTTTATGAAAAGCGTAGCTTTGTGGACGAGACTTCGTCGGACCTCACACCCCGGTAATGGCCAAAACAGGAAAGATGCAGCAAGGTTTTAGAGAGTAGCGCCCCTTAGGGTATGTGCATTTCCTTCTGGATAGAAGTGGTGTCATGGTATGGAGCCCATGTACTTAACTTATGTGGATGTCGCAAATATATATGACTTTGTGATTGATGTTGGTTGAGGATCCTCGGATAAAGGTCATTTACAACCGGGGGATGGCATACTCGTGTCAGTAGTTACCTACTGTTGCAGAGATAACCCGACCTTGTGTTGGCAGAGATCCGGTTAGGTTCTCGAGGCGTCTCTCCAGAGGCATACCCATGTGGCAATGGGTGTTCCTTGGCTTGAACATTTGTTGGAAAATCCAAAGAAACAATACGAGCCCTGTACAGTTTTAGTTGTATAACCTGCCATTTACTTATGGTGGCGCCCCACTGTTTAGATGGTAGCTATAGCAGGCATACGATACGGGTCGTATGTTGGCTAAGATTTATATCATACTTTCGAAATGTTTTCCTACACTTTGCACTTATAGTAATAATATCAAAGAAATTTGTATATCAAGCATGTTTGACTATCATAAGGAGAAATCTCATCCAATTCTGCATTTGCATAGTGTGTGTGTGCGGGAGGCCTTATGGTAGTTATATTTTCTAGAAGCATTGCGAATCCATTTTAAAATATTTCTTGTTTGTTTTTAAAGATATAACTGTTTTAAGTTCTCACACCAGTCCCATGACTGGCGTGGAGTTTATTGTTCCCTTCTTAAACTCTGGGTGCCCACCAATTTCTACACGGGCAGTCTAGAGTCAGGTTATCAGGTCATTCTGGAATTCAGGAGATGCTGTGGAGATCAGGATCAAGCTGGATGGCATGGCGTATCAATTTGTATATAGTATTTCTTTTCCGCTGTTTGTTGTTGTAAACTCTGATAATGTTATGTAATGTGATGCAATATAATAACAGATATGATTCTTTGTTTTTAAAGATTATTCATTGATATATTATATGTTGTTCCGCTGCGAATTGTGGGATTCTGATATTATTTATGTTGCTTCTTCTTTCTTTCTTACTTCTTCTATCTTCTACCTCTTCTTTAACCCTAACGGTTCCGTTTTCCGGCCTTCGATTGCTCGGCAGTTGATATAGTGGACGTATAAATGTCGATTTTCGAAAGTCGAAAACCCAGTTCGTTACAGCATATATCCAAAAACGATCGAGAGTGGTTGTGATAATACCCTAAGGGGGCAACCCTATATGGTCTGATCCCCACTAGCTTTTTGGTTTTAGTCATTTACGATAAAGGACAAAAATGCTCAAATTGAGCAACAAATCGTCTTAAATCCACAATACAAGAAAATAAAGAGATATGGTAAACATGGATGTGATACCCTTTTTAACCCTTAGAGAAACTAAGAGGGTGACATTCCCTCTTAATCAAATGAGATAGTTAAAAGGGTTGTTATGTAACGATCCCGAAATTTTAACGATTTTTATAACGTGATTAACTTGAATTTTCATGAAAATAAATAATTAAAATTTAGCAATGAAAATTTAATATTTGGTATGCGTCCATTTAAACATAGCAAATGGTAGAATTTCATTGGTAAATATGTAAGTTTGTTTTGTTGTTTAATTTTAATTTTTAAGATTTAAATTAGTTAATTTGATGGAAGTAAAATATTTTCGAAATTTAAATATTTTTATATAGTAAAAGTGTAAATTATTTTCTTAGTAAGATGTCATATTTCGTTTCGTCAAATTGGACTGCTCTAGCCCCGTTTATTTTATTTTCGGTGTTTTAGCAGCAGTTTTGGTAGAGAAATTCGTGTTTTGATAGGATGATTATATTGCTTATTTTTGTATACCATTCTATTCATCTCATCGTGCTGATCTCTGCAATATATTCATTTCTGTATTTGGGGTCCGGTACACAGCGATATCTGCGAAACAGTTGATAGTATTGGTTCCGTATTTGAGCCTGTTTGGTTTCCTTTCTCCGTTTGCTTACCCACTGTAACGACCCGAAATTTTCGAAGCCGAAAATTCCAGATCGTTATGAAAAAGAAGAAAGAGAAAGAAGAAGAAGAAGATCGGAAACATCAACATCTCACATTCGCAGCGGATAAATTATAATAATAAATAATAACAGTCTACAAAAGAATATTAAATCTGTCGATTACATACTAATACATCATATTTCACATTATATACAGTCACTGAATATTTACAATTATCATGCCTCAGATTAACAATAATATAAATACAGCGGAAATACTCTATACGCTATTGTCATCCAGCTCGCCTCCTGAGCTCTAGAACGTCCTTACCAAAAAATCTGTAATACTCGGTCTGACCCGAGCATTACACCAAAGTAACACCCGGGTCAGGCGGGAAACCAGCGTGAGTAAACCCAATGAACCAGGAATACTAAAGAAAACAACTTAAATAAACCCGGGTAACTTATATCAATTTAACAAATTCACAATTTACTATAGACAACACTTATTTCACAAATCAATTTCTAAGTACCAAACTTAGATAAAATAATCCAATTCACTTAAACCATTTCACTCCAGCCTATTGATTTCGCAAATCAATTTATAAAAATTCGAAGTGGTTTCGGGAATTTCCTAACACCTGAACCCGGTCTCTTCAAGTCTCGTGTCGACCTAACCCAAATTATCAAAATGAAATATACAACATTCATATCAGGAATATCATCTCATTCAAGCATCCAATACCATTCAATCACCCATACACAAAGCTTAATCGCAAACAAATCAATTCAATTGATTCTAATAGAATTTCAAACCTCAATCACTTAGATTTCTTCATTAATTAATTCCAAACCAATTCATTAATCAACTCTTCCATATTCATTCATCTTAATTAATCATCCTGGATTAATTATCCTTCAATTTCATTCAAGTAATTATCTTTAATTCATTTCACGATATTAATTATTCTTAACCCAAATCAATAAGTAATCTTAATTACCTCAGGAATTAATTAACTATTTTAATTACATTAGTCCATAATTGCTTATATTAATTAACTTCTCATAAGTCACTTGTATTGATTTATTTTCTTAACTAATCAATCTCTTTTTACATCATTGATTATACAAATTAATGATTTCTCATTTACATTTCAATTTATTCTAATCTAATTTAATTACATTAAATAATTAATCATTAATTAAACCATAAATATTAGTCATTTTTGATTTATCTCAACCGATGATTAACTATCTTTTATTTACTTTATTAAATAAATAAATTACTCCTTAATTAGTCATTTTTAATTAATCTCTTGATTAATTCCACAAGGTAATTATATTTTATTAATTTCATTAAGCAATTGTTTATCAAACCACCCAATGATCATTTCAATTAATTTAAACCCAACTAATTAACCAAATCATAAATCAGTTTAATTTATTAAGTATTCTTTAAATTATCCTATTTATTTAATGAATCACCGATCATTAAATCTTTATTGATTTTAATCTGAACCATTTTCTTATTTACGATTTAAGTTTAAAACCAATTAAAATCCAAATCCTTCGAGTCAAACAACAATCAACTCGAGAACCAACCAAAACCAAAGTCACATCATTATCAGTGCACATCCAATCAATTTAATCATTCAACCAAACCATTTAAATCTAAATAAAAATCCAACTGAGTGAGATTTACTCACCTTTGATTTTGTTAGCATCCATTTCCAAATCCAGCTTGTTTCTTCTCAAATTTCAAACCTTGTATATCATTTATACGATTTATTAATATTTGGAATAGATCGTGTTGAATATGCGATTATATGAATTTTGTTTGATGATAATAAACATACATATATTCGTGTAATTGTATTTGTTGATGTACTATTTTGTTTTTCACAGGTTAAATAAATATTTGCTGAATAAAATTAAATAACACAGAATTTGAATTCAAACAGAAATTTTATTCAAACAAATATTTATTACAATTTTGAATGGAACAAATTCAAGCTCTCACTATGCACTATACAATTTTGATTACACCACAATTCAATTTACATAAATTCCTCACTACATATCACTCACACTCGTAGTTCATCTTCAACTTCATTCCAGTTAGAATCTAGCATCTGAGCAATCTGCAAAAATATTCACTAACGCATTAAAATTGAAAAAGAAATATTTTTGCAATATAAAATAAAATGTGAATTTTGAAAATAATATTTGCCTCAGTTATTTGGGTTGTTCGTCGTCATTTAAATTTAAATTTATCATACATGAACAGCTTGTGACGTACACATTGTATCACTGTATATGCCACAAGGCTGTGCACATCGAAATATACACTTGATAATGTTACAGGGACAAGTGAGCACAGGTCAAACCCAAATGAAAAGCCGGGTTCAACTCACGTGCAATAAAATAAATGTCACAACTCTCAGCACAAGGTCAAACCCAAGTTTTTAAAACTGGATTCAACTCAGGTGCAATAAAAGTGTACAAGCTCAACAAATTGATCAAAGGTAGCAACTTTGAGCTACAGACTGAGCAAGTACATATATACAAGCAACTAAAGGCAACGTGGCCCAAACCAGTTGCAAAATCACTAATACTAGTGAAACAGAAGCTCAAACCAGAACAAATGTCACTGCAACATGAATACAAGTGCAGGACAAAGCATCCAGTTTTTCAAAATGATGTATAAAGTCTCAAAGTAACAATAAAGGATGCATCAACGACAACAATTGCAGCAACACAATACTGCAACTCCAACAGATCAAAGCCAAAGTAGATAACCAAATCTGAAGTCAGTAATGCAACAGTGACATGCACAACTACCAAACCGACACACATGCACATCAACCAAACAACAAAGGGTCAAGATACAGTCAAACAAGAACTCAAGTCTAGACCAAATGCCATCATATGTTCATGAGCAAACAAGTGAATCAAGATACCGGACTCAAACAAGTGAACAAGATCTAAAAGCTCAGACTCAATAAAACAACACTACAGGCAAACACAATATACAACTCAAAGTGAACAGAGCAAAGAAACTCGAGTACCAAAAGCTACAACATAATGCACCAGTGAACAACTAAATGAAACAGTGGATAGGACAAGTACAGTGCAACTGAATGCTACAAAAGACCACCAGTATGCAATGAAGACTTCAAGAAATACAACAGAGAACTAAAATCAACCATGAACAATGTCGAAGTCATGGAACAAGTCAAAATCAATAACCAAGACAAAAATCGAACAAGTTCGTATTTTCACAAAATCAAAGTCAAGCCCGAAGTCACAAAGGACGAAATCAACATCGTCAAATCAAGTCAAGCCGTTGTGACCACGAAATCGATCAATGCCGTGAATGTCAAGCAATCAAAATATATACGAATTGAAGAAGTCAGAATCAATCTCAAACATCCAAACGAAATCGAATGGTCGAAGCTAAATATTGAAAGAATCAGACGAGCGAATATTTAGGAGTTCGACTCCTATAAATTGCAACAATCATCATCGGCATATAAGCATCGAGTACAAGTACGAAAACACTAAAGCACAAAAGCATAAATTACATACCGAAGCAAAGATAGAACTCGATCAACGAAGCATCCAAAGTGAGCAACGAGAAAAGCTCGACCGAAGCTACTCGTGAATTATCCACGCAATCGATCAACATAAAGCAGGCGCTTCAAAAACCCTAATTTGGATCAAAGGACGAAAAGCCTAATTTGGATCGAAGGACGAAGCCGCCACTTTCACAAAGAAACAAATAACGGAGGAACGGGTTAAAATATAAAAGGGGCCGGCTTTATATTATTAAGGGATTTTTAATTTTTTTAAGTAGGGTTTTTGCCTTTTATTTTTAAATTACCTTTTAAATTTGTTTTTAAATTTTAAACCATTGTAATTTCTAGTCGTGTGACTAGGGGACAAACTACGTGGCGTAGTTTGAGAATTCGCAACTCAGTGGCTGAGTTGTGGCAGGGTTTTGAGCGTAGAATTAGGTTTAGTCGATAGCGGGTGTCGCTAGTTTACGTATGTAAGCGTCTGACTATCTAATTTCTAATAGAAACCTTAGGGGCAGCATCTAGGCAGGGTTTTGCCGAAACTGGTTAAATTCTGTGTCGTTCTATTTCTGCATTTATTATTCTGCTATTATCTGTGCTGCTATTGTTCTGTGATATGTGTTGAAATTATTTTACAAAGCTTCCGTAGTTAATTTTTATAATTTATACCATCACCGTATTCGCCCCCCCTCTGGGGTGAAATCGATCCTACAAGTGGTATCAGAGCTAGGAACAAAAGCCATTTTTGTTTCAAAAATTTGATTTTACAAAAACCAATTTTTATTTTAAAAAGTTGAATTTTTAAAATGGCTTCTTTTAATACTGCTTTTGCTGAGGGTCAATCCATAGTTAGACCACCAATGTTCAATGGTGAATATGCTTACTGGAGAAATAGGATGGAAATTTTTCTGAAAACCATTGACGCATGGAATATTGTTGAGACGGGTTATAGAATACCAACTATAACTGTAGATAATCAGGAAATAGAGAAACCAAAGGAACAAGGACAGAACTAGAAAATAAATTACAAAATACTAGTGCTAAAACTATGAATTCTATTATCTGTTCATTGGATCAATATGAATTTAATCGTGTCTCACATTGTCTAACTGCGCAGGAAATATGGCACACTCTTGAAGTGACTCATGAAGGAACATCTCAAGTCAAAGATTCTCGCCTTGCCATGCTAAGCAGCGAATACGAGAACTTCACAATGGCGAAGGAAGAAAATGTCAAAGAGATGCATGGACAACTTTCCAATATCGTATATAAATCAAAAGCTCTGGGAAAATCATACACGGAATTGGAAATAGTCCGAAAAATCCTCAGAGTCCTTCCACGAAGATTTGAATCAAAAGTGACTGCCATTCAAGAATCAAAAGATTTAAAACAGATGAAAGTTGAAGAACTCATCGGTAATCTCACCACTTATGAGCTAGAAATAAAGTTCAAGAAAGAGCGTGAAGGAAGTGACACTCGAAAGAAATCAATAGCGCTCAAAGGAACAACCGAAAGTGATGATGATAACGATGATGATGACGCAGCAGCAGAATTGGAGCTATTAATAAAGAAATTCAAAAGGTGGAATTACAAATATGGAAATTCAACTCGAATTCAAAAAGTGAAAAGCAGAATAGTCAAAGCACTAGACAACTCAGACGAACAGAAAATCATTTGTCACAAGTGCAACCAACCCGGACACATCAAGCCCAATTGTCCTCAAACCCAACACGACTTTGAAAAGAAATCAAAAAGGAGAACTTTTGCGGCCACGTAGAATACAAGTGATGAAGATAATCAAAGTACTAGCAGTGAGAGTGAGAAAGCAGATATGTGCCTTCATGGAAATAGAACTGATAGCGATGATGACGAGCCAAGCGAGGTATCACAACTTACTTACTCTGAATTACTTATTTATTTCCAAGAAGTGAATTGCTGTTTTGATTGACTTAGGGAAAAATATGCCAACTTGAATCACAAAAAGACACTTTGATAGAATTAAATGAACAACTTGACCAATTAGTTGAAAACTATCAAAGAAGGATCCCTAAGTGTGATAAGTGTCCAATATTTGAAGAGGAAATTAAAAAATCAGAAATCAATATAAATCACCTGTAAATGAAATTCTGATTTTAAAAGAGAGTGAATATACTAGGAGAGAGAATTCTATTAAAAAGTGCACACAATTGTTAAACGAAAATGAATCTCTCAAAACACAAGTCCAACAATTGTCAACGACTTTAGATAAACTTTCAAAAAGTGAAAAATCGTTGAATATGCTATTAGGAAAGCAAACTGTTAATACGGTTAGACAAGGACTTGGATATAATAGTTCGAAAATTGTTGAAAGCAATATTAATCAAGTTAATTCTATGTGCACAATTTGTAGAAAATATGGACACAATCGCAGTAATTGTTGGTATAGACCCAAACATGTGAAAACTATACCGATTTGGGTTTCAAAAGGCCCAAATATAAAATCTCTCAAAGTTAAATAAATTTGGGTGCTGAAGGGAACAATTATAAATAGTTTTGGGTCTCCACAAAATTATTTTTCTAAATATTATGCCACTAACAACCATGGACCTATAAAAACAAATAGGTCTTAAAAATCTTTTTCGTGTAGGTGTGGTGGCAGGCTAAGGAACAACAATAGTGCTACTTGGATTCTGACTGTTCCGAGAGCACACCGAGCAAAAAAGCAAAGTTACTTAGCCTAGTTCAAAGGTGACAGAATCACAATGGACAACAACGAAAAATATCGTAAAGGTAAAACAGGTAATGGCATGATTTGAACGATATATTAAATGTGATAATCTGCGCCATATTCTGAATTAAATCAGCCAATAATGAGATGATGAAAAAATGATGATTTTGATTCTCACTTATTCAAAATTGTTGGCCAATTATATTCTTATGCCAAAAACACTATAAAATTCTCTAAATTCTTTGAATTACTTCATATATATCAGTATTAAAAGTAGTGTTTTGTTGGATGATAATACATTTGGTTATAATACGGCTAACTCTATATTCACGGTTTTTGATTATTTACACGGCTTCAATTCAATTTCAAAAGAATGTCATTTGAATTGCTGTTAAAATTGAGTTTGAAATTTTTTGGTGCACACTTCATGGTTTTGTCAATCGAATTCACTTAATGATAATTTCGAGTGAAAAAGAAATTCAAATGCAGATTACACCGGTAATCTAGTTGATAAAAAATTACTAGTTGAACGTGATTTTTGAGACATTTAGTAACTGCATCGTTTTCAAAGAAAATATCTGCATATTTTTCATTTCAAATAATTTTCAAATAGCAGAAATTTTTCTCACATAAAACCCCCTCGAGAAAATCATTTTTGACCATATTTTCAGGTTAGTCATTTTGAAAACTTGATTTCATAATTATTTTTGAATTTGATTTTAAGTGACTATTTTGACTAATCTGACTCCTTAATAATTATCGGAATAAAATAAAATAAATAGTGATTGAAAAAGTGATGAGTGTTGATATTTATTATATATTATGACTCGAGACAGTATAATTAGTTAATTTCTTTAGAAATTTAAACATGGGTTATAAAACTTTTTGTTGGTAAAAATTCCATGACCATCTCTGTCTCTATCATATTTCTAATGACCATCACTCATCAAAATTCTATATAGTTTGTCGATATGTGGTACTTTAAACAGGAATCGTTCATTTTTCATTTTATATTTCTTTTTAAAAAATAAAAAAATAAAAAAATAAAAATAAATAAATACCAAAGTATTCACTCTCATTTAAAAGTCCTCACGGTTATGCATGGGTGAATTACTTGGAATTTGTTATGTGCTTCCATGCTCATTTAAAAGTCCTCACGGTTATGCATGTATGGAACGCATATCAAAAGTTGATTTTTAAAATAAACAAGTTTCTAGTCCCATTTAAAACTCCTCACGGTTATGCGTGGTTAGAAGATACTTGAATTCGTTTTTTAAAATAGTAATTGGAATAAAACTAATCTCATTTAAAAGTCCTAACGGTTATGCATGGTTAGTAGATATTCAAATTCCTGATATAACTTACCGCAAATAGACATAACTGTGTGGTTTTATATGATGACATCATTCCCATCATTCTAAAAGTGGAATATGCTCCTAACAAAATATTTATGATTTTTGATTGATTTTTTACTGAAATTTAATATTTATATTCAATTGAGTTTTTAATGTTGGATTATATCGATCACTTTATCTCTATTTTCCCTAACACTATTATTCTTTTGCTGATAACAAAAAGGGGAGAGAAAAGTTAAGATTTTGTCAAATAAAATCAAGCAAAGGTCAAATAATTTTCTATTTACATCTAGGCTCATTTGCATATTTTTATTTGTATGCATATATGTAGGGGGAGCTTTGTATAGAGAGGAAGCATTTAAATAGGGGGAGCAATTAGAGCATATCAATGATCAAATACATTTAACATATTCAAAATCTTAAATATATGTTTGTTATCATCAAAAGGGGGAGAATATGCGATTATATGATTTTTGTTTGACGATAATAAACATATATATATTCGTGTAAATGTATTTGTTGATGTACTATTTTGTTTTTCACAGGTTAAATAAATATTTGCTGAATAAAATTAAATAACACAGAATTTGAATTCAAACAGAAATTTTATTCAAAAAAATATTTATTACAATTTTGAATGGAACAAATTCAAGCTCTCACTATTCACTGTACAATTTTTATTACATCACAATTCAATTTACATAAATTCCTCACTACATATCACTCACACTCGTAGTTTATCTTCAACTTCATTCCAGTTAGAATCCAGCATCTGAGCAATCTGCAAAAATATTCACTAACGCAGTAAAATTGAAAAAGAAATATTTTTGCAATATAAAATAAAATGTGAATTTTGAAAATAATATTTGCCTCGGTTATTTGGGTTGTTCGTCATCATTTAAATTTGAATTTATCATACACGAACAACTTGTGACATACACAGTGTATCACTGTATATGCCACAAGGCCGTGTACATCGAAATATACACTTGATAATGTTACAGGGACAAGTGAGCACAGGTCAAACCCAAACGAAAAGCCGGGTTCAACTCACGTGCAATAAAATAAATGTCACAACTCTCAGCACAAGGTCCAACCCAAGTTTTTAAAACTGGATTCAACTCAGGTGCAATAAAAGTGTACAACCTTAACAAATTGATCAGAGGTAGCAACTTTGAGCTATAGACCGAGCAAGTAAACATATACAAGCAACTGAAGGCAACATGGCCCAAACCAGTTGCAACATCACTAATACTAGTGAAACAGAAGCTCAAACCAGAACAAATGTCACTGCAACATGAATACAAGTGCAGGACAAAGCATCCAGTTTTTCAAAATGATGTATAAAGCCTCAAAGTAACAATAAAGGATGCATCAATGACAACAATTGCAGCAAAACAATACTGCAACTCCAACAGATCAAAGCCAAAGTAGATAACAAAATATAAAGTCAGTGTTGCACAGTGACATGCACAACTACCAAACCAACACACATGCACATCAACCAAACAACAAAGGGTCAAGATACAATCAAACAAGAACTCAAGTCTAGACCAAATGCCATCATATGTTCATGAGCAAACAAGTGAATCAAGATACCAGACTCAAACAAGTGAACAAGATCTAAAAGCTCAGACTCAATAAAACAACACTACAGGAAAACACAATATACAACTCAAAGTGAACAGAGCTAAGAAACTCGAGCTCCAAAAGCTACAACATAATGCACCAGTGAACAACTAAATGAAACAGTGGACATGACAAGTACAGTGCAACTCAATGCTACAAAAGACCACCAGTATGCAATGAAGACTTCAAGAAATACAACAGAGAACTAAAATCAACCATGAACAATGCCAAAGTCATGGAACAAGTCAAAATCAATAACCAAGACAAAAATCGAACAAGTTCATATTTTCACAAAATCAAAGTCAAGCCCGAAGTCACAAAGGACGAAATCAACATCGTCAATCAAGTCAAGCCGTGGTGACCACGAAATCGATCAATGCCATGAATGTCAAGCAATCAAAATATATACGAATTGAAGAAGTCAGAATCAATCTCAAACATCCAAACAAAATCGAATGGCCGAAGCTAAATATTGAAAGAATCAAACGAATGAAAATTTAGGAGTTCGACTCCTATAAATTGCAACAATCATCATCGGCATATAAGCATCGAGTTCAAGTACGAAAACACTAAAGCACAAAAAGCATAAATTACATACCGAAGCAAAGATAGAACTCGATCAACGAAGCAGCTAAAGTAAGCAACGAGAAAAGCTCGACCGAAGCTACTCGCGAATTATCCACGCAATCGATCAACATAAAGCAGGCGCTTCAAAAACCCTAATTTGGATCAAAGGACGAAAAGCCCTAATTTGGATCGAAGGACGAAGGCACCACTTTCACAAAGAAACAAATAAAGGAGGAATGGGTTAAAATATAAAAGGGGCCGGCTTTATATTATTAAGGGGTTTTTAATTTTTTTAGTTAGGGTTTTTGCCTTTTATTTTTAAATTGCCTTTTAAATTTGTTTTTAAATTTGTTTTTAAATTTTAAACCGTTGTAATTTCTAGTCGTGTGACTAGGGGACAAATTACGTGCCGTAGTTTGAGAATTCGCAACTCAGTGGCTGAGTTGTGGTAGGGTTTTGAGCGTAGAGTTAGGTTTAGTCGATAGTGGGTGTCGCGAGTTTACGTGTGTAAGCGTCTGACTATCTAATTTCTAGTATAAACCTTGGGGGTAGCATGTAGGCAGGGTTTAGCCGAAGCGGGTAAATTCTGTGTCGTTCTATTTCTGCATTTATTATTCTGCTATTATCTGTGCTGCTATTGTTCTGTGATCTGTGTTGAAATTATTTTAAAAAGCTTCCGCAGTTAATTTTTATAATTTATACCATCACCCGATTCACCCCCCTCTAGGGTGAAATCGATCCTACAGATCGAACCATTTATTATTATTTTATTCGATTTAAACTAATAACTTGGTAACTAATATAATTTAGGTTTAATTAAACAAATAAATCCTCACTATTTCATAATTAAACCCATAAGTGAACTTTGAATAGGTATATTTACTTTTTCTTCGGATCAACACATATCAAAAGAGCCTATAGACATTTAAAAATCAAAAATCTACTCTTTTATAGATCCTGCAACATTTTAACGTCTTATTTTACTTAATTTAAAACAAATCTTATTTTCCTAATCTGCAAACATAATAATTTAACGAGGAAGAATACCTTACTGCTCACCCCAACATGCCACCATCTGAAATCTCATGAACAACTCCACATCGCTGCCGCATGGCGAGGTCCTCTGCCTTCCCCGCGAGCGCCACTCGAGCTCGAGATCCCCAGCACTGAACGTGGCTCGCCTGAGCATAACACGCGGCAGAATCCCTGAAGTCTTCGATTGTGACTTTCCCATTCACATCGAGTTCGAGCAAGCCTCCAACGTCGACGCTTCACTTAGTCACCGGCGCGATCGCGCGCTGCCCTTGCCAAAAGCGGCCTCCACCTCCTCGCGCTAGCGCATGCTTGCCATCGCGCTCGAGTTTTGAGCTCGAGAATTACTCTGATTGAAATTGAATTGAAGGACAGAGGAGATAGGAACGATTTGAATTGATTTTCGTGCTTGCTTGAAGAAATAAAACAATCCGCTATTATTATTTTTTATTATATAAGTTTGGTTTTGTTTTCAGATTAGAGGGAAGAAATGAAGATAAAATATCCATTGGGAAAGCTTCCTGCACAATCTTGTTTACTATATAATAAAATATTGAAAATGTCTCGTGTAGCGTAACGCGAAATCCCGAACCCCAAATCAGACATGCCGGCAGGCGTTTATAAGGTTTTACCCGTGTTCCGAACACAATGGAACATGTTTCGGAAGCTAATTTAATCGTATGTGGGAGTTAGCTTTATAAATCAATTTAAAATATTAAATTATTGGTTTTAATTTCAACCCGTTTCTCACCCGTATGAGCAAACGATAAATCCAAACACTACGAAAATTGAAATCCGATAATAACTAACTATTACGGATCCAATGGAACTGTTTTCGTCGATTTCCGAGACTGTGCCTCGGAAAATTATTTTAAATATCGATTTAAACGATATATCATTAAAATTGAACAAACCACCTTTAAATCAAATTTCAACCATTCTATTATCTTCAGTATCATCATTATAAATTTTATAAGCCTTCAAATTATTTAAACAGGCTTAGAAGTTTCAGATTCAACAATTTCCTCAATTTCAATTATTAAATTCAATATTTAAACTATATAATTCAAAATTTTAATTATCAAGTAAATATTGATATTTTGAAATTCAAGTTAAAATTAACTTTTAAATATTTAAAATCAATTAATAATTCCAATTTGGGTGGTTAGAAATTCCGGGTCGTCACATTCCTCCCCCTTAAAAGAATTTCGTCCCCGAAATTACTAATTAGGAAGAATGGACCAATATCCGTTTACTTTTCCCAAAACTCACAATTCAACATCCTACCAACTATCTTTTATTAAAGGCCCACTATCACCTTAACCAACTTCCTAAAACCTTCTATAGTTTCAAACAATACCCTTTTTGCTCAATCATCTAAATTTCAATTTAAAACCATATTTTGAATTATCAAAATTTTCTCAAAATTTTTCTGACTCCCTAATTTCCCGAAATTTTTTGCCAGCGTCTCCTTTGCACGGCTAGCTCGGTACAACTATAAAAGGCTTCTACGGGCTCCCAAATTTCCAAAAGAAAACAAAAGCCAAGTGGCTAGATCAAAAACCCAATCCAATTTTATACAGAAATTAAATACATACCTTTTTGTCGGACAATTCAAATTTATCTTCTGATATCAAATCCAATTTCCTTTTTCCTTATAATCCCTGCATATCTTACTTAACAATAATATCCAATCGTCACATTTCTAATCATTTTATACATTTCCTCACATATGTTTCATACCTATTTCGATTCAAATTAGCTTTCTCATTCATATGAATTCCATTTATATTCACCTCTAAGTATTAAATTTTATCTTTCATTTATAACTGATTCATATTATTATTTTAAATTAGTTTCATCCACTAATTTATTTTGGTTTCAAATTTGAAATCGTTTTATTGCTTAACAAAAAAATTTCTCAAAAATTTTCCAACTCCTAAAATTTTCGAAAATTTTTGGCAGAGTCTCCATTGTACGGAGGAGCTTTTTCAATTTGACAAGAGATATAAATATATATACATCGACCCACCCAGTCGGAAAAAGCAAAACCAGTTCATATTTCCTATTTTTATTGCGCAGGTGTACCTTATTTAGCATTTTAAGCAAGCAACTTATTAATTTAAGCAATTAGCGCAATCCAAACTAGCCAAACGGCCATCAGGTACCTGTACTTACTCAATTTAAACATATAAGCACTATATATATATGAAGTTTACAACATTTCTCGTACTTAAACAAGTTTAACACTTCAATTCTAAGAGAAATGCATTCAAAATAACTTCCACGAGCAATTTATATGTTTTCAAAACTAATTCAATTGCTTTCAACCAATTCATAAGCCATTTCATTCAATTTTAATGGTTTGCATCTCAATTTCTTACATTCAATTGATTTTTTTTATCCAAACAAACCCATATTCACTTCGAATGATACAAAATCAATTTTATTTAATCTCTATCAACTCATAGAATTTTAATGACTTGTGTTTACGCCAAACGACAATTATTGTTAGGCAATTTCGACGACATTCGCTTAATAAAGTATCTATTTTAGTTTATAACTACTTCAAATTGATTATCAACTCATTTTATATTTAATTCCTTTTCAAATTATTCACCAACCATACATTGCCTTTCATTCATCTCCACATTGGTTTCATTTTAAAACTATTTCATTGGGCTTGAAAATATTCACTACTTAAACTAATATCCATTTCCTAAAAATAAATTTAACCCAAATCTTATATTTAATAACCTTCTATTCTAATAACCCAATACCAACTAAAACTTTGTTTTAATTTTTATTCAAGCATACTTCATCCATTTATTATTTAATTCGATTAACCTATTAATTCACCCATTTAAATTTCTAATTCACTTACTTAATTCATTTTCGAATTTATTTTATTAATACAAAGCCATTCTCAATTTTATTTCTATTCACTTGGGTTTTGTTGCAATTCAAACCATGTCAGTTATAAATAAATTTCATGCGACAACACTTCTCTTATATCAAATTTACTTGCAACTTTCGTTAAATATTTTTCATATTACACTTGACTTTTATTTGTAATTTTAATCATCACTATTTCGATCCAACTCCATTTTGTTTCTATTTTATAGCATCTTCACTTATTCAATTCATTATCAAATCCAAGTCGAATTCTGTTTACAATTCAAATTCAATTCCAAACTCCATTATTAACTTACGATCCATTTGTTTAACCAAGTTAAATTTCATCAATATATTTTATCCAATAGTTTATTTAATTGATTAGCTTATTTCCAATCTTTAAATCAATGTTTGATTTTGTTGCAAAAAATCACTTCATTAAAGTTTCCTGAATTCAAACATTTTCATACTTCCAGTTTGGATTTCTTTCATTTCCCAAAATTCCAACATTTTATTTTAAAATTTTAGAAAAGCTTTTAAATTCACATAATATATTAAAATAACTTTTTATAAAAATACTTCCTATAACTCGATGTCTCAACCAGTCTATCTTTGTTCTCACAGAAATTCAGTCATACGTTGATCAAGCGTAGGACTGAAAATCTATAAGTACTTGGTAAACCCGTTTTCAACATCCAGTGAAAATACTTGGAAAATAATTTTATTGAAAATATAGAAAACAGTTTTTGAAAATAGAGGAAATATCTTGGGTGAGAATGCTATGGAAATCATCACTCCCATCCATGGTCGCAGTTACATCCAAGGTTACGTTGCCATCGCAGCAAAAATCCATGTAACTGCAGGCTCTCCGCGGCCTCTCGATTACGGCATGGAACCCACAATAGATCTCAGTTACATTCCAGGGTTACGTTGTCATCACAGCAAAAGTCCATGTAACTGCAGGCTCTCTGCGGCCTCTGATTTTTGCTATCGAAATGAAACCTCTCCACTCCTACATAGGTCACAGTCCGTCGATATAAAATCAAACGCAGATTGTTTGCTCTCAGCGGCACACACGACTTTCGCTATGTTATACCGTAGGTCGCAGTCTACCGATATAAAATCAAACGTAGACTGTTGGCTCTCAGCGGCACACACGACTTCCGCTATGGTATACACTACTCATAATCCCCAGGAACTAGTTTTGTCCCGACTCCTCACAGGATCAACTTTATAACCCTCCCTTGGGGCTCAAGGAAGCACCACCCGGTGGCACTCCTGAGAAGTTCATTTCAAGGGAGCGCCTTTTTCCCCAGAGCCATCATCAAAACACTTTATACTATATACATATAGTATCTTCCAAATCATACACCTAGTATGATCTCATACAAAGTTCCTTTACACAAAATCGATTATCCCAAAATCGATAATTCTCAAACTAGGCTTTTCAAATTTTTAATATTGATTTTACCCAAAAATCAAAAGCCTTTCCAAATCCAAAGGTTCCCAAAACCTTTTTCAAAACCCTCATAAGATCCTTTATATATATATATTCGGATATATATAATTTTTAAAAACTTTGGATCTTTCAAACTTGTATAAAAATAAAACTCCTTTTATACTTCAAACACCTTCAAAAATCCTTTTCTTCCGGCAATAGATCTAATAAATGGAGTTTCATCTTACATAAAACAAAGATATTTACTTTGTTTACTCAAAATCAGATATTCAAATTTGATTACTCCTTTCAAAATAAAATTTATTCAAATCTGTACGATATACACATATCATCCGTATGCTATACCAATCTGATCGCTCACTCGATCACACAATTTCATTTCTGAACTAGTATTGTCCACTCGACTTCCTAGTGCGGACACAGATCTGATTTCTTGATTAGAAATCGTCATTCTCCTTGCATAGCTATAACTATGATAGAGAATATCTAGAACCAATCAACAATCCATATCCAGGTTCGCCGTCGAAAATCGAGTGAAAAAAATCCCACTCGGATCGATATATCTATCTCGAAATTCTGTGCTCGAATCTGGATCAAATCACTATGCGAATAAAATAACATACGTACACCCTACGTATATCTTTATTGGTTATTAGCCAAATCAATTCCATTTCTATTCACATTTACTTTGATTTCATTCACTTACTCTCAATTGCTTCAATCCATTTGGATGATCACCTCTATTCTTATCTCGATTGGGTATTTAACCAATAACAGTTTAACTTCAACCAGTTTATTTAGAAAATAGCTTGAAATTATTTTTTGTAAAATAGATAAGTAGTTGAAAAATAATTATTAGTTTGCAAAATAGCTATAAAATAGGTAACTAACTGTAAAATAGTTGAGAAATAGCTAAATAGTTTCAGAAATTTTAGATAATTGCAAAATAGTTGAAAAATAATAATTTATTTGTAAAATAGTGGAAAAATAGTAATTAGTTTTGAAAACAATTGAAAATTTGTTAAATAGCTCCAAAAATAATTGTAAAATAAGTATAAAATAATTTGGCTTTAAGAAAGAAAAGTTGTATATATTAAATAGCTTAGAAAAATAAGTTTATATCAAAACAATTTATATTGAAAATAGTCCAGAGTCAAAATTGTTCACTTCCCCAACAATTCAATGTAAATTTACACTTCCATTTAAATTGATCCAATTCCAATTTGAATAACGCCAATTTCCGTTGAAATTTACTTAACCCCAATTCAAGTTGAATCAACCCTGGTTTCTTTCCAAATTAAATCAAATTCCATTTGATTTTAATCCTATTCAACTTTAATTATAATTTCAAATTATTCCAATCAATTTGAATTATTATCAATTGAACCCATTTCAAATTCAAATCATTTCAATATAATCCAAATCAATTTCCCACTTAAATTCTTAATCTTATACGTCTTCAATCACCAATCCAATTAATTCAATCCAAATTCAATTTTTAACTAATTCAATTTCAATCTTAAATTTAAACTATCTCGAATTATATAAATTCGAGTTAAATTCTCAAAGGTTGGTTTATCTCTTTAAACCAAATTAACCTTTATTTAAAGTTTTTTAAACAATTTAATTTCTGAGTCCAATTCTCAAAATTCCATTTTAAATTATTTTTACTTATGAATTTAAAAGTTCAAATAAGAGTTCAATACAATTTTATTTTAAAATTTTAATTTATTATTAAATTTTATCTTCCAGTTTGAAGCCAGTTCTTAAACAATTTTAATTTACAAACTCAATTATTCAAATTTATTCTATTTATACACTACCATTCTCAATTTAAAGATTTTCATTAACAACAAGATGCTATCATCCAATTTATTTTAAAACGTCCATCCATTTTCAAATTTTTTTTTAAAATCTCAAACCCGTTTTGAGATCATACAAATTCCCAATTCAAATCAACCATTTAACTTTCTAACTTAAATTCCAATTTCACCTTGAAATTTCCAATTCAGATTGCTTTTTCTCCACTTATTTAATTTTCCCAAAGTTAAATTCCAATTTACTTAATCCAATCAACCTTACTCGATTTGAATTCCCGCTTCAAACTTCAAAATTCTTTCCCTCTCATAGGTTTAAAACTTATATCACTATGGGTTTTTACATCACACTTCAGGGAAAAATCAAAACTCAACCTCTTAGACTTCATTTCAAATTATCTTTGATATCATGTATATCCATACATATATACATATTTATTTCTTGGCCCTCCCAGCCATGTCTTAAAATTTAAAACCACCCTTGGTTTTAAATCCAAATCAAACTTCAAGCAACGCATTGTTTTCAACAAGTCCCAATTATCCAAATAATACTTATTTATTATTTATCATTACTTTGAAACAAAATTTTCAAATTCCGGGACCAGATTTAGAATTTTATTTTCAATTAATTAAATTTTAATTTGGTTGTATTCCTATTTCTACTTAATTTAATTCCAATTCAAGACTTCAATTTGGTTATATTATATACCTTCTTAATTTTAATTTCAATACTTAACAACCAATCACCTAAATATTTATTAGAAGGAAATATTACGTTATATATCAAAATATATATTTTATATAAAATCATTTAAAATCTTTATATAAGAAAATAACAAGTACGCTCTCATATATATATATATATATATATATATATATATATATATTCTCAACTCATTCTAGAGTACTACAGACTCTATTAAATGAGTAATCCCCACTAGAGCCAAGGTTCTCGCTTAACCTTTTAGCTCTGATACCAAATGTAACGACCCGAAATTTTCGAAGCCGAAAATTCCAGATCGTTATGAAAAAGAAGAAAGAGATAGAAGAAGAAGAAGATCAGAAACATCAACATCTCACATTCGCAGCGGAAAAATTATAATAATAAATAATAACAGTCTACAAAAGAATATTAAATCTGTCGATTACATACTAATACATCAGATTTCACATTATATACAATCAATGAATATTTACAATTATCATGCCTCAGATTAACAATAATATAAATACAGCGGAAATACTCTATACGCTATTGTCATCCAGCTCGCCTCCTGAGCTCCAGAACGTCCTTACCTGAAAATCGGTAATACTCGGTTTGACCCGAGCATTACAACAAAGTAACACCCAGGTCAGGCTGGAAACCAGCGTGAGTAAACCCAACGAACCGGGAATACTAAAGCAAACAACTTAAATAAACCCGGGTAACTTATATCAATTTAACAAATTCACAATTTACTATAGACAACACTTATTTCACAAATCAATTTCTAAGTACCAAACTTAGATAAAATAATCCAATTTACTTAAACCATTTCACTCCAGCCTATTGATTTCGCAAATCAATTTATAAAAATTCGAAGTGGTTTCAGGAATTTCCTAACACCTGAACCCAGTCTCTTCGAGTCTCGTGTCGACCTAACCCAAATTATCAAAATGAAATACACAACATTTATATCAGGAATATCATCTCATTCAAGCATTCAATACCATTCAATCACCTATACACAAAGCTTAATCGCAAACAAATCAATTCAATTGATTCTAATTGAATTTCAAACCTCAATCACTTAGATTTCTTCATTAATTAATTCCAAACCAATTAATTAATCAACTCTTCCATATTCATTCATCTTAATTAATCACCCTGGACTAATTATCCTTCAATTTCATTCAAGTAATTATCTTTAATTCATTTCACGGTATTAATTATTCTTAACCCAAATCAATAAGTAATCTTAATTACCTCAAGAATTAATTAACTATTTTAATTACATTAGTCCATAATTACTTATATTAATTAACTTCTCATAAGTCACTTGTATTGATTTATTTTCTTAACTAATCAATCTCTATTTACATCATTGATTATACAAATTAATGATTTCTCATTTACATTTCAATTTATTCCAATCTAATTCAATTACATTAAATAATTAATCATTAATTAAACCATAAATATTAGTCATTCTTGATTTATCTCAATCGATGATTAACTATCTTTTATTTACTTTATTAAATAAATAAATTACTCCTTAATTAATCATTTTTAATTAATCTCTTGATTAATTCCACAAGGTAATTATATTTTATTAATTTCATTAAGCAATTATTTATCAAACCACCCAGTGATCATTTCAATTAATTTAAACCCAATTAATTAACCAAATCATAAATTAATTTAATTTATTAAGTATTCATTAAATTATCCTATTTATTTAATGAATCACCAATTATTAAATCTTTATTGATTTTAATCTGAACCATTTTCTTATTTACGATTTAAGTTTAAAACCAATTAAAACCCAAATCCTTTGAGTCAAACAACAATCAACTCGAGAACCAACCAAAACCAAAGTCACATCATTATCAGTGCACATCCAATCAATTTAATCATTCAACCAAACCATTTAAATCTAAATAACAATCCAACTGAGTGAGATTTACTCACCTTTGATTTTGTTAGCATCCATTTCCAAATCCAGCTTGTTTCTTCTCAAACTTCAAACCTTGTATAACACTTATACGATTTATTAATATTTGGAATAGATTGAACCATTTATTATTATTTTATTTGATTTAAACTAATAACTTGGTAACTAATATAATTTAGGTTTAATTAAACAAATAAATCCTCACTATTTCAGAATTAAACCCATAAGTGAACTGTGAATAGGTATATTTACTTTTTCTTCGGATCTACACATATCAAAAGAGCCTATAGACATTTAAAAATCAAAAATCTACTCTTTTATAGATCCCGCAACATTTCAAAGTCCTATGTTATTTAATGTAAAACAAATCTTATTTTCCTAATCTAGAAACTAATAATTTAATGAGGAAGAATACCTTACTGCTCACCCCAACATGCCACCATCTGAAATCTCGTGAACAACTCCACGTCGCTGCCGCATGGCGAGGTCCTCTGCCTTTCCCGTAAGCGCCACTCGAGCTCGAGATCCCCAGCACTGAACGCGACTCGCCTGAGCACAACACGCGACAGAATCCTTGAAGTCCTCAATTGTTACTTTCCCATTCACATCGACTTCGAGCAAGCCTCCAACGTCGATGCTTCACTCAGTCACAGGCGCGACCGCGCTCTGCCCTTGTCAAAAGTGGCCTCCACCTCCTCGCGCTAGCGCATGCTTGCCATCGCGCTCGACTTTTGAGCTCGAGAATTCCTCTGATTGAAATTGAATTGAAGGATCGAGGAGATAGGAACGATTTGAATTGATTTTCGTGCTTGCTTGAAGAAATAAAACGATCCGCCATTTTTTTTAATATATATAAGTTCGGTTTTGTTTTCAGATTAGAGGGAAGAAACGAAGATAAAATATCCATTGGGAAAGCTTCCTGCGTAGTCTTGTTTACTATATAATAAAATATTGAAAATGTCTCGTGTAGCGTAACACGAAATCCCGAACCCCAAATCAGACATGTCGGCAGGCGTTTGTAAGGTTTTACCCGTGTTCCGAACACAACGGAACGTGTTTCAGAAGCTAATTTAATCGTATATGGGAGTTAGCTTTATAAATCAATTTAAAATATAAAATTATTGGTTTTAATTTCAACCCATTTCTCACCCGTACGAGCAAACGGTAAATCCAAACACTACGAAAATTGAAATCCGATAATAACTAACTATTACGGATCCAATGGAACTGGTTTCGTCGAATTCCGAGACTGTGCCTCGGAAAACTATTTTAAATATTGATCTAAATGAAATATCATTAAAATTGAACAAACCACCTTTAAATTAAATTTCAACCATTCTGTTATCTTCAGTATCATCATGATAAATTTTATAAGCCTTCAAATTATTTAAACAGGCTTAGAAATTTCAGATTCAACAATTTCCCCAATTTCAATTATTAAATTCAATATTTAAACTATATAATTCAAAATTTTAATTATCAAGTAAATATTGATATTTTGAAACTCAAGTTAAAATTAACTTTTAAATATTTAAAATCAATTAATAATTCCAATTTGAGTTGTTAGAAATTCCGGGTCGTCACACCAACTAACTTAAAGCTAATAGCCACTGGCTATAAATATTCGCTGAATTCAATGATTGAATTTTGCTTTTCCCTAGTTTCAATAATATTATCTGGCTTGTTCTGCACTATGCCCTGAAATTTTGCAAAAATATATACACTAAAAAAAGTTTATATTTAAGTTCATGCACATCATTTTACCTGAATCTATTCTTGTTCCTACATGTAGCCGTGCTCGTCCCTTCTTTCCTACATTGCAAACCTATCCTCTCTTTTTTCATTCGCTGTCTTCTTCTCAACCGTACGAACAAAATCCTCCTCCAACCCGCCAACCTTCCATAACCTCCAAAACTCCTACGTTAGCCGCAACCTGATTCTACCACAACAACAAACCCATTGGTTGTCGCATTGTAACGACCCGTAAATTTTAACGGTTTTGATAATGTAATTTGTGACGCCCCACCTCAATACCCACGCTAGCCAAGAACACTACGGAGTAATGCTGTCAACCAGCGCGGAGAATAAGGCTGTTGAGGAGCGACCATCCATGTAACTTCTTTGTGCGAGCACCGATATGTCAGATAGTATAGCATGCATTTCATTTAAGGAGGAAGTCCGACATACCGATACAAACTTAAAGCTATCACACGGTGGCTATAAATAAATCTTCGAAAACAAATATAGAAATAAACATAGTCACAGACATCCATATCACAAAGGCGGAAAAAGATATGAATATATAACTAACACATGAAAGTGTACATCAGAGTAGTGGTCATGAAAGGACCACATACACAAAAGAATAACAACACGTGTTATACAAAAGAATACATCTATGAGTCTATATCTCAAGTGTAAACGACAAAAATTGCTAATCTAAATGGTCAGCCAAAAGTCAGAGTAGTAAATCCCTGGGGGAGAAGTCAAGCAGAAGCACCTGTAACATCTTGGTCTGACCCGAGTATTATTTATAAGAAAATAATAAACGGATCAGTCTAGCTATAAATATCAAATACCATGATATAAAACAATAGATATGGCAAGAACATATAGTAACCATAAATACATACTATGATAAGCATGTAAATGAAGATCATCAAGAGATCAAACAATATCAAAAGAATCTTCTAAAAGATCCAAATTCACCTAAAAAAAATGATGACACACAAATTCACCAAAACATAAAAGCTGGAAAATCATAACAATGAAAGTCATGAAAATAGGTGAAGCACAAATTCCAGAAGACTACACAAGAAATCCAGAAATCACAATATAGGAGCATGAAAACTCACAAAATGGGAGCATGAAAACTCATCTACACGTGTAACACAAAGCGAGACGCTATCTCATGGTTGCAAGCCATTAATTTTAACACACGAATGGCCCGAAGACCGTGGGGCGCTACCTCACACATGTGATGGCAAAACATCACACAAATGCGATGGCAAAACATCACAAGAGCGGGGTCTAGTCTCCCTCGCAGACAAAGAGACATCACACAGTTTCTAGTCTAAAAAACAAAAATGATCATCATGATCATCAAGTAGTGTCAATCTCACCAAGTCAGTAAATATATGACTTTAGCTTCTTGTCCCATAACCACTTGCTTAACTTAAATTTTTACGAACAAGCTGTAGATCTTCACTAGAAGATTGTCACAAAAGGTTTTAAGGAAAAGGTTTGTATATACTAGTAGATTGGAAAACGGTTTAAGGAAAGAGCTTTGTAGTAAAGTAGAGTTAAAATCGTTTTGATGAAAGAGCTTTGATATTTACTACTAGCATTGAAACCTTCATATTTCTTAAGTTGTTATCCCGCCTTTCTAGCAAGACTGTGATACCATAAAATCGACCGAGAAGCCTAAGATAGTTTGTCTCGAAGAATGGTCAACTCAGCATCTCAACAAAGCAAGTTATGTTGAATATTTTTCAGATAAGATCCCCTACGGAGGGGGGTCCAGGGGGCAGCGCCCTGTCCAAAACGGTACGACCTAGTGAAGACCTAAGGGAGGATAGGATCGAGCGACCTAATGGTTGCGACCTATGGGTCTAAGGTGTCAAGCGACCTAGTGGTTGCGACCTAGAGGTGTTCGCGAGTTAGCAGAAGCGAGCGACCTAACAGAGGAGAGCGACTTAAGGGTCTCGCGACCTAACAAGTTAATAAGGTCGAGCGACCTACGACCTAACGAGGTAAAGGCCTAACGGCCTAGAGAAACACGCGACCTAATGCGGCCGAGTGGTTTAAGGTCGGAGACGACCTACGACTTATAAAGGTAGACGGTTGAGCGACCTAGCATAAGTAGCCAAGCGACCTAACTGGAGCGACCTAGAGGTCATACGACCTAAGGTCAAAAACAAGGTCACGCGACCTAAGGCCATGCGACCTAAAGGAATAAAGGTCATGCGACCTAAAGGGGAGCGGTCTATCTAGGTGAGTGAGGTCGAGCGACCTACGACCTAACGGCTAAACGATCCAACGGTGTTAAGGCCGAGTGACCTAGGGGGTACGCGACCTAGAGGCGAACGACCTAGCGACCAAAAAGACCAAGCGACCTACGACCAAAAGTCCAACGACCTAATACTGAGGCGAATGACCTAAAGCATGCGAACGAGTTTAAGGCCAGAAACGAGCTATTTGGTGACCGAGACTTTTCCACGCAAACGACCTAGCATAGGCAGAACGACCTAAGTGCAGAATTATGCCAATAGCACTAAAATTTGGGGTTTTTCGCCAATCCAATTCAAACCAAATGCAAATGTACATGCTAAAGTGATAGAAAATCATTCCCAAACATCCAAGATAGTTATAGACAAGAATGTGAGATAAAAATCTCACCTTTTCACCAAATTATGAAGGTAAAGCTTGAAGGTGAATGGAGAAGCAACTACAAGCTTGAATCCAATGCTTTTCCTTGAATTTGGAGTTGAATGATGGAGTTGGAGTTGAAACCTAGGCTTGGATTTTCTATTTTCCCTTTCCACTCACCATTAATGTTAAAGTTTGTGTTTCGTAGGAATTTATGAAGAGTGAGGAGAAGGAGAGAAGTGGGTTTGAGTTATAATGGCTAGTCTAACCCAAAGTCCAAAGCGGGAAAAGTAAGTGAAATTCCACTAACTCCAAACCTATCAATGTTTATACTTAAAAAAGTTGTAAATGGCATTTCGAACTCAATGGAAGTGGTCTCGAGTCCTAATTTGACCGTTTGCAAAAAGTAGCTTTTCGGACCAATATCCGATTAACGACAAAATATTTAAATAAAATATTTAAATATAAAATCGATAAATATGCGGGTTGTTACAGAATCCCCTCCTTAAAGAAATTGCGTCCTCGCAATATATAAGATGGAAATAAAAAGTAACAACCATAAAAGCATATTAACACAAAAGAAATTTGAAATAGGAAGTTCACCTCAAAGAGTAGGAGTAAGCAAGTCCGGATGTGTTCGCTCGATGAATTCTCTGGATTCCCAAGAGCAATCCTTAGGATTTGAGGACCATTGAACCTTCACAAGAGGAATATCTTTATTTCAAAGTCGTTTGACCTCCGAAGCAACAATTAGAATAGGATGTTGCTCGTAAGTTAAATTCGGCGAAACTTCAATTTCTTCCACAACACCAGGCTCAGGAATAGAATCGGAATCTCATAGGCATTTCAGTAATTGAGTAACATGAAACACGTCACGCATAGCAGAAAACTGAGCCGGTAATGTAAGGCGATAAGCCATAGAACCAATACGTTCAGTGATAGGAAATGGCCCAATATATCGGGGTGCTAACTTTCCCGATCGATTGAAACGTACAACATCTTTCATAGGTGAAACACGAATAAAAACAGAATCTCCCACGGAAAATTCTAACTTCCTTCTTCGATTATCGGCATAGGATTTTTGTCTACTCTGGGCTTCTTTCATCCTATGTCGAATAAGTTCAATCTTCTCTGTGGAATCACGAATAAAGTCTGGACCTAAAACCAGCTTCTCACCGGCCTCAAGCCAACAAGAAGGAGATCGGCATGGCCTTCCATAGAGTGCCTCGAAAGGTGCCATACCAATACTAGATTGGAAGCTATTATTATAGGAAAATTCAACGAGTGAAATATGATCTTCCCAACTTCCACCAAAATCGAGCACACAAACACGAAGAAGTTCTTCAAGAGTTTGATTCACACGCTTAGTTTGTCCATCGGACTGGGGGTGATAAGCAGTGCTAAAATTAAGCATCATTCCTAAAGCTTTTTGGAGACTCTTCCAAAATCCACTAGTAAACAATGGATCTCGATCGCTAACAATAGAAGTAGGAACTCCATGCAATTTAACAATTTCTTTGATAAAGAGTTTGGCCAAAAGAGGAACGTTTCGGTTAGACCGAACAGGAATAAAATGGGCGGATTTAGTAAGTCTATCAACGATCACCCATAAGCTATCATGACCCGAACGAGAACGGGGAAGGTCATCTATAAAATCTATGGAAATTTGGTCCCACTTCCAAATTGGAATTTCTAAAGGTTGCAATAACCCACCAGGCCTTCGATGTTCGGCCTTGACAAGTTGGCAAGGTTCATGCAACACTTAACAAAGTTAGCAATATCAAATTTCATTCCCTTCCAATAATAAAGTCGCTTCATATCAGCGTACATTTTACTACTACCGGGATGAATGGTGAATTTAGAACGATGGGAATCTTCTAAAATATCTTTATGAAGATCACCAATATTTGGTACGATAAGTCTACCAAATTTTCGAATGCCGCCACGAGAATCAATATCAAAGTCTTTCAAACCTTCAATATCAATTTTATCCTTAACATTTTGGCCAAGAAGAGCCAATTCAGGATCTAGCCCTTGAGCTTCAAGAATGCGGTCTAAAAGAGAAGGATGAGCCTCAAGGCTACATAAAACAAGTGATGAGCATAAATCGGATACGCGCTCTCGAATCTCACAAGTGGATAAAATCTCGAGATCGTTCCATTCGGATATCATCATAGAAACAATTGCTTGTTGTTTACGGCTAAGAGCATCGGCGACATGATTACCCATACCGGGGGTATAAAGAATATCAAGATCATAAGGTGCAAGGAACTCGAGCCAACGTTGTTGACGCAAATTAAGTTCTTTTTGAGAAAATAAATATTTCAAAGACTTATGATCCGTGTAAAGAATAAATTTCTCTCCCAATAGATAATGACGCCAAATTCGAAGGGCGAAAACAATTGCCGCGAGTTCTAAATCATGTGTGGCATATCTAGTCTCGGCCGGCTTTAATTGCCTAGAAGCATAAGCAATAACACGTTCTTTTTACATACGAATGGCACCCAAACCAACGTGACTAGCATCAGTATAAACAACAAAATCTTGATTCCCTACGGGAATAACAAGAATAGGAGCATCGAAAAGGAGTTCTTTCAATTTCTGAAAAGAGGCTTCACATTTGTCCGACCAAATGTATTTAACTCCCTTCTTAGTCAAGCTAGTAAGAGGCACGACAATCTAAGAAAAGTCTTTAATGAAACGACGGTAATAACCCGCCAGTCCGAGAAAACTACGAATCTCTGTCACACTCTCCGGTCTCTTCCAATCTTATATCGCTTCAATCTTTGAAGGATCCACGGAAATTCCGGATTCGGAAATAATATGACCGAGAAACTTCACACGAGATTGCCAAAAGTGGCATTTAGAAAATTTCGCCTTTAATTGATTACTTCTAAGAGTTTCCAATACAATTCGAAGATGCTTTTCATGCTCCTCCTCGGTTTTAGAATACACAAGGATATCATCAATGAAGATGAGAACAAACCGATCGAGGAAAGCCTTGAAAACTCGATTCATGAGGTCAACGAAGTAAGCCGGAGCATTCGTTAAACCAAATGGCATAACAAGCCATTCATAAGATCCATAACGAGTACGGAACGATGTCAAAGGAATACTATCCTAAGCAATACGAAGCTGATGAAAACCGGTAGCCAAGTCCAACTGTGAAAATACCCTAGCTCCGCTAAGCTGATCAAACAGATCGTCAATCCGAGGTAAAGGATATTTATTTTTAATAGTCAGATCATTAAGCTTGCAATAGTCAACGCAAAGCCTAAGCGTACCGTCGGATTTCTTCACGAAAATAGCCGAAGCTCCCCAAGGCGAGGAGCTAAAGCGAATGAATTGCTTTGTCTCCAATTCAGATAATTGTTTGCGCATCTCCTCATTTTCCTTATTAGACATGCGATAAGGAGGACGAGTAATAGGTTGAGCTTTAGGGGTAAGATTAATTCTGAACTCAATTGCTCGTTTAGGTGGTAAACCTAAAACGGGCTCAAATATGTTGGAAAATTCACGAACGACGTGAATTCGAGAAATGACATCTTCCTTATCATCATCATCATCATCATGAGGATTTAAAGAATATAAAGATGCAGTCAACATAGAATCTGAATCTTTAAGAATAATAGAAATCTGATTTATAGATTGCGGATGTCGGAGATAAATAGTCCGCTCAGGACATAAGATATGAGCTTCATAACGATTAAGCCAATCCATTCCCAAAATCATTCCAAAGCCTAGGTAACGCATAACATGCAAATTGGCTAGGAATGGAAAATCACATAAAATAATCTCCACATTTTTACAAAGCAAACTAAGAGTTGCGGATCCACCAACAGGATTCACAATTCTCAAGGAAGTCATTAAAGCATCAACATTTAAAGAGAAAGTGTCGACAAGTTCCTTTGATATAAAAGAATGGGATGCACTCGTATCAAAGAGAACTCTAATTGGTTGATCATGAAATAAAATAATACCATCAAGAATGGAATGAGAAATACCTTGGCCACGAGATGTGTTGCCAGGGGCTTGAGCCATGTTTAACTTTCCCTCTTTCCTGCCATGTAGTATGGGGCACATATGTATATAATGTTCCGAGCTCTTGCAATAGCGACAACTTTTGGGCTTCGAACACTTGTTCGCAAAATGGTCCTTAAAACTACAGTTATAGCATTGCCCGCTACTAGAGGAAGGTGTCTTTGCAGCCGAAGTTGCTTGCTTACCCTTTTGTTGGGATAAGAACCTTTAAATCTGTTAGGCCTCTTTTTGTTGTTGAAGTTTGGTTTAGCGCCAACCACTTCAACATCACTCTCTCTATCGGCCTCTTCAAGACGAAGAGCGATATCGACGAGTTGATCAAATGTAACTTCTAGTTTCAGGAGTAGTGGCTTCTTAAGATTTTTATTTAAGCCATAAACGAACCTCTGGTTCTTCTTCAGTGGAGTATTTATATATTCGACCCCATATTTGGAAAGGGATTCGAATGATGCAACGTAGTCCGCCACAGAAGACTGACCTTGAATAAGGTCAATAAATCTCCGAGCCAAAGTTACTTTTTCAGCCTCGGGCACGAATTTCGATTCGAAGCGTTCCGGGAAGTGCTCCCAGGAGAGATCCGCTTCATCAGTTTCTAAGATTAGAAGCTCATACCAATCCAACGCTCTTTCTTGGAGCATACTGAAAGCCACCTGGACTCGATGGAGGTCAGTGAGGTTCATGCGAGAGAAGATTCTATCGCACGTTCTGAGCCAAGCTTGGACCTCGATGATAGTTTCATTGCCTTTAAATTGCTTCCCACCTAAGTTGGTGTAATCATTGCACAAACGTGCAAACCCAGATTTAGGGTGAGTAGGTTCCGGATTAGAACCAGTTGCTTGGGCATTCGTGACAAGGTCAAGAAGTTGCTGGGTAGTCATAAAAACCCCATCTTGGGGAGTTGCAATAGATGGACCGGCACGGGGACGTCCAGGTCTAACCATTTTTCTACCTTAAGAAAGAAGGAGAAGAAAAAGGTTATTCACTAAAAGATATATCAAGCAATCTTGATAAGAGAAACAAGGAATCATAATAAAAATAGGATGAATCGGTACGAAGACTCGAATTAATCCTAAGGTACGACTCCTAAGCTGGACTTAGGATGATGATCCTTGTTAAGTTATTCTACATTGTTTCGAAGTTTGGCTCTGATACCAAGCTGTGACGCCCCACCTCAATACCCACACTAGCCAAGAACACTACGGAGTAATGCTGTCAACTAGAGCGGAGAATAAGGCTGTTGAGGAGCGACCATCCATGTAACTTCTTTGTGCGAGCACCGATATGTCAGATAGTATAGCATGCATTTCATTTAAGGAGGAAGTCCGACGTACCGATACAAACTCAAAGCTATCACACGGTGGCTATAAGTAAATCTTCGGAAACAAATATAGAAATAAACATAACACAATCAGTCACAGACATCCATATCACAAAGGCGGAAAAAGATATGAATATATGACTAACACATGAAAGTGTACATCAGAGTAGTGGTCATGAAAGGACCACATACACAAAAGAATAGCAACACGTGTTATACAAAAGAATACATCTATGAGTCTATATCTCAAGTGTAAATGACAAAAACTGCTAATCTAAATGGTCAACAAAAAGTCAGAGTAGTAAATCCCTGGGGGAGAAGTCAAGCAGAAGCACCTGTAGCATCTCGGTCTGACCCGAGTATTATTTATAAGAAAATAATAAACGGATCAGTCTAGCTATAAATATCAGATAACACGATATAAAACAATAGATATGGCAAGAACATATAGTAACCATAAAGACATACTATGATAAGCATGTAAATGAAGATCATCAAGAGATCAAACAATATCAAAAGAATCTTCTAAAAGATCCAAATTCACCTAAAAAAAATGATGACACACAAATTCACCAAAACATAAAAGCTGGAAAATCATAACAATGAAAGTCGTCAAAATAGGTGAAGCACAAATTCCAGAAGACTACACAAGAAATCCAGAAATCACAATATAGGAGCATGAAAACTCACAAAATGGGACATTGAAAACTCACCTACACGTGTAACACAAAGCGAGACGCTATCTCATGGTTGCAAGCCATTAATTTTGACACACGAATGGCCCGAAGACCGTGGGGCGCTACCCCACATATGCGATGGCGAAACATCACACAAATGCGATGGCGAAACATCACAAGAGCGGGGTCTAGTCTCCCTTGCAGACAAAGAGACGTCGCACAGTTGCTAGTCCAAAACACAAAAATGATCGTCGTGATCATCAAGTAGTGTCAATCTCACCAAGTCAGTAAATATATGAGTTTAGCTTCATGTCCCATAACCACTTTCTTAACTTAATTTTTTACGAACAAGCTGTAGATCTTCACTACAAGATTGTCACAAAAGGTTTTAAGGAAAAGGTTTGTATATACTAGTAGATTGGAAAACGGTTTAAGGAAAGAGCTTTGTAGTAAAATAGAGTTAAAATCGTTTTGATGAAAGAGTTTTGATATTTAGTACTAGTATTGAAACCTTCATATTTCTAAAGTTGTTATCCCGCCTTTTTAGCAAGGCCGTGATACCATAAAATCGATCGAGAAGCCCAAGATAGTTTGTCTCGAAGAATGGTCAACTCAGCATCTCAACAAAGCAAGTTCCGTTGAATGTTTTTCAGATAAGATCCCCTAAGGAGGGGGGTCCAGGGGGCAGCGCCCCGTCCAAAACGGTACGACCTAGTGAAGACCTAAGGGAGGATAGGATCGAGCGACCTAATGGTTGCGACCTAGGGGTCTAAGGGGTCAAGCGACCTAGTGGTTGTGACCTAGAGGTATTCGCGAGTTAGTAGAAGCGAGCGACCTAACAGAGGCGAGCGACTTAAGGGACTCGCGACCTAACAAAGTAATAAGGTCGAGCGACCTACGACCTAACGAGGTAAAGGCCTAACGGCCTAGTGAAACACGCGACCTAAAATGTACGCGACCTAATGCGGCCGAGTGGTTTAAGGTCGGAGACGACCTACGACTTATAAAGGTAGACGGTTGAGCGACCTAGCATAAGTAGCCAAACGACCTAACTGGAGCGACCTAGAGGTCATACGACCTAAGGTCAAAAACAAGGTCACGCGACCTAAGGCCATGCGACCGAAAGGAATAAAGGTCATGCGACGTAAAGGGGAGCGGTCTATCCAGGTGAGTGAGGTCGAGCGACCTACGACCTAACGGCTAAACGATCCAATGTTGTTAAGGCCAAGCGACGTAGGGGGTACGCGACCTAGAGGCGAACGACCTAGCGACCAAAAAGGCCAAGCGACCTATGACCAAAAGTCCAACGACCTAATACCGAGGCGAACGACCTAAAGCATGCGAACGAGTTTAAGGCCAGAAACGAGCTATTTGGTGACCGAGACTTTTCCACGCAAACGACCTAGCATAGGCAGAATGACCTAAGTGCAGAATTATGCCAATAACACTAAAATTTGGGGTTTTTCGCCAATCCAATTCAAACCAAATGCAAATGTACATGCTAAAGTGATAGGAAATCATTCCCAAACATCCAAGATAGTTATAGACAAGAATGTGAGATAAAAATCTCACCTTTTCACCAAATTATGAAGGTAAAGCTTGAAGGTGAATGGAGAAGCAACTACAAGCTTGAATCCAATGCTTTTCCTTCAATTTGGAGTTGAATGATTGAGTTGGAGTTGAAACCTAGGCTTGGAGTTTCTAATTTCCCTTTCCACTCACCATTAATGTTAAAGTTTGTGTTTGGTAGGAATTTATGAAGAGTGAGGAGAAGGAGAGAAGTGGGTTTGAGTTACAATGGCTAATCTAACCCAAAGTCCAAAGCGGGAAAAGTAAGTGAAATTCCACTAACTCCAAACCTATCAATGTTTATACTTAAAAAAGTCGTAAACGGGATTTCGAACTCACTGGAAGTGGTCTCGAGTCCTAATTTGACCATTTGCAAAAAGTAGCTTTTCGGACCAATATCTGATTAACGACAAAATATTTAAATAAAATATTTAAATATAAAATCGATAAATATGCGGGTTGTTACGTAATTAACTGAATTTTTGCGATATTTTAAATTATTGAATTTGGAAATAAAAAAATGTAATATTTGGAATACTTCTATCTAAACATGACAAATGGTAAATTTTCATATGAAAATGTGAAAGTTTATTTTCGTTATGTAATTTTATTTAAATTTAAATCAGCTAATCTTAGATGATAATAATATATTTCTCAAACCTTAATATTTTTATATAATAAATTTGTAAATCATCTTCTGAGTGAGATGTCATATTTTGTTTCGTCAAATTTGAACTGCTGTTGCTCCATTTATCTTATTTTCGACATTTTAGCAGCATTTTCGGTACCGAATTCAACTTTTGATAGGATGATCGTACTGTTGACATCTGTGTATCATTTTATTTGTATCGTAGTGCTGATCTCTGCAGTATATTTAATTGTGTATCTCGAATTCCGGTACGCGGTGAAATCATTCAAAATGGTTAACCGTATAGGTACCAATTTTTAACTTTTGATGGTCTATGTCCATTTAAATTTCAAACGGCTGAAATAAACAGCCACTAGCATTTATTATTTGCCGAATCAATGGCCAGCTGTTACTGTTGCATCATTTCAATTCATTATTCAGTATTTCGTTTCTCTTGCTGTCCATTTTCATTCTGTGTTTTGTTTTTGAAATCATTTATATAATATTTGTACATTCCTCTTTTTCCCTGAAGCCATTCCTCTTCCTCATTTTTTTTCTTTTCTCCTCTAATGCTCCCCTCCATAGAAATCCCTCATCCTCCTTCCCTGCAGTGCCTCCACCACTTCCACCTCGACCGGACAACCCAGCACCCCATTGGCCGACCACTAGACCCCTCCACTGCCCACGCCTGTAGCTTGGTCCCACCTGACCACCTCCATGTGACAGCCCTCCGACCTCCTTTAATTTCACCTCCAGCCACCTAGCCATGAACCCCACCCTCTCTGACCATTGGAGGTACCCATCACTGCCATGTAAACAGCTCCGCCCCTTCTCCTTCCCCGCTCTGACTGTGCCACCGAACCTGCAGCCACATAAGTATCATCACCACGTCGGCCAAACATAGCTCCACCTCTCAACAAACTGCATCCCCTCCACTTCGTCGAAGTCCATGCCATCAACCCAGCCGTACTCCCCCTCTGCTTGCTTGGCCATGCAACCGATCACTCCTTTTGTATTAGGTGTGTGTGTGTCTATATATATATATTTGTGTTTATAGATTTTATATATTGATTTGTAGTCATATATTGAGTTAGTATATGTAGCGTCCCGCCTTTTCGCACGCTTTAAATCGACACACGTGCCAATTCAAACCATACTGAAGGGCGGATTGTTATAGAGTAAATAAGAAAAACCAAGAAAGAAATAAAACAAACAGAATCTCACAGCGGAAGGATAAAATATAATAATCAAATATACAGTTCATGAAGCTGTTTTTCAAAATATTTAATTATACTTACAATATATATATATATATATATATATATATATATCAGAGTTATACATACCATAGAATATCAATAATGTAGAGGAATACAATAGTGTAGTGGAATAATATAGTAGATAATAGTACTACAAATCTTCGTCTTCCTTCTCCAGAATAAAATCTTCAAATCCTGAAACGCTCGGACTGAACCGAGTGAATTAAAAAGACAAAGCACTCGAGTCAGAACTAAAAGATCTTATGTGAGTTAAATTAACAGAAATAAATTTAAGAGTAGCAACTTAAGAGATGCTCGAGATTCACATCTCCTAAGGATCCGTTAAACTATTTACTATGTAGTAATATTTCGCTATTATAATAATGTCTATTAGTAAAATAAACTTACTTTTAAATAGCGTTAATGGGTTACCCATATAGCCTTTAACAAAAACAATGCCAATAGTCTATACAGTACCATAATACCTCTTGATCGGGAGGCTTCCAGAGGATACTCCATAAGTACGACACAAATAGAAATTCATACAAGGCGCGCTAGGGTAGCTGACATGGCACTAGTAGGCAATGCCAGGGTACATATACCAATTACGCTTCCGGGTCGGTGGTAACGCATAGCCGCAGCTACCGCCCACCTTGAGCCACACCCCCAAATCAAATAAATCAAAAGTGGCCACCGAATAATCCAAAAGTCAGAGTACAATATCGAAGGGATGTCTCCGATCAAAGGTGCTACCTCATTAACCCGTCGATCGCTCCTGTTTTAGCAACCTTATACCAACTCACGGGAGTTGGGTCCACGTATTTACCTCAAAGGAAATGTCGCCACCATCCTACTTCATTCTGGAATCTCCACCGCATACACGGTTGTTAAAGTGGTTTTCGGAGTTAGCAGAGAGTATGACAACTTCCGATCCGGGTCTCTTCAACAACCAAACGTTATTATAACACCGCGTTCTTTTCAAAATAGTTTATAATCTTAAAACCAAAATATAATATCCATTTCAAAAACTATAAATACGATATCATTTCTGTTTTAAAACCCAAATCAATATGATATCATTTTTTTTCCAAAATATATTATTTTCCAAAATCATAGCCCTTTCAAATCTATATAACTTGAGACCCATAGCTTTGAAACATACTTCTAATACTCAAATGGTTTAAATATTAAATTACTTTATATAATAAAATAGCTTTTTTAATTTTCCACATAAATCCCAAACATCGATTTGAACCTCCAAATTAACCATTTCTAATTTAATATTTTCAAAGCTTAAAATTCAATATTTCAAAACTAAATTTTACAATTCATATATATACCAATTTCACTTTTTCTATTATTTAGTTTGAAATATGTGCTTAATAATCTAGTATCCCTTTAATAAAACTCCAAATTTCAAAATTGAATATTCCTCAATTCATTTAGACTTGATATTTTTACTTAAACCACCTTAACCCCGAATTTAGTTTTAAAACCATATTCTTTTAAAATCTAAATTCCAATAAGTTCCAATGGATTTTTATTAAATAAAATTCTTAATTAAATAAAATCTCAAGTCAATTTCAAAACTATTTTCTCATACTTGGAAAAACAATATAAACTCTATATAAAAATAATATTTAAGTAAATACTTCCCATAATATAATTTAATAAAATCAAATTTATTATTTAAAATTATTTATAATTTAAACAATTTTATACCAAGCTTAAAACCAAGAATTTTACCATATATCAAATAACCTTTATTAAATATCTGAATCGATATCTCATAAAACCATATATATTTCTTTACGAAACCATAGAAACATTTCAGAATATTTTTATATATATAGACCGCGGTGTTTGTATATAATTTTCTACCCTATGGTCAAGTGGTATGGATATTTATCATTTCAATCCGTAATTTAAAAATAAAAATTTGCGGTTATATATAATTTCAAACCGCAATACCGAATGAAATGAAATTGCATAATAACTTGCAGTTTATAACCATATAAAATATAGCATCCATTCATCCAATATCAATCATCAACTATTTGTCACAATCATCATCAAATTCAAACAATAGCATCAATATAAAACGGATAATAAACAACATGTATTAAATAGCAGTTTATATTCAATAAAAATTTAAATAACTGTTTAACTGGCAGTTTATATGCAATGAATAATTAATTGACAATTTAACTGGCAGTTTAAATGCAATGAATAAATAAATAACAAATTTAACTGGCACTTTATATGCAATAAATAAATAAGTAACAATTTAATTTAATTAATTAAATTTAACTAGGATAATGATTGAAAATATGCCAAACAGTTATAAATAAATTTCTAAACACATCATAATCAATTTAACAAACATAAGAAATTTTAGAAGTTGTGAGTGAGTTAAAACACTCACCTTTTGGATTTAAATTAAATTTAAATTCAATTTAAACCCAAAAATTTGACAGTCTCCGAATTAGTCCAAACTAGTGTAACTGTGTCGAAAATCCAATACAAACCTAGCGGAGAAAACCGCGCGTGAAACGGAGTTCGTACGCGAGAGTTACGTGAGTTAGAACGTTACGAAACTAAAATTTAAATTAAAACAGAATAATTAACGTTGACTCACCCTTTACTGCCACGTCATGCTATCTCCCTCACGTACGCATGGAACCCTAACTCATGCTGCATGCGATAACCAGCCACCACCTACGTCGCTTTGACTCACGTCCACGGTGATCGGTCATCACTAATGCCTTGGCCTCACAGAGGCGCACCACCCTGGCCACCGCGATAACTCCACTGCTTGAAGGACTACGCGCCACCGTCGCAGAGACGACCGGTTTCTGGTGCACTCTCTAATGATGTCGATCAACTAACCGTATGGATCTGAAGCTCATGACCCCCTCTTCGCTGCAGGACCACTCGATCGTTCCCAAATCGCCGATCCACCGTTAAATTCAACGATCACCTATGGACGGCCGAAACCAAAACCCCCTTTTCTGAAAAACGATGATTCAAACCGAAAAATGAACCACGCCAGAAAATTACACACTTCGAGAGCTTCAGCATATATTTTTTTCGAATTTTTCTAAGGAGTTTGAATTTTCATTAGATTTTTGAATTTGCAATTGGATCTAGGGTTTGCATCCATTGAGGAAGAGAAGGAGCTGATGAAATTGTATGCACAGACAAATGAGAATAGCCGTAGGCTAGGGTTTAGCAGGGTATTTATAGATAAAGTTGAAATAGACAGATGGATCCAAATTATAAACGTGCTAAACGATAATTGGCCTAAAAAAGCCCGTTCTGACTCCGCAACGAAATTGGATCAACCCATATATCAAAATAGGTGTTTTAAAATATTGTAATGCAATGGAAAAGGTTTCACATCCAAATTCCATCGTATGGAGAAGTTATGCTAAAACAATATTTTCAAACTGATTTCAATTGATTTCAATTAATCGATTTCAAGGCGTTTCAAGTCCATACGATCAAACGACAAGTCCGATCAATACGAAACTTGAAATCCTACAATAATTCACCGTTACGGATCTAATGAAACTAGTTTCATCGAAATCCGAGTCAGTGGCCAAAATGGCTATTTTTATATCAATTAAATAAATTAAAAATAAATTAATTAAATCACTTTTTAAACTTTAACTCTATAATTAACAAATTTCATCAAATTTAACATTCTTAATCATTTTCAAAAATTTAAACAAGTGTAGATGTAAATTAAAAGTTGATAAATTTATCAATTGCAGTGTTATATATTTTCCTTTCCATTTATTTTGCAATAAATTCAATTATTGAATTTTTTTACTTCAATTAAATTAATAAATCTTGCTTTCTATACTTTAAATCAACCAATAGAAATATTGTTCAGTCTATTATTATCAAAAGGATGCAATTTGCATTGGTTTGTAGTTATTGCATTAATATTCTCAAATTTCCTCTAAATTTTCGTTAACATAGTTTTTTATTTACGTTTTATTCCAATGGATTTAAAACTAATTCAATAGATGAAACAAATGGGTAAACAATTAGCGATAATCACCAATTTGCCTAATTCAGTCTCATCTTATAAATTTCATCTCATAACATTTTTTAGCTTCATTCCCATTTCTATTCATATATGGTTTCATCCATAAAATTTACATTTACTTATTTTACAACTTTTACTTTTATTTATTGGTTCAATGTTTATTTCAAAATTTTCATTTATTACTCCCAAATATTCGTTTTCATTTATAATTACCATGTAAGTTTCTTCTTCTATTGCATTATATATTTATTCATTCCTTCATTATTACATAAACTCATTTATTATCATTTATTTATTTATAGTAATTATGCTTAATCCAATTTCTTAGCCTCCCAATTGTTTACTTAAGTTTCTAACCATTTATTTATAATGCTTCCTTTCCTATTATATTCTATTAGAAACAATTTCAATTATACCTAAGTTTATAATACAAGAACAACTAATTCTTATTTATTAAAGAATTCCATCAAATACCTCATTTGAACTTATTTCTCAATTCACCAATTACGACTTAAAATATAAATTTACATTTCTATTAAATTTACATTCCCCCTTCCGTTACTATATTAATAATCACTAAGCAACGTTTATTATCAACTATAAATATTATAACTGCTTAACGGACATTGATTTTATAAATTTACACTTTATTACGTATTCTTTATCAGTAAACATAATTTTGAATTCCTTTCCCAATTACTAATTTCAATCAATCCTAACTTTACCTTTTGTTTCAATTAATAGGGTGTGCATAAATTTAGTTAATGCGTTAATTCTTATTAATATAACATTAAGGCTCATTTAATTCCAATTGATTCTCATTTTAATTTTCAAACCAAATAAACGGGTAACTTATAACGTGTGCTACCATGACTTTAAATACACATATGAATTAACTATTATCAAACATATTTTATAATTCTTAAATACTTTTGCTTTCATCTAATTACCATTAAGTATATTAATATTTTTCCATTAACAAATTTTAATAATTCCCCAGACCTTCCCTTTCCATTTATTCTTTTATTAAGTTTACATTAGTAAATCTTTTCTTCCATTTCTTAAATTCAACAACTTGTTCTATTATGAATACCATTAACATTATTTCCAAATATCCCTTAATTAACATTAACGTAAACTTTTATTTATTGTTATTGCAATTTATACAAAATTCAATTTTTACGAATTCAGCTTTGACTGACTTTATTGCCTAAATTTACATGCAGTTACTTTTAATAAATAAATTATTGCATTGGTTAATCCAACAGTTACTTTTATTTTCTCATTTTATATTTTATAACCAAATATAAAAACTTACATTATTCATAAATGGGATTTCACTTCAGTTGTCAAAATTAAATTTTTATAACCATTGCTAAATTACCTTCTTAATATTTTCTTCAACATAGGTCATAATTTTTTTTTATTTCTTCCTAATTAAATTACAAAATCTCATTAATATATGTGTTTTAAGTATATAATACATTATGTGGTGTAAATGTGAGTATTTTGAAAGGTATATACAATATGTTGGCATATTAGGTTCTATTACTTATAATACGTTGGTTAATATATGCCAGTTTAATACATGTCTTGTGTTTTTGCTATGAAATTTTATGTATATAAAGGTTATATGTTTTCAATATTTAATGCTGGCAGCTTTAATATGTACAGAATACTGATTTTTAAATATTGTGAGCATATAAGTTTATATTTTATATGAGTAATAGGTTTGTATAAATTGACGTGTAAAATATAAGTTATATATATATATATTGATTTACATATGTTCTCTGTATAAGATATATATTTATATCTAGTATATGTTAGTCATATATATATGAATAAATATAAAGTTTTGTGTGCATACAGCTTGGATATATTTGCCTTTGCATATATTTGCTGCATATATGTGAGTTATATTTCATTCATGGCTTTATATCTATATTGTGTTTGTAGTTGTATATAGTTTATATAGATTGTTGTTTTATATTGTATATATATACATGTTATATGTTTGTATATCTATATAAGTTTTATTTAAAAGTATATCATGTATATATATATTTGATTTTAATATATGTGTTTCAATTTAAAACAATGATTTTTGAAATACATATATATATATTTAATTTAATATATGTTTGAATTTAGAATATGATTCTATATATAAAGTTATATATATATATATATAAGTTCACTTATACCATTGATCTTCATCAAATCCAGTTCATCGTGCTTTGCATTGTCGTTGTCCCATTGTCACTTCGTGCTTCTCCGTATCAGTTTGGTGATTTGTCGACTATCTGTGCCAATTTCCATCTTGCTCTCGTGTTTCTCTAGCCTCGGAAGGTGTCACGACCCAACTTCCAAACTCCAGGAAGTCGCATCGCTAGTAAGAAAGAAAGGGATAGAAAAGAGAAAGAAAGAGAAGAAGAAGAAACAACACATCAGAATCTAAACAGCGGAACGAATAAATTATATTAATAACATAAGTATTTACATAATATACAATACAAATCAGAGATACACAGCATACACATCACATATACTAGACAGTTATAAACACCTGTCTAGTATTTACAACTCAATACAAACACAACACAGAGAAAACACAGCGGAACTATATATCTATAATGCAGAAGCCTCCTGCTCCATTTTCTCCTCCATAATTCGTCAAAGCTAACCCGAATCCTACCCTGAATCCCTTGGCTACTCGTAAAAATTTAAGTACCCAAGAGTTTATGAAAAACAAAAATAAACTCCGGGTCAGACATGGGTCTGGTGTGAGTAATAGGTTAAAGTTGCTTAACTTTCAAAAACCTTTTGAAAAGAAAGGTATCACGTAAGACTTCCCACACATAAACATGGAAAAAAATTTACCTTACGCTAACCAAAATATTTGATAGGAAATCCGGTGATATTATAATAGGTCTAGGGTTTTCAAATAAATATGAAATAGCCGAAATTTTTACATCTATTAAATTCCAGCTACTAGCCACAAAAGTGGGTAATATAATCAAAATCGTTGGTACTTATTGGATTTTGTATTCCATACAATGGAAGGGCTACTGGGGTACCGCCCGTCACAGTACGTGGCCTAGATCACCATACCGAGGAGTACTCCCACTCCCCTGCAACACAAGGCCGGACCCATTCATTACTGAATAGTTCCGAACAAGACAACCCCGGCAGTTGTCGCGAATCAACCGCCCACACAGCCGAATAAAAAGGAACCTCTAGACAGGGATCAATCTCGCTCTCCAGTGGGAGCTGCCCACGAAGCCTTGCTGCACCTCCCCTGTTTTAGCCATTCCCGGTTGATGAGGCTTGAGGTTACGATTACCTTTATAAGACATATTACTTAGAATTCTCATCGTCCGCCTGACGATGTGCTGAAAGCATTCAATCCATACAAGTTCATTCCGGGTTCGAACGAAACTGAAGGATCTATCTCATTGCACTCATTATTGGAATCACCCTCAGAGTCAACGACCATAGCCCTTGCACTCTGATTCACCATCTCGAATCTATAAGCACTATTTCGTCATACTCATTACGGAATCACCCACAGAGTTATACTGACGTATAGCCCTTACACCTCGAGTCTTCACTTGCTCCACTTGGATTAACGACCTAACGTTTAATTGGAATCGATGTGGTTTCCGGATTCCAAATATGGAAACCCGATCCCGGTCTCATCGAAATCCAAAGCGTGTCTTTTAGGTCCAAGTTGTTTTAAAAAGTTTTAAAACAATTCAATTCTAATTATCCATATACATACAGATAGATAATTCATATCATCATAATAGATAATCATCAATATTATCATAAACACGTAATCATCACAAATTGATAATCTATATTATCATCATCCATAGGTAACTCATATCATCATCACAATGCAACCAATGCATCCATAACACACAACACTATTTATCTCATGTCTGAGATTCAAATCATTCAGGGCAAACCATATCATCCATTCATAAGCATAGATCTATAATCACACAATCTATAATTAATTTAAATTGAATTAAATTAATTACTTCTATCTTTAATTAATTTAAAGTGAATTAAATTAATTACCTATCTTTAATTAATTTAAAATGAATTAAACTAATTACTTCCTCATTTTAAATCTTGCTTACTTAACCATTAATTGATTACCAATCAATTAAATAATTATCCTCAAATTAATCACCTTAATTAATCACCCTTGATTAATTATTATTTAATTATCTTTAATTAATTTTACAAATTAATTATCCTTAACCAAAATTAGTAATTAACCTTTAATTACTTCATTAATTAATTAATTATAATTAATTACATTAGTCCTTAATTAATTACATTAATTAAGTACTTCCTTAATCACTTATCATTGATTAATTAATCCTAATTAATTAATGCTTAATTACATCATTAATCATATTAATTAATGATCCTTAATTAAATTTAAATTAATTAATTAATTACATTATGTAATTAACCTTAATTAAACCATAATTATTAATCATTCTTGACTAATTATTTTTAGTAATTAACTACTCTCAATTACTTCTTAATTACTCCCAAATTAATTACATTTAATAATTTATTTATATTTGTTAATCAATCTTGATTAATCTCATTAGTAATTAATTACTCTTAATTAATTACATCACTTAATTATTTAAAATAAAGTAAATAATAAATGCTTAAATTAATTACACAAAGTAATTAATTATTAATTACTTCATAAAGAAATTACCTTTAATTACACAAAGTAATTAATTCTCAAAACTCTTCACTACTTTAATTAATTACCTCTAGTAATTTGCTTAACTTAATTACTTCTCTAAGTAATTTTACTTCATTGATTACTAATCAATCAAATGATTATTCTAAATTAATTAAACTTAATTAATTAATTTAAATTAATCTAATTAATAAATTAATTACAATGAGTAATTAATATCTTTAATTATTTTTATAAAGTAATCATACTTAATTAAGTTCATAATTGATTATTTAAATTAATTAATCCAATTAATTATCAAAATTAATTACATTAGTTAATTAATAAATAATCACAAGTTAATGACCTTCATTAACTTATTAACAATTTCCTAATTACCTTTCTTAAGTAATTAGCTTAAATTAATTACTAATTTATTTAACCTTAATTAATTCATTTCAAATCTTTAATTAATTAAACAAATTAATTAATTTCATTATTTAAATTACCTTACTAATTTAATGAAACAAAGATCATTAAATCTTAAATTTACTTTTAAAAATAAAACATTTCTTATTCATGATCACTTTATCATTAATAAAGTAACTTAAAACAATCTAACTTAAAAGTGTTTCAAATTACATATTAAATTTTAAATTTAAAAAGAAAATCAAAATTAACTTTAACATAGTTTAAAAACATTTTAAAATCCTTTTAAAAACTTATGCTAAAGATTTCCTTATAAAAGAAATTTACACCCATATTAAATTTTAAGATTCAAATTATATTTAGAATATGTTTCAACAATTAAAGCTTTTTAAACATTTCAAAATTTAAAGAAAAAACTACTTTTATTTTCAAAAACATGATTCAAATCTGAATCATAATTTCCAGATTTAAACTTGTTTTTAAATCTTCTATTTTAATTCAATGCTTTATTTTAAATTCCAGATTTATTTAAACCCTTCTGTAAAGTTGTTAAAACATTTTAAATTTTAAAGTTTGAATTAAATTTAAAAACTGGGATTCAAGCTCAGATTTTAAAAACCATACCTTTAAATTTAAGTTTTAAATTCTGTTTAAAATCTTGCATTCAGACCTTAAAACAATTTTTGAATTGAAAATACAGGTTTTCAAAAACCTATAAACAGAAGAAAGAACACCCAAGTCCCCATTCCAAATGCTTCAAGTCCAAACTCACCTTACTCCGAGAAATCCACCTACCCACTTCGAGTCAGGCATCAACTGACTCGAGAACAAACCAAAAACTAAACCATCAGAATAACAGTGCACCGTGCACATGCACGGTGCCGTTGGTCATCTCTGGCCAACTCCGGTGGCCTTCTCACAACGACCATAACTCAATCATCACGCCAGGATTCCCAGATCATACTATAATTCTCCAAATCGAGTTCGAGACTTAAACCCCCAAACTTGGAAAATACAGGAACCACCACCATACCAAACCTGGAAACGCTCCAATCACAAAGCTTCGATCATCAGCAGTTCTATAACTTCGGCCACACCTTCGCTTATGACCAACCTTCCATCTCCCAAAATCTAGAGACACACGATCCACTCTAGAAACAGTGATAGATCGAACTACCTATCTTAGATAAACTAGGGTTACATAATAAATCTTATCACCGCTACCTCCTCGATGAAAAACATCACCATCTAGAATTTTTTCCACATCCCCTGATCATTGCTCTATCATCACCAAGAATCCCAAACACTTAAATCAACTCGATCACCAGTGTTTGCAAAAAACCCAATTTCTGTTCAAAAGAATACTGCAACCCCAAATTCTAACTAAACAATATGATTTTAGTTTTAAAAATCATCTTTTTGTTTAAGTTTCTAGTTTATAATACTGTAGTTATAATTTTTAATGTTTGAGTTTCATCTTTATTTAACATAGTCTGAAGTTTTACAATTTACAGAGACATCACCTAACTTTATTTTACTTAAATAAATTTCTGAACTAACTATGTTATAATTTACACATTTGCTTCAGAACTTAATCCCTAACAAAATTTTAAACAAGAGCAAGAGGATCTTTTTTTTAAAAGAATCTGGTTCTGGAACCAGAGTCAGAAGAACTACAATCACAAATATGCATGTATTAACATCCAAATTGCACAGAAATCCATCAATGTTCATTCACACAAACATATTTAACTCAGAAGGAAAAAAAAACATGCAACAATTTCACACTAAATCTTTAAGTTAGTGATGTTACTCACCTGGGATTTTGAAAGACAGAGCACAAATTTCCTGGAAAGCTTTTGTTTTGAATTTAAAAACCAGTGTGCTTTGCTGTGAAAACTTGTATGCAGGCTTGAAGGCCATTTGAACTATGAACTAGTTGTTAGCACTTGCATGCAGGCAACATATGCTTTGCTTTTGAATTAAACTTGAATTGCTTCTACTTCTTTGAATTTCAGATTGAAAGATTCATACAAATTTTCGTTATGCTTTTTGAAATGAATTTCAGGTGCAGGCTGTTTCTTTTGCATTTGGAAAGGTTTAACAGAGGACTGCAGATTTTGGTTTTTTTTTTAAAAAACAATTTCCAGATCTTTGAAATTAAACTTGAATCACAGATTCCAGTTTCAAATAATGCAGAGGCTTCCAATTTGCTTTTGAATGAATTTTTCAGTGCAGGCTTTGATTTTGAGAAAGAAATATAAGATATTGATTTGATTATAGTTTTGATTTCAGGTTTGAGAGTTTTCTGAAACAAATTTGTTTCAGCTGAGAAATTTTTCTTATCTTAGAAAAAAAATGAACATTAGAAAAATGAGAATGAATAAAAACATGTTTTATATAAGTGTATAAATGATTTATTAAAGATATAAAAGAAAAATAAAAATAAAAGACACTTGTTAAAATCTTCAACACTTGTCAAATTAAGTAGTTTAATTGTTTACACTTGTCTCATTAATTGATTAAAATGTTAATATTTGTTTTATACTTATTTTACTTATTATTTTTAATTTAAAGATAAATAAAAATCATCTTTTCTTTATTAAACACATATATAGTAGTTTCATTAATAAATGTATATGTATTTCTTTTTAATGGAGTAAAACAATTTATAAAACATGAATGCTCACTTACAAAATTTAAATATGGTTATTTATATATGTTTATTCATTTGAATTTCAAAATGAATTCAAATTCAAATGCTATTTATACATTTTAAAAATCCAATTTAAACTAGTTTATATTAACATATTTTTAATTTTTAAAATAATAATATTGTCTTTTTAAAACATATCTATATTTATACATTTATTATTACTAGAAAATAACATATTTATTAATTTTAAATCATTTATAAAAGAAATCATAAATTACATATCTTATTTATCTTAATTAAAAGAATTAATGTTTAATATATAAAGAGTATCTTAAATTTTCATATAATTCCAAATTATAGTTGTTAAGCTATATTTAAAAAAAATAAAATAAACTTTTATCTTATTAAAATTTAAACTATATTTAAAATACAATTATACAATTTAAAACAATTAGTTATTTATTAAATTAAATAAAAATCTTCAAATTATCAAATGTATATTAGAATTTTAAAAACAAGATTTTATTTGTTAATTTAACTTCAGCCTCAAAACTTATCTATTCACAATATATATATAAATATGTATACATACATTATAAATAGGAAAACAATTTATTAGTTTTTAAAAGATAAGATTTACCAATTAAACATCTATTTAATTGGATTATTAAATCAAGTAAATTTTTATTAAATTTTTATCAAATCAATTTAATTTTAAATATAGATTATTAAATTGATATTGCTAAAATTTTCAGGATATCACATTCCTCCCCCTTTAAAAGAATTTCGTCCCCGAAATTTAAAAGCAAAAGTAATTTAATAACCCATTTAAAATTCTAGATTTTAAATCACAAGCATGCATCCATCATATGCTAACAACCATAGCAACCAATCTATTTAATCAAACAAATTTAATTATCCAGATGAATTCTAGATGAATTCCCACGAGTTTCCCCAAGTATATATATACCGGGATACTCGCCCTACAAAATCCAAACAATCTAAACTACGAAGCTACAGAGCTTCTACTCATCTAGATCTATAGAACTAGACAAGATATCAGACTACAAACGAGTCTGACTCAACCACTAAACCTTCTTGAACAGCTGGTTCCACAACCAGAGATAACTCATACACGTACTCCTTCAGAGATACGTGAAACTCATAAATCCAATTATCCAAACTGGCAATTCAATACTTGAAAACCAAACACCAATCCAACCAAAACACAGAAGAGATCCAAAACAAATCTCCGACTCCGGAATCTACATTCCTTAATTTCTTATCCATAAAAATCTTCTGACGATCCTGGGCTTCCTATATCCAAACTGATCAGCTTAAACTTCACTGATTGCTCTAGAAACTATCTAGACCAAAAACAATCCAACCCAATGATCTCCTCAAGATCAATCAAGACCAAGAGCACCAACTCTACTCTTCAAACATCAGAAGAACAAACTCACTTCATTTATCCAGAAAAGACAAAACAGAAGCATTCCCAAACTGCTTCCGCTGCACAACTCTGATCTGGCACAGAAGACACTGTTGATGAAGAATATGAGCACAAACTGGACATCACTTCCCAGAAATATGGCTCAACATATCCAAGAAAACTCATAAGTTTATCCAATCCTGAGCTGCCTCACCAAACCTATTTCGAGAAATCCTCCTTCTACTAGCTGATCCACCGGTAGCACTCCTGGAATCCAGACGATAAGAAAACTCAATCTCCAGATGTAGAAAAACCTCTGTCTTCTTAGAAGACAACCAAAAATTCTTCAATACCTCAACTATCACAGGTCACTTTTGCGATCAATAGAGACCAATTCCCAAAGAAAACTGTTCTCTCTTTACCAAACAGAACAGCTTACTCTTAATTAGCCACTCCAATAAAGTATTGGGTCCACTCTGCTGCTTCTGAACTCCACCTTCAGAAACTACTCAGCCAGTCAACTTCTGCCAACGAAGACACTCCAAGCTGCACTGCTGACACCAAAGCCAAAACTTCCTTATCTGAAGTCCTTCGAGAAACTCGGCCCTCAAAGCCAACCACCACATCCTACTGAACTCAGCCACAACACCGAAGTAGACACACTTCCTAACTCGTTCCAAAGGAAACATCTTCGGACACAATCCATAGTCACTGCATCTCATCACGCATTTACTACTGCCTGAGGTATCAAAATACCATCACACACTTCTACCAAAACGACAGATCCAAACTCAACTCATCCATCTTCAAAGATGAACTCTGAACCTTAACAGGTTACCTTTATAGGTCGATGAAATCTCTACACCACTGCACAACTCACTCGAGATGGTATTAGGTCTACAGTCTCGACAAATACACTTCCAACCTCAAACATTCAAACTCCAACCAATAGTAGTAATCGTGTTACACACACCACTACCTTAGATACTTTTATAACCTATATTGGAAAACCTGAACAGGTAACCCAACAGATAGGTAGAAATAATAAATATATATAGATATATATCAAAACTACAAATACGCTCTCTCAAGATAGACACCACTACAGAGCCTAGATATTCACTCAACCTAATGCTCTGATACCACTGTCACGACCCAACTTCCAAACTCCAGGAAGTCGCATCGCTAATAAGAAAGAAAGGGATAGAAAAGAGAAAGAAAGAGAAGAAGAAGAGACAACACATCAGAATCTAAATAGCAGAACAAATAAATTATATTAATAACATAAGTATTTACATAATATACAATACAAATCAGAGATACACAGCATACACATCACATATACTAAACAGTTATAAACACCTGTCTAGTATTTACAACTCAATACAAACACAACACAGAGAAAACACAGCGGAACTATATATCTATAACGCAGAAGCCTCCCGCTCCATTTGCTCCTCCATAATTCGTCAAAGCTCACCCGAATCCTAACCTGAATCCCTTGGCTACTCGTAAAAATTTGAGTACCCAAGAGTTTATGAAAAACAAAAATAAACTCCGGGTCAGACATGGGTCTGGTGTGAGTAACAGGTTAAAGTTGCTTAACTTTCAAAAACCTTTTGAAAAGAAAGGTATCACGTAAGACTTCCCACACATAAACATGGAAAAGTTTTTACCTTACGCTAATCAAAACATTTGATAGGAAATCCGGTGATATTATAATAGGTCTAGGGTTTTCAAATAAATATGAAATAGCCGAAATTGTTACATCTATTAAATTCCAGCGACTAGCCACAAAAGTGGGTAATGCAATCAAAACCGTTGGCACTTATTGGATTTTGGATTCCATACGATGGCAGGGCTACTGGGGTACCGCCCGTCACAGTACGTGGCCTAGATCACCGTACCGAGGAGTACTCCCACTCCCCTGCAACACAAGGCCGGACCCATTCCTTACTGAATAGTTTCGAACAAGACAACCCCGGCAGTTGTCGCGAATCAACCGCCCACACAGCCGAATAAAAAGGAACCTCTAGACAGGGATCAATCTTGCTCTCCAGTGGGAGCTACCCACGAAGCCTTGCTGCACCTCCCCTGTTTTAGCCATTCCCGATTGATGAGGCTTGAGGTTACGATTACCTTTATAGGACATATTACTTAGAATGCTCATCGTCTGCCTGACGATGTGCTGAAAGCATTCAATCCATACAAGTTCGTTCCGGGTTCGAACGAAACCGAAGGCACTATCTCGTTGCACTCATTATTGGAATCACCCTCAGAGTCAACGACCATAGCCCTTGCACTCTGATTCACCATCTCGAATCTATAAGCACTATTTCGTAAAACTCATTACGGAATCACCCACAGAGTTATACTGACGTATAGCCCTTACACCTCGAGTCTTCACTTGCTCCACTTGGATTAACGACCTAACGTTTAATTGGAATCGATGTGGTTTTCGGATTCCAAATATGGAAACCCGATCTCGGTCTCATCGAAATCCAAAGCGTGTCTTCTAGGTCCACGTTGTTTTAAAAAGTTTTAAAACAATTCAATTCTAATTATCCATATACATACAGATAGATAATTCATATCATCATAATAGATAATCATCAATATAATCATAAACACGTAATCATCACAAATTGATAATCTATATTATCATCATCCATAGATAACTCATATCATCATCACAATGCAACCAATGCATCCATAACACACAACACTATTTATCTCATGTTTGAGATTCAAATCATTCAGGGCAAACCATATCATCCATTCATAAGCATAGATCTATAATCACACAATCTATAATTAATTTAAAAAGAATTAAATTAATTACTTCTATCTTGAATTAATTTAAAGTGAATTAAATTAATTACCTATCTTTAATTAATTTAAAATGAATTAAACTAATTACTTCCTCATTTTAAATCTTGCTTACTTAACCATTAATTGATTACCAATCAATTAAATAATTATCCTCAAATTAATCACCTCAATTAATCACCCTTGATTAATTATTCTTTAATTATCTTTAATTAAGTTTACAAATTAATTATCCTTAACCAAAATTAGTAATTAACCTTTAATTACTTCATTAATTAATTAATTATAATTAATTACATTAGTCCTTAATTAATTACATTAATTAATTACTTCCTTAATCACTTATCATTGATTAATTAATCCTAATTAATTAATTAATGCTTAATTACATCATTAATAATATTAATTAATGATCCTTAATTAAATTTAAATTAATTAATTAATTACATTATGTAATTAACCTTAATTAAACCATAATTATTAATCATTCTTGACTAATTACATTTAGTAATTAACTACTCTCAATTACTTCTTAATTACTCCCAAATTAATTACATTTAATAATTTATTTATATTTATTAATCAATCTTGATTAATCTCATTAGTAATTAATTACTCTTAATTAATTACATCACTTAATTATTTCAAATAAAGTAATTAATAAATGCTTAAATTAATTACACAAAGTAATTAATTATTAATTACTTCATAAAGAAATTACCTTTAATTACACAAAGTAATTAATTCCCAAAACTCTTTACTACTTTAATTAATTACCTCTAGTAATTTGCTTAACTTAATTACTTCTCTAAGTAATTTTACTTCATTGATTACTTATCAATCAAATGATTATTCTAAATTAATTAAACTTAATTAATTAATTTAAATTAATCCAACTAATAAATTAATTACAATGAGTAATTAATATCTTTAATTATTTTTATAAAGTAATCATACTTAATTAAGTCCATAATTTATTATTTAAATTAATTAATCCAATTAATTATCAAAATTAATTACATTAGTTAATTAATAAATAATCACAAGTTAATGACCTTCATTAACTTATTAACAATTTCCTAATTACCTTTCTTAAGTAATTAGCTTAAATTAATTACTAATTTATTTAACCTTAATTAATTCATTTCAAATCTTTAATTAATTAAACAAATTAATTAATTTCATTATTTAAATTACCTTACTAATTTAATGAAACAAAGATCATTAATCTTAAATTTACTTTTAAAAATAAAACATTTCTCATTCATGATTACTTTATCATTAATAAAGTAACTTAAAACAATTTAACTTAAAATTGTTTCAAATTACATTTTAAATTTTAAATTTAAAAAGAAAATCAAACTTAACTTTAACAAAGTTTAAAAACATTTTAAAATCCTTTTAAAAACTTATGCTAAAAATTTCCTTATAAAAGAAATTTACACCCATATTAAATTTTAAGATTCAAATTATATTTAGAATATGTTTCAACAATTAAAGCTTTTTAAACATTTCAAAATTTAAAAAAAAAACTACTTTTATTTTCCAAAACATGATTCAAATCTGAATCATATTTTCCAGATTTAAACTTGTTCTTAAATCTTCTATTTTAATTCAATGCTTTATTTTAAATTCCAGATTTATTTAAACCCTTTTGTAAAATTGTTAAAACATTTTAAATTTTAAAGTTTGAATTAAATTTAAAAACTGGGATTCAAGCTAAGATTTTAAAAACCATACCTTTAAATTTAAGTTTTAAATTCTGTTTAAACTCTTGCATTCAGACCTTAAAACAATTTTTGAATTGAAAATACAGGTTTTCAAAAACCTGTAAACAGAAGAAAGAACACCCAAGTCCCCATTCCAAATGCTTCGAGTCCAAACTCACCTTACTCCGAGCAATCCACCTACCACTTCGGGTCAAGCATCAACTGACTCGAGAACAAACCAAAAACTAAACCATCAGAACAACAGTGCACCGTGCACATGCACGGTGCCGTTGGTCATCTTTGGCCAACTCCGGTGGCCTTCTCACAACGACCAGAACTCAATCATCACGCCAGGATTCCCAGATCATACTACAATTCTCCAAATCGAGTTTGAGACTTAAACCCCCAAACTTGGAAAATACAGGAACCACCACCATTCCAAACCTGGCAACGCTCCAATCACAAAGCTCCGATCATTAGTAGATCTGTAACTCCGGCCACGCCTTCGCTTATGACCAACCTTCCATCTCCCAAAACCTAGAGACACTCGATCCACTCTAGAAACAGTGATAGATCGAACTACCTATCTTAGATAAACTAGGGTTACAGAATAAATCTTATCACCGCTACCTCCTCGATGAAAAACATCACCATCTAGAATTTTTTCCACATCCCCTGATCACTGCTCTATCATCACCAAGAATCCCAAACACTTAAATCAACTCGATCACCAGAGTTTGCTAAAAACCCAATTTCTGTTCAAAAGAGTACTGCAATCCCAAATTCTAACTAAACAATATGATTTTAGTTTTAAAAATCATCTTTTTGTTTAAGTTTCCAGTTTATAATACTGTAGTTATAATTTTTAATGTTTGAGTTTCATCTTTATTTAACATAGTCTGAAGTTTTACAATTTACAGAGACATCACCTAACTTTATTTTACTTAAATAAATTTCTGAACTAACTATGTTATAATTTACACATTTGCTTCAGAACTTAATCCCTAACAAAATTTTAAACAAGAGCAAGAGGATTTATATTTTTTTTTTTAAAAGAATCTTGTTCTGGAACCAAAGTCAGAAGAAGTACAATCAAAAATATGCATGTATTAACATCCAAATTGCACAGAAATCCATCAATGTTCATTCACACAAACATATTTAACTCAGAAGGAAAAAAAAACATGCAACAATTTCACACTAAATCTTTAAGTTAGTAATGTTACTCACCTGGGATTTTTAAAGACAAAGCACAAATTTCTTGGAAAGCTTTTGTTTTGAATTTAAAAACCAGTGTGCTTTGCTGTGAAAACTTGTATGCAAGCTTGAAGGCCATTTGAACTATGAACTAGTTGTTAGCACTTGCATGCAGGCAACATATGCTTTGCTTTTGAATTAAACTTGAATTGCTTCTACTTCTTTGAATTTCAGATTGAAAGATTCATACAAATTTTCATTATGCTTTTTGAAATGAATTTCAGGTGCAGGCTGTTTCTTTTGCATTTGGAAAGGTTTAACAGAGGACTGCAGATTTTGGTTTTTTTTAAGAAAACAATTTCCAGATCTTTGAAATTAAACTTGAATCACATATTCCAGTTTCAAATAATGCAGAGGCTTCCATTTTGCTTTTGAATGAATTTTTTAGTGCAGGCTTTGATTTTGAAAAAGAAATATAAGATATTGATTTGATTATAGTTTTGATTTCAGGTTTGAGAGTTTTCTGAAACAAATTTGTTTCAGCTGAGAAATTTTTCTTATCTTAGAAAAAAATGAACATTAGAAAAATGAGAGTGAAGAAAAACATGTTTTATATAAGTGTATAAATGATTTATTAAAAATATAAAAATAAAAGACACTTGTTAAAATCTTCGACACTTGTCAAATTAAGTAGTTTAATTGTTTACACTTGTCTCATTAATTGATTAAAATGTTAACATTTGTTTTATACTTATGTTAGTTATTATTTTTAATTTAAAGATAAATAAAAATCCTCTTTTCTTTATTAAATACATATATAGTAGTTTCATTAATAAATGTATATGTATTTCTTTTTAATGAAGTAAAACAATTTATAAAACATGAAAGCTCACTTACAAAATTTAAATATGGTTATTCATATATGTTTATTCATTTGAATTTCAAAATGAATTCAAATTCAAATGCTAGTTATAAATTTTAAAAATCCAATTTAAACTAGTTTATATTAACATATTTTTAATTTTTAAAATAACAATATTGTCTTTTTAAAACATATCTATATTTATACATTCATTATTACTAGAAAATAACATATTTATTAATTTTAAATCATTTATAAAAGAAATCATAAATTACATATCTTATTTATCTTAATTAAAAGAATTAATGTTTAATATATAAAGAGTATCTTAAATTTTCATATAATTCCAAATTATAATTATTAAGCTATATTTAAAACAAATAAAATAAACTTTTATTTTATCTTATTAAAATTTAAACTATATTTAAAATACAATATACAATTTAAAACAATTTCTTTAAGTATTTAAACAATTAGTTATTTATTAAATTAAATAAAAATCTTCAAATTATCAAATGAATATTAGAATTTTAAAAACAAGATTTTATTTGTTAATTTAACTTCAGCCTCAAAACTTATCTATTCACAATATATATATATATATATATATATATATATATATATATATATATATATGTATGTATACATACATTATAAATAGGAAAACAATTTATTAGTTTTTAAAAGATAAGATTTACCAATTAAACATCTATTTAATTGGATTATTAAATCAAGTAAATTTTTATTAAAATTTTATCAAATCAGTTTAATTTTAAATATAGATTATTAAATTGATATTGCTAAAATTTCCGGGATATCACAGAAGGTGAGCAATCACTCACGATTAACATTCTTATATTTATTTTGATTTCATTTGAAATGACAATTGAAATATGCTACTAAATTGAACTTTTAATTAGTTATTTGTTTTATATGATATGCTATTATCTGTAATTATTCACTTGTGATATATGACACCATATCCTATTGTTTATACTTATTTAATTGATCATTGATAATATGTGCATGTTGTTGTTTATTATATTATTATCATATCTGTTCTCACTCTGCAAGTTATCTGTTAATATAGAATTCCCTATGGGTTGAAATGATACATACCCATACGATCTTATAGAATAAAGGAAGATAGTTACGGGTTGAAATAATAAACCTAATCGATTTTCATTAATTTTGAAATTTTGCGATTGCGGGTTGAAATGATATATACCCGTAAATATTTAAATTGTGGATTGAAATGATAAATATCTGTATCACTTGACCGTAGGATAGAAAATTATACGCGGACATCATTGGTCTATGTTTTGAAAATTGATTTCCAAAGCTTTGAAAGGAAATATATGGTTTTAATAAATATTTTGTATATGTCTAAATCTTAGATTTTTAAATTTTATGTTTTGTAAATTTTAATTTTTAAGTTAGTTTTGAAAATATAAATTTTAAAGACATTCTTATAATTTTATTATCTTAAAAAAATATAAATAAGATTTAATACTAATGCATTTAATAATAAGATTTAATTTAATAAAAATTTAATTTAATTAGTCTACAATATGTTTAAGTATTTATTTAAATTTATATTAATATTTTAAAATAGATTTATAACTTTAATAATAAAGGTTGGGAAGATAAATTAATACTGAGTTGGAATTTAAATTGGTTAATAATTGAATTTAAGAAAGAATTGATTTAAACTTATTAATTTTGAGATTTTCAAAAGATCTGATTATAACTTGATTTGATAAAAAGTGATTAAATGAATATGCTCAATTTCAAATAAAATTGTGATTGAATGTTTAATATTGATTTAGATATATAAATTGGATTTAAATAAATTGTTATAAAAACGGTTAAAGGAATAATTTCCAGTTTGAATAGATTTAAAGTTAAATGTTGAAATATAAATGAAATTTTATTGTAAATGTTTAAATATATAAACTTTAATCTTTGAACTTTAATATTTGAAATGGTTAAACTAGAATTGATTTAAACTAAATTTTGAAATTCAAAATGATTTTAATCGATTTGTGAAATTAGAGGAAACTATTTTCATTATACAAAGTATTTTAATATACATAAATTACATTTTAACATATAAATTATTTTAATATATAAACTATTTTAATCTATAACTATTTTAACGTATATTATTTTCAATATCTAAAAGTGTTATGATTTCAAAAGTGTTATGATTTTAAAGTGTTATGATTTCGAAAATGCTATGGTTTGAAAGTGTTATAATTTTTGAAAGTGTTACGACTCTGGAAATGAAATATTATTTAAAGTGAATGTGATATTGATTTGATATGGTTTGAAATGAATATGATATTTTGATATGAAGTACAAACCATTTGAAATGAAATAATCACGGTGTGAAATAAACGTTTGGTTGTTAAAGAGACCGAGATCGAATATTGTTATACTCTCTGCCAATACGGAAAACCATTTTAACAACTGTGTACGTGGTGGAGATTCCAGAATGAAGTAGGATTGTTTGGCTATGATTCTATATGGTATTTACGTAGCCCTGACTTCCGTGAGTCAGCTTGATGTGGCTAAAACAGGAGCCATGCCGGCCAAGTGAGGTCATTCCTCTGATCGGACATATTTCTTCGATACCATTCTGTTGATTTTGTGATTTTATTGGGAGTATCTTTTATTTGGGAATGTGTCATGCGGTGGGCGGTAGTAGCTGCTATGCCTTACCATAATTCCAGACCCGTAAACAGTTATCTACCCTGGCATTGCCTCGCGTGCCGTGTCACATGCCCTATCGTGCCTTCTACGAGTTTGTTTTATGTCGTACCTATGGAGTGCTCCTTGATAGCCCACTTGCGAATGGAGTTTATAGTATATGTATGGACTACGACATTATATAAAATGTGTTAAAGGGGATATGGGTAACACCTTAGTGCTATTTTAATAGTTTACTTTACTATAGACATATTATAATAGTGTATATTACTACATAGTAGATAGTTCCACGGATCCTTAGAGGATGGAAATCTCAAGCACCATTTAAGTTACTTGTATTTTAGTTGACATTTCACTTGAGTTGAATTTATTAATATAAGAATGTTAATCCTGACTCGAGTGGTTTGTGTTTTACTTTACGCTCGGGTTAGACTGAGTATCGTAGCATTTGAGACTCATCATTCGAGTTTGGAGCTTCGCTTGGAGATCCATCTATATCAATTCAGCTTTCAGCTATCCAATTGTTTTGTCCTGACTTTTCATCTGTTTGTATTCGAAACTATATTGTATTTGAGATGTCTGTTGTATTTTATTTCAAACTCTGATGTTTATATAGTAGCTTCATGAACTACTATTTACTCTATTCCACTGATTATTGTTGTAATACTCTGTATCTGTGATTCTGTGATTGATTCATTTACTGTGTATGTCGAGTTCTGCCAAATAAAAAATTAACAATCTATTATTTTAAGCAATTCAAGTCCGACATGTGCGGATGCGAATGGCACGAAATACCGGGTCGTTACACGCATGCTCTAGACCTACCTCACTTCTACCATCTTTCCATGACCACTGTGCTTCGTTTTCCACCTTCACATATTTACTCAGCCTGGTCACCCCATCCTCCTACGCCAATTCCCACTTCACGTGTAGAAGCTACTGCCGCACCTGCAAGCCCGCAAATGCCTGTTCACCCTCCATAGCTTGCAACTATCCCACCACCAAACCCATCTGCTCCTTTTTGCCTCTAACTGTTCCCTCCTTCATCGCAATCCCACCTTCTTCGACCTTTCAGCCACAACCAAAACCATAGCCCTTCGTTGCGAACACTGCCGCTAGTCTCCACCTCACCTAAACTGCTCCGCCCATATAACAACCTACCCTTGTGCTTCCCTGATAACTCGATCCGGGCAGCCTTGCACTGATCAGTCCCTCCTTGTCCACCATAGGAGCCACCTTACTCTCTTTATATAATATATGTTTATGTTTATATTAATGTTAATATTTTGAACGGTATGTATATATATAATATGTTCATTTATTTTAAATTCATGATTTTTAAACATATATAAATATTATGTATACATGTAAACTATGAAATTTATTAAATATTTATTTGTAATTATTGATTTTAAAAATTAATGATAAATTGATATTTTGTTTTTACATATGTGTTATTAAATATCAATTTTTAAAATATAATATGAAGATTTTTATTTTAAATATGTACTTTAAACTAAATATTGATTTCAAATTATAATATATAATGATTTTATTTTGAAAATGTATTTTAAATTTGAATATTGATTTTAAGAGAGAAAAAAGGGACATATATCTTTGATTTTCATCGAATCCAGTTCATCATGCTTTACTTTCGGTTTCACCACTGTCCAGAATCGATCGCAGTAGTTAGTTGCTTTGATTTGTCGCTTATCCTATTTTCTAGCCTCGAAAGGTGAACGATCACTCATGATTAATATTCTTGTATTTAGTAAACTTAATTCACATGAAATGACGATTGAAATATCTTTTTAAAATTGAATTTGTTTGTAATATGATATTATTTGCATTTGTTCACCTCTTATAATTGACATTATTGACACCAAAACCTGTTAGTATGTGTACATCATATTTAGTTTGACAATTGTGATCATATTTTCCACTGATATGCTATGTTATTTTATATCGTTACTTTATTTGTTCTCCCTATGGGTTGAAATGATATATAACCAAACGATATTTTAGAATAGCGAAAAATTGTTATCGGTTCAAATGATAAACCCAAGCGTTTTTTATTGATTTTGAAATTTTGGGATTGCGATTGAAATGATATATAACCGTAAATATTAAATTATTGCAAATTGAAATGATAGATATCCGTATCACTTGACCATCGGATAGAAAATTATATACGGACACCGTTGGTCTATTTTAAATGATTTTCAAAATTTTGAAAATATAAACATGTGTTTTAAATAAATATTGGGTTATAAATAAAATCTACAGATATTATTTTAAAATATATGTAAAAATTAGATTTTTAAATTATATTCGAAAATTTTAAATTTATAAGTTAAGATTTGAAAAATATAAATTTTAGGATTTTACTCATAATTTTATTATTTTTAAATATGTATATATATAATAAGATTTAATATAAATTTAAAGTTAATAATAAGATTAGATTTAACATAAATTTAATAGATTGATATTCTGAAAACAGATTTTTGTAATTACTTTAATAAATAAAGGTTGGAAAGATAAATTAAAGCCGACTTGATATTTAAATTGGTTAATAATTGAATTTAAATAAGAATTGATTTATAATTTAATGGAATTTAAATAAGAATTGATTTGTAATTTAATTTTAATAAAAATTGATTTGAAACTTCTTAATTTTAAAATTTCAAAAGGTATGATTTTATAACTTGATTTAATTAAAGATGATTAAATGAATATTTTCAAATTTAAATAAAATAGAATATTTAATTTAAATTTGTAATTTGAGATTTTATTTAAATGCTTATAAAAACGTGATTAGGGGAATATTTTAGAAATAAATATAATTCAAATTGAATATCTAATTTTGATTTAAATTTGAATTTGTGATATTATTTAAATGTTTATAGAATGTGATTAAGTGAATATTTCATACTTAAATAAATTGAAGTTAGATATTTAGTATTTTAATTTTGATTTAAAATTGTAATCTGGGATTTTATTTAAATGGTTATTAAAGATGATTTAAGTGAATATATCAAAATTAAATTAAAATTTATGTTGTATTTGAAATATAATTGAAATTTATCAAATTGAGTTGTCGTAAATATATGGATATTTGAACTTCGAAACCTATTGAAGTTGAAATGGTTTAAATTTGTAACTCAAATCTATATTTGAAATCAATATAAATAAAATGCTTTAATGAGAATTCGAACTGAAGCTTTAACCTTTTAATTGGAGTTGCGAAGTAAGATTGATTTCAATTGAATTTTTGAACTAAAGTTAATTTAATTGATTTGTAGAATTAGAAGGAAAAATTCTAATTTGAAACTATTTTCAATATAAACTCTTTTAAAAATACACAAACCATTTTTAATATATAAACTATTTTAATCTATAAACCATTCTTAAATATATAAACTATTTTTAACTCAAAACTACATATAAACTATTTTCAATATTTAGACTGTTTAAGTTGGAATTGTATGATTTAGATTTAATGGATTTAAATGCAAATATTTTGACATGATGGTTTAAACTATTTGTGGATATGATTTAGGAAAGGAATAATTATTTCGAAAGTGATATGATTTTGAAAGTAAATACGATTTCGAAAGTGATATGATTTTTTAAATGAATATAATATTTTGATATGAAGTATAAACTGTTTAAATAAATAAATAAAAAATGACCATGGTGTAAAATAAGCATTTGGTTGTTAAAGAGACTGAGATCAGATATTGTCATACTCCCTGCCAATATCGAAAACCATTTTAACAACTATATATGTGGTGGAGATTCTACAATGAAGTAGGATGGTTTAGCGAACGTCTGTATGAGGTATGAACGCAGCCCTGTCTCCTGTGAGTCCGCTTGATGTGGCTAAAATAGGAGCTATATCGGGCCAAGTGAGGTCACACCTCTAATAGAGCATGCTTCTTGGACACCATTCTATTACTTTGTGATTTGATTGGCTGCACCTTTGATTTGGGAGTGTGTCTCGAGGTAGGTGGTAGTAGCTGCTATGCATTACCACCAGTTCGGGAGCGCCAACGGTAGAATCCTACCCTGGCATTGCCTCGTGTGCCTTGCGACATACCTTATCGCGCCTTCTACAAGTTTGGTTTGTGTCGTACCTATGGAGTGCTCCTTGATAGCCCACCGGTTTGGTGTAGTTTACAGTACTGTATAGACTACGACATTTATATAAAATGTGTTAAGGGGGATATGGTTAATGCCTTAACGCTATTTTAATATTTTACTTTACTATAGACATTATCTATGTAGCGTATTGTACCGTGCATGTTTAGTTTAAGGGATCCTCAAAGGACGGGAATCCCAAACATCTTTAAGTTATATTGCATTTCACTTGAGTTGATTTACTAGCATAAGAATGTTAATCTTGACTCGAGTGTTTTGTGTCTTGCTTTATGCTCGGGTCAGACTGAGTGTCACAACTTTTGAGACTCACCGTTGGAACTTGGAGCTTCGCTTGGAGATCAATCTTTTCCAGTTATTTCCAATTGTTCATGTTCAAACTTGATAGTTGCCTTTGTATCAGTGGCTACTATGTATTTGAGATATCTGTTGTATTTTTTTAAAACTTTATTGTTGTGTAGTAGCTTCATGAACTACTATTTATCTTTTCCGTTGCTTATTATTGTATTTAATTTGTATCTGAGATTCCATGATTGATTTATTTACCGTGTATGATAAATTTGCCAAAGATAAATTAACAATATGTTGTTTTGAGAAATTCAAGTCTGATATGTGTGGACGATTATCGATTTGAATGGTTCGAAATGCCAGGTCGTTGCATATTATTTCCTTTTAACAAATAAGTCACCAAGAGTCAACCTAAGTTAAAAGGCGGTGTAAGCTCCTTTTTGCTAAATGTCAAATATACATTCAAATTTTACTACGAGTATTCCAATTAATAAAGTGATTTAACCCTTATTAAAACCCATGGAAATAATTTAACTACCCTTTTCAAGTTACAAACTTTATAAATTAATTTCAAAAGATAACCTTTGATCTGAACAACATTATAAGGAGATTAAAAAAGCTACCAAAGCAAATGTTATAAAGAACCTCCTTATTAAATTAACGAACATTTACTAATGATTTTCAAAGTCTATTTATTTAAAATAACTTACATGTAATTATCTCAAACTAGGCTTTTAAAAGATTTCTTTTAAGGCAAAATATTATTCCTTTTTATTCCATTATGAAAGTAAGTAATACATCGAAAGTTATTTCTAAAATCAATTTATGACTCTTTATATAATTTAAACAACGCTAATTATTTATAACTACCTCTTTATAGATTTAAAACAACATTTATTCTCCTGAGGGATAATAAATCGATTTAAAATACTTTTATAAATTTAATACAACCTTGCTTTTCGTGATAGATAATTAATCAAATTATAATTTCTATTATAAATTTAAAATGACATTAATTATTTCAAAAGATTTAATCAAATATATAACTCTTTTATAAATTTAAAACAACATTAATTAACCTAAATGATAATTGAGCAAATGTAAAACTCCCTTTATAAATTTATACAATAATTCATGTAAATTAACTCAATTGCCAAAATTGGCATATTTACAAATATTTTTGTAAACAAATTCTTTTACGAAAAATCATCCTTCAAACAACTTCATTAAATCTAAATTCAAATAAAAGATAGTTTTAAATATCATTTCAATAAAACATTTCAATCAATATTTTATAAACCATACTATATAAAATCACACTTTATATAAATCAACTCAAATTCCTTTATTGGAATATATAAAAATATATTTGTAAAAATTTCCTTTTGTGAAAAATCATCCTTCAAAAAAATTCATTAAATTTAAGTTCAAACTTTAAATGTTTAATTAATATAACTAATTATAGTACTGTAACAAACCAATATTATTGCTAAATATTTTTTGTCAAATTGTGAAATAAATTACAAGGTGTTAGCCTACAATTGTTTCTACCTAACCCATGCCAATTAAAATTGGTAATTTCTCATAAATTGGTCGAGCATGATTCAAACAATCAATAATTAATAATAAACACATTTTTATCAACAACTGTAAATGGACAATAACACATAAATCAAAATTAAGTGGCATATATACTGAATATCTAGAATTAATATAATAAAAGAACGACGATTTATTCTACTCAACAGATGTCCATAATAATCTATTCAATTTAACCACGTAAATTGTAATTAAATTATATCACCGTTAGTTTATCACTAAATTATACTTCGTTAAATGTGTCAAATAATTATACTAATGTGTTGCACTCATCAATACGAATCTTATATCGGAGACCGTGGCTTAAACGGACTTCATTTGAAGAAGTTAAACCTTTTAAAATTATACTTTTTAATCACTAAAATCAAAATGACTACATTAGTTAGACAATCTCACACAAAAATCAAAGAAAGCCCATACCCTTACACGGCCAAAACCCGACGATGCCACTTCTTCCCAGCAACACGTAACAGCCATCAACTTCCTTCAAGCGTTCACACCATTCCACCTTCGTTACAACCATGCAAACATCCAAGAAAACACCACCATTTGCATGCACACTATACCTAACACACACATAGCCATACTCATACACATATAAATGGGCCAAGGCCTAAACCCGCAAGCTTCTTCTCTTCCTACCTACCTGCAAACGCAAGATAGAGCCTCTTTCCTCTTCTTCATATATATACCTGCTCATGATTGAAGACTCACGGCCTTGAACACACATGTAAGCTACCCTCTCAAACTCTTCATTCATCACACATGCAAATATCTCTCTCATAAAGCACATACACTAATAGCCATGCATACACACACCTAACACACACAACCACATATAAGAACACACACACTTGAATCCTATGCAATACAACACCTCCACTCATACAACAAGCTACATTTGTAGAGAAAGAAAGGAACAAATAGGAAGAAAGCTTGTTGTGTTAAGTTTCGTGCAAGAAAAGAAAATGGAATACATAGTAAATGAAAAATGTAATGAAATGTGTCAAAGCTTTCACACATGCCTCACAATGTTCATGCAGAGAAAAATGAAATTTTATTTTCCAAAGAAGTGAAAATGTCCCCTAAAATATATGTCTCTCTATACCTATATATAAAAACAAATACTTAATGGCTAAGGAAATCATGGACCATTCATTAAATGCAAACCATCCCATCACTCAAGTGCAAGGACAAGCCAAAATATGTGTGTAAAGATTGTGCTGTTGATCAGATTTTATTTAAAAGTTTTGGAGTACGACATAACTTGATAACCCGTTTGCGCATGAACCGCGAATGATAGAAATAAAAATACGATCATACACAATAATGTGACACGATCCAAAAAAAATAGACCGGTTATCTAAATCAGTGAAGTTTCAAAAATGTCAACGTTTGCCGTAAAATATGTTAAACGAAAATTTAACTATTTCCAAATTAAAAATTATGGAAAATCTTACAAATTAAATTAAAAATACGTTATTACAAACAATTATTTGAAACATATATTTTATTATACTAAATCCAAATCTGAATATTTAAATAAATTAAAATGCAAATTCGAAGACTAAAAAATATGGGTTGTTACAACTAGAGAACCGTTTACAAAAACTACGTGCGTTTTATGAAGAAGTATTCAGACTCGAACTTCATAAGTAATACCGAGTATAATATATCAACATTAAATTCATGTTCAAACCTTATTAGATGCTTTAAGTTGGAAATGTTCCCAAATGAAAGGTTGTGGCTAATTCAACAAAGATGTTAAGTATATTGCCTTGAATTATGCCATAATAAAAACAATATATAAATAGGCAATATAACTGAGCTAGGAGCGATTCCAAGTGTTGATAATATTATGTCATCATTATGTGATAGCAATGTCATGATAAGAGCTCCATGGAGGTCAAGATACATACACTAAATAGTTCCAAATGATAGATGTAGTTTATCATTATCGAAGAGAGTTAATTAACATAGTAGATAATTAAAACAACATAGTCGATACTTTCACAAAATGACTGGCTCGATCAATTCTCATCAAATAGATCAAAGGGATAGAATTAGGGGGTCCCCTAGAGGCAACCCTGCAATTTACTCTAAACTATTGACTTTGTAATAAAATCTCGTTCAAAACAAAATGTGTTTTTACTTTTTATTATATAATTGATATAGTTTATTATATTAATTATTTATTTAATTTAATCATATTTAATAGAAAATTCATAAAAGGTATGCTTTGTGATAGTGTTAATAGTACGTTGTAATCATGAGCAATTTTTCTTAATATAATAAACATATCAATTTAAATATTCATAGTCAAGATGTATGGAGATGAGATATCAATACATCTTGAGACTAGAATATGTAATGCTCTTCAAATATTAGGCAGTGTATTACCCATGACTGTTGGGGGCACTAAGGGATTATGTACTGGTAGTTATGGGATAACTATAGAATGAATCACTTGATAATTCTCTGTTGGTTAATATAACTAAGGTCAAATAGACAATCTCAAAGTGATGATGTTACACAATTCTATTGACTTTACAATATCATGGAACTTCAATGTAGACATTCCACTTTGATTATAGTTAATGTGACGCCCCACCTCTATACCCACGCTAGCAAAGAGTATTAATAGATAATACCATCTGCTAACACGGAGAATAAGGCTGGATAGGAGCGACCGTCTATAGTCTTGCTTTAACTATCTATTAAATACGTCAACAATAATCACACCAAACCGATCGACATATCCAATGAATACTTAAAACAAGACCATGGGTGGATGGAGGATCTATCAGAACAGAATATAACAACTCAAATGTAGGAAACATCACAGAATAGTTGTAACGTCCCGCCTTTTCGCACACTTTAAAACGACATACGTGCCGATTCAAAGCATACGCAAGGGCGGATTGTTATGGGGTAAATAAGAAAAACAGAGAAGAAATAAAACAAAATAGAATCTCACAGCGGAAGGATAAAATATAATAATAAATATACAATTCATAATCGGTTACAAAACAGTTGATTCTTCTTTATACAATAAATATCAGAGTTACACATACCAATACAACAATGCAGCGGAATAGAAGGAGTGTGTAGTGCAATACTATATATATAAAATAATACTGAATCTTCGTCTTCGTCCTCCAAAGCTAAAACCTGCTATCCTGAAATGCTCGGACTGACCCGAGCGAATTTGAAAGACAAAACACTCGAGTCAGACTAGAATATCTTATGTGAGTTAAATAAACAGAAATAACTATGAGTACAGTAACTCAAGAGATGTTCGGGATTTACATCTCCTAAGGATCCGTTAAACTATTTACTATGTAGTATATTGCGCTATTATAATAGTGTCTATTTATAAAATAAACTTACTTTTTAATAGCGTTAAGGGGTTACCCATATAGCCCTTAACACGTAATAGTCCCAGTAGTCCATCCAATATCATAGTCCCTCCTGATCGGGAAGCCACTAGAGGATACCACACGGGCTACGGGAGAAAACCAAACTCGTACAAGGCGCGATAGGGTAGGTGACACGGCACAACTAGGCAATGCCAGGGTATATATACCAATTGCTATCCAGGCTGATGGTAACGCGCAGCGCGCAGCTGCCGCCCACCTCGAACTAACTCCCCCAAAAATCAAAATATAGAAGTGGCCACTGAATCAATCCAAGTCAAAGTATAATATCGAAGAGGAGCGTCCGATCAGAGGAATGACCTCATTGGCCTGAGAATCGCTCCTGTTTTAGCCACCTTATGCCAACTCACGGGAGTTGGGTCCACGTATTTACCTTACAGGAAACGTCGCCACCACCTACTTCATTCTAGGAACTCCACCGCGTACACGGTTAGTCAAAGTGGTTTTCGGTATCGACAGAGAGTATGTCCATATCCGATCCCGGTCTCTTTGCCAACCAATCGTTATTATAACACCGCGGTCATTTAAAAATTGTTTATACTTTAAAACCAGAATATAATCCATTTCAAAACCATAATATTACGATATCATTCCAAAACCCAAAACCATATTTTACCACTTATTCCAATTATAATTCCTTTCCAAAAATTAAAAGGCTTTAGCTTCATAATATCTGAAAATCGAATATTTTCAAAGCTTAATATTTTTGGAAATCCATAATTTCAAACCATAACTTTTAAACTCAAATGGTTTGGATATTCAACGGTATGCGAATTAAAAAGGTTTAACTTTACTGTTGCTTTATAAAGAAATAAATTACACGGCTTTCCAAATATTTCTTCTTTTAAAGTTAAACCAAAATCCAAAATATTACCTCAAGTCCCAAAACCATTTCAATTTTATATATATTTATATCCATTTTTGAGCATTAATATTTCAACTAAAGTTGGATTTTTATCCTTTCAAAATCAATATTCTATTAATTAATCTTGACCATTCACATAAAATCCATAATTAATAAAACTTCAATTTCTAGTAAAATATATATATAAATTTTCCAATTCAAATTTTTATTAGAATATCCATTTCTATTTATTTTGGGAAAATCCAATTTCAAATATCATATCTTAAAATTTCCAACTTTACATTTAAACATAGGATATAAATTTACCAACTCCATTTTCTAAATTTCTTCCATTTCAATAAAGAAATTTATCCACCTTTTAAATTCCTAAATTTTAACTTCATAGGTATATAAATATGGAATAAAATATTTATACAATATAAAATTTAAGATTTATAAACCGTATTCAATCCAAACCATAGAAATCACATTAAAATAGTTATATATAGACCGCGGTGCCTGTATATAATTTTCTATCCTATGGTCAAGTGATACGGATATTTATCATTTCAATCCGCAATTTAAAAATAAAACTTTGCGGTTTTATCATTTCAAACCACAATCCCGAAAATGTAAAATGCATGCTAACTGGCAGTTAATGATATCCACATAAATCATCCATTCAACAACACATCCATCACCCAATTTCAACCATCAATCAATATCAATCACTATCAACCCATATCAATCAATAACAATATTAGTTCGATAATATGCAACGGGTAATAACTGTCAGTTTATTCAAATTAAATTTCAACTATTAATCTAACCATTTATATTTAGAGATAATTTATATAACTGTTAACTAGCATTTCATATGCAAACAAAATTCCTAACAGCAAATTAATACGCAATTAATCAATTTGATTAACAGCTAAATTCAATAAATGCAATTCAACAGATATGGATGAAATAACATGCCAAAAGCTCATAAATAAATTTCTATTCATTTCTAAAATTTATTTAACAAACATAAAAGCTTCTAGTAATTGTGAGTGGGTTAAAACACTCACCTTTGGGATTTAAATCGAATTTAAACCCGATTTAAACCCAAAAATTCGCCCGTCTCAGAATTCATCCAAACAGCGTCATCAGATCCGGAATTTAAATACGATCCTAACAAAAAAAACCGTTCGTAAAACGGGTATCGTATGAAAAAGTTATTTGATTTTATCGAGTTGAAATTCAAATATAAATTAATAAATATGAACCCACTTTTACCTCAACTCACACCCGCATGTCACGCGCGTACCATCTTCACGCGCTATCACACAGACACGCAGTCAACTCCCCCACTCAAACCCTACCGGCCGCCAGACATATCCACCTTCATCCAAATTTTTCGCCAACGCACGAGCTCCAACACCAAGATCAGACAGCACCTCCTCCACGTGTACCTCGGGGCGCACCTTCTGGTGGTCGTGCGACCTGCTCTGGTGCCCCCAAACGGTCCGCCTCCATAACCCTAAAAGCCCTAATCACCGCTGAACTAGACCCCTTCCAAGTCGACTAAACCGTTGGATGCCCATAGCTCGACGAGCTTAACAATCCCTTACCTTCCGATTGAACTTATGACGAAGATCCACCGTTAAATTCAACGATCTCCTATGGATGGCCGAAAATAAAAGCTTGAATCCTGGAAAAACGGCGACTCAGATCGACAAACGAATTTCACCACTGAATTGCGCTCATCGAGAGCATCAATATATATTTTTTCTAGAATTTTCTGAAATTTTTGAGTTTTGACTTTTGATTTTTGAACTGGATAGATCTAGGTTTTGCAACCATTGGAGAGGAGAAAGAGATGAAGAAAATGTACGTATATTCAATTGACAGAAGAAAAGAGGCTAGGGTTTATGATCGCATATATATAGACAAATAGAAGAAGGCTAGGTGGGTACGGATAACGAACGTGCTAAACGGTAGTTGGCCCAAAAAGCCCGTTCTGACCCCGGAACCGAATCTGTTAAAACTATATATCCAAATAGGTGTTTTAAAATATTCTGAACGCAATGGAAAAAGTTTCACGACCAAATTCGATCGTATGAAGAAGTTATGCTGAAAACAAGATTTCCAAATTGATTTCAAATTGATTTTAATAAAATTGATTTCAAGGCGTTTCGTGTCCGTACGATCAAACGACAAGTCCGATCGATACGAAAATTGAAACCCTATAATAATTCACCGATACGGATCCGATGAAACTAGTTTCGTCGAAATCCGAGTCCGTGACAAAAATGGCTATTTTTAATGTTTATTAAATCAATTAAATAAATCAAAAATCTAATTTTTATATTTCAACTTCTAATATTTACCAAATTTCATTACTTATATAATCCAATCAGTTCTAGATGATTTAGCAATCTTGGATGTGAATTAAGAATCTATAAATATCTCAATTTGCATTGTAAATTTCTGCATTTCTTATTACTTGGGAAATATAAATTTTTATTCAAAAATCCAATTATTTAATCTTATACTTTTATACTCTCATCTTAAATCAAATTAAATAAATAACTTGATTTCCATTTCAATTCATTTGATTGCAATTCCCTTTTTTTTTACCATGGATTAAATTCCAAAATATAAATAAACTTTATCTCCATTTATTCGCCTTAATTTTTTTAAGGAAATCCTAAATTAATATCTATTGCAATGATTTCAAATATCATTCCCTCATTTTCCTTAATTATCATAAATTCAAATCTTAATGAATACAACATTATAAATTTGATTAATTTATTAAATACACTCAAATGTTTACAATTTCGTTTTAAATCCAATAACGTAATAATTTACGTTTAATTCCATTTTATATGTATTAAATACCATTTGTTGGATTTAATATTCAAATTATAAATAAAATCTTGCTTTCTAAAGTTGTATCAACCATGGTCCAACTAAATTTGAATTAGCTTTAACTTTAATTTATGGACTTAACTATTACAACAAATCCAAATAAATAAATAAGGTTTGATTCCTATATTAACTTCTTTTTGTCAATTAACTTTTTATGGTGAATATGAAATTCAATGTAAAATTGACACCTTTATATCCACTTGATTTCACCATTTCATCTTATTATTATTAAATCCGTTATAGCCGAATGCATGAATTTAACATACATAAATATTTTCAAACTCAACTTAAATCTCACTTAACTTAATAATAAACGTTTTAATTTCCTTAATTGCAAAAATCCAATTACCTTCATTCCTTTACTCTCATAGATAAAATCTTGTTTTAAAACTTTACTATAACCCATAGTCTCATTGTATTAGGAATTTACACTACATGTAAAGTAAATTTTTATCAGTAAAGATCTTACACACTATGTCCCATAAGTTTAGATTTCACAAATTTAGCTATTGCGTTAATTATAATTTAAGTAGCACAAATGTTCATATACCTTGAAATCATTCTCAATTTCCCAACTCAATTAATTATGCCTTACAATGTGTTTCAAATATAAAGGTATTTTATACTAATAGTTATCATACTCAAAATTATACGTTTATAACTAATTTCTACATTTGCATAATTGTATTAAGTTAGAATGTTTATTGAGGTTTACGCATTTCCAAATTTTGTACTGATTCCACCCAATTATTACTCACAGAACGTTAAATTATTAAATGACCAATTATTATAATTTAATTCCCTTAATTGAGTCAGATGCTTATTATTATATATTTTCCATTCTTACCATTCCTTCCCATTATAAATTCATTTACGTATTTACACATTTCTATCTTTCAATTATTAATAACCAAACTGATTACAAACACTGTTTCTATCAATTTCATAAATTGGTTCAGATCTATACTCCTTTTCCATATAATTAAAGTTTATGTTTCTATTAGACCCCTTTTTCTTCTTTCTACAGACATTAAATTATTACTATCTACACTAATTACATTCGTATATTGATGAATACCATCCAAGTAAATATTTATACTAACATTCACAATTTCAACATTTATTTGTTTCTTAAAATTTTACTTTAAATCAAGTTGAGAAAATTTACATTATCCACATCTATTATCATAAAATCTTATAGTTACACTAAATTGCAACTACTGTACCAAATCTCTACCTTTATACTTAACCAAATTAGAAATTATATAAATTTGATTTATTAAATATTATAAATTTAGCGGGTCGTTACACTCTCCCCCACTCAAAACTTTTCGTCCCCGAAAAGGAAAGAAGGAAGGAGGAAGAATAAACAGTATATCTTATTTCAAATATTAACTTATAACAATATTTTACTGGATTAATTTCTTTTAATGAAATACACTTGTTTTATAATTATTATATCCTTTAGTACTTGAATTATTAAAGTTGGAAAAGTAATTTCACAAAATTCTAAGTCCAAAATTTATGAAAATTTTTGGCAGAGTCTCCTTTGTACGGAGGGACTCTGGAAAAAATATAATATCCAAATATACAAATATATTACACATATTACCCAAATAAAATATCCAACACGGGAAAATATATAAAACAGCGCTTTAAACATAATCCGAAAACGTACCTATTTGTCGGGCAATACGCTTATATTTTTATGAAACCAAAGCAGTAGCAGTGGCTTCCATCACCTGTATACACTTTATAATCTAAAAGGTTAAGTATTTATTTTACAGTGAAATGTTTGGGTAGGTTTAATCATTCATACTCACTCAAATGCAACAACCATAAATTTTTACAAACAGCACACATCACAAACAAATAATCATTCACTCAGCCAACAATCAGTTGTTCGGGTTCAAATTCTGAAGTTGTACGAATGAAGAATAACTATCAAGTATATCCGTTGCTCAACAGCCTTAGATGGAACAAAGATAGATTATTTGTTAATCCAACAACTCCAAAATTCCTTACCCAACAACCATACATCAACCAAACAATTCGAACCAACACCAAAATAGCTGATTATACATTCATTTCATAATTCAGTGTTTTGATTTTCTTCCCTTTATTTATGGAGGAATTCTTTTATTTCTTACAAGTTTTATTTTCCAATTATCACCAAATTCATTATATTTGTATTTCCTTTTTATTACTTAAGTTTCCTTTTATTACTTAAGTTTATAAAATAAATTCTCATTAATAACACAAATATTTGAATATCTTCACTTGTAAGATTTCCCTTAAATTCTTAATCTGCTAGCATTCATTCTTATAAGTGGAAGTTTTAATTTATCCATTAACTATGAATTATAGTCATTTCAATTCTTCCTACTTTCTATTATATTAGAATAGGGGAAAATTAAGACATACTTAAACTAATAATCCTACAATCCTTATTTATTAAAGAATTTCATCTTATTTACTTAAGTTCATATCACCTATTAATAATCCTTAACTTTTTCAGTAAAATTTCAATTATAACTTAAGTTTATACCATTAAATTCTTATTTATAACAGTAATTTATTGAATACTTCATTTTCCTAAATTCCTACTTGTAAAACATTCAATTCTAATTTCTTATTTAACATTTCAACTTTTATATATGGGTAAGTTATTTATGTTAAAGAAAATGCAATTGAACTTATACAAGTTAAATCTTCATTCTTTAATTAAATTTAATGTTTATCCATATTACTCTTTTATCTCATATGTATGCAAATTCTCCTTTATAGCTTTGCAATTATTCTCTTATTTATTAGAGGTTTCAATTCATTTATTAATCAACTTTTTATTTCACTAAATTTTAACAATTAATTAATGGAAAATTTTAGAGTCTGATTCCGGGTCAATTTCAATTTATTTCAAAATAATAGATAAATAAGTTCTTACACTCAATATCTCAAATTACAGTTAGAATAATAAAAGAAAATTTTTAGAAACTTTCAAAATAAATCTGAAGTAGAATTTACTAAAGTGGCCTTTCCCCTTCGAAACTCGAAAATGAAAGTCGATGATGCGGCCGTCATCACCGAAATTATTTTCCAGCGACAGAGAGAAAAGTACAGAATTTATTTCTCCAAAATCTTCTTTTAAAACAATTTTCCCGAATTTAAAATGGAATATTCATATCGGAAAATATATATATGACAATATTATCATACTTCCAAATTATACTTTTTATATAAGAAATTCCTTATAAACCAAATCATTACTTTTCATAAATTCTTTGAAAGCACATTTCAAAAATCCCGGACTTAAGTTCTAAAATCTCCAATTTGGTTTATTATAATTTCTCTTAGCTTCAATTATTATAAATATGTTTATTGCCTAACATCCAATCTATAGCAACCAAATATATATATATATATCTTTATAAAATATTTTTATATATAGAAAATATAATAGGCAAAATTATTTCATTCACCTATATTAAAACAAATATTATGTCGGTCTGTCCTATTAAGTGTTTAGAAATCCCTATTAATGACATAGCGTCCCATGCATCAACCAGAATTTATAAATACAAAGCGGAACAGATTAACACAATATTAAAACCCTTTTATTAATACTAACAAGTACGCTCTCTCATATATGTACACTCAGTGACTCCCATAGGATATTTCTACCCTATTAACAAAGAGTCAAACCCCACAAAGCCAAGGTTTATCGCTAAACCAAAGCTCTGATACCAAATGTAACGTCCCGCCTTTTCGCACACTTTAAAACGACACACGTGCCGATTCAAAGCATACGCAAGGGCGGATTGTTATGGGGTAAATAAGAAAAACAGAGAAGAAATAAAACAAAATAGAATCTCACAGCGGAAGGATAAAATATAATAATAAATATACAATTCATAATCGGTTACAAAACAGTTGATTCTTCTTTATACAATAAATATCAGAGTTACACATACCAATACAACAATGCAGCGGAATAGAAGGAGTGTGTAGTGCAATACTATATATATAAAATAATACTGAATCTTCGTCTTCGTCCTCCAAAGCTAAAACCTGCTATCCTGAAATGCTCGGACTGACCCGAGCGAATTTGAAAGACAAAACACTCGAGTCAGACTAGAATATCTTATGTGAGTTAAATAAACAGAAATAACTATGAGTACAGTAACTCAAGAGATGTTCGGGATTTACATCTCCTAAGGATCCGTTAAACTATTTACTATGTAGTATATTGCGCTATTATAATAGTGTCTATTTATAAAATAAACTTACTTTTTAATAGCGTTAAGGGGTTACCCATATAGCCCTTAACACGTAATAGTCCCAGTAGTCCATCCAATATCATAGTCCCTCCTGATCGGGAAGCCACTAGAGGATACCACACGGGCTACGGGAGAAAACCAAACTCGTACAAGGCGCGATAGGGTAGGTGACACGGCACAACTAGGCAATGCCAGGGTAGATATACCAATTGCTATCCAGGCTGATGGTAACGCGCAGCGCGCAGCTGCCGCCCACCTCGAACTAACTCCCCCAAAAATCAAAATATAGAAGTGGCCACTGAATCAATCCAAGTCAAAGTATAATATCGAAGAGGAGCGTCCGATCAGAGGAATGACCTCATTGGCCTGAGAATCGCTCCTGTTTTAGCCACCTTATGCCAACTCACGGGAGTTGGGTCCACGTATTTACCTTACAGGAAACGTCGCCACCACCTACTTCATTCTGGGAACTCCACCGCGTACACGGTTAGTCAAAGTGGTTTTCGGTATCGACAGAGAGTATGTCCATATCCGATCCCGGTCTCTTTGCCAACCAATCGTTATTATAACACCGCGGTCATTTAAAAATTGTTTATACTTTAAAACCAGAATATAATCCATTTCAAAACCATAATATTACGATATCATTCCAAAACCCAAAACCATATTTTACCACTTATTCCAATTATAATTCCTTTCCAAAAATTAAAAGGCTTTAGCTTCATAATATCTGAAAATCGAATATTTTCAAAGCTTAATATTTTTGGAAATCCATAATTTCAAACCATAACTTTTAAACTCAAATGGTTTGGATATTCAACGGTATGCGAATTAAAAAGGTTTAACTTTACTGTTGCTTTATAAAGAAATAAATTACACGGCTTTCCAAATATTTCTTCTTTTAAAGTTAAACCAAAATCCAAAATATTACCTCAAGTCCCAAAACCATTTCAATTTTATATATATTTATATCCATTTTTGAGCATTAATATTTCAACTAAAGTTGGATTTTTATCCTTTCAAAATCAATATTCTATTAATTAATCTTGACCATTCACATAAAATCCATAATTAATAAAACTTCAATTTCTAGTAAAATATATATATAAATTTTCCAATTCAAATTTTTACTAGAATATCCATTTCTATTTATTTTGGGAAAATCCAATTTCAAATATCATATCTTAAAATTTCCAACTTTACATTTAAACATAGGATATAAATTTACCAACTCCATTTTCTAAATTTCTTCCATTTCAATAAAGAAATTTATCCACCTTTTAAATTCCTAAATTTTAACTTCATAGGTATATAAATATGGAATAAAATATTTATACAATATAAAATTTAAGATTTATAAACCGTATTCAATCCAAACCATAGAAATCACATTAAAATAGTTATATATAGACCGCGGTGCCTGTATATAATTTTCTATCCTATGGTCAAGTGATACGGATATTTATCATTTCAATCCGCAATTTAAAAATAAAACTTTGCGGTTTTATCATTTCAAACCACAATCCCGAAAATGTAAAATGCATGCTAACTGGCAGTTAATGATATCCACATAAATCATCCATTCAACAACACATCCATCACCCAATTTCAACCATCAATCAATATCAATCACTATCAACCCATATCAATCAATAACAATATTAGTTCGATAATATGCAACGGGTAATAACTGTCAGTTTATTCAAATTAAATTTCAACTATTAATCTAACCATTTATATTTAGAGATAATTTATATAACTGTTAACTAGCATTTCATATGCAAACAAAATTCCTAACAGCAAATTAATACGCAATTAATCAATTTAATTAACAGCTAAATTCAATAAATGCAATTCAACAGATATGGATGAAATAACATGCCAAAAGCTCATAAATAAATTTCTATTCATTTCTAAAATTTATTTAACAAACATAAAAGCTTCTAGTAATTGTGAGTGGGTTAAAACACTCACCTTTGGGATTTAAATCGAATTTAAACCCGATTTAAACCCAAAAATTCGCCCGTCTCAGAATTCATCCAAACAGCGTCATCAGATCCGGAATTTAAATACGATCCTAACAAAAAAAACCGTTCGTAAAACGGGTATCGTATGAAAAAGTTATTTGATTTTATCGAGTTGAAATTCAAATATAAATTAATAAATATGAACCCACTTTTACCTCAACTCACACCCGCATGTCACGCGCGTACCATCTTCACGCGCTATCACCCAGACACGCAGTCAACTCCCCCACTCAAACCCTACCGGCCGCCAGACATATCCACCTTCATCCAAATTTTTCGCCAACGCACGAGCTCCAACACCAAGATCAGACAGCACCTCCTCCACGTGTACCTCGGGGCGCACCTTCTGGTGGTCGTGCGACCTGCTCTGGTGCCCCCAAACGGTCCGCCTCCATAACCCTAAAAGCCCTAATCACCGCTGAACTAGACCCCTTCCAAGTCGACTAAACCGTTGGATGCCCATAGCTCGACGAGCTTAACAATCCCTTACCTTCCGATCGAACTTATGACGAAGATCCACCGTTAAATTCAACGATCTCCTATGGATGGCCGAAAATAAAAGCTTGAATCCTGGAAAAACGGCGACTCAGATCGACAAATGAATTTCACCACTGAATTGCGCTCATCGAGAGCATCAATATATATTTTTTCTAGAATTTTCTGAAATTTTTGAGTTTTGACTTTTGATTTTTGAACTGGATAGATCTAGGTTTTGCAACCATTGGAGAGGAGAAAGAGATGAAGAAAATGTACGTATATTCAATTGACAGAAGAAAAGAGGCTAGGGTTTATGATCGCATATATATAGACAAATAGAAGAAGGCTAGGTGGGTACGGATAACGAACGTGCTAAACGGTAGTTGGCCCAAAAAGCCCGTTCTGACCCCGGAACCGAATCTGTTAAAACTATATATCCAAATAGGTGTTTTAAAATATTCTGAACGCAATGGAAAAAGTTTCACGACCAAATTCGATCGTATGAAGAAGTTATGCTGAAAACAAGATTTCCAAATTGATTTCAAATTGATTTTAATAAAATTGATTTCAAGGCGTTTCGTGTCCGTACGATCAAACGACAAGTCCGATCGATACGAAAATTGAAACCCTATAATAATTCACCGATACGGATCCGATGAAACTGGTTTCGTCGAAATCCGAGTCCGTGACAAAAATGGCTATTTTTAATGTTTATTAAATCAATTAAATAAATCAAAAATCTAATTTTTATATTTCAACTTCTAATATTTACCAAATTTCATTACTTATATGATCCAATCAGTTCTAGATGATTTAACAATCTTGGATGTGAATTAAGAATCTATAAATATCTCAATTTGCATTGTAAATTTCTGCATTTCTTATTACTTGGGAAATATAAATTTTTATTCAAAAATCCAATTATTTAATCTTATACTTTTATACTCTCATCTTAAATCAAATTAAATAAATAACTTGATTTCCATTTCAATTCATTTGATTGCAATTCCCTTTTTTTTACCATGGATTAAATTCCAAAATATAAATAAACTTTATCTCCATTTATTCGCCTTAATTTTTTTAAGGAAATCCTAAATTAATATCTATTGCAATGATTTCAAATATCATTCCCTCATTTTCCTTAATTATCATAAATTCAAATCTTAATGAATACAACATTATAAATTTGATTAATTTATTAAATACACTCAAATGTTTACAATTTCGTTTTAAATCCAATAACGTAATAATTTACGTTTAATTCCATTTTATATGTATTAAATACCATTTGTTGGATTTAATATTCAAATTATAAATAAAATCTTGCTTTCTAAAGTTGTATCAACCATGGTCCAACTAAATTTGAATTAGCTTTAACTTTAATTTATGGACTTAACTATTGCAACAAATCCAAATAAATAAATAAGGTTTGATTCCTATATTAACTTCTTTTTGTCAATTAACTTTTTATGGTGAATATGAAATTCAATGTAAAATTGACACCTTTATATCCACTTGATTTCACCATTTCATCTTATTATTATTAAATCCGTTATAGCCGAATGCATGAATTTAACATACATAAATATTTTCAAACTCAACTTAAATCTCACTTAACTTAATAATAAACGTTTTAATTTCCTTAATTGCAAAAATCCAATTACCTTCATTCCTTTACTCTCATAGATAAAATCTTGTTTTAAAACTTTACTATAACCCATAGTCTCATTGTATTAGGAATTTACACTACATGTAAAGTAAATTTTTATCAGTAAAGATCTTACACACTATGTCCCATAAGTTTAGATTTCACAAATTTAGCTATTGCGTTAATTATAATTTAAGTAGCACAAATGTTCATATACCTTGAAATCATTCTCAATTTCCCAACTCAATTAATTATGCCTTACAATGTGTTTCAAATATAAAGGTATTTTATACTAATAGTTATCATACTCAAAATTATACGTTTATAACTAATTTCTACATTTGCATAATTGTATTAAGTTAGAATGTTTATTGAGGTTTATGCATTTCCAAATTTTGTACTGATTCCACCCAATTATTACTCACAGAACGTTAAATTATTAAATGACCAATTATTATAATTTAATTCCCTTAATTGAGTCAGATGCTTATTATTATATATTTTCCATTCTTACCATTCCTTCCCATTATAAATTCATTTACGTATTTACACATTTCTATCTTTCAATTATTAATAACCAAACTGATTACAAACACTGTTTCTATCAATTTCATAAATTGGTTCAGATCTATACTCCTTTTCCATATAATTAAAGTTTATGTTTCTATTAGACCCCTTTTTCTTCTTTCTACAGACATTAAATTATTACTATCTACACTAATTACATCCGTATATTGATGAATACCATCCAAGTAAATATTTATACTAACATTCACAATTTCAACATTTATTTGTTTCTTAAAATTTTACTTTAAATCAAGTTGAGAAAATTTACATTATCCACATCTATTATCATAAAATCTTATAGTTACACTAAATTGCAACTACTGTACCAAATCTCTACCTTTATACTTAACCAAATTAGAAATTATATAAATTTGATTTATTAAATATTATAAATTTAGCGGGTCGTTACAATAGTAAACCATCATATACATATATACCGATACATACCAGAGTATACAAAATAATACATGTCAAGTGGTATAGCCAACCACAATATACAGACAAATCCAGAAGAATAAATATCAGAGTTTCAACATAATAGGACTGCACAAAAGATATGATAAAAAAGAAGCTAGCGAAGTAGTCCATGCGGAAGCAAAATAGGCTAAGTCCAAAGTACCTAACTTGAAACATCTCGGTCTGACCCGAGTATGAAATACACGGGTCAGTCTAGCTAAACAAATCAGTTAGATAAACTGAACAACCATAAACCTGCAAGGTTACAAAGTATACCAAATATCTCTAGAAGAGATAACATAATCATCAACAAAAGATGAATCATATGGAACAAGCCTCTGATCATCGGCGACATAGATAAACAAAGGATATAATTATCCCAAATCAAGCCAAAAGGCAAATAACAAATACCCATAAGGTATACAAGTTCCACAAGGTAATCACTATACTTCATGCGGCTCAAAATGACCAACATCGAAGGGCGGTACCAAGGGAATATACATATCAATGAAACATCATAAAATTGTTCGAGCTCAGTACTGTATAAACAAGGATCCATGAGCCCGAAGACTCCAAACCCAATATCACCCATGCGGCTCATAACGACCAACATCGAAAGCGATACTAAAGGGCAACCCAATATCACCCATGCGGCTCATAATGACCAACATCAGAAGCGATACTAAAGGGCAACAAACCCGAAGGCACAAACCCGAAGGCACAAACCCGAAGGCACAAACCCGAAGGTACAAAGCCGAAGGCAACATACCCGAAGGCAACATACCCGAAGGCAACAAACCGTAGTGGTAATGGTCCAGAGGCCCAGTACTGGACACCACTAACTGGCGGAATGTGTTACAACTCTCGAAAAAGAATCCGAAAAGTGTTAACGTATGTCCCATAACCACTCGTTCGCACTAAACGGTTTACTATCCGTCAGTCATTTTCACACTCAAAGCAGTACAAAGTTTACCTTATATCATCGATAAACCAAACCCGAAGGTCAAAACGATCAATTGAATAGGTCGGAGATTAATCGGAAGAATAAACACACAGATTCATGGTCCGTGTTTTGCCCAACCATTTAATCACCCTTTCACTTCACTCGAAGTGCAAAATTGTGTGTGTGCGTGCGCGTTTAAATAGAATTTATAAATTAGAGAAGCGAGCTTTTAATACGATTTAGAGAGATTATTTATAAAACCCGTGAATGAAGTCAAAAACAAGTCATCAAAGTCAAATATGCAATAACAACTAATTGGAAATCAACACGAATCGATAAAAGTTCAAAATTAACTCAAAATTAGCCAAAATAGACAAAACTGCGCATTTCAGACGTCTGAAATTACCTTCCAGACGTCTGAACCACTACCAGACGTCTGAATGGATTTCCAGACGTCTGGATTTTGTCTCTGCCTTTTTGCGTCTTCCAGGGACCAATTCCAGACATCTGAATCCCCAAACCAGACGTCTGAATTTTGAAACCAGACGTCTGAAATTAGAGTTCAGACGTCTGAAATCCCCCTGTAGGCAAAAATCAGCCAAGCCCATAAAGGCAAAAATCCAAATGAATTGCAAACGAACGAGCAATGGATGCTATGGGTTTATGCCATACGACAACCCAACACTATTGGCTCTTTTATACACCTCCAAAAGCATGATTAAAACATCAAAATTATGATTTTTAGAACTTTTGACTTCAAAACACCAAAAATTGCAATGTTCACAAAACCAATCCAAATCAAAAGCAATTGCACATGAATAATTGTTAGGAATTCATATCTAACAACCAAAGTTACATATAGTCATAGATGTGAGATAAAAATCTCACCTTTTTGCACACAAACAAAGATGAGAGCACAAACACAAGAAGGAGGTTAACCACTCTTCACTTCAACTCTACAATCTTCAATCTAAGAACCGAAACATATATTTCCCAAATTAGAGCTTAGGAATTTCTGAAATTGAAGAGGAGAAGAGATGGAGAAGATGAAGAGGAGGCTTACCTATCCTTCTCTTTGAATTTCAAGCAAGAATTTGGAGTTTGCAAATGGAACTAGGGCTTGGAGTTTCTAATTCTTCTTTCTTTCCCCCATTTTCAGTTTTCTTAAGCTAAAGGAATGAAATGAGGATGAATGGATGGTGAGTTCGTGAGCTAGAGGGTTAAGAGGAGATTGGGGCTGAACCCAAACTCAAGCCCAAGTAGAAAAAGGGCAAAATTTTACAAACTCCAAACATATCAAAGATTATACTCAAAAAGTTCGCAAACGCCATTTTAGACTCAATGGAAGTGGTTTCGAGCTCCAATTCGGCCGTTTGCAAAAAGTAGCTTTTCGGACCTAAATCCGACTAACGACGCTATATTTAAATTAAACCTATAAATATAAAATCGTTAAATATGCGGGTTGCTACAGATCTCCCCTCCTTACAAAATTGCGTCCTCGCAATTCCTAGAGATGATATTTGTAACCACTACAAACATACAACATCCAAAAGTAAAGGAAATAAGCTTTAGATGAAAAGACATACTCACCGTTTCAAAGCGAAGAAAGAAAACCCGGATAAGATCGCTCAATAAATTCTCAGGTTTCCCAAGTACAATCATTGGGATTAGCGAACCATTGAACTTTAACGAGCGGCACGTCCTTGTGTCGAAGGTGTCGCACCTCCGTGTCAAGTACGCAAATAGGCTGCTGTACAATAGATAAGTCCGGTGAGATCTCAAGCTCATGCAAATCAGGAGAAGCAATAACAAAATCCGACTCCCGAAGACACTTCCGAAGTTGCGAGACGTGAAACACGTCATGAATACCAGATAAATGAGCTGGAAGTGAAACTCTATAAGCCACAGGGCCAATACGTTCAGTAATAGAAAATGGTCCTATATAACGAGGAGCCAATTTCCCATTCGTACTGAAACGCATAACCCCTTCAAAGGAGAAACACGAATAAAAACAAGATCGCCGATCGAGAACTCGAGAGGCTTCCTACGGTTATCCGCATAGGATTTCTGGCGACTTTGTGCCTCTTTCATTCTCAATCGAATAAGACCAATCTTCTCGAAAGAATCATGAACAAAATCTGGGCCAAGAATAAGCTTCTCTCCAGATTCCAACCAACATGAAGGTGATCGACATGGCCTTCCGTATAAGGCTTCGAAAGGAGCCATACCGATACTAGATTGAAAACTATTGTTGTAGGAGAATTCTACAATAGGTAGGTGATCCTCCCAACTTCCACCAAAATCAAAAATACAAATACGAAGAAGATCTTCCAAGATACGATTCACCCGTTCAGTCTGTCCGTCAGACTGCGGATGATAAGCTGTACTAAAATTAAGCTTTGTCCCCAAAGCTTGTTGAAGACTCTTCCAAAAATGACTCGTGAATAGAGGATCACGGTCACTCATAATAGAACTAGGAACACCGTGAAGTCTCACGATTTCCTTGACATACAACTTAGCCAAATGTGAAGCAGTCCTACTAGACTTAATAGGGACAAAATGAGCAGACCTAGTGAGGCGATCAACAATAACCCAAATGCTAGAATGGCCTGATCTCGAGCGAGGTAGGCCGTCAATGAAATCCATAGATATCTGATCCCATTTCCACAATGGAATCTCAAGAGGCTGAAGAAGACCAGAAGGACGCTGATGTTCGGCCTTTATACGCTGACAAGTTATGCAATTACTCACATAACTCGCCACATCGCGCTTCATGCCCTCCCAATAATAAAGGCGACGCATATCGGCATACATCTTGCTACCACCAGGATGAATAGTATACTTAGAACGGTGACAGTCATCAAGAATGTCATGCCTAAGTGCAAAATCAGAAGGCACAAAAAGACGGTTCTTCTTACGAAGACACCCATGAGAATCAATGCTGAAATCTTGCAACGCCTCATCATAAGATCCAGACTTACAAAGCTGAATAAGATGCAACAAATCAGGATCACGCCGCTGAGCATCGGCAATACGATCCAATAAAATAGGTCGAGATCCCAAACTAAATAATAGAACAAGGGAATCAGAAGATGAACCTCGATCACGAATTTCACAAAAAGATAGAGTCTCAAGAACATCCCATTCGGCAAGCATCATAGAAACAACAGCCGAATGTTTGAGACTAAGCGCATCTGCAACACGATTTCCCTTACCAGGGGTATACTGGATATCAAAGTCATAAGAAGCAAGAAACTCAAGCCAACGTTGTTGTCTTATATTGAGTTCCTTCTGAGTAAACAAATACTTCAAGGATTTATGATCGGTATAGAGAATAAAGCGCTCGCCTAATAAGTAGTGTCGCCAAATCTTCAAGGCGAAGACGATGGCGGCTAACTCAAGATCATGAGTGGCATAGCGAACTTCATTCGAAAGCAGTTTTCTAGAAGCATACGCAACTACCCGATCCTTCTGCATAAGAACAGCACCGAGACCACTATCACAAGCATCGGTGTAGACAACAAGATCATGATTCCCTCCGGGAACCACAAGAATAGGAGCATTTGTGAGAAGTTCCTTCAATGTCTGAAAGGAAGCTTCACACTTGTCGGACCAAACATAACGAATGCCTTTCCGAATAAGGCTGGTGAGAGGAAGCGCAACACGGGAAAAGTCCTTAATGAACCGACGGTAATAACCCGCCAATCCAAGGAAACTACGGATCTCATGCATATTCTCAGGCCTCTTCCAATTCTGGATGGCTTCGATCTTTGAGAGATCAACCGAAATGCCGTCAGAAGATACAACATGGCCTAAGAACATAACTTTATTCTCCCAAAAGTGGCACTTGGAGAATTTGGCTTTAAGTTGATGCTGACGGAGAGTACTCAAGACAATACTCAAGTGATTAACATGCTCGGCTTCAGACATAGAATAAATAAGGATATCATCAATGAATACAAGGACGAACTTGTCGAGATATTCCCGGAATACTCGATTCATTAGATCTACAAAGAAAGCAGGAGCGTTCATCAAACCGAACGGCATAACGAGCCACTCGAAAGAACCATATCGAGTGCGGAAAGCTGTAAGAGGTATGCTGTCCTCCGCGACTCGTAATTTATGAAAACCTATAGCAAGGTCGAGTTGAGAAAAGACCTTTGCACCACTCAATAAATCGAACATATCATCGATCCTAGGCAATGGATACCTATTTCTGATGGTAAACTCGTTAAGCTTGCGATAGTCAATGCAAAGCCTAAGAGTTCCATCAGATTTCTTCACGAAGACGACCGCGAATCCCCATGGGGAAAAACTGGATTGAATCAACTGCTTGGACTCAAGCTCTAAAAGCTGCTTCTTGAGTTCCTCATTTTCCTTTGTAGACATCCTCGTAGGAGGATGACCAACTGGCTGCGCACCTGGAATGAGATCAATGCGGAACTCAATTGCCCGCTTGGGTGGCAAACCCGATACAGGCTCAAAAACATTAGGAAAGTCACAAGCAATAGGAATACGAGATGTATCATCATCATCTCGCGAGTCAAGAGAATATAAAGCCATCTCGGAATTATCCACATCCCGAAGAATAAGAGATAGCTGAGTAGGCAAATCCGGATGTCGAAGATATATAATTCTCTCCGAACAAATAATCCTGGCATCATGTCTCACTAGCCAGTCCATACCCAAAATCATATCAAATCCTAGACAAGAGATAACGTGCAGATTCGCACGAAAAGAAAAACCACATAAAACAATCTCAACATCATCACAAAGCAAACTAAGGGTCGCGGATCCCCCAATAGGATTCGCAATCCTTAAAGAAGTAACCATACAAGAAACATCCAAAGAAAAATCATCGACGGGCTTCTTCGATACGAAAGAATGTGAAGCACCCGTATCGAAAAGAACTCGAATACTATGATCATGAAATAAAACAGAACCTTCCAAAATAGATGGAGATATACCTTTGGGTTGAGAAGGACCTTCAGAAGCCTTGGCAGCACTAAGCTTGCCAGACTTGGCACCACCAGGAACAGTAGGGAAAGCTGAAACATGATGACCTTCCTTCTTGCAATAGCGGCAGAAGAGAGGCTTAGGACAAGCTCGAATAATATGATCCGGAGAGCCACAATTAAAACACTTCCGAATAAAAGGTGTTCCAAAAGGCTGAGTCTGAGAGCTAGAACCACCAGTCTTCTTCTTCTTAGAAGGAAAAGACCTCTTCTGAAACGAAAGCTGCTTCTTGTTGGGGATCTTAGAAACCTCAACATCCTCACCACTATCACACTCCTTCTCGACAGCTTCGAGATGAAGTGCCGAATCTACTAATTCTTCAAAAGAAAGCTTAAGCTGAAGCAATAAAGACTTCTTAAGATACTTCTTAAGACCAGAGACAAACTTTAAATTCTTCTTATAAGAAGTGCTAATAAATTCAAGACCATACTTAGATAAAGCCTCGAATGATGCAATATACTCAGAAACAGAAGATAACAACTCAAATGTAGGAAACATCACAGAACAATAAACCATCATATACATAAATACCGATACATAGCAGAGTATACAAAATAATACATGTCAAGTGGTATAGCCAACCACAATATAAAGATAAATCCAGAAGAATAAATATCAGAGTTTCAACATAATAGGACTACACAAAAGCTATGACAAAGAGAAGCTAGCGAAGTAGTCCATGCGGAAGCAAAATAGGCTAAGTCCAAAGTACCTAACCTGAAACATCTCGGTCTGACCCGAGTATAAAATACACGGGTCAGTCTAGCTAAACAAATCAGTTAGATAAACTGAACAACCATAAACCTGCAAGGTTAAAAAGTATACCAAATATCTCTAGAAGAGATAACATAATCATCAACAAAAGATGAATCATATGGAACAAGCCTCATATCATCGGCGACATAGATAAACAAAGGATACAATTATCCCAAATCAAGCCAAAAAGCAAATAACAAATACCCATAAGGTATACAAGTTCCGCCAGGTAATCGCTATACTTCATGCGGCTCAAGATGACCAACATCGAAGGGCGATACCAAGGGAATATACATATCAACGAAACATCATAAAATTGCTCGAGCTCAGTACTGTATAAATAAGGATCCATGAACTCGAAGACTCCAAACCCAATATCACCCATGCGGCTCATAACGACCAACATCGGAAGCGATACTAAAGGGCAACCCAATATCACCCATGCGGCTCATAACGACCAACATCGGAAGCGATATTAAAGGGCAATAAACCCGAAGGCACAAACCCGAAGGTACAAACCCGAAGGCAACATACCCGAAGGCAACAAACCGTGGTGGTGAAGGTCCGAAGGCCCAGTACTGGACACCACTAACTGGAGGAATGTGTTACAACTCTCGAAAAGGAATCCGAAAAGTGTTAACGTATGTCCCATAATCACTCGTTCGCACTAAATGGTTTACTATCCGTCAGTCATTTTCACACTCAAAGCAGTACAAAGTTTACCTCATATCATCGATAAACCAAACCCGAAGGTCAAAACGATCAATTGAATAGGCCAGGGATTAATCGGAAGGATAAACACACAGATTCATGGTCCGTGTTTTGCCCAACCATTTAATCACCCTTCCACTTCGCTCGAAGTGCAAAATTGTGTGTGTGTGTGTGCGCGCGCGCGTTTAAATAGAATTTATAAATTGGAGAAGCGAGCTTTTAATACGATTTAGAGAGATTATTTATAAAACCCGTGAATGAAGTCAAAAACAAGTGATCAAAGTCAAATATGCAATAACAACTAATTGGAAATCAACACGAATCGATAAAAGTTGGAAATTAACTCAAAATTAGCCAAAATAGGCAAAACTGCGCATTTCAGACGTCTGAAATTACCTTCCAAATGTCTGAACCACTACCAGAAGTCTGAATGGATTTCCAGACGTCTGGATTTTGTCTCTGCCTTTTTGCGTCTTCCAGGGACCAATTCCAGACGTCTGAATCTCCAAACCAGACGTATGAATTTTGAAACCAGACGTCTGAAATTAGAGTTCAGACGTCTGAAATCCCCCTATAGGCAAAAATTAGCCAAGCCCATAAAGGCAAAAATCCAAATGAATTGCAAACGAACGAGCGATGGATTCTATGGGTTTATGCCATACGACAAACCAGCACTATTGGCTCTTTTATACACCTCCAAAAACATGATTAAAACATCAAAGTTATGATTTTTAGAACTTTTGACTTCAAAACACCAAAAATTGCAATGTTCGCAAAACCAATCCAAATCAAAAGCAATTCCACATGAATAATTGTTAGGAATTCATATCTAACAACCAAAGATACATATAGTCATAGATGTGAGATAAAAATCTCACCTTTTTGCACACAAACAAAGATGAGAGCACAAACACAAGAAGGAGGTTAACCACTCTTCACTTCAACTCTACAATCTTCAATCTAAGAACCAAAACATATATTTCCCAAATTAGAGCTTAGGAATTTCTGAAATTGAAGAGGAGAAGAGATGGAGAAGATGAAGAGGAGGCTTACCTATCCTTCTCTTTGAATTTAAAGCAAGAATTTGGAGTTTGCAAATGGAACTAGGGCTTGGAGTTTCTAATTCTTCTTTCTTTCCCCTATTTTTAGTTTTCTTAAGCTAAAGGAATGAAATGAGGATGAATGGATGGAGAGGTAGTGAGCTAGAGGGTTAAGAGGAGATTGGGGCTGAACCCAAACTCAAGCCCAAGTAGAAAAAGGGCAAAATTTCACAAACTCCAAACATATCAAAGGTTATACTTAAAAAGATCGCAAACGCCATTTTGGACTCAATGGAAGTGGTTTCGAGCTCCAATTCGGCCGTTTGCAAAAAAGTAGCTTTTCGGACCTAAATCCGACTAACGATGCTATATTTAAATTAAACATTTAAATATAAAATCGTTAAATATGCGGGTTGCTACAATTAAATTGTGGCATGATGTCTATAGAACGACAATAATTAGGTTTGAGTTAAAGAATTAAAAGTATAACACCATTCAATGGAGAGCTCATCTTCTAAGTTATATGAGATAAGTATCATGTTTAACAAAAGTCAACTGAAAGTCAAAGTGCCTGCCAAGATCAGTTTCGTTAATAGTAATTATTTTTATTGAATCAAGGACTTGTGCTTAGACTATACAAGTTGAATGTGGATGATATTGGAATTTTGACCAATTCCAAATTCTGTAGGTTCTAATGTGATATAGTTTCGATGAAGACAGTTAGTGTAAATAATTGCCACTGCCGGGGATCTGTTAAAATAGAGAAATTGGATTTCTACCGAAACTATATAAGCGATAAATTTGGCCAAACTATCACATCACTAGCAATGAAATGTGTGAATGTTGATATTCGTATATTTCGATACTAATCGTTGATTGAATTTACATACATGAGTTATGCAACTGCAATTTTGAATACTCTGAAAAACCATATGATTTAACTAAATTATAATTGTTATAAATTAATCAAACTAACTAATATTTACGAAATATTCATTATTGAATTTTATATGATTTATTTTAACTTGTATTTAATAAAGCATGCATATAAAATTTATATATACACATATCGATTTACGAAATCAATAAACATTTAAATTTGATTTAAACTGTATTAATACTAGTTAGGTTCGGATGCTTTGAGGGCCTATCTAGCCTTCTTTTTTGGCTGGCTATATGGTGGTAGGACGGAGGGTGATTTTTGAATTCAAGATATGGTTTTGAATTAGGAATAAGAAGAGGTAAACTAGGAGATTTAAGTATTCACTTTTCCCTCGTCTCATTTACCATTTTAAACATCACCCATCCCTAATTTGCATGAATCTTTTGGAGCATCCTCTACCTTCGTTTCTGGCTGAAGGTTATTGTAGTATTCCTCCTCACTTCCAAATAAATAAAATCAAACAAATCTAGCTTAAGATGTGGTGTAGTCTTCCAATCTGGTTCATATTCTGATATCGCTTTGATATGATATATACATGAAGTTTGATTCGACATTCAAGATGCTTTATCAAGGCAATGATTAGATAACATCTAATTATATAATTATTCAGATACATACATACATACACATATATATATAAATATATAATTTTATATCATTGTATGCAGGTATATTAGATTTTCCATATCACAAATTTATATGTGGTTATTGTCAAGTCTACATTATTGTTTGTATATGATATTAACTTTTCTATTCTGCAAGTTTTGCATTCGGAAATGATATAAACACAAAATTTTAAACTAGTTTATATTCATTATAAAAATATGTATAACTTATTCATAAATTAGATTATTCATATGTGTTATATATATATATATATATTCAAACCAAAACATTACGCACACACATATGAATAAAGCACCTTGAATGTAGATGTTTTAACATAATATAGCAGTTTTCGAAAGCAAAAAAAGGTATTTTTATAATATTTTATACAATTCCGCATGTAAATTGAAATAAAAAAATTTAAAACATATGAAATTGAAAAAAAATCCGTCAAAAATATTTCAGGCCAAAAAAATTGAATTTTGTCTTTTAAAAAGAAAATATATAATTTATATTTATATTTATATATTACTATTATATATATGTTATGTAATTTTTGAATTTTTTAAATTCTTTTATATATATTTGTACTTTAAATATATAAATGTTTAAATTAAGTTTAAAGTTCAAATAATATATTTTGAATATAGAATTGGTTTGAAATTTTGAATATTTATTTGGCTATTTTAAATATTTTATTTTGATCTAGTATTATGTTTGAAATATATCTATACATAATTAGTTCAGTTTATATTTATGCATGTATAATTATTTGTATGTGTATATACCAAAGACATGTATGTAAGTATAATTATATATATATATATATATATTAATTTTAAAATAATATTAGACAACATACATGTATATAAAGAAGCTAATATGTCTATTTCTCTTAGCACTTAGATACAGATGTTTTAAATCATATACACATTATATGTTGCACGTGCACATACAGGTATATGTGTATTTGATACACATGTTCACTTTATATATCACTTATATAAAAAATATAAACCTTTATATTAATCAATTAAATAAAATAATGATTTAATTTAATTTATTAAGATTAGATCTAAATTAATTGAGATTTCATAGACCCAATAAGGTTTAAGTGGTATTTTTTTTTTAATATTTACTCATTTTACCCGCTTCTTTTGGCCTATATCCAACACTTGTGATGTCACATGCCGCTTTGGAAGTGGTTATACCCAATAACTTATAGGAACATTATGGACCCCATTTGTGTGATCATAATGGATGAATATTCTTGTGACATGTGACAATATATGTATTTAGGATAGCTTGTGTCATCCTTATGATGATATGTTGGCGCATACCTACAATAGATATTTAAACTGTGCTTTCGATGGCTCTTTATATCATCCTTCGGATAGCTCTTGAATTCGTACTTTCGATAATTTTAGAGTTTATACCTCCGATAGCACTTGTTCATCTTATTGGTAGCTCTTTAAATTATACTTTCGATGGCTATTTAAATCATACTTTTGGTAGTTCTTTAGATCATCCATTCAATAGCTATTTAAATCATACTTTCGGTAGTTCTTTAGATCATCCATTCAACAACTATTCAAGTCTTACTTTTGATAATTCTTTAAATCGGCTTCTCGATAGCAACTGTAGTGACCCACCTTTTTGGACGGTTCAAATCGACAATAAACCACACATGTCAGACTCAAACCATTCAAAAGGGAGGATTGTCAATGGGATAAATAAGAAAAAAATGAGAAAAAACAAAACATAGAATCTCGCAGCAGAACGACAAAATATAATAATCAAATAAACAGTTCATGAAGCTGTTTTACAAATAACATTTGATTAACCTTTTACAAAGTAAAATCAGAGTTATACATACATCATAAATAAACAAATAATGCAGCGGAACATGGGTAATGGAATAATAAATAGCAATAATATATTGAGTCTTCAACTTCGTCCGCCAAAAAATAGTCTTCAACAAAGAAAAACTCAGGCTGACCCGAGCATAATGAAAAACAATACACTCGAGTTAGAACTTAAAATTCCTATGTAAGTCAAATCAATCTCAAATAAAAATATGAGTGCAATAGCTTCAGAGATGTTACAGGATTTTTCATCTCCTATCAAGTGTACAGTGTGAATGCATTAACTTACGAGATTTCAAATAATTCGAAATACCAAATTTAACTACTTTATTTAAAATAATTCTGTAGTTTAAATTAAAAAATTAAAAATTTTAAATAATTCAATTTCAATAAATAATTCAAATTCAAGAAATTGTATAGGTATATATCATTTCAACCAATAATTTAAATGCCTTAATTATCCAATTCTAAAATGATTCAGAGGACCGTTTAAATGATGTCAATAATATACAAGGTGATAATAGGGACATATTAAAATAAATAATCAACCATACATCCACATATAAATCAATAAGCATCCATTTCAAACAACATCCAAATCAACCAATATATTTCAACATATAATAGGTATCAATATCGGGGTTTAACTATCAATTGAATTCCAATATAAAATTAAATATCAATTTAGATTCAATATTAATTCAAATGTAAACTTAAATCAACAAACAACAATAAAAAAATTATATATCACATCATATATTTAATTTAACTTGCAATGGAATTTTTATTATTGCATGAGTGGGTTAAATCACTCACCTTTGATTTGTAGCCAATTGAAAATCCATTAAAAGCCTAAAATTTCAACGGTCTCCAAATTCCACCATACTAGTTTCATGTTGTGCGAAATTTTGATATGAACCCAAAGGAAGAAACCATGCATTAATAGGAGTTCATATGTGGAAGGTATTCAAGTTATAAGAATATTATGGAAATGAAATAGAAAACCATGTGCACACATTTTAATAATCAAATAAAACAAGTTAGTTACTCACATTAAGAATTTTGAAGCCTGCACATGTTTCTATTTTGGAGAACCAATGAAAAAAATGACATGATGGCTCACACATGGTGGAAGGACGCTTTAGGAGTAGAAATGGAATAAACTAAAGTAATGGGGACTATCACCCACACATTAAAAGATGAACCAAGACTCCTAAGTCAAATTTGAAACGGAATAAATTTCCTATGTAAATATGCTAACTATTCCAAATCATAAATTTAACCAAACCTTCAAGTTGTTTTCTTACCATTTTATTATTGTTATTTTTTATAAATTTAATTCAAATCAAGTTTGAATATTTAAATCAAATATTCCAAGTAGAAACATACAATAAAATTCAATTCTTTTTTTTAATGAAATTAAATTTACATTCACAAATGAAATATTCACTTTATTTGATAAAAATATTCTTTTCAAGAAACCAATCCTTTTCTTTTATTTTTATCGAAACATATTCTTTTTATTACACATTAATTTACAATTAGCACCTCCCCCTTTAAAACCAACTTTTATTTAAAGATTATCCTATTAAAGAGTCAAAGAAATAATACGACGTACAACCATGTCGTTTCTTTATCAATTGATTTTCTATTACCATTATATTTGTAATAAATTTAAGTACTCACAATTTGAACGTAATATTTCTCATTGAAATTCTCATTATGTTTTTAACATAAAATGTCAGTTGCACATGCCATTAATTAATTAGCATTTACTTCTATTTCTTATTAATGGCAAGATATAATTACTATGTAACATCACGCCTTTTGTATGTTTAAGCAGACATACAGCCGAATCAAACCATACAAAAGGGCGGATTATTGTTAGGGTGAATAAGAAAACCAGAGAAAGAAAAAAACAAACAAAATCTCGCAGCGGAATGACAAAATATGATAATCAAATAACAGTTCATGAAGATGTTTACAAAACATTTGATTATATTTATACAACATATATCAGAGTTACACATACCAAAGGAGCGGAATACATGATGTAGTGAATTATAATAAATAACAATAATACAATCTTCGTCTTCATTCTTGGAAAATAAGGTCTTCAGATCCTGAAATGCTTAAGCTGACCCGAGCAAATAAAAGACAAAACACTCGAGTCAGAACTAAAAGTCTTATGTAAGTTAAATCAACGGAAAAATATATGAGTGGAACGGCATCAGAGATTTTTACGGGGTTTGATATCTCCTATCCAATGTCTAGCGTGAGTGCAGTAATTTAAGAGATGCTCGGGATTCACATCTTCTAAGGTAAAGGTATTAAAATAGCGTTATGGCATGACCCATATCCCCCCTAACACATTTTATATATTCTCATAGTCTATACAGTACCTAACTCCCCCCGAAACTAGAGGGCTATCGAGGGCACTCCATAGGTGTGGAACAAAACAAACTCGTAGAAGGCACGCTTGGGAATGTGAACACGACACATGAGGAAATTCCAGGGTAGATATACCATTTGCGGATCCGGACTGGTGGTAACGCATAGCAGCTACTACCGCCTACCTCGAAACACACTTCCAAATCAAAATCGAAGGGTGGCCACCAAAACAATCACTAATCAGAATATAATATCGAAGAAGTGTGTCCGATAAGAGGAATGACCTCACTTGGCCCGGCATGTCTCCTAATTTTAGTCACATCTAAGTCGACTCATGGGAGTCAGGGTCACGTCATACCTCCTAAAGAAATCATTCACCAAACCGTCCTACTTTGTTTCTGAAATCCCCACCACGTACACAGTTGTTAAAGTGGTTTTCGGTATTGGCGGAGAATATGACAATATCAGATCCCGGTCTCTTTAACAACCAATCGCTTATTACACACCGGATGGTTCTTTTGCATTTTAAAAGTCAATTCACAATTGATATCGAAAATATCATATTCTCAAAACCACAATACTTTCGAAATTGTATTTACTTTCAAATCATATTCACTTTGAAATCATATTCACTTGGAAATTATAGTTTGGAATTATATTTCCTTTCAAAAGTCATAATTTCTTCCATAGTCATATTTCCAAAATAGGATAAAACCTTACTTCAAAATCATCATTTCAATTTATTCTCTTTTAAAACAAAGCAATGAATTTGAAAACTTCCACTTTACATAGTTTGGAAATTTAGAAATAATTTAAATAATTATAAATAGTTAAAATAATTATAAATAGTTTCATTATAGGTTAAAATACTTTTAAACCGATTTAAGATAGTTAAATGGATTTAAATTAGATTAAGCATAATTAAAATATATTAAATAATTTTAAAATAGATTAATTATATTTAAATAAATTAAAATGGTTTAAAACAGAACAAAATAATTTTATATAGTTAATATTAGTTAAATAGTTTAGTAAATTTGAAAAATCTGAATAACTAGATATTTTATTTAAAATATATTCTTTTAAAATAGTTTATATTAAAATATAAGTTTGGAATTTATATCCAATTAAACTATTCATTTCATTTCAACACATTTAGACCAATTTCAATTTCTAAACCAAGAAAGCAAATTTCCCTTTTCAACATAAACTTGATTTTCCAAAAATATTTCAATTTATGTAAATCAAATTTTACTTCAAAGTATCGTTTAATTCCATTCAAAAATTAAGGATTTCAGAGTCATTTAATTTAACCAATCCGGTGTCCGTATATAATTATCTACCCTAGGGTCAAGTGATATGGATATTTATCATTTCAATCCGCAATTTAAATTTTACGGTTATATATCATTTCAAACCGCAATTCCGAGTATATATGTATAAATTCATAAAATCGTTCGAGTCTATCATTTCAACCCATAACAATTTTCAAATAATAATAATTAAACGAACTTGCAGAGTGATACCAGTATATGTATACACAAAAATAAATTAACATAACATCCAATCATCCAATATCAACAATAAACATCCATCATAATTATCGTCCAAATCATCTAAATAAATATCAGCAATTAACTAATTTACAATAACATGTATTCAAGTGGCAAATTTAATTTTAAAAATAAATTAAATAACAATTTAATCCGAAAGGATGAAAATTAACAGGGATGGCAATTTAAATATATCAAACAATAATAAATAAATCTACTAATTACATCATAAATTTATTTAACAAACATAAAAAACTTTAGAAGTTGTGAGTGGGATAAAACACTCACCTTTGGATTTAAATCGAATTTAAATCCAAATAAAGTCCCAAAATTTGACAGTCTCAGAATTCGTCCAAACCCACGTCAAAAAGTCAAAAATTTAAGTACGATCCTAACAAAACAACGCGCGTGTGAACTTGATTTCATATGCAAAAGTTATGGAGGCTAGAATATTTTGAAATCAAAATAAACATAAAAAAGGACAGTATAAATAAGCTTACACTCATATACTTGCCATGTCACTAGCTTCTACCTGCACATGCAACTCTCTACTACAGAAACATTTGAATGAACCCAATAGAAATCCTAACTGTCAATCGTTCGTTGACACATCACCGTCGCCTGATAGACCGCGACCACCGCTCGACTCGCCACCGACCTCCGCTCTCATCCACGTCACTATCTCGGCCAACCTCAACGCCAAACCACCGTGAAAACAACCCAGCCGCCGCCTATAGATGCAATCCTAATCGAATTTTAAGCGACTATCCGACCGCCATCTTGTCCAACAAGCCACACCGATGGCTCCTCTGATCAGTCGAAGTTGATTGACGATCAACAAACGCCCAAGAATGTTTCACCTAGTTCCGTCCACACAACAACCTAGATTGAAAAAAAAAATCAAATATTTGAATTGCGCTCGTCGAGAGCTTCAAATAGATATAAAATTAGATATAGTTTGAGAAGTTTAAATTTTAAGGCTGAATTCGATTTGAAAATTGCAATTGGGAATTAGGGTTTGTCTGCCATTGGAAAGAGGAGGAGCAAAATGAATTGTACGTATAGAAATGAGGAATAATAAATGCCTAGGGTTTATAACGATACACACACACACACACACACACATAGGCACAACAAAATACAATTGAATGGGCTCGATTAGTTTGGAAAGTTGAACGATAATGACCGGAAATGCCCGTTTCAACTCCGGAAAGAAAATGGGTCAACTCATATATCAAATAGATGTTTTCAAATATTTTAAATGCAATGGAACAACTTTCAAGTCTTAATTACATCGTATGAAGAAGTTATGCCAAAATCAGCTTATTTCAAATTGATTTCAATTAAATTGATTTCTAGGCGTTTCGAGCCTGTACGATTACAAGTCCGATCGCTACGAAACTTTAAATTCTACAATAATTCATTGTTACGGATCCAATGAAACTAGTTTCGTCGAAATCCATTGCAGTTGCCAAAACGGCTATATTTCAATTAGTTAAATAAATTAATTAAATCATTTTTTCGTTCAAGTTTAATAATTTACCATTTCTATCACTTTGAATTTACTTAGTAATTTATAATCCTTTAAAACAAATTTATATATCAATTCAATGTAAATTATTTTACTAATTACAATGTAAAATTTCAATTTCAATATATTCATTAATTATCTATTGAATTTCCAACAAATCCATTTATTTGATTTCTCAATCTTGTTATTAAATAAATTATTAACTTATCTTCCTAATGGTAATATTAAATTGGTTTATAACCTAATGCATCAATAATTTCGCATTTCATCCTAATTCCAGTTAACATTGTATTTAATTACATTTACCTACAATAAATCCATTTACTATGAATTGAATTCCAATTAATTATAATTAATTCCAATAAGTTGATTTGATTCAATTCCACTCTTTATACTAAATCCACTATTTATCTGCAACACAATTAACACTTGTTTCACATTTTATTACATTAATATATTCCATTCCCATCTTTTATTTGTATTAGTGACCATATATCAAAATTTGTAAATTTGCCAATTACACACATTAATTAAGATTTTAAATCCAATTAATTACTTTATCTTAGTTCCATTCTTTTATTAAATCAATTATTACTTTATGAACAAATTTATGTTTCTATTTATTTTACTACATTCACACCTTTAGTTATTGCATTAATTCTCATTAATATAACATTAAAATTCATTTAATTCTAATTGATTTCCCATTTTAATTAATAAACAAGTAACTTATGATAATCGTTACCATAACTTCTATTTGCACTTATGAATTCATTATTCACAAATAGATGTTACAATTCTTATATAATACTGATTTTATTAAATTATCATTAACTCTCTGTTTCATACAACAATTAAATATTTACATTTGTTTCTTATATTCAATTTCATAACCAAGTATAACAATTTTCATTATTTCATCACTGGAATTTCATTTCAATTGTTTATAATTAGTTTTAATTACCATTGCTACATTTCATTTTAGCATTCATTTCATTATTAAATTACCAAGATCTTATTAAATTAACAAATTTAATCATTGAAAATTTACAGGTCGTTACACTCTCCCTCACTCAAAACTTTTTGTCCACGAAAAAGAAAATAGGGAAAGAAGGAATTAAAGAATCCATATATTTTATTCAAAATATTAAATTTATAAACAAATAAATTTACAAAATTAAATAATTTAAATAAAGTATACCAATTTATAACCATTAAATCCTTTTGTACTCAAACTAATAAAATTTAGAAAGCATTTTTCAAAAATTTCTACGTCCAAATTTACGAAATATTTCGGCAGAGCCTCCTTTGTATGGAGAGGCTTGGGAGAAATTATAATATAAATAAAACAATAATATCATAACCTTTCAAAAAAATTATCCAACAGCGGGAAAACAATATAATATCGGTAGAAAACCGTAATCCGAGAACAGACCTATTAGTCGGGCAAACAACGCTTAAATTATGAAACCAAAAGCACTAGCAATTGCTTCCATAACCTGTATTTCACTTATATAATCCAAAAGAGTTAATAATTATATAAGATGAAGTATTTAAACTTGTTTCAACCACTAACAAACAAATCATATAACATAACAACAAACACTTGCAACCATAACATACAATCATCATATGAAATCAATATCATCAACCATCCATCCATAGCGAGCAAAACAAATGGTTTGTTCGGGTTTAGACACTCTTAATCGCATAGAATGACAAGTAAACTACTAAGTATACCACATACCCTATAGTCTTAGATAGAACTTAAAATACTTATTCATACATCCAAAACAATTAGGAGAATCCTTTCCCAAACAACCATAAACCAAACAAACAACAACATCCAACATTGTTTAGGTTTATGTTAACATATTTCTTTTTATATCATTCATAAAAAGACACATTTCTTAAATTTACATTTATTTCTTACGAAAGTTCAATTCCCATCCATTCATTACTTAATTCCATTTATTTACATTCATTTATTTACAGTATTCACGTTCAATTCAATTACTTAGCATATAAATTCATTTACTTAAATTTTTAATTACTTACTTTCAAAACTCATTTCCTATTACATTTTTATTATAGTAACATTTCAATTATAACTTAAGTTTACAACTACTATAATATCAAATTCTTATTTTATAAATGCAATTCATTAAATACTTTCATTACTTTAAGTTTTACTTGTATAACATTCCATTACATATTCTTTTAGCATTTCAACATTTATAATTGGTAAGTTACATATATGTCTTTAAGAATGTAATCGAAAGTTACACAAGTTTATCTCATTCTTTTAATTAACTTAATATTCAATAATAATATCCTTTGTTTTATAGGTTACATATTTCAATTGTCTTATATACTTTAGTTAAAATTTAACATTTAATTTCTTATTTCATTTAGAGGTTCCAATTATTAATTTTGTTAAATTCCATTTCATTAATTAAAATCTCTAATTCATAGAAATTTAAGAACTAATTGTTGGGTTCCACTTCAAATCATTTAAAATGATAATATATAAAAACATATCTTTGTATGTATCAATTCATATTTGGAAATAAAATTTATATTTATTTCTCAAAACAAATGTGTAGTAAACAACTACAATGGTCTTCCTACTTCGAAACTAGAAAATGAATGTCAATGATGCATGCACTCATCACCGAAATTATTTTCCAGCGACAGAGTGGGGAGTACAAAATTTATTACTTTCCAAAGTTTCTTTAAAACAATTCTTTCAAATCATACTGAAACATTTATATCAGAAAATACTACTAAATAATATAATTATTATACTTCAAAATCATTGGAATGAAATTTTCAAAACTCCGGAACTTAAGTTCTACATTCCTAATTTTATATTCATTTTCTTTGTAAATTTTATTTCTCAATCAATATTTATAAAATTCACTGCCTAACAACAAATATATAACAACCAAATATCTCATTTATAAAATTATTATTTTATATACAAAATATATAATATGCAAAATTATTTCAGTTACCTATATTTCAAAACAAATATTGTGTCCGTCTGCCCTTTTAAGTGTTTAGAAATCCCTATCGATGTCATAACATCCTATGCACCAACCGGAATTTATAAATACAAAACGAAACAAATTAACACAATATAAAACCTTTTATAACACTAACAAATATGCTCGCCATATATATACTCTCAGCGACTCATCATAGGGTATTACTACCCTATTAAATATGAGCCATACCCCACAAAGCTAAGGTTATCGCTAAAGCAAAGCTCTGATACCAAATGTAACATCCTGCCTTTTTGTAGACACACGTGCCGATTCAAACCTCACAAAAGGGCGGATTGTTATTGGGGTGAATAAGAAAAACAGAGAAAGAAAAAAACAAACAGAATCTTACAGCGAAATGACAAAAAATAATAATCAAATAATAGTACGTGAAGCTGTTTACAAAACATTTGATTATATTTATACAACACCGATCAAAATTACACATACCAGAGGATAATAAATAATGCAGTGGAATACATGATGCAATGAATTATAATAAATTATAATAATACGATCTTCGTCTTTGTCCTTCGGAAATAAGGTCTTTAGATCCTGAAATGCTCAGGCTGACCCGAGTGAATTGAAAAGACAAAACACTCGAGTCAAAACTAAAAGATCTTATGTAAGTTAAATCAACGGAAAATAATATTTGTGGAACGACGTCAGAGATGTTTACGGGGTTTGACATCTCCTATCTAGTGTCTAACATGAGTGCAGTTACCTAAGAGATGCTCGGGATTCACATCTCCTAAGGATCCGTTAAACTATCTACTATGTAGTACAATACGCTATTATAATATGTCTACAGTAAAGTAAAGGTATTAAAATAGCATTAAGGCATTACCCATATCTCCCTTAACACATTTTATATATTCTCATAGTCTATACAGTACCGTAACTCCCCTCGTAAACTGGAGAGCTATCAAAGGGCACTCCGTAGGCATGGTACGAAACAAACTCGTAAAAGGCACATTAGGGCATGTGAAAACGACATGCGAGGAAATGTCAGGGTAGATATACCATTTGCGGATCCGGACTAGTGGTAACGCATAACAGCTACTGCCGACCACCTCGAAACACACTCCCAAATCAAAATCGAAGCGTGGCCACTAAAACAATCACAAATCAGAATATAATATCGCAGAAGTGTGTTCGACGGGAGGAATGACCTCACTTCACCCGACATGGCTCCTGATTTTAGTCACATCTATGCTAACTCACGGGAGTTAGGGTCACATCATACCTCATATAGAAATCGTTCACCAAACCTTCCTACTTCATTTCTGGAATCTCCACCACGTACACAGTTGTTAAAGTGGTTTTCGGTATTGGCAGAGAGTATGACAATATCCGATCTCGGTCTCTTTAACAACCAATCGCTTATTACACACCCGATGGTTCTTTTACATTTCAAAAGTCAATTCGCAATTGATATAAAAAATATCATACTCTCAAAACCACAATACTTTCGAAATCGTCTTTACTTTAAAATCTAATTCACTTTGAAATCGTATTCATTTGCTTATCAAAGTTTGGAATTATATTTCCTTTCAAAAATTCATAATTTCTTCCATCGTCATATTTCCAAAATAGGATAAAACCTTACTTAAAAATCATGGTTTCAATTTATTCTCTTTTAAAACAAAGCATTAAATTTGAACACTTCCACTTTACTTAGTCTGGAAAATTAGAAATAATTTAAATAATTATAAATAGTTAAAATAGTTATAAATAATTTAATTAGAGTTTAAAATACTTTTAAACCAATTTAGGATAGTTTAATGGATTTAAATTTGATTTAAGTATAATTAAAATAGACTAAATAGTTTTAAAATAGATTAATTATATTCAAATAAATTAAAATGGTTTAAAACAGAACAAAATAATTTTACATAGTTAATATTAGTTAAGTAGTTTAATAAATTTGAAAAATTGGAATAATTAGAAATTTTAAAATAATATATTCTTTTAAAATAGTTTATATTAAAATATAAGTTTCAAATTTATATCCAATTAAACTATTCATTTCATTTCAACACATTTAGATCATTTTCAATTTCCAAATCAACAAACCAAATTTCCATTCTCAACGTAAATTTGATTTTCCAAAAATACTTCAATTTATATAAATCAAATTTTACTTCAAAGTATCATTTAATTCCATTCACAACTTAAGGATTTTAGAATCATTTAATTTAATCAATCAGGTGTCCGTATATAACTCTCCACCCTAGGGTCAAGTGATATGGATATTCATCATTTTAATCCGCAATTTAAACTTTTACGGTTATATATCATTTCAGACATCAATCCCGAATATATATAAAAATTCATAAAATCGCTCGAGTCTATCATTTCTACCCATAACGATTTTCAAATAATAATAATTAAAAGAACTTGTAGAGTGATAGCAGTATATATATATATATATATATATAAATTAACATAACATCGAATCATCCAATGTCAACAATCAACATCCATCATAATTATCATCCAAATCAACCAAATAAATGTCAACAATTAACTAATTTACAATAACAGGTGTTCAAGTGGCAATTTAATATCAAAAATAAATTAAATAACAATTTAATCCGAAAGGATACAAATTAACAGGGATGGCAATCTAAATATATCTAACAGTCATAAATAAATTTCCTAATCACATCATAATAATTTAACAAACATAGAAAATTTTGGAAGTTCTGAGTGGGTTAAAACACTCACCTTCAGATTTAAATCGAATTTAGATCCAAATAAAGTCCCCAAATTTGACAGTCTCAAAATTCATCAAAACCAGCATCATAAGGTTCGAAATTTAAATACGATCCTAACGAAACAAGCCACGTGTGAATTTGACTTCGTATGTAAAAGTTATGAAGGCTAGAACATTTTGAAATCAAAATAAATAAATAAATAAAAAGGATAGAATAAATAAACTTAAACTCATAAACTTGCCACCTCACTAGCTTCTTCCTACACGTACAACTCTCTGCTACAGAAACATTCGAACGAACCCAATAGAAACCCTAGCCATCGATCGTTCGTTGACACCTCGTCGTCGCCTGGCACAACGCGACCACTGCTCTACTCGCCGCCGACCTCCGCCCTCATCCATAACCCTATCTTGGCCAACCTCAATGCCAAACCACCGTGAAAACATCCCAGCCGCTACTTATAGATGCAACCCTAATCAAATTTTAAGCGACGATCCGACCGTCATCTCGTCCAACAAGCCACGCCGATGGACTTCCCTCGGTCCTCTCCACAATACTGTATCCTTGATTCGACGATCAGTCGAAGTTGATAGACGATCAACGAACGGCTGAGAATGTTTCACCTAGTTCTGGCCATATAGCAACCCAGATCAGAAAATAAATCACATATTTGTCTTGTGCTTGTCGAGGGCTTCAAATAGATATAAAATTTGATACAGTTTGAGGAGTTTAAATTTTGAAGTTGAATTCAGTTCGAAAATTGCAATTGGAAATTAGGGTTTGTCTGCCATTGGAAAGAGGAGGAGCAAAAGGAACTTTACACACAGAAATGAAGAATAAAAAATGCCTAGGGTTTATAATGATATATATATATATATATATAGGCAGAAAAAAATAGAATTGAATGGGCTCGATTGGTTTGGAAAGTTGAACGATAATGACCCGAAAATCCCGTTTCGACTCCGGAACGAAAATGGGTCAACTCATATAACAAAATTGATGTTTTCAAATATTTTAAACTCAATGGAACATGTTTCAAGTCCTAATTCCAACGTATGAAGAAGTTATGCCAAAATCGGCTTATTTCAAATTGATTTCAACTGATTTCAATTAAATTGATTTCTAGGCATATCGAGCCCGTACGATCAAACGACAAGTTTGATCACTACGAAACTTGAAATCATACAATAATTCACTATTACGGAACCGATGAAATTGGTTTCATCGAAATCCGAGACAGTTGCCAAAACGGCTAAATTTCAATTAATTGAATAAATTAATAATTAATTAAATCACTTTTCCGTTCAAGTTTAATAACTTACCATTTCTATCACTTTGGATTTACTTAGTAATTTATAATCATTTAAAGCAAATTTCTATATCAATTCGATGTAAATTATTTTACCAATTATAGTGTTAAATTTCAATTTCAATATATTCATTAATTATCAATTGAAATTCCAATAGATCCATTTACTTGATTTCACAATCTTGTTATTAAATCAATTATTAACTTATCGTCATAATGGAAATATTAACATTGGTTTATAACCTAATACATTAATAATTTCCCATTTCGTCCTAATTTCAATTAACATTGTATTTAATTTCATTTACCTACAATAAATCCATTTATTATGAATTGAATTCCAGTTAATTATAATTAATTCCAATAAATTGATTTGATTCAATTCCACTCTTTATACTAAATCCACTATTTATCTGCAACACAGTTAACACTTGTTTCACATTTCATTGCACTAATATATTCCATTCCCATCTTTTATTTGTATTAATGACCATATTTCAAAATTTGTAAATTTTCCAATTACATACATTAGTTAAGATTTTAAATCCAATTAATTACTTTATCTTAGTCCATTCTTTTATTACATCAGTTATTACTTTACAATCAAATTTATGCTTCTATTTATTTAATTACATTCACACCTTTAGTTATTGCATTAATTCTCAATAATATAACATTAAAGTTCATTTAATTCTAATTGATTTCCCATTTTAATTAATAGACCAAATAAACAGGTAACTTATAACAATCGTTACCATAACTTCTATTTGCACTTATGAAGTCATTATTCACAAACAAATGTTACAATTCTTATATAATACCGATTTTATTAAATTATCATTAATTCTCTATTTCATACAACAGTTAGATATTCACATTTGTTTCTTATATTCAATTTCATAACCAAGTATAACAATTTTATTTATTTCATCTTTGGAATTTCATTTCAATTGTCAATATTTAGTTTAATTTACCATTGCTACTGTAACAACCCGATATTTTCAGCCATTCGTATCCACACATGCCGGACTTGAATTGCTCAAAATACCACATTGTAAATAAATTTGGAGCAAATGAAATACAATCACAGAATCACAGACACAGAAATATCAGAATAACTCGCAGCCGAAATTAAAATACCATAGTAGTTTATGAAGCTACTATAACAAACTCTTAAAACATAATACATTATATCAGTCTAAAAAACATATACAATAGAAATCCCAAATACATAGTAGTTCACTAATACATGAGATAAACTAGAACAGCTGAAACAGAAATAGATATAAATGTAGATAAGCAGAAACTCCAGCAAAGGCCAGCTCTAGAAAGAGAATCCAAAGCTATGAATACTCAAGCTGACCTGAGCGTAAAGTAAAACACAAAACACTCGAGTTGGGACATATATACTTATATAATGTAAACCAACTCAAGTGAACTTAGTAGAAATGCACAATAACTTAAAGGATGCTTGGGATCGCCCATCCTTTAAGAATCAATTAAACTATAAAATAAATACATCCCGTGGTTAAAATTTCAAAATGGTATTTTATACTTCGAAGTCAAATATCATTTCAGAATTCAATACCATTCAAAAATCCATTTCAAAATATCAAATATCATATCTTCCAACCACCTTCATTTATTTAAAATACCATTTCAACACACATTTCAAATAGTTTATATTTCAAAACAAATTACTTCATTTTAAATCATAAAATGAAGTTATTATATTTAATAATTAAATTATTAAATTTCCAAAATCTTAATCATCCAAAGTTTATTCATTCACTTAAGTTTATTAAAACAGCGAAAATTCTCCATCCGTAGCATTTAGAAAATGCTACGGAAAGTCACATTCAAAACAGTTCAATTTAACAAAAGACAGCATTTAAGAATGCTGTAATAGATTACATTAGTTTTAAAGAAACTTAGTTAAATTCAACAATTATAGCACTTACAAAAATGCTATAATAGCCTTTAATTAAACTTAGCCATTTAGTTCATTATTATCAACTACAACATTTACAAATGCTGCAAAATCATTCACATTAGAAATAATAGCATTTCAAAAGATGCAGTTAATCAACTTCAAATATTCAATATAATTTCACAAACAATTATATTTTTATTTAAATCATTTTCACTTACCAAATCACATATTTTCACTTTTAAAATAATCATTTTATTTTCCTTAATTTCATGATTTTATAAAGTTAAATTTCCATTCAAAAATCAATATTTAATAATAATTCACTTATTAAATTCCAACACTAAATTTAAACTCATTAAATTAAATTTTAACTTGAACTTAAGTTTAAATTTCAAATATAACTTAATTTCATTTTTACCTTCAAATTCACATTTAAGCCAAATTTACAAATTTCCAATTTTACTTATATTTCAAAATTTCAACTTAAATATTCATTCATTTCATATTTTAACTTTATTCAAAAATAATTAATGTATTATAAATTCATTTAAATTCAATTTAATCCAAATTATCATGAATTTATCGTATTTCATATTTAATTTAAATTCTAATTATCACCAAATTAAAATTTCCCAAAATAACTTACATTTCAAATTTTCTAACCTCCATAATTTATTTAACTTATAAATTTTCAGAAAATCAATAATAGTTTATAAAAATCATTTTTAATCAAAATTAAATCAAAATATTATAATATTTACATTTCTGAAATATTTTAAAATTTTTAGAAAAACATATTTTAACTACGGGTCTGTATTTCATTTTCTAGCCTAGGTAAAGTGATACGGGTAATACATCACTTCAACCTGTAACTTACAAAGAAAACCCGGGTTTTATCATTTCAAACCTGCAATCCCAGGTAAACGAAATAATATGAAAATCATTCAGGCCTATCATTTCAGCCCATAACGATTTTCCCCTATTCTAAAGTTCGTTCGGGTATATATCATTTCAACCCATAGTGATTCTAATCTAAAGGGAACTTGTAGTGTGATAAACTGATATAAATAACAGAATAGTATAATATAACAGTAACAGATGATATAATAGGTAAATAAGCATGGGTGAACATCATATAATCATAGCATAGCAGATATAATATGGTTATGCATTATACAGATTCACAAGTGGTCAGTTTACTAGTATATAGGTATACAATGTCTGGTGAGAATAACTAACTGGTTTAAGCTGGAGACACAACAACAAATGCACAAAAGAGATCCACACAAGCACGATAGCATGACAAGATTTGAGTGGGAGAGCCAAAGGTTAATTTCCTTGAAAACAAATCAAACAAAACAATATAACAATTATAAGCTTTCAAACCAAAAATACGATTAAATTAAGCTAGAATTAACTGCACAAATCAAAGCAGAAATTCTATGCACTTGCTTCCAGCATACTTTGGTTTGGCCATAGGTGTAATACATGGCTAAGGCAAAGACTTGGATCAGGTTTGGGTTGGATATGTGTCGGCCAAACTTTCTTGAAGGTGATGCGAAGGTGGTTGAGCATGAAACAACACGACAAGGCAACATACAAGCAACATCACATGGGTTTCAAGCCAAAACAAGGCTCGTCCAAGGCTAATGCGGCACGACATTCTTTGGAGTAGTCAAGAGATTGACATGGCAGAGGGTTCAGGTGGAGGTAGAGGTGGAGTAGGTGGCGGCTAAGGGGGTGATGAAGTGGTGGCAACATTGTATGCTCGACTAGTGGTGTATAGTTGAAGTTTTGGTGAATTTTGTGGTGGATAATCAAACAATGGAGACTCGACTTGGGTTAGCCAGAGAGGAGGAGGTGATGGTGACATGCTCAGGTGGTGGTGGAGGCAGCATGGCTGGTGGAGGAGGTAGGCCGAACCTAAAAGAAAGAAGATCAAGTGCAAAATCAATGGATTCAAGCAATAAAAGTGAAAATAAGAGAAGACGTTTACCAATTTTTCTAAAACAATGGAGGCTGAAATTTTATTTTTAGAAGTGAGGAAAATGATTTAAATGAATTGAAAAAAAGGAAGCTAAAGAAGTGAAGAGGTATGGCCAATTTGATGAAAAGATATGGTGAAATGTGAAAAGGTAGGAATTCAAAAAGCCTTAGGAAATCAAAAGTCACCAAAACCTTTTCAAATTTCTCATACTATCTTTTATAAATTTAGATAGCTGAAAATACTTATAATTTCAGTTAAAATTCGAAAATATAACAAATATACAAAATATAAATAAATAAATATTAATAATATATGATTAAAATAAGAAAATAGCACAGAAAATGAAAACTAGTCTAGAAAATTTGAACATAAATAGAATAAACTTTGTAAAATTTATATGGACTTGGAAAATAATTATAAATAAAGATAATAACATAAAATGAAAATGCATTCACAAAATTAAATAAATAAAATTTAATTAAATATAATTTAAATGAAGAAAATAGCAGAAAAATAGAAACTAGCCTTTAAAAATAGAAAATAAATGCAATAAATTTTGAAAAAATTCTATTATCACTTTAAAAATATTTTAAAATAACATATACCTAACGTGTCATATAACACATATTAGAACATGATTTGACAAATAAAAATATTATTTATATAAATTAAAAATAGATAATTTTATTAAATAAATCAATATACACCCAATATTGTAAAAACCATAACTTTCACAATATAAATCGGATTTCTACATTTCATTTACATATAAAAACCATTACACCCAATATAAATCAATATGCACATATTACAGCTACATTTCATTTTAGCATTCATTTCATTATTAAATTACCAAGATCTTATTAAATACGTACAACCACATCGTTTCTTTATCAGTTGATTTCCCATTATCATTATATTTGTAACAAATTTAAGTACTCACTGTTTGAATGTAATATTTCTCATTGAAATTCTCGTTATATTTTTAACACAAAACGTATGTTGCACATATCATTAATTAATTACCATTTACTTCTATTTCTTATTAATGACAAGATATAATTACTATTAATTACAATAATTAAATCTCAAAACATACCCTAATACAGGGAAGATAATTAATCCAATTGTTTCCTTTGAAATCCAATTTTCTATGTTAAATCCAATATCTATATACTAAATTAATTCCAACATTTAATTACAACTGTTATAAAACTCGTTCATTATATATTTAAATTCCAAACAAATCCTTTTATTTTATTTACATTCTTATTATCAAATAAATTATTCCCTTATGAAATTGATTAACATAAGTTTTCATTTTATTACACTAATCACTCAACTGTTAACGTTTCTTCTTATATCAATTGTAATATTTCAATTACATTAATTCTCCATTAATTACCAAATAAATTTCTAGCGAATTTAATAATCAGATAATAAATAAAACAATGGTTATACATTAATAATCCATATCTATTAACTTATTGTTTACAAAAAAAGGTTAATAAATTTACGTACAAAATAATTGATTTCATACTACATATTAAAACTAATTGCAGTTAATAACATATGATTACATCAATTTATACATCTTTTATTCTATTCCTTATTAACCTTTATTATTTAAATTGATTGAAATAACGTTAACATAGTATAGTAGTCGATTAGATTCAATCAATATTAATAAATTATATGTTAATATGTGTTACCATCTTTTATCTCATTAAAATTAGTTGTTTTAAGATTAATCTTAAGGTCAAAATTTCTAATCTAATCAGATTCAATTTACAAAATCATAAATTTTAATTTCTGACCATATTAAAGTCCAAAACCTTATTAAATTTAATATTTTTAATTATAAAAAATACGGGTTGTTACAGTCTCCCCCACTCAAAATATTTCGTCCTCGAAAAGGAACAAGAAGGAATCAAGGAATTTGAAATACTTTGTTCAAAATAATCAATTTATAAACAATTTAACTACCATATTTAAGTTTAATATAAATTTGAAAATAACTCAACTTCCACGAAAAATTTCAGCAACATCTCCTTTGCGTGGTTAGGTCCAGAAAAATAATAATATCAACAATAAACGTAAATATATCATATCTCAAAAATAAATATCCCAAACCATGGGATATCAATAAAATATCGCTACAAAACCATAATCCAAAAACTTACCTATTTGTTGGGAAAACAACTTCATTTACGAAACCAAAAGCATTAACTATTGCTTTCATAAACCTGTATTTCTCTTATATAATCCAGAATATTGAGAATTATATATTAGAGAGATATTTTTGTTTCAATTTGAAACAAAAGCAAATCAGTATAAAACATAATCAAACAAACAATACAATAATTTATGCAACCAAAGAATCCATCATACATCCATAGCAACCAAAGCCAATGGTTTGTTTAGTTCAAAAACTTTTAATCATGCACGGTGATAAATAAACTATCAAGTGTACCCAATGCTCAACAACCTTAGATAATTACTTAATAGATTAGTTATATAACCTCAACAGCTAGAAGTATTCTTTCCCAAACTTCCCAACAGCCAAACAAAAAGAATTTTAAGTTTATTTAAGTCTATACGATTGGTTTTTTTCATCATTTACCTTTCATTCATTTATTTATATAAAGATTAATCACTCACATAATTTGATTTCCATTAAAGATTTGAGTCATTAATGAATCATTTCAAAAAAATATTACTTAAGCTTCTACTGCCTTACTTATCTTTATAACTTAATTCGGTTATTGAATAAAAATTTAAGTTTTTGGTATTCGCCCTTGAAGAGAAAAGAAATATTTCAATACATCTAAAAATTCAATAAAATATTTAACCTCATTTACTTAGTAAAAATATAAGGTATATTTAAAACATTCTCATAGCGTTAGGCAAAGATTTTTCAAAGGTCCAAAACAATGTTAGAAATTTATATCAAAACATTATAATAAGATTTAGAATAAGGATCCTTATATCCGATAATTTATCAGATTCATTATTTTTAAAATAACTATAAACTCAAGATTATTAAACTGAAAAAAATAATATACTCAAATCTAATATTAAATTTCTAATTCAAAGTATAAAATTTCATATCTTCATAATTAATTTTACACACTTGTTTTAAAATGAATATCCAAATCATGGAAAAACATTTATTATGGTTTAATACAGAAATTCAAATAGTTAATAAACCAATAAATTTACTATTAGTACTTTGAAATCAAGTAAATATTCCAAACTATACTTCTAAAATAGAGATTAAAATTATTTGCCAAGTATATTACTATAAATAAATTTCACAAACCAATATTTTTTCCATTTATATAATATTTTTAAATTATACATTCAAAGAAACTTATATAAATTTTACTTGAAATATTCATTTGAAAGTTTCATTTGCAAATCAATCATCTTTAATACTTTAATACTTTTCGAAAACTCATTTGTAAAATTTCTTGCTTCATTTATAAATACAATTTAAATATTTTAAATAACATCTTTAAACATATATGTAAACTATTTGAAAATTATTATTTACATCATTACTTATATTTATAAAGAAGCTATAGAAAACCTTAAATCCATTATTTATAAATTTATTAGTTTTATCTCAAGATACTTTTCAAACATTATTAATAAATCAATAATCATTTACTTAAATATGTTTTATTGAATTAATAATTTCTCACGATATTTACAACACTAATAAACCATGTTGTACATAAATAGACAATATTTTAAACATTTAAAATATTTAGAAAAGAAAAAATGACCAAAATATCGTTTATATAATACTATCAAAATACTTTTATAACTCGATGTCTTAACAGGTTTATCCTCGTTCTTACAGACTTTGGTCGTACGTTGATCATATTAGGAACTGAGTTGATGATGTTTTGATGACAACAACCTTATATAGTTATTATACTTTACTTTATAAAATATATACTAACATTTTCATATATATATATATATATATATGTATATAGGAAGTGTATGCAGGTATTATCGAAGCCTGATCAGTATAAAGACTCAAGCATCAAGATGAAGATTAGAGATTCAAGATTCAAGACTCTAGAGAATCAAGATTTCAAGATCTCAAGATAAGTGTCTAGTATTTTGTTAAAACTTTATAATAGCACTCTCATCTTTCTTCCAATTTTCTTTTGGGATGGAACCCAATTTCTATCGAAACCAGTGGCTTACAAACCCACGACAAGTAGCTTACAAACCTACGACAAGTGGCTTACAAACCCATGAAAATCAGAATCATTTAAACTACTTTGTACAAGTTCTCGAGTCTTATGGAGGAGCTCTGTAGGAAGGTTCTTGCAATTTCAGTTTGAATAGATTTTTCAAAATGTTTTTAAATCTGTTTTCAAAATGTTTTAGCTTTCAAAATCATGCTTTCAAAAATGTTTTCAAACTTTGTTTTAGCCTTAAAATATTCCTCTATTCTGATTTTAAAAAAACTTCTATTTTTAAAACATCAAAACTTATTCTGATTTTAAAAATTACTTATATAATTGACGGTCTATATCAATTATATATATATATATATATATATATATATTTAAAATAATGTTTTATATTCATTCTCTATCTCAAAAAATTGTTTAAACACTTTATTTTGCTTCAGAGAAGTTTCAACTTGTTTTAAATTCAAATGCTTTTACAAAACAACATCTCTACAATTTTGAACTGAGGGATGTCGACATATGGGGATACCCCATGTCGGCATGGCGACAGTTGGATTCAAAATTCAAATTTCAAAAGAATTGTCCATTCGTTCAAAAACCTTTCGCCAAAGGTTATGACTGTTGTGCATCTATATAAAGGCTTCCAAAACGAATTTTTAACAAATAATTTTCTTATTTTCTTCACTCTTTCTTCTCCACCATTCCATATCCATAAAACTTCATATTTTCAAGATCGTGCCATCATTCTGCCAAATTCTCAATAGGAAATCATGTAGATACTCTCTCTATTTGATTCTCCGTCATTCTACTAAAGATCAAAGTGCTATTTAGAGTTATAGGATTAATTTGTATTCAAAAAGTCCATAGAGTCTATCCATTCAAAAGGATTGGCATTAGAAAGTATTAGGGTGATCTTGTGTCCCGTAAATCAAGAGAGTTTACCCCAGACTCGGAGATAGGAGGGTTCCTCAAGGCCTTAGAAATGGAGGGTTGTAATTTGGATGTTGGCTTATAAAAATCTGTACAAGGATATTGCCTTGGTGCAGGACTGGATGTAGGAGGATTCCGAACCAGTATAAAATCCGGTGTGTTCTTTCCTTTTACTTGCTTTACTTTACTATTTGCATTTGTTATATGTTCTTTGAGCATTCTGTGTTAGAATTCTGTTTAGATTTGTGTTGAAAGTTTTTATTTAGTCATATAGTTCATATATTCTTTAAAACACTATTCACCCCCCCTATTAATGTTATTTCTGCCTTACGATCCTTAATCCGCATCCCCAACAGATCAAGCGTATGACTAGAAATCTCTAAGTACTTAGTAGACCTATTTCAACACCCAGTGAAAAATACTTAAAAATAAGTATGAGAAGTACCTCTTAAAATCTAATGTCAAATGATGACGTTAGCAGTGGCCCACTGCTGATCTAGTATTTACGCAATGGACATAAAACTTTCCAAAAGATCCTTCCACCTTCCGAATTCCAAAAAAATATCGTAGCCATTTCGTAAACAAGGGACCATCGACCACTGCTGCAGCGGTAACTACTGATTCAATGATTTCTGCATTGGATGCACTTCCTTCCTGGAAGATCCATAAACAACAGATACCAGGATCGAAAGTGCCTCTATTGGGTAAACTAAAGAACCATCTACCCTGCAAAAAAATTGAGGTATTTATGAGTTTAAGTCCGGACAACCATATTAGTTCGAATCCATTTCTGAATTCTTCCAAGTATATTAGGGTTTATCGGTTGAATCCATTCCTGGATTCCCCACGTCCATCTAGGTTGAAGCATATCATACTATACTTCTTCGTGGAGGGTACTTCCCTATACCTCTTGCTTCAAAATATAACATACCATATACAGTACACTTTCAAAATCATAGCTTCAAATATCACATTTATATAAATTCCCGTATATATAAGATTTCATTTTCAGATAAAGTATTTTCCAAAATCAATAATCTCGAATATATCAAATCATTCGTATATAAATTCCATTGTATATAAGATTTATCTCTTCAGATCGAACCAAAATCAACAGTTTTGAAAATCATCTTATACTTACATAAAGTCTGTCTTATACAAGAATCAAAAAAATTTCAAAATCAATTTCGCTGTATGAAAAGACATATGAGATTCAACATCTTTGATGTATAAAAGGTTTTGAATTTTGAATAGTTTCGTATATAAAATCATTTTGGTGAAATCGTTTTGTATATAAATAGTTTGTAAATAAAATAGTTTTGTAAATAAAATAGTTTGTAAAATAGTTTTGTAAATAAAATAAAATAAGATAGTTTGTATAAGAAAAATAAAAGAAAATTGTTTTGTAAAATGGTTTTAAATTAATAGTAGTTTTGCATACAAGGAAAATTCCAATTTAAATTACAAAGATATCTAACCTAACAACTTTCAATTTCAGTGTCAAAGCATATCAATAATATTAGAACAAAAGATGAACATATGTCATCATTTCGCAAAGTCACATTTGATCACTCGCTCGGTTACACAAGTTCGTTTCAAACTAGTATTTTTCATTCGACTCCCCTAATGCGGACTTCAATAAGTTTTCTTGACTAGAAACCATCATTCTCCTTACATAACCCTACACTATGATAGAGAATTCTAGAATCAAACCTAAAATCCATATCAAATATTCGCCATCAAGAATCGAATGAAAAATTCTAACACGAAGTGGTGTAATTCACATAGAACTTGTGTATTCACATAGAACTTGTGTACTCAAATCCGGATTAAATTAATTTTGTGAATAGAACAATATACATAATACTTACATAGTTATTCCAATTTGTTTCATCATAATTACATTTTAATCAAATTCATTATTAATCTCATTGATTAATACAATATTTCATTGAATTTCTCTATTCAATACAAAACATTAACATATTCATTCTCACAACACTGCTTATATTTCTCTTCATTTTAAATTACATTCATTTTCACATGTAATATTTCTCATTTAATACCACATTTATTTTAGAACCGTTTAATGAGAAATTTCCTTCAGTTTATAACCAATTTATAAAGGCTTTATTCCTTTTATAAGACATTATTCGAGTTTAAAGTTGTCACAACTTTATTTATAACCATTTATTGCAACATCCATTTATTTCATAACAATTTACAAGTGATGGCTTTATTTATAATCATTTCACTTTTAATTTATATTTGCTTATCCCTTTTAGTTTCACCTTTACCTTTCAATTTATTTATGATGCATTTTATAAATGTTAATTAAGTTTATAAACATATTTTTTTCTAGTTTAATCTCATTTACAACATTTCCTTAGTCATAGTTTAAATTTAAATATCCCAAGGCTTAAAGTTCACACTTGTGTATTATTACATTACATGCTAAGAATGTATACAGAAATTCTATTCATTTACTAGATATAGATATATCAAATTAAACCTTGTTTCACTTGTTTCCAAATTAAGGTTATCAAATTCAACTGCATAATTCAACACAATTTCTAAGTTTCAACTCATATATTAGTTCAGGAAGTTTCAATTATCCAAAAATACACAAATATTCCATTTTTCAATAGTTGAAATTACCGGTCAACAAACAACAGAATTCACAACATTTCAATTTCATATCGAATATCCAAATTATCCACTTCATTCTCTTTAATTCACCATTATTAAAATGGTGTTTAGTCCATATATTCAATCAACAATAATAGCCAATGGTTATAATTTGACTAAATACAATAAGTCAACAATAAATGATAATAATTAGATATTACCATTTCATAAAACAAATACATTACAAATAACTATATTAGTTATAAAAAAATTCTTCTGTATATAACATATTATATTAGGAAAATTATTTCATTTCAAAACTTATATAAAACATTTTTATAACACTAACAATTACTCGCACTCGTATATATATAAACTCAGACAAATTCATTTTAGGATATTACTACCCAATCTCAAATGAGTTAACCCCAACAGGCTAAGGTATGTCTAAACCAAAGCTCTGATACCAACTGTAGTGATCCTCCATTTTGGATGGTTCAAATCGACAATAAACCACACATGTCAGACTCAAACCATTCAAAAAGGAGGATTGTCAATGGGGTAAATAAGAAAAAAAAGAAAAAAGGAAAGAAAAAACAAAACATGAATCTCGCAGCGGAACGAAAAAATATAATAATCAAATAAACAGTTCATGAAGCTGTTTTAAAAATAACATTTGATTACCATTTTACAAATTAAAATCATAGTTATACGTACATCGTAAATGAACAAATAATGTAGCGGAAAACAGAATGTAGTGGAATAATAAATAACAATAATATACTGAATCTTCATCTTCGTCCACCAGAAAATAGTCTTCAACACTGAAAAACTCAGACTGACCCAAGCATAATGAAAAACAATACACTCGAGTCAGAAGTTAAAATTCCTATGTACGTCAAATCAATCTCAAATAAAAATATGAGTGCAATGGCTTCAAAGAAGTTACGGGATTTTTCTTCTCCTATCAAGTGTACAACGTGAGTGCAATAAATTATGAGATTTCAAATAATTCGAAATACCAATTTTAACCACTTTATTTAAAATAAATCCGAAGTTTAAATTGAAATCTTAAACTTTTTAAATAATTAATTTTCAATAAATAATCCAAATTCAAGAATTATGGGTATATATCATTTCAACCTGTAATTTAAATGTCTTAATTATCCAATTCTAAAATGATTCAGAGGACCAATTAAATGATGTCAATAATATACAAGGTGATAACAGGTACGTATTAAAATAAATAAACAACCATATATCCACATATCAATCAACAAGCATCCATTTCAAACAACATCCAAATTAACCAATATATTTCAACATATACTATTTATCAATATCGGGGTTTAACTATCAATTACATTCCAATATAAAATTAAATGTCAATTCAGATTCAATATCAATTCAAATGTCAACTTAAATCAATAAACAACAATAAAAGAAATTATATATCACATCATATATTTAATTTAAATTGCAATGGAATTTTTAGTATTGTGTGAGTGGGTTTAATCATTCACCCTTGATTAATGGCCAATTGAAAATCCAATAAAAAGCCTATAATTTCAACGGTCTCTAAATTCAGCCATACTAGTTTTATGTTGTTCGGAATTTTGACATGAACCCAAAGGAAGAACCGCACATTAATCGGAGTTCATATGCGAAAGATATTCAAGTTATAAGAATATTATGGAAATGAAATAGAAAACCACGTACACACATTTTAATAATAAAATAAAACAAGTTAGTTACTCACATTAAGAATTTTCAAGCCTGCTCATGTTTCTAAATCTGGTGAATCAACGAAAAAAATGACATGATGGCTCACACATAGAGGAAGGAGGCTTTAGGAAATGGATTTGTAAACAAATGGAAAAGATTGGCTTCACGAAAATAAGTTTCTCACATTTGTTTTTTTTTTCGTTTTTTTAGAAGAGAAAGAAATCTTTAGGCAAAAGAAATAATGGAAGCATATTTTGAAAATGGAAAGCTAGAGGAAGAGTTTATGAAATAGGAAACGAATAAGGGTAAATCACGTTTGGAAATTGGAATATCAAAGGGAAGGATACAAGAAGATGTAAATTTGCGAAATAAAAAGAGCCAAACACGCAAGTAATTAACAAAAGATGAAAGACAAAAGTTGGAATTTGATAAGACATGTTTACATGGCAAGCAAATCTTTTGGTATAAAATTTCAAAATATGTGCTACCTCAGTTAATTTCATCCACACACATGAAACATTTCAAGGCAAGGCTCGCGTGTAAATAAATAAAACTTACTGGAAAACCAAAAGAGGCATGTATTTAATAAAAGAAAGTAATAATAAAATAAAATAATTGAAAGCAATGATTTAAATTTGATAACATAGACCATACATAGAATCACAATTCTAATATAGAAAAAACAATTCATTTTAACATATTTTATTAACCCAAGTATGCTCAAATTTACACACATTTATATATTTTTATTTACTACACAGTAAATAAAATTAAACACTACAATTAAAATAATGGGGACTGCCACCCACACATTTAAAGATGAACTAAGACTTCAAAGTCAAATTTGAAACAGAATAAATTTCCTATGTAAATATGCTAACTATTCCAAATCAAAAATTTAACCAAACCTTCATGTTGTTTTCTTACCATTTTATTATTGTTGTTTTTTATATAAATTAAATTAAAATCAAATTGAATATCTACATCAAATATTCCAACTAGAAACATAAAAAAAATTCAATTCTTTGTTTTAATGGATTTAAATTTACATTCACAAATGAAATATTCACTTTATTTGATAAAAATATTCTTTTCAAGAAACCAATCCTTTTCTTTTATTTTTGTTGAAACATATTTCTTTTTATTACACATTAATTTACAATTAACACCTCCTCTTTAAAACCAACTTTTATTTAAAGATCGTCCCATTAAAGAGTCACAGAAATAATACCACGTACAACCACATTGTTTCTTTATCAGTTGATTTTCTATTATCATTATATTTGTAACAAATTTAAGTACTCACAATTTGAACGTAATATTTCTCATTGAAATTCTCGTTAATTTTTTAATACAAAACGTATGTTGCACATATCGTTAATTAATTACCATTTACTTCTATTTCTTATTAATTGAAAGATATAATTACTACTAATTACAATAATTAAATCTCAAAACATACCCTAATACAGGAAAGATAATTGATCTAATTGTTTCCCTTGAAATCCAATTTTCCATGTTAAATCCAATATCTATATACTAAATTAATTCCAACATTTAATTACAACTGTAATAAAACTCGTTCATTATATATTTAAATTTCAAACAAACCTTTTATTTTAATTTAAATTCTTATTATCAACTATTCTCTTATGAAATTGATTAACATAAGTTTTCATTTTATTATACTCATAACTCTGCAGTTAACGTTTCTTCTTATATCAATTGTAATATTTCAATTACATTAGTTCTCCATTAATTACCAAATAAATTTCTAACGGATTTAATAATAAGTTAATAAATAAAACAATGGTTGTACATTAATAATCCATATCTATTAACTTATTTTTTACAAACAAGGTTAATAAATTTACGTACAAAATAATTGATTTCATACTCCATATTAAAACCAATTGCAATTAATAACATGTGATTACATTAATTTATACATTATTTATTATATTCCTTATCAACCTTTATTATTTAAATTGATTGAAGTTACGTTAACATAGTATAGTAGTCGGTTACATTCAATCAATATTAGCAAATTATATATTAATATACATGTTGCCATCTTTTATCGCATTAAAATTAGTTGGTTTTAAATTTATCTTAAGGTCAAAATTTCTAATCTAATAAACAAATCATAAATTTTAATTTCTGACAATATTAAAGTCCAAAACCTTATTGAATTTAATATTTTTAATTATAGAAAATACGGGTTGTTACAGCTATTTAGTGATAGAGTTAAAAGTGCGCCCAAAGGATACTTATGTAATTTATTACATAACTTAACTCTTATAAATGAATCTTGTTTGAAATGAAATATGCTTTTGATGTTTTTATATATGTTATTATACATACAATGTTAATTAATGTATTAAACATATATAAGAAGAAAATCCTTTGAATAAGTATTTATAGATTACAGTTGTGAATGTATTTGTAATCATGAGTATGGAATCGATATACATATATGAATACTTATTCTTTAAATATACATAGTCAAGTTGTATCTAGAAAAGGATATTACTAGTCTGTTGAGACTAGTGTATGTAATGTTCTCCACACAATGGATTGTGAATTAATCATGGTTGGTTGGGGGTATTATCGAATTTACATACTTGTGCTTGTTTTGGAACAATTACAGAATGAACCGATGAGAATTTTCATTAGGTTAATACAATTAAGTTAAAATAGAAGATCATACGGTAATGATGTACAATAATATGCAAACACGAGGATATTATTGATCTTAAGTGGCTACGATATACCTTGATTATGGTTAGACACATGAAATGACGACCTTGGTACGATCATAGTTGGGTATAGTTGAAGTACTTGAAGTGAATACTACTAAGAGTGGATTTATCTCTTTCATTGTAGAAGGTTGGTATCGACATAATTAGTAGTCAGTTTACAGTCAAAATCTTTGGCTGGAATAAATTGGTTGATCGATAAATCTTATCGAATTAAACTAATACTTTTAAAATAATCAACGAAATCAAAAAGGGATATTAATGGAGTTTTGCCCTTACACAAACTATGAATATCTAAGTGATACGGTGATGACAAAATAACATACATTTAAAGAATGTCGTTACTAGGCGAGTTTATTATATATTAGAAATTAGATTTCACCTACATAATCTATAAGCATTGAACTTGTATTTGGTATTGTACTTCAGCAAAGTCCTTACAAGTTTTAGAATAAACTGTTTAAATACTAATTGAGGACCAAGTTCACACTAGTGAGTCAACGCAACCGAGTTGTTAGTTATTTAAAAATATAGCCAGTAAAATTTATTTATAAATGTTATAAATTAATACATATGTTGTATTAGAATCGTCTAGCATTTTAATTAATTATTTAAAGCCAAATATCAATTAAAATGATGTATAAAAGTTGTACATAGATATATCAGCTTAAATAAAATAATTAAATAGTTGATTCAAATCGAGCCAATTGGGCATTTTGACCAAGTAGGGGTCAAATATAGGCCAACCATAACAAAGAGGGCAAAAGGGACATGATCACTTATGGTTTGAGGAAAATGGGGTGGATATTTGATATCTACTTGGCTATAAATTGGTAGACGGCTTTCTCATTATCACTACTCCGAATAATTAAACCCTAGCCTCTTATAGACGTTAGTGAAGCCTAAGAGATGGTGTTGCAACCCATAGCCAACAAAAAGAGCAAAGGTGTTCGATGATGAAACAACCAATAAACAATGTGTTCGATAATCGACATGATCGCTAGGAGAAAGGCATTCATTTTATAATACACACAGGTACAAATATAAACTCGATAATATTTATGCTTACAATTATTATACATGCTTTAACCACATTTAATAATAAGTTATAATTTTCAAAATATATTAATCCAATAATTAAACATCAAACTAATTATATTTATATTGTATTTATATTTTATATTTCGCTTTTTATCAAATAAAAAAATTTGGTTTCCAGATCAAAAAATATAAATATATATTTAATATTTTATTTGTTTATTTTCTGTTAATTTAAATAAAAAATTAAATTTTTTAATCACTATTTTAAATAAAAATTATATTCACACATATATATACATACATACATAAAAAACAAAAATTTTTACTTTCGGTTTCCATAAGCTATTTTTTTATTTTGGAATGTTAAAAGAATTTTAAATTCAAATATTTTGATAAATTCAATGCATTTAAATATTATAATATATCGATATGAATTACGCACACAAATTTATATTTATATATATTAAAATAAAAAATTACTTTCGAACTCACGGGTTAATTTTTTATTTTATTTAATTTAGTCAGATTGTTTAAAATTCAAGACTTTAAATAATTAATTATATAAATATATTTATAAACCATTAATGTAATAATATATTTATACATTATCAATTATTAAATTATTATAAATATTTGTGATTATACATATGCCAAAAATTATATAGTATAAATGTGTACATCTATATAATTTTTAAATAATATTATATTACATAAATTCGTTTATAAATATCAAATATTAAATTAGTGGTTGAAATTAAATATATATATATATGTATGTATGTATGTATTTATATGTATATATGTAAATTGAATATTTATATACATATATGTATGCCCCTTGACATCACCATTTACATATGACAACACCTGTATATATATACTAACCTTAAGTCACAATGGTTAATACACATACATCACATATGTTTCCAAATTACCCTTAGGTTGGATTGTCACTTTCAGTATACTTATTGTGTTCCTATTATGAGTGCGAACGTATTAAAATAGTAAAAATAAAATAAAATTAAAATTAAACTAATAATAAAATATTTTTATTAAACAATAATAAATAAATATTTTAAATATAATTAAAAAATATTGAAAATATACCCAAACTATTGTTAATAATACTAAGTATGATTTGGTATAAAATTTAGTTTTCATATAAACACAAAATATAATGTTATGCATATTAATAATCGAAAATTGTTTCGAAGTTCACCCTTTTTAACATGCTGCCAGTGCACCTGCTCCAACGATGGCATCAAAGTTCACATTGTGTTTATGTGAACAACTAACTAGCGCATATGACAATTCTTTTTAAAAAATAAATTTGATAGATGTCCTAGGAAAAGTGCTTAAACTAAGGAGAATGTTACTCTAATTAAGAACCGTTTTTATAAGTGGAAAATCACTTAATCTCTTGACCTCTACCTAGTTCGTTGAAGTGGTATGTTCCAAGGATATGCCCATATGGAAGGCTTAGAAGTGTTTTAGACCTTAGTTTTTATTCAAATTGTCATATTCGAAATTTTGAATATTATAAATTAAATTTGAAATTATTTTAAATTTAGATAAAATATTACATAATTTTATAAAGAGTTGTAAAATGAAATTTTAAAATTGTTTAAAATTATGATTAATTTTTTGAGGGTTATGAATATAATTTTAAAAAATTTAAAATTTGTATTCATAAAGGTTATAAAAAGTAAATTGATGTGTGTGTGTTTATGTGTCTGTTATATTTATAATTAACTAAAGTGTATAAAGGGTATTTATTTATTCATTTTTTTACATGAATATATGAACTGTTACACCCATTTTTGTTTCTTTTATAACATATTGAGTGTAGGTTCAAGTGAACAAAATCAATAAACAACCCAAGGCAATAAAGGAGTTAAGCGAGTCGCTTTCACATTAGAAAGGAACTGCGTACAATCTATAATACAGTAAATAATGCCCAACAAATAAACTTTTCCCAAAACCTCACAGCCTGCAAATTTATACACAATAATTATCATTGTTGAATTCACAGCGAAGAAATAACAAAGGACGACACTGTCCAGTAAAGCATACATCATCATCACTAATAGAAGGTCGGAACTACCAAAAAGCATACCATCAAAGCTACAGAAAACCCATGAACAAGATTGCATAGCCATGTTCAAGCCAGACTGCGCCACTATTTTAAAGCTAATCCGCCTTGCCTGGTTCGAGCCAAATTAAACCCCCCCTAATAAAGACAAGTATGCCACCACCTCTCTAACAGACTGCCCCACCTTAGTCAAAGCAGTGGTTATGCATAATATCTCGTAATCACACCTTCACAAAGCAGCTTAGTTACAAGTAACATATGTAACAAATTAACACGAGCCACGACTCACAATCATAAGCTAGCATGGATTGAAAGGAACATGCTCCACTTCATAGATTAGATACGCTACGTTTACATTTCATGGGGACAAGGATGTTTGCTGACCCAGTCGAATGTCGCCACATCCCAAGCCAATTGTATTACTACACGCGAACTACGCTAAAACAACTAGCTGCTATGATAGCATATCTCAACATGACAACACTTTTAAGCAAACATGTTGAAATCAATATTATTAGAAAAGGAAAAACCCAATAAAATTCCACAAGATATGGAAAAGTGTAATGCTATGGGCATCTCAAAAGTGTTTATTAATACCATTGCTAGTGTGATGCTAAGCGACCAACACCATTTTCCACGGCCATCAACCACCGAACTACAGTAGTTCGATGGTTGATGGCCGTGGAAAATGGTGTTGATCGACGGTTGTTCGTAGTGCAAAATAAATTTGTATAGTGGTTGATTGCCATGTGAAAAGACTTTGGTACTAGAAAGAAAACAAATTTTATTATGTTTACTTATCTATCTATTTATTTTTATTTTTATTTATTTTCTCTATGGCATTAGCAAGCACTTTTTTAATGCTCTTGGCACCACACCGTAGAATAATAGTAAGACGGGTCACTTAATTCTAAATTTGTGGCCACAATATACTTTTCTTTCTCTCAAGTAGGGTGACAATGGGGTGTGTTGGGGTGGGTTTTTTATGCCCCAGACCTGGGTCTGAACTTTCGCCTCGTACCTGGAATACGGGTCAGGGTAAACCCGCCCCGCCCCAAGACCCGGTGATGCATTACATATTCAATCAAAATTATGTATTAATGTACATATATTTATTTACTTTATTTGTAAGAGGATTTTCACTAAATGATAAAATAAATATAAATATCTATGTGTTTACAATGATAGGAAAGGTAATAAAAATAAGGTGTATGATAACGGTTTAAGAAAAACATGCATACGTTATTATATAATTATTACTGATGCAACTTAATATCATAAAAATTATACAACTTATTAAATGGACATTAGAAAATTCATGTTATAACCGCTTACGTATAAAAGGATTAACAAATCATCGTTATCATAATAAATCTATTTTATGAAATTTTAGTAGTGCGGGTTAGATTGGGGCGGGTCAGCCATGCCTCAACCCGATCTTAGACCCAGAGTCCTTAAGGATGGATCATGGGTCAACCTGCCCCGATGACTCAATAGGGCGGGTCTTAACGGGTCCAAATAGGGAAGGGTCTATCGGGTTTAGACCCTATACCAGCCTCATTGCCATCCTTACCCTCAGTCTACAATCCTATCCTACTGAATACAATTCTCCTTTATTTTTTTCCGATTTCGAAGAATAAACGCAAGGTTCTCTCAATCCCTAATCAAAGTTGAAAAAGCATTTTCCATTTTGTGCACTCTTCACTGCAGGCTCCAAACCTTAGATAACTTAACTTGGTACTTTTTGTTTATTTTTCCACAAACTTAGTGAACAAGTAAGAGAAATGTTATTAAAGTATTCCATTGTTTCTTAATTTATTTTATTCCTACAAATCAATACGTCAATAACAGTCATAGTGTTTATGATTGGTGGGAGAAAAATAGTTCAGAGTTGAATTTGTTGTTCATTTTATCTCAATATAATTCCGTGGATTATAAGTTGTTTAATTGAATTGGTATGCTATTCATATTCATGAAGGAGAGATATTTGATCCATTTTCTTCTTTGATACTAGCCTAGTAGGTATGTCTACAATATTTTATCTTCGAAAATTTGAACATTATTAATATTCTAGAAAAACTATTAATATTTATCTATATTAGGATTTTTGTCATAGTCTTGTTCACTTTAATCTACATTTGTGTGCATTGAATGTGTTTATATCCATTGATTATCTTTATTAATAGTTGTAATACTTTTGGTGTCACTCTTTTCTTATCTATATTTATAATATGTTTGGTGTACGCAAACATAGTGAGAAAAGTTTACAAGCTTGTATCTTCCCTTTATTCGTATTATTTTTTATATTTAGTAAATTCTATCGGGTAAAGATCCAACCTATCTATTTGTCTAAAAAAGCAATGGTGCATTAGTTGCTAATTTGCTTGGAAATTGGAATGGTGCTCGATGAGATTAGTGGAGATGAGGTTGTAAAATCAATTTCTTTCATGATACTAGTTTGGTTACCACACCAACAATTGATTTTTCACTTGATACAAATTATTATTAACATTTTGCTTCTCTTCTTGAGAGTTCCTATTTAGAGCTTTCCAATTTGGCGGTAGTTTTAATATTTCATTATTTCATTGGCATCACCAATTAGAAATTGTTGTGTTTTATTACGCAGTTGAGAATGAATTAGCAGAACTTTTTGGTACATAAAAATTTTAAATTTGCATCACGACAATAATTACTTGGTAATTTTTTGTGGAAAAGCTCCAAGTGGCATTTTGATTTTTTATTTATTTACATGTTTAATTTTTGATTTTTCAATCATATCCATTTCAATGCATTTCTTTACTATTTTTCTTTTCAACCGTATTCATTTTCATGCTCATTAGAAATGTTGTTATACTATACATGAGCATTTGCATGGTGTCAGTTGTTTGCTTCTCTTATTATTGAGGTCTTTGTAATATTCTGACTTACAAACTGCCATTTTACTCTCCATCGTTGCTTAGCAAGCTGATATATTTTACCCATATTTTATACTGAAAGTTTATATAGAAATTGCAACTTGATATTGATATTCTATAGGGCTGTAGCTGCAGGGGGTGTCATTGTTAAAGATGCTGGAGCTCTAGTTTTTAATCCATATGTGCCTCTTAAGTTGTTAATACTTTTTATTTATTTTATCATTAAATATTGTCCTACTAATACATATACATACATACATATATATAAGGTGAGGATCGACTATGCCTCATTTTTGCTACACCTCAAATCCCGCTGAATACAAGCCACATGTTCCAAATTAAATAATATACTTTCCCTCTATCGCCACTTCAATCTACCATTTAATTTGGAACTTGTGGTGGATTTTCAAAGGGGTTTAAGGTGGAGCAAAAATGAAATGTAGCCGATCCTTCCCCATAGACACACACACACCTTGCTTTTGCTATATCTCAAATCCCTCTTAATTTCAACCACATGTTTTGATTTAAATAATCATACTTTCTCTCTACTGACATTTGCGTGATTATTAAAATTGGAACATGTGGTTAAGATTAAGGAAATTTAAGGTGTAGCGAAAATGAGGCGTGGTTGATCATTTCCTTATATATATGTGGGTATGTATGCACACACACGGATACATATATAACACCCTAAAAATTTAACAAGAAATAAAATAATAAAATAAAACAAGAACTAAAAATAAAATTTTCTCAAACATATAATTTGGCTACGAAACTTGCACCATTACATTCGTAGCAATTTTCTAGGTGATTTTCATATATAACACTTTAAAATCAGAGTTAATATGGAGAAGTTATGGACATTGGAAGAGTTGGAAATAGAATAAATATTTAAAAATAAAAATCCACAATTCAATATGCTGACCAGTCGATCCTCATTGGACGATGGTCGATCGACGGCAGTCAACCATAGGTAATGTAAATTTGAAAGTAATCAGGTGCTTCTTAACATGTTCGAACGAGATTACTTACTTTGTTGCCAAGTATCAAATGAGCAGGCGTAGTCATTAAGATTCTCCAACCTAGATCCAACAGCCTAAACAAATTACTAAATCCTATAAATGCAAGCCTAACCTAACCTTAAAATTCACATAACAGTTTACAGTAACGAAACTCTCTTAAATTTTAGTCTCTCCTCCATCCCTAAATTTTCACAAAAATCAAATAAAATCAACTTAATTAGAACTCAAGCAATAGAGTCTCAAATGGAACAAGCTAAACTAGCGTATAGAGGGGTGATTTTTTGACAAAGCAAATAAGAAGAGCTTAAGCTTGAGGTGAGTGGGAACAATTTTAATTAGAAGATTATCTATAGTTAAACTCTATCCTATATGATCTAGGAGGCTAGAAAACCTAATTTGAAATATATAAACCTTAAACTGGAATTTGCAAACTAGATTGGGATCGAGCCATTGTAAATAGTTAAACTTGATTTGATGTTAGTACACCTCACCTATGATTATATTGTAAAACCTTAAATTGGTAAACCCTAAATTTGTAAAACTGTAAGTTGGACAACTTAACGTTGAAATTGCAATATAGATGGGTCAATTAGTATATCGGGTTCAACAAAAACAACAAGCGAGATGAACTGAAATGAATTCAAAAATCGAAACTCAAAATAAAGTAAACCTAATTTTAGCCTACGATGGGTGGAACCTGGCCCGGTGGTCGATCGGTTAGGGTTAGCGGTCAATCGGTAAGCGTGTAAAACACAAAATCCGAACCTTGGCCTAAGGCACGGGTTGTAATAAAAATATATATAATTTGAAATGAAATTTATATAAGTTTAAATTGTCGTTTGAGCCTATTATGAGGCTAAGTGTGTATTCTAGAAATAGCAGGGAAGCTAGTTCCCTATGAGAGGATGCTAGGTCATTGCGGTTTTGAGTAAATGCTCTTTACCCAATTTGGGATTGAGTAATCGACCGAAGTCGATGTATTTTCACAAAGGCATTAACAGGAGGCTCCATGATGGGCATTCAGCACTGATGAGGATGCCTGATGGAGTAGGTTTGCCACAATGGGAGTCCTAGTACGTACGATTTCTGATGTACATAACACAGTTCAAATGGAGGATCCCGGAGTGAACAATAGGATGTAGACGATTAAACACGTTGTTAAGTCAGCATTTTGGGTTCTTCCTCTTTAGGCATAGTGAGAGGGGATCGGTTTCCCAGTAGCTCAATAGCGGTGGTAGTAGTGGGAATTTATATCCACAGTAGTCTAGTGGTTATGTTTTCATCATTAGTAGCCAAAGGGGTGGTGTTTCCACGCTTAGCAGCGTTATAGTGTTTCCATGTCTTAGTAGCCTAGTTTTATTATTTACATTGAGTAGCTCTAGGACCAGTGGCCGATCATTAGATGAGAGGATCGACCCTTAGTTCTATCCATTACAGTAGCCTACACAAATCGTAATGTAAGAATGTATTAGACCTTTAGACAATAGACCTTTAGAATTCACGGACACTTGTAGCATACCCTATGTCATCTAAAGTAGAGTTAAAGTTTACTCCACATGGTCATCACAAGCTAAACTTGTACTCATTCACCACATCACCTTCTAACCCTCTCCATCCTTTCCATTTTTCCCTACCACATGATGACGGGTTAGCAGTTGATTGGACATAGTATGTGGAGAATGAAGCTGCAAATTGGAGTTCTCATATTCTTGTTGTCCATCATGTAGTTACTTACTGCATTAAAAGTCGGTAGAACACACATTGTACTTTGAAACAGTGTGTTAACCCAAAAAATGGATGGACATCCTAGATTGAGTGCGAAAACACCAGCCCGTTTATCAAGGCAAATAAAATAGAAAAAGCAATACTAGGTAGCAAAAAAGTAAAGGAACATGAAGATTTTTATAGTGGTTTGGCCATTAATGAAGCCTACATCGACTTTATAACTTTCTTTTAACTAACTACCATTACAAGTGGAATTAGATTACAATACGATTGAATCTCCTAAGTTAGATCATGTGATATCTTGGAATTTCAAACAATTTAAAATATGATAATCTCCTCTATTAATTATTTAAAAATTGGCAAACTATTATTTTCAAACAATAATAATATTATGATGTTTTTAAATATACATATAAATAGATTTTAAATTAGAATTATGATTTACAAATTTAATTTGTGTTTGTTTAAATATATATATATATGAGTTGATTTTAAATTGGATTTTAAGTTGAAACTGAAATTGAATTTGGATTTAAATTCGAAATTTAAAAGAGATATATATATATACACACACACACATATATTAAAAACATTTTGGATTTAAAAATATATGTATAAGACTTTTATTAGTATATAATTTGTTCTATAATATTTTCCTTAAAGAATCTTATTTATATAATTAAGAAGTATTTATTAAATAGGAAAATAAATATAAAAGCTTTATTTTAACATTTAAAAATAATTAAAAATTTCTCAAATTACAAGTGTTAGTAGATTAAATCATATTAGTAACATGTGTAAGTTAATTGACAAATGTTAGGAAATTTTGCAAGTGTCGCTTTTTAATTTTGATTTTTCTTTTATTTTTAATAATCATAAATTTAGCCTATATATTCATCTATTTCTTCCCTTCATCTCTTTTTCCTATCTCATTTTCAAAACACCAAGAAAACTCAAGTCCGTAACAAATACACAAACTCAAAACAAAAGCCTGTAACAAAATTTTCAAATCAGAGATTAATCAAAGAAATCAACTAAGCAAGTTCCAGTTCATAATCTAAGCAAGATCATCTCTGTTTTCAAGTTAAATCATCTCAACAACAACAGATTTCCAGCAACAAGTTTCCAGTAACAAAGCATTTCAGTTTTTAAAAAGATCACGGCAATTCAAGTTTTAAAGAGATCATAGCATTCAGTTTTCAAAAGCAAAGAGGCATTCAAGTTTTCAAATTTCAAAACCATTTCAAAAGCTCTGTTCATCTCTTTAAACAGGTTAGTAAACTTTTTATTTAAAAGTTTAGGCAAATTAAAATCTGTTGATGCGATTCCTGGAATGAATTGTGCTCTGCACGTGTATGTACAAGCGTGATTCCTGTATGTTTCTTTGTGTTTGAACTGTGCATGTCAGTTCTTCTCTGTGTCATGGTTATAGATTTGAAAATAAATTAAAATTCAATATCTCTTTATCTAATTACTGTTAGGACTTGGGTTTCAAACAAATTTTGAGACGACCCGACTTTCTGCCACCATAAAATCGCATCATCTTTAAGAAAGAAAGGGATAGAAAAGAGAAAAGATAGAGAAGAAGAAAGAAACAACATCAGAATCTAAACAGCGGAACGAATAAATTATATTGATCACATAATACTTTTACATAGTACCATATACATCAGAGATACACAGCATAATCAACTCATACTAGACAGTTATAAACACCTGTCTAGTTATACAAATCAAAGACAACAACTCAGAGAACACACAGCGGAAAACTCTATAGCTATACGCAGAAGCCTCCTGCTCCATTGCTCCACCAGAATTTATCAAGCCAACCTGTCTGGTCTGAGTAAACGGTTAAAGTTGCTTAACTTTAAAAACCTTTCGAAAGAAAAGGTATCACATAAGACTTCCTACATATAAACATGGAAAAGTTTTTACCTTACACTAACCAAAACATTTGATAGGAAATCCGATGATATTATAATAGTGTCTAGGGTTTTCAAGTAAAATACAGAAATAGCTGGAATGCTTACATCTCACGTTCCAACATAGTTGGGCACAACTAATACGTACGACACTTATTGGATTTTGGATTCCATACAATGGCAGGGCTACTGGGGTACCGCCCGTCACAGTACGTGGCCTAGATCACCGTACCGAGGACCACTCCCGATCCCCTGCAACACAAAGCCGGACCCGTTCCTTACTGAACAGTTCCAAATAAGACAACCCCGACGGTTGTAGCTATTCAACCATCCACACAGCCGAAATAAAAAGGGACCTCTAGACAGGGGTAAATCTTACTCTCAAGTGGGGGCTACCCATGAAGCTTTGCTGCACCTCCCCTGTTTTAGCCATTCCCGGTTGATGAGGCTTGAGGTTACGATTACCTTTATAGGACACATCACTTAGAATGCTCGACGATGTTCTGAAAGCATTCAATCCATACAAGTTCGTTCCGGGTTCGAACGAAACCAAAGGCATTATCTCGTTACACTCATTTTGGAATCACCCTCAGAGTTAACGACAATAACCCTTGCACTCTGAATCACCATCTCGATTCTATAAGATCTATTTCGTCAAACTCATTACGGAATCACCCACAGAGTTATACTGACGTACAGCCCTTACACCTCGAGTCTTCACAAAGCTCCACTTTGACTCACGACCTAACGTTATTTGGAATTGATGTGGTTTTCGGATATCCAAATATGGAAACCCGATCCCGGTCTCATCGAAATCCAAAGCGTGTCTTTTAAGTCCAAGTTGTTTTAAAGGTTTTAAAACAATTAAATTCAACTATCTATATACACATAGAATAGATAATTCACAAATCACAATTGATAATCAACATTATCAAATAACAGGTAATCCACATTATCAATATCATAATAGATAATCCATATATCAACATCCCAATTGATAATCTATGTAATCATCACAATGCAATCAGGCATTCATTTATATCACACAAACATACTTATCTCATTACTGAGATCACAAAGCATTCAAGACAATCAATGTCATCCATTCGTACATAAGCAACGATTTACTCATACCACAATATAATTAATTTAAAATGAATTAAATTAGCTATCTCTATCACTAATTAATTTAAAGTGAATTAAATTAATTACTTCATCTCTTAATTAATTTAGAATAAATTAAATTAATTACTTCATCCAAATATATCTTGCTTACCTATTCGTTGATTAAATAATTAATTAATCATTATCCTAATCAATAAACCTTGATTAATTAACTCTAAATCAAATAATTAATCCCTAATTATTTTCATTAATCATATCAATTAATGAACCTTAATTAATTACTTCTTTTATTAATTAACCATAATTAATTACATTATTGCTCAATTAGTTACATTATCTCTTAATTAATTAATCATGCTTAAATTAATTACTTTCAATTAATCAAATAAAACCTTTAATTATTTTAACAAGTAATTACCCAATTTAAAATTACTTTCCAATCAGTAATTTTACCTAACTCCGTTACCTCTGTAATTTATCAATTACTTACCTTAAGTAATTAGCCTTACCAAAACTTATTAAGTAATAATACTTAATCATTTATCAAGTGACTATTCTTAATTAATTAACAAATTAATTGATTTACTTGATCAAACTCATCTCATAAAACAAAATTGAGTAATTCATTCCTTAATTACTCATTAACCAAATTAATCTTTAATTAATAGATTAATTATCTTCAGCTATTAATTAATAAACCTTAATTATTAATCAGTTATTTAATACAATGTAATTAATCCCTAATTAATTTTATAATTAATTAATTAAACTTAATTAACTAATTAATCAACTCTTAATCATTAATTAATAAACTTAATTATTAATTAAGAATCTTAATTACAAATTAATTAATCCATAAATAAAATTAACTAATTCTTAATTACAATTAATTAACCTTAAATAAAAATCGTTAATTAATTCTTAATTAACTAGCATTATATTTTAATAATCCTTTAATTATGAGTTAAGAAAACCCAATGAAAACTTAAATAAAACCTTTATTAATTTATTACTATTTAATTAACCCTTAATTACTTAAATAAATAAGTAATTACATCTTAATTAATCATTAGTCATTAATAAAATCATCATCTTAATTAATAGTTAATTAAATAAACAATTATACTTAATTAATCACTTAATTAACCCACTTTAAAATAATAATTAAATAAATTAACTTAAACTTCCTTAACTAACTAATTACAAATTATAAATACTTAATTATTATTTAAGATAAAATATTATCTTAAATAAATCTAGAAATGTTTATTTAACTTAATTCATAGATTAAATTAAATTATAAAGAAATCATTAATTACTTTCTTTAATTATTAATTAACAATCCTAATTCGAAGTTAATAAATTATCCTAAACTTTATTTGTTAATTAATAAAAACAATTATAAATTTCCTTTATTATTTCCAAAATAAGTTTGAAAACAACATTAGCTTAAACATTTAAACAAATCATATAAATTTCATTTATAAAACAATTCAATTTCAAAAACAAGAATTTTAGTTTAACTTAACTTTTTTTTAAAAGTTTAAAACTTATTTTATTTTTTAAACTAAAAATCAGGTTGAACATAAATCTGGATTCAACCCATGTTTACTTGAATTCCCAGAACAAAGTACAACTTTTGTTCTTTTTTTTTTAAACAATCCACACCCTATAAAAATTTAAAACTGTTTTAATTTAAAATTTAAAACTGTTAAAAACAAACAGTTTGACATAGCAACTCAACCCAGAGTCCACGCGAGAATAAACCTGAGCCATATCCAAAAATACTCGAGCTATCTCCCCTACTTCCCGAGTTTCCCTTCGAGGAAACAAACAACCCCAAACCAAAACTACAACCCACTGACACAACAGCTCAAACGTGCACCTGCACCAGTGCCGGAGCCACCCCTGGCCAACATCGAACCCACCGCCGAGTTATTCCACCACCCTACAAGCCTCCACGACCAACCAAACCTCAAAATTTACCCCAAATCGAATTAGAGAATTCTTGAGGTACAGAACCCAAACACCCTCATCATAAAAACCAAATTTCCACGACTCCGATCAACTACAAAAGCCACAACTCCGGCCATTGGCTACTGGCCCACCGCACTTTCTTCTCCCAGAATTATATCAAGCTCGATACAGTTATGAGGATGCAGTGATCAATTTTCCAGTAAGAACCCAAACTAGGTTTACAACCAATCTCAGACAAAATCAAACATCATAGTGATTTATAAATTCTGTAACCATTTTTGCAATACTCACTGATGCATCACCTAACTCCATTAACCATCTCAAGTATTCCAGATTCACAGATTAACAGAAATTTGCATAAACCCAAATTTCAGTAAATACCCAATTACTTATTCAATGCTTTACTAAAAATTTTGATTTTGATTTTAAAAATCATAACTTCCAGAGACAATTTTGTTTATATAATTGTTCAATCCAATTATAACATTTGATTTTAACAATGGTGTTAGATTGATTACTGAATTCCTAAATTTCCTGAGGATTTTTTTTATTTATTCATTCATCAGATACTTGAATCTAATTTAACTTCTGGATTAGGCTTAAGCTCTATATTGTTTAAATTTTAAACACATTCAAGGATTTTAAACTTGATCAAAAAATCATATGTTCTGAACTAAGAACAGAGAAGTTAGAAACAACAGATAAGCATACATCATATGTACACAGAGACTTACTCACATGCATACATACATAATAGTTATCATCACAGATTTCAAAATCAACCATATAATTATCTACTTAACTTTAATTTGAAAATGTTTACTCACCTTTCTATAAGGAGATGCAGGGGTGTGAAAAAGAACAGGGAGGCTCAACTGAAATTGCTTCCAGATTGCATTTTGAAAAACTGGCAAAATAATCTTTGAACTTGAAGCTATTTAAAATCTGGAGTACTTCAGGTTGCTTCAGATTTCCACCTTAAAACTTGCATGCATTTAAAAATTTTGAGGCAGACATGGGGATTGAAAATTTTCTGTGATTTTGTTTTAAGAACAACTGCAGGCATTGATCACAGAAAAGGGTTTGAGGGGATTTCAGGTTTTATGATTTGAGCATTTGAGGAGTGTTACAGGTTTTGAATGAGTAAGAGTTTGCAAATGCTTCAGATTTGCATGCACAAGAAAAAAAATGATGCACACAAGGGTAATTACAGATCTGGGTTGATAGCTTTGCAAAAATACTTGAAAACATGATGCGGGTTTGGGTTTAAACTGTGAGGCTTTCAGATTAACAAATTCGCAGAATTTGTTTTTGAGCATTTGTTTGAGTTGAGGAGACTTTTTAAGATTTTTGAACCAGGTTTGAATTGAAGAATTGGTGCAGATTTTGTTTTGAGAAAAATTTCTGGTTTTGGGTGTAGAAAGTTGCATGATGATTTTAGGTTTCTTTTTAGAAATGAACCAAGATTTAAAGAAAATGAGAAAAAGGGTTTATATAGGAAAATTTTCAGGTTTAATAAATTAAAAACAAAATCAGAAATAAAAATGGACACTTGTCTTTTTACTTACGCAAATGGTTGCAACACTTGTTATCAAAGTGTTTTAGAAATGAACACTTGTCAATATTGAGTTTGTTTTAATTTTAAAAGAAATTTAAAAACCCTTTTAAATAAATTTCCTAATTACTAATATATTTCTTAAATTTAAAAATACTTTTCTAAACAAATACACTTATACATTTATAAATGTATGCTAGTTTATATAAAATAAAATCTTTAAAAAGAAATGCAACTAAATATAATTTAAATAAAATTTAAATAAAATTTATATACATATTGCAATACTCATTTAAAATGTTGTTTCAAAAAGCCTTGCATTCATTCTTGTTAAATAAACACAAATCAAATTTCTATTGATAATTTTCTATAAAAAGAAAAATAAAACAAAATCTTATTTCTAATTGAGAACATTATCTGTATAATTTAAAACCAAACATATTATTATTATATTTTAAAATGTATGTATATTCTTGAAATCAAATTTATATTCATTTCAAAGTCAAATCTAAAATAAATTTAAATAAATATAAACATCTATTTTAAAATAAGCTCATTATTATTTACAAATAATATATCCTATTTTGAAACCAATTTGAAATACACAAATTTAAATAGTTAAACATACTTATAAATTTTGAAAACAATAAGTCATATTATAATTGGTTTACACAATACAAAATAATTATAATTATAAAACCAATCTATAACCAAAATGAAAACGTTATATTATTATTTATTTGGTTATTTATGTTTGAAAATAACAATTTATCAATTTCAAATAATTAAATAAGAGATTATCAACATTTTAAACTCCTGGAAATCCCGGGATATTACAAAATTTGTTTTTTTAAACATAGATTAAGGTTTAAAATTTTATTTAAGTAAATTAAATTTGTAATTTCGTGGAAAACCAAGAAGAACAGTGGAAAACTTAAGATGTGTAAAAATTCAAACATTTAATTCTTCGATTTAGGTATATAATCTAAAACACCATCTAAAATCATTATTTTAAAAGTGAATTCACAAATATTTAGATTAGGATTGAGTGAATATTTCAAGGTTGGCCAGAAAATAGGTTTGAGGGTTTTTCTAACGATCAGTGAACTTGGGAAGGTCGAGGTTTTTGCTGAAGTAGGCTTCATGATTGGAGATGTTGGCAAAAATTGTGGAAGGAGGTTTACGCCACTGTGGCGGCGGCGGCGGGTTGAAATAGGTTTCAACGCTAGGTTGTGCAAGGCTGGAATTTTGGGTCACCGCGATGTCTTTGGTGGATCGAGTTGCATAGGACTTAGGGGAAGGCTGCGAGGAATGCCTGCGAGTGTGTGGCCAAGGTTACTCGATCACTGACGGTCGGCGATGTGGATTCGAGGGAGTTTTTAGGCAGTGGTTTGGGTTACGGGTCGATCGAGATTTCCTCGATTTCAAATTTGAGTTCCAAACGAGCTTTGGTTGGTCGGGAACGAAAGAATGGGTCATCGTCGACTCGGCGGCAATAGCAAGGGTGATCGGAGCGTCACCGTTGCACTGTGCAGGTGCACATATGTCTGTGATATCAGTAGTTTGGGAGTGGAAGTTGACTCGAAGGGAAGCTCGGGGATAAGGGCAGGTGGCTCAGGTTCATCTTTGAGTGGATCATGAGTGTAAATCATGTTTTCGAGTTTTAAAGTTTTAACAAAATTTTGAAAAAAAAGAGAAAGGGTAATAGTCTCGGGCCAAGACTTGAGTATTACACAGGTTGTGTTTCCTGAAGATTTGACCAGGCAACTTGGTACTCGGCATTCTAAACGTTCGGCGCCAGAAGAACGTCCGACATACAAGGAATGTCGGCATCCACGAAGGTTTGGCATCCATGAAGGTTCGGCATGAATCTTGCTCGGCACCCTGAGACCATTCGGCATGAAGAAGCGTTCGACATTAGGTAGTGCTCGGCATCAAAAGAGCGTTCGACGTTAGATAGTGCTCGGCATCAAAAGAGCGTTCGGCGTTGGATAGCGCTCGGCATCAAGAGAGCGTTCGGCATTGGATAACGCTCAACATCTAGAGAAGCATTCGACATTAGCTACTGCTCGGCAGTCAGGGTGTCCAGCAGTCAGAACATTCGGCTTCGCCTTGTTCGGCATGATACCATATTGTTCGGCATTCAACCAATCTCAATCAACTTCAACTACTGCTCGGCATGGAGATGATGGTTTGGCATCTAGTCATTCGGCCAAGTTGCTGATTCGGCTTCCAGTATCGTTCGGTGCAAATGCTTCCCACGGCATTCAGAGTGTTCGGCCTCGCTGCGCTCGGCATGAGAAGATTGTTCGGCATTCATGCCCTGTCCGGCATTCGACGTTCGACATCTATGGGTCAGCGCACAAAGGTTACTCCATTTGGGCCGAGATATTCCGCCACCAGGCCCACCAGGGAAGTCCAACGCATTTTCGTCTATAAATAGAGAGGCAGGGGCATAGTGAAAGGGATCAGTTTTTTGGGAACACTGGGGAAACTCTGCTGCATTCAACAATCTTTCAAGACTTAGTCTTTGGTTTTGCAATTATATTCAAGTAATTAGAAATGAATTGTATCTATAATCAACTATCAAGAAAATCGATAGAAATCAACTTCAAGTGGACATAGGCAGTTACGCCGAACCACTATAAATTTGGTGTTCTTGTACTCTGCACTGAAATTTACATATTTTTCTCTATATTAATTTACTCTCTTCATTAATCTCTCTACAAAATCTCTCTAAGGGTGTTAGTGACCAATTTTGGTGCTAAAATTTTGATGCTTTCACTGAGAATTGAATTCTCAGGCTGTTAGGATCTGCTTTGTAGCTACTGGATTGCATAAATCCCCTAGAGGAAATTCAAGATCATTGACAAGACGTCTGTTGATTCTATTCAGAGTTATAACCAACAACTCTACCATGCAAAGACCATGAACCAGACCGACCTCCCATAATGCAGATGTCCACGAAACTGCTAGCGTACAATAAGTTGGAACTAGAAATCAGTAAGCAACAAGAGGTGCAGGGCCCTCCATCCAAAACCAAGTGGAAGTCGTTTCCCGAACAGAGTTCAATGACTTGATAAGAGAACTCAAGGAAAGTGGAAGGCAACTTGCTGAGAAGATTCAAGCCAACACTAACCTCACGACTCAGCTCGCTCAGCAACAGCGCCAGAATGCTGAGGCAACCCTGCCCCTTATTCTTAATCTGATAGTTCAACGTCAGCTGACGAACCTCCTAGGAGTAGACGCCGTAAGGATGAAGGGGCACAAGTAGGCGTTGGGAATCAAGCCCATGAAGAGACCGGACACCCGAATCTCCATGACCTAAATCAGGCAAGACACCAACCTGCACGGTCCCGTGAAACAGAAACCAACCTTCCATCCTCCATACAAACTCCGGACTTGACAGCTATGGTCAGTCAGTTGATGAGAGAGAACCAAGGCTTCACCAATAAAGATTGGGGAGTGACCAGAAGCCATACTCCCTTTACGGATTGTATCATGCAGGCTGAGTACCCCAATAACTTCAATATGCCAACTATCCCAGCCTATAAAGGGAAAACGGATCCCAGACAGCATGTGATGAGGTGTAGATGGATGATGGATTCTGCAAGAGCTAATGATGCGACCAAGTGTAGTGCTTCCCAATCACTCTGTCTGGAATTGCCACCATGCGGTTTATTCGACTTCCCCCGCAGTCTATATCCAGCTTCGACGAATTGGCAATGAAATTCATAGAACAGTTCAGGATACACACCACTCGTCCAAAGGATGTGATGTCTTTATCAAGCGTAATCCAAGCTCCAGGAGAGTCATTGAAAGCATACTTGCAGAGATTTCATGTTGCTACTACTGAGGTGAGCAATCCAAATGACCATGCAATTTTGATGGTGGTAATGCGTGGAGTGGATCCAAACTCTGAATTTGGAGATTGGTTGGCGGGAAAGCCCCCAGCCATGCTGGAGCGTTTTTATTCGAAAGCTCATCAGTTCATAAGAAGGGAAGAAGCTCGATGGACAAGAGGAGACAAGGAACCAGGGCCTGCGCAAGAGACTGAGAAAAGTACCATCGTCATGAAGCAAACCAGCGATAATTTAGGAAAAGCCCAAGTCAACGTCCAAAACAAGCTTGGGCAGTCTAAAGTATCCGGGGGTGGAAATCCCGAAAAGAAGAGAGAGAGACGGGGAAATGGAAGTCAAGGATCTCGACCTACATTGAATACACCCCGCTCAACGCATCACTTGAGAACATCTATTTGTCAACTTGCAACACTTTCTAGTATAGGAAACCATACCCAAAGGGATCAACGGAGGAATAGAAGCGGACTGGAAAGTACTGCCGCTTTCATGAGTCTTATAGGCACAACACGGAGGGTGCAGGCACCTCCATGACGCTATTGAAAATTTGATTAGACATAAGAAGCTGCAGGGGTTCGTCAAAGACCCATAAGACGGAAGACAAGAGACATCGGACCTGGACGTGGGCCAGCTCCACGCCAACCTGAACAACCTGCTCGAACTATGGGTAGATTGGTTATCGACACGATTGCGGGCGGACCTCATCCTGCGGATAAGAATTGGCAGGAGATGGAGCTATATGCTAACTCTTAAAGACACGCGGAGTATGAGTGCTGTTCATATGTGGAGGATGGGACTCCTGCAAAGCAGTAGCGCACGATGGATGATGATATTGTATTCAGGAGCCGAGATGCGGATAAGGTGGAGGCCCCTACCATCGACTCGATGGTCAAATCTGCGACAACCGGGCCTGCATTTGTGAAGAGAATTCTAATTGATTGCAGAAGTCCCGTTAACATCATCTTCAAGAAGGCATATGACCAAATGAAGCTGGAGGCTAAGGATTTGAAACATCTAATGCCAGAATCCATGGCTTTAACAGCGCAGCAACGGATGTAGTGGGATATGTGGAGTTACCAGTTGAACTAGGGCAAGGCGAGCGTAGAAGGGTACGAATCCTACCATTCATAGTGTTGGATGTTGACTCTCCATATAACGTATTTCTAGGACGTCCAGCCTTGGCAGAATTTAGGGCAGCATTGGCCCATTGGTATCTGACGTTGAAATTTCCCACAGAGAGTGGTGTTGGAGTGGTAGACGGCGATCAGGCGACCAGACGCGCATGCTATGTAGCTGAGCTGAGAGAGGCTCGACAAAGAGGGAAAGGAAAGGTTGCGGACAGCTTCGTCCACATCCAAAATTCTGATGATTGACAAGTAGCTCCCGAGCCCTGGCTCGGGCAATATTCTCGGATCTATGGAGACATAGATCCGAGAGATGATGATGGGGGACCCAGGGAAACAAATGCAGCACCAGCTGAACTAACAATCGATATCCCAATCAACCGGGGTGACCCGTCACGAATTCTTAAAATTGGATCTCAACTCGACCCCGTGGTGGCCGAAAACCTCACTGACTTCCTCCGAGCGAATCTCGATGTCTTCGCTTGGACACATTTTGACATGCGCGGGATTTCTCCTACAATCGCGAGTCATATGTTGAACATAGACCCAAAGTACATTTCCGTAAAACAGAAAAGGAGAGGTATGAACACGGAGAGGTCTACGGCACTCAAAGAGGAGGTGGAAAAACTTAAAGCCAACGGGTCCGTCTGCGATGCCCTCTATCCCGAATGGGTATCTAACCCAGTGCTAGTGAAGAAAGCAAAGGGAAAGTGGAGGACTTGTGTTGATTACTCCGATCTGAATAAAGCATGCCCGAAGGATAGTTTCCCTTTACCTACAATCTACCAGCTCGTATACTCTACCGTCGGACATGAATTATTATCATTTATGGATGCGTACTCTAGGTATAACCAAATCCCGATGCACCTCCCAGACCAAGAACACACCAGTTTTGTCACAAACGTTGGGTTGTATTGCTATGTAGTGATGCCCTTTGGATTGAAAAACGCGGGAGCAACTTATCAGCGTCTGGTGAATCGGATGTTCAAAGGCCAGATTGGTAAAACGATGGAAGTTTATGTGGATGACATGCCCGTGAAGTCGCGGTAGTCAAACGACCACATCAGAGACTTAGCGGAGATGTTTGACATACTCAGACAATATGGAATGAAGATCAATCCTTTGAAGTGTTCATTCGGTGTAGCGTTGGGAAAGTTTTTGGGTTTCATTATGAATGCACGAGGAATCGAGGCCAACCCGGAGAAGATTCAAGCCATCCGTGGTATACAAGTGTCCAGAACCATAAAGCAGGCGCAAAACTTGAACGGAAAGGTGGCCGCGCTGAGCTGATTCATATCCAGGGCCACAGACAAGTGTATTCCTTTCTTCGATGTCATAAAGAAAGGAAAGAGGAATTTCGAGTGGACATCCGACTGTGAGGAAGCATTCAGAGCTCTTGTAAGGCACTTAGAAAGTCCCCGGTATTGTCGAAACCAATAGACCATGAAATGTTGTACATATACTTGGCTGTATTCCAGCACGCTATCAATACAGCCTTGGTTTGCGAGGAAGACCGTGTTCAAAAGCCAATGTACTATGTTAGTAAAATTTTGATGGAGGCAGAAAGAAATTATCCAAAGATTGAAAAACTAGCCTATAGCTTGGTGCTTGCATCACGCAAGCTTCGCCCGTATTTTCAGGCACACTCGATCAGTGTCTATACTGACCAACCTTTGCGGCGGATACTCCAACGACCGAGACTTCCGGGAGAATGCTTAAATGGAATATTGAGTTAAGTCGGTTCGACATTACCTACCTGCCGTGAAGGGCCATACAAGGACAAGCACTAGCTGACTTTATTGCCGAATTTACTATGACAGACGAATCAAACGACCACAATGTCATACCTCCCGTTCGGTGGAAGATGTACACCGATAGGGCATCTAACGACGGTTGTTCGGGAGTTGACATAGTTCTTGTAACTCTTGAGAACTGATCAGTCTGCTACGCTTTGAAGCTCGAATTCACAGCGACGAATAACGAAGCCGAATATGAAGCGTTGATCGCCGGCTTGAAACTTATCAAAGAACTGGGAGTAAAATCGGTTGAAATCTTCAGTGACTTGAAGCTGGTGGTGTACTAAGTGCGAGGAGAATACCAAGCAAAGGGGAAAAGACTTGCCCCATATTTGGTTCGAGTTCAGGAGCTGCTAGCGAATCTCGAGTATTATGACATTTCGCATGTCCCGCGTGAGCGAAACAGAGCAGCCGATTCATTGGCAAAATTCGCAAGCACAGGCGACGCACAGCAAATGGGATCATTTCTTGTTGAGACCCTCCATTCTCCGAGTATATATATGATGGAGGTAGATTTCGTGTTAGAAATAGAAATCGAGAATGAATCATGGATGACCCCAATCAAGCAGTACCTGCTATTCGAGATCTTACCCAAAGAAAGGAGTGAAAGACGACAAGTCCTTCGTAAGGCTTCTCGCTATGTAATACAGGACGGAATAATGTATCGAAGGGGATTCTCGACCATACTACTCCGATGCATTGCCCATGGTGAGATAAAACGAGTCCTGGTGGAAGTCCATGAAGGAGAGTATGGCGACCATGCTGGGGGCAGAGATTAGCAAAGAAGATCCTCCGTTATGGATACTACTGGCCAATTGTGAATTAGGATTCTGCAGACTATGTAAGGAGATGTGATAAATGCCAGATATATGCAAAAATCCCGAGAGCCCCGCCGACGGAACTCACGCAAATGGTTAGTCCCTGGCCATTTGCAATGTGGGGAATTGACCTAGTTGGTTCTTTTCCCATAGCCAAAGGTAGGTGAAATATGCAATAGTTGCGGTTGATTACTTCACCAAATGGACATAAGCAGAGCCTCTGGCCACAATAACCACCAAGAAGGTTATTAATTTCGTTGTATGAAATATCGTATGTCGTTTCGGCCTTCCACAGACCATTATTACAGACAATAGGACTCAATTCGAAAGCAAGGAGTTCAAAGAATTTTGTCAGAAATATGGCATTGAGAAGAAGTTTGCAGCGGTTGCACACCCGAAAGCCAACGGACAAGTGGAAGCCGTAAACAAGATAATCAAGTCCATATTGAAAAAACGTCTGGAAAAGGCTAGAGGTAAGTCGGTGGATGAACTTCCAACAGCGCTTTGGGCCTACAGGACCACCCACAAGACCACGACTGGCTACACTCCATTCGCAGTGGCATATGGCACGGAAGCTGTCATATCCGTGGAACTTGAAGTTCCATCACCTCGGGTAACTTATTACGACCTCGAGTCGAACCAGAATCTTTTATTGGAATCATTGGACTTCATTGACGAAAAACGCAAAGAGGCCAATTTGAGAGCAGCCGCATACAGACATAGGGTCACAAAAATTATAATGAAAAGGTCCGACCAAGAATTTTTACTGTAGGAGACCTCGTTTTGAAACGAGTTTTTTCGATCCTATCTCATATGAATCCCGCATGGGAAGGTCCATACGTCATCGAACGGAAGCTTGGAGGAGGAACTTTCAAGCTATCGACCGTCGATGGTGCGACACTCCCCCGAGCATGGAACAGCAAGCACTTGCAGCATTATTATACTTAGTCTATTTCTTTCATGTATTAGTTGCATTTATTTCCAGTATGCCTTTATTTCTAGTTCTTGGCATGTAGTAAAACAATTTAGCTTGCTTTCATTAATAAAGGCTTGAAGCCATCTTTTCCATAAATTACCGATGTCTCTGCATATGATGATCCTGTGACAGGTAAACGAAACCATATTATTCTGGCCGATGTACGAACACACGCAAACGACTTAAAATCTCCATGTCCCCAGACTGGAGTACTCTAAGTCCCTGGAGCACGGACTCGAGTATAAACGACTTAAAATCTCTAAGTCCCCGGAGTGCGGACTGGAGTACTCTATGTCCCCGGGCACGGACTCGAGTATAAACGACTTAAAATCTCCAATTCCCCGTAGTGCGGACTGGAGTACTCTAAGTCCCCGGAGCACGGACTCGAGTATAAACGACTTAAAATCTCCAAGTCCCCGGAGCGCGGACTAGAGTACACTCATTCTCCGGAGCGCGGACTCGAGTATAAACGACTTGAAATCTCCAAGTCTCCGGAGTGCGGACTGGAGTACTCTAAGTCCCCGGAGCGCGGACTCGAGTATAAACGACCCAAAATCTCCAAGTCCCTGGAGTGCCGAATGGAGTACTCTAAGTCCCCGGAGCGCGGACTCGAGTATAAACGAATTAAAATCTCCAAGTCCCCGGTTGCGGACTGGAGTACTCTAAGTCCCCGGAGCGCAGACTTAAGTATAAACGACTTAAAATCTCCAAGTCCCCAGAGCGCGGACTTAAGTATAAACGACTTAAAATCTCCAAGTCCCCGGAGTGCGGACTGGAGTACTCTGAGTCCCCGGAGCACAGACTCGAGTATAAACGACTTAAAATCTCCATGTCCCCGGAGTGCGGACTGGAGTACTCTGAGTCCCCGGAGCACGGACTCGAGTATAAACGACTTAAAATCTCCATGTCCCCGGAGTGCGGACTGGAGTACTCTAAGTCCTCGGAGCGCGGACTCGAGTATAAACGACTCAAAATCTCCAAGTCCTCGGAGTGCGGACTGGAGTACTCTAAGTCCCCGGAGCGCGGACTCGAGTATAAGCGACTTAAAATCTGTAGGTCCCTGGAATGTGGACTGGAGTACTCTAAGTCCCCGGAGCGCGGACTCGAGTATAAACAACTCAAAATCTCCAAGTCCCCAGAGTGCGGATTGGAGTACTTTAGGTCCCCAGAGCACGGACTCGAGTATAAACGCTTCAAAATCTCCAAGTCCTCAGAGTGTGGACTGAAGTACTCCAAGTCCTCAGAATGCGGACTCAAGTATAAACGATTTAAATGACCAGGTCTGCTGAAGACGGACTGGATATAAATGACTTGAAGTCATCGAGCCTTCGGCGCACGTATTAGAAAATATTCTAAGTGCTGGGAGAGCGGAAGGAAAAACAGACAGCTCTTAAAAAAATTCCGAGCTATATGAAGATGAACCGAGAGGTCTATTATGTTCACAACAGCTTGGATTGGGATCACAATCACAAAGAAAATTGAATGATAAGAGCCATGGAAAGATAGAAAAACTAAGTTTTATTCATCGAAGATGAGTTTCCATTACAACTCCTTTGAAGCTCGGAATTGAAAGTTTATTTACACAAACTAAGAAAACAAAAGTACTTGCATAATCTAAAGTGACTCTCGTTGAACGAGAGTAATGATTACTTCTTATGCTTCTTCGCCTTCTTCACCTCCGTTGTCTTCTCAGACGACTCCTCTCCTCCTCGTTTACCCTTGGTACCCTTCTTTGATGGAGGAGTGACAGCCGAAGAAGTATGAGGGACATCCACGGGTTTGAACCTGCCAGGGAGAATGATCTTCAACGGCTTATTCAAAGGATCGTTGGAGTCCATGGCTTGAGCTTCGACCTTGATCTTGGTCGTTTCTTCCTTCTCTTTCTCAAGCCTCTCCTTCATGTTCAGCTTGGATGTATGCTCGGAGACACCTGTAATTTCAACTTCAAAACTCTCATCAATGGAAGAGGAAGCCTCAGATTTATCTTTATCAAGCACTCTGATCACATGGGCGTCGAGACCGGGAGCCTCTCCTGCATGAGGGGCCTCATTTGTTTCCTTTCCCACCTCCTTGGCGACATCGCTCCTTGAAGTGGGACGGGATCAAAACGGACTGCACAAAATCAGAAAAAACGAGCATTAGAATACAATAATCCTTCATAAAGAATAAAGACTTTTGGAATCTTAAAATGAAGGGTTATCTACCAGGTTCCGGCAAGCTCTCAGCCGTCAAGGGGGTCTCACCCTTTGGAATGGGAGGCAGAATATGGACACCAAGGCTAGGGTCCTCTGGATTATAACCAATATGCTTCTCAAATGAATCAAGTATCGGCCAATCGGCCGATTAGATAGGCACATGAGTTAGAGGCACAACCCCGGATGGACCGGCAATAACTTCTTTCCCTTTCTTTGATGGGGAGCATTTGCAATAAATAGCTTTGGCCGCCGACAAGTCCAAAGGCTCATTTCCTTTGAGGAATTATTTTATCAAAGCCCCCTCGTTAATCTCTTCGATGCCGTGATCGGCCTTCCTGATTTCTATCAAGGCCTCCAATGCCTCGGCTAAAGATTCAAGATATCCCTTGCCTAAAAAAGTCAAGTCTCGGTGCATGAGAACGTGGATGTTGAATTCAACGATTAGCGGGTCAAACATGGTTTTGACCTCTTCCCTGCCTTCTTCCCTAGCCGCCTCGAGACGCGAGTCGATAACTGTGGATGCCATCTTCGTGCCCTCTTTAGGGCTTCACTCTTTAACGCCTCAACCTTGGAAAGATCACCCTCAGGTTTTTCTTTTAAAAGTCGAGTGGCAACGATCTCGTCACAGTATCATTGTGACTCTTCTTGGGCGGTCGTTTTCTCTTCCTTCTCCCTGCGAAGCTGCTCCTCAAGTTCCTTGACTCGAGGGCTGAGTGTGTCCCTCTCCTTTTCAACCGACTCCTTCTCTAGAGCCAAAGCACCACATCATTGAACTGCCTCGTCGAGTTCTTTCTTATGAATTGATTCCAGACGAGTGACAGCCTCACTAATGTCCTTGGCGCTCTAACGCGCGACATTAAGTTCAGACTTGTAAGTTGCAATGTCTTCGTCTTGAGCTTTAATGATATCTTTGTCGTGGATAGCCTCAAGCTTTAGACGATCGATTTCATGTTGGCGCTTCATGGAAACTTCAGAAAGTTTTTCGGCCAAATGAACAAACGCGTCGTGTTGAACATAGATGTCGTTTGTACAGGCGATGGCGCTCTGCTTCACGTGTCCGGGAATAGGGTGAATCGTCGGGAGGAATTTCAGGCCGTCGAAGCAGATTTTTGGAAATTTGTCTTTATGCTCGGCCGGTCTCTACGACACTGATGGGTCTGTTGCAGGAGTGGAAGGAGACGGCTTTGAAATTTCGTCTCTCCTGTGAGAATCTCGCGACTGCCGAGTGGAAGAGGATTCAGAGTGTTGGTCCCGAGGAGCATCAGATTGCGACCTGTTATGGCCGCTCTTGTCTTTACTTTGCTTCGGGTCAGTGGAGGTATCCTAGTGGTATTTTGGCTGATAGTAAGTTTTCCTCTAAGATGACGATTCCCAGGAAAGATGGTCTTTATCGTCGTCACCATATCTTTCTCGATGTCTCCTAGAACCAGAGTCCCGTCCGGACTGATAAAAATAGACGAACCACGAAGACGATCGAATCCATGTAAGCACACCATGTCACCTGTACATAATTTAAATAACAGCGAATTAGCAAAGAATAGTGTGACGACAAAAATCTAAGTGCAAATTGAAGTGCAAGTGTTCGTGTGTGTCCTAGCGTTTCCCCCCGACGGACCAGTTGCTTTGCTAATAGGAATTTTCTCTCCCTGACTTTGGGTTAGAACTCCTGCATCGCCTCTGATAGGCGAATGAAGCTTAAATGCCTCCGGATCGTCAAAGTCGTAATTGAGCAGATCATCCGGAATGGAGAGGTTCGATAGACCCTTTAAATAACTTTCTACGTGCTGTGAAGAGGCCTCTTTCTTCGTTGGAATAAGCGTAACTTTCAAAGTTCCGCCAACCTTTTCCTTTCTAATCTTGTACGTCAATCTCTTTTTCCTCTTTGAAGGAGAAGATGGCGTTTCGATATCATGCACTTCGACTATAGGATCTTGAGCGGGACCCAAATTCTCACCTTGTGCTTCGGGTGGTTCATTCTCTTTGATTTCCCCCTCTTTCTGTACATCAGGGGTGTGGCGTGATGACGAGTCGGCTAATTTTTTCCCTTTACCGGATGTGGGCTTGGGTATGGAAATGCCCTCGGGAAGGCTTACCCGACGACCTTCTGCTAACAGTCCGAACCGTGATAGTGACTCATTTCAAATGAGAGTTTGGATGTCTCGTTCTTCGACGGGAAGAGCTCTAATAGCTTCAACGGCCTCAGAATATCCGCGGCCGTCAGGACGTGGATTGATACCTGAGAAGATGAAACAAGAGTTAGCAAAGGCATAGCCTCGACCAAAACACGAGTATCGTTCCAAGAAGAAGACTTACTTCCTTCAACCCATCTCCTTGCGAAACCGGGGGAAACACACATAGAACTATTCCTGTTTGTACAGGGAAAAATTGCTCACACCCCGGTTAAAATTGGCATTTGTGGTGCGGGTCGAGGAACACAAAGGAGGGGCTATCTCTCCGCTTCTTGATCATACAAATGTATCTGATCTCGCCTGGAGTTGGAGGCCTAGAGAAGACGATCATGAAGAGATGTAGGTGCCATAGATGAAGGCATGACCGTTTGGGTGCAGTTGCGATGGGGCGATGTCAATGTATTGCAGCACGTCCTGAAGAAATAAGTTAAACGGTGGCACACTGCCGACCTAACACATAAATTTGTTACAGGCGGTGTATCCAACTGGGGGCAGGTGTGGACGATCATGCCCCGATGGAACCAGCACATCGTCAAATGGGACTCCGTGGATAGAGCATATTCGCCGGAGCGCGGCTTCATTGACCTTCGAAGCTTGAGAATTGACCGAGTTGTCCAAAAGAATCGATGCTTCCAGGGCATCAGGAGCTAAGTTATGAGCGGGGTAAGTCGACGGATTTGGTGTATCCATGACCCCTTGTTTAGAAGACGGCCCGGGTCTATCCGAGATCGTGAAGAGCTAGATTTCTAGACATCTCCGATAAATATTGAGGTTGACGAGAGCACCTGTTTGAACTATACTTGAAAAACAATCGGCATCAGAATTAACAACACAAGAATCCCCCCATGTGGTGTGTGAACTAGTGCGATCATTAATGTGTAAGCGCTGAAAAATTGAAAGTCACGGAGTCAATAATATAAAAATGAGCTTCTAATCGTCATCTTCGAAGACCGTCATCGCTGACCGTCTCCAAAAGCCTGCCTTATGGTGTTTACAGTTTCGGATTCAGAAAATGTTAGAAGAAGTTATCTGATTATTTCGATTTAAATTCAGGTTCATGTCTACCGAAACTAGGAAGTTATCAGTCCGGATCAGTTCGATATGCTAGTATGCTGGAGTCCTTGTCCTTGTTTTGTTATGTGATTAGGCAAGATAAACAAGTGTTCGGCCTAAGCTAAGGGATGGTTCGGCATTCATAATGGCTCGGCCTAGCTATCGCTCGGCCTGTAAATTGTTCGGCCAAAATATCGTACGTTCGACCAAGGTAGCGTTTGGCGGAGTATCGTTCGGCCAAAATTCTGTTCGGCCGAAATAACACTCGGCATCCCATCTAGTTCATGCTTCCACCCTAACCTCCCAACCCACTGTTCGGCATGTGGTGAGTCACGTCAAACCGGAGTTACACCGAGCCCCAATGCTCGGCACTCCTCCCTTAACTACGGTTTCATTTTTTCCTCTCTTCCTCCATCTAGATCGAACCACCAGGACGGATCGTTCGGCGAGTCATACCAGACCATGATGTTCGGCATCCTAGCCAATTCATACTCCTCCTCTTTTCTTTCCTTTCCTCCAATCTCGTACGGCATAAGAGATCCCGTTGATTCATGAGTTTTGATTCATGACACAAGCTTCAGAGATCATACGATGAGAATACTATACCAAAGCGACAAAAAGAGAATAAGTGTATATTATGCACTACAAAGGAGACAAGACTACAATCCAGAGATTAGTATGAATATTTTAATGTATTGATTCTTAAAATATTGTTAAAATCGTTCCTCAAGTAGTCACACACATACACAAATTGATTTATATTAAGATTATACATAAATTAGTGTATACTGTGCAATTGACAACAGGTCGGCTGACCGACCAGAAACCTCGGTCGACCGACCCTGTGTCAAGTGCACAGATATACATTATTTTGTATACGTTTTTAAAACTCAGCTGACCGACCAGTTTTTTAGGTCGACCGACCTGAACATAACGGCTAGGTTTCCTGAAGAGTTGCCATTGATCATGAAGAGGAATGTCTCTCAATCCAAGAGATACGGACACAACTTTTGATTGAAACTCTTCATAAAAGATTATAACTATTCTACAACTATATAAACATGTTCAAATCACTTCTACAATCACCGATTCTTGTTTATAATTCTGCAATCTATTATCTATTTATTTCTGCAAAAAAAATCTTTCATTCTAATTCAATATCTCTAGAATCTCTGAATTAATTTATATACTTCGATTCTACGAGATTATCTTCCTTCTAAATCTTCACATACACTATATATTCTTGAGGATTTGATTATAAGAAATTGTACTATCAAAAGACAATCCGTGTTATTCAGAACACACTCGTCAACAAAGTATTTGTATTAAGTTGAAGTCCTCTTCGGTTGTTGAGGCGGAAAAATTCCTGTTCGGCTGCTCAGGTGTGATATACATATTCCTCCGGGTTAAGTGATGGGTTTAGTTTAAATCCAGAGGATATTCTGGGACTGGACGTAGAACGGGAAGTTCGAACTAGTATAAAAATTCCTGGTGTGCTTACTTTAATCTTTGTTTTACTACTATTATCAGTTTCTGCATTTATATATCATATTACACGATCCATAGTAGTGCACGTACACTTTCATTTGGTATCAGAGCAAGGATTCCTATAACCGTCACAAAGTTATTTGATTTTTATTTCTAATATGGCAACGACACAAACTAACAATGTTAGCACTAACACTAATACTAGTTTCACAGAGGGTCAATCGACTTCACGACCTCCACTTTTTAATGGGTTAAATAATAATTATTGGTCAACTAGAATGAGAATCTATATGCAATCTAGTGGTTTTGATATCTGGAATATTATACAAAGAGAGTACAAAACTCCTGCTGGAGAATACTCAACTTGGAGTAACACACAAAAACTAGATGCTACATCAAATGCAAAGGCTATGAATATTTTATTTTGTGCATTAGATAGAAATGAATTCAATAGAGTTAGCATGTGCACTTCTGGTTATGAAATATGGAGAACACTTAAGATAACACATGAGGGAACAAACAAAGTTAAATTAAGCAAAATCTCTACGATGAAAAATCAATTTGAAAATTTCAAAATGAGGCCAAACAAATCTATAAATGATATGTACTCTAGATTTCAGGATATTCATCATGCTCTACTATCATTAGAACAAACATTTACTGATTTTGATGTTGTCACAAAAATCTTAAATTCTTTAACTGACGAATGGGAAAGAAAAGTCCTAGCCATTGAAGAAGCAAGTGATTTGTCAACATTAAAACCAGAAGAATTGATAGGTAATTTAATGTCCTATGAAGTAAATTTGTAGGCAAAGAGAAATGTAGCACAAGAAAAGAAGAATGTGGCATTTCAAGCAGAAAAAGATGATTCCGACTCAGAGAACGAAGATATGGCAATGATTGCTAAAAATTGCAAAAAGTTTCTGAAATTCAAAAGAAATAAATTCAGGGGAAACAAAAATAATTCCAACAATAATATCAACAGTAGCAAACCATCATCTTCAACAATGGAATGTTATGAATGTCACAAGAAAGGTCACATAAAGAAAGATTGTCCTGAACGTAAAAAGAGCAATTTTAAGAAAGACAAAACCAAACGAAGAGCTTTTTCAGTCACTTGGGACGACACAGACTCATCATCTTCATCAGAAAGTGAAAGTGACAATGAAAATGAACAAGCAAATGTGTGCCTCATGGCTTCATCAGACGATGTAAGTGATCATAGTTTTGAAGATTTAATTGAAATTAATTCTGAATTAGTAGATTTAGCAAAGCAACTTAAAAAGAAAAATAAAGATTTACAAAGAAAATTAGATAGGACAATCTTACAAGTAGATATGCTGAAAGATGAAAAGAAAATATTAGAAGAAGAACTTGAAATTTCTCAACAATCAAATTCTAACTTATCTTTTCAAATTTCTTCAATAACTGAAGAACTAGAAATTTAGAAAAGTAAAAATGATATTTTATCTTTTGAAAATAATGGTTTAAATTCTAAAATTAAAGATTTAGATTTAGAAAAATCTAGTCTAAAAATAAAATTTGATGACATCTCTAACAATATCCCAAATTTCAATAAAGGAAGAGAGAATCTTTCTAAGATACTAGAAAATTCTCAATCCACCAACAACAAATCTGGACTAGGATTTAAGAAACAAAATAAGTTTGCTAAAAGTAGAATTAATAATAATATTAAAAAGGATATAAAGAAAACAGTTTGGTCAAACACTAAAACCATTAAGATATGGCTTCCAAAAACAAATAATGTTTTAATAAGAAATAAACATATCAAAATGTTCATGGAAACTGTCCATAGTAACAAAAACTGTGTTTATAAAGGGAATTCTGAACCCGTATGGGTTTAGCTTCCTAAGATCTAACTTTTAGGACCCTAAAAAGAAACGGGTACAAACTTTTTATAAAAAAAAATTGTAGGTACCACATAAAAGGAGAGGAAAATGGATTTTAGACAGCGGTTGCTCAAAACATATGACTGGAAATAAAGAAATATTGTGAAATATTATCTACTCAAATGGAGGATCAGTCACTTTTGGAGATAACTCTAAAGGTTATATCATCGGTAAAGGCGATGTCAGCAGCAACGGTACCACTAACTTACCTCTCATTACTGATGTTTTATTAGTCAAAAATTTAAAACATAATTTATTGAGTATTAGTTAGTTATGTGATAAAGGTTTTAATATAACTTTTTCAGAAAATAAATGTAATATTTTCGATAAAAATCATAACACTATTTTTGAAGGAATAAGAGATAAAAAAATTTATATTTTAAATATGAACGTTAAAAATGATTTAAATTTGTGTTTAATAGCTAAGGAAAATGATTCCTCTCTTTGGCACAAAAGATTTTGTCACATCAATTTTAAAACCATCAACAAATTAGCGAAAAATAAATTAGTTAAAGGTTTACCGTACATGAAATTCAAAACGAATATATTTTATGATGCATGTAAATTAGGAAAATTAACAAAACGTCTTTTAAATCAAAAAAAGTAATTTCTACAGAACAACCACTTGAACTTTTACACATGGATCTTTTGGGTCCAACTCAAATTCAATCTATTAATCATAATATATGTATGTTTGTTATTGTAGATGATTTTTCTAGATACACTTGGATTTTCTTTTTAAAAAATAAAAGTGATACTTTTTGTAATTTTAAAGTGTTTGTTAAAAGAATTCAAAATATTAAAAGTTGAAAATTAAAAATACCAGAAGTGATCATGGAGGAGAATTTGAAAATGAAGTTTTTGAACAATTTTGTAACAAGGAGATATTAACCATAATTTTTCATTTCCTAGAACACCACAACAAAATGGCGTTGTAGAAAGAAAAAATAGAACATTACAAGAATGTCCAAAAACTTTATTAAATGGAACCAATTTATCAAAACATTTTTGGGCAGAAGCTGTAGCTACTGCTTGTTATGTATTGAATCGTGTTTCCATTCGACCATTAACTAAGAACACTCCATATAAACTTCTAAATGGAAGAAAACCAAATATTTCATATCTTAAAGTTTTTGGTTCTAAATGTTTTAATTTAAATACTAAAGATCAACTAGGAAAATTCGATCCAAAATCCGATGAAGGAATATTCGTTGGATATTCAGAACGAAGTAAAGCTTATCGAATTTTTAATAAAAGAACTCAAATTATTGAAGAAAGTTCAAATGTTTCATTTGACGAAAATTTTAAATACATAAATCCAAATATTACTATCGATTCTGATGATGAAGCTACTCAGAATGAAAATAGTAATACTGAAGAAATTATCAATAATGATCATGATATTACTGAAAATGAGAATACTACTTAAATATAATAAAATCTCCACCTAAAATTTTACGACATCATCCTGTGCAAAATATAATTGGAAAAGTAAATACGAACGTTAAAACCAGACATCAATTAAATCAAGTTGGTCATGTAGCTTTTCTCTCTAACATAGAACCTAAGAATATAAAAGAAGCCTCAACTGATGACTACTGGATTCTTGCTATGCAAGAAGAACTAAATCAATTTGAACGAAACAAAGTTTGGGAACTTGTTCTAGACCAAGTGATCAATCAGTTATAGGTACTAAATGGGTCTTTAAAAATAAAGCAGATGAACTAGGAAATATAACTAGGAATAAAGCTAGATTAGTTGCATAAGGATATAATCAAGAAGAAGGAATAGACTATGAAGAAATGTTTTCTCCAGTCGCTCGACTTGAAGCAATACGAATCTTATTAGCTTTCGCATGTTTTCATAATTTTAAACTTTATCAAATGGATGTTAAAAGTGCTTTTTTAAATGGTTTTATAAAAGAAAATGTTTATGTTGAACAACCTTCATTATTTATACATGAACAATTTCCTGATCATGTCTATAAACTCAAAAGGCTTTATACGGTTTAAAACAAGCACCTCATGCTTGGTATGATCGTCTTAAAAGTTATTTACTAAATTCTGGTTTTGAAATTGGAAAGGTTGATCAAACTCTTTTTATTAAAAGAAACAAGCATGATAATTTAATTATCCAAATTTATGCTGACGATATAATTTTTGGATCTACAAATGAAAAGCTTTGTCAAGAATTTTCTAAAATAATGACAAATGAATTTGAAATGTCTCATATGGGTGAGTTAAACTATTTTCTTGGTTTACAAATAAAACAAATAGAAAATGGAATTTTTATTAATCAAGAAAAATATTGTTACAATTTAATTAAACGATTTGGTCTAGAAAACACTTCTGCCAAACCAACTCCGATGAGCACAACGATTCATCTTGACAAAGACGAAGAAGGCAAAAGTGTTTGTTTATGTGCTCGATTTCAAGCAAATCCCAAAGAATCACATATGCGAGCAGTTAAACGTATTATTCGTTATCTAACTAAAACCAAAGATTTCGGACTATTCTATCCAAAAGAATGTCCTTTCGAATTAGTCTCATATAGCGATGCTGATTTTGGAGGAAGTCGGACGGATCGAAAAAGTACGAGTGGAACGTGTCATTTCATTGGACGTTCCTTAGTCTCTTGGTTTAGTAAGAAACAAAACTGTGTTTCTTTATCAACATGTGAAGCAGAATATAGATCTGCTGCTTTGGCATGTGCACAAGTCGTATACATGCAACAAACACTACAAGATTTTAATTGTTATCTTGAAAAATCTATAATTTATTGTGATAATACTAGTGCAATAAATCTCTTTAAAAATCCGGTAAATCACTCACGAACAAAACACATTGATATTCGTCATCTCTTTCTTCGTGATTGTTTGATAAAAGGATTGATAAATTTAGAATTTATTAATACTGAAAATCAAATTGCTGACATTTTTACTAAACCTTTAAATGAAAATAGTTTTATCAAACTTAGACTAGATTTAGGAATAATGTCTTTAAAAGATTTATAGATAAAAATATGCAAAAATTTTGAAAAATAAAAATTGTTTTATTTCTAACTAAAGCAGAACTCGAACTCATGATCTCTGACTTGTTTGATTAATGTTATGTTATAGCCACTTGGGCTATGGGTGTTTCTTGTTCCAATTTACCTTAACATTTGTTTTATCTGTTTTTTTTTTTCAAAAGTAACTATTTTTAGTTCTAAAACATATAAATCATACATTTACAAACGGCTTGTTGTTAAACTTCTATGATTATTTTTAAAATTAGTTTCTATCCACTAATTTTTCAGCAAACAGATGATTATATATACACTATGCTTATCCTTCAAAACATATACTAAGAAAAATAAAACCTGAAAAATGTCTTCAAACAATGACACCTATAATTCCGAAAACTCCCATCTATCATACTCATCTCCGGACGATGATGTTTCCGATCAAATTCCTAAAAATGGCCCCTATCCTACCTTTCCCATGCCTAAACGTATCCTTGATTTCTCTTCTCCTGATAAAGACCCCCAACACAGGTGGAAACCATGGGATGAATCTCATACAGGCTATACACCTGAAAAGAAAAAAGGGAAGAATACAATGGTAATATCTCCATCCACCAAACAAAAAATTGATGAAATACATCACTACCAACAACAGCAAATGAATATGCAACGGGAACTCTACTATGAACAAAAAGTCACGGCAAGATGTTTAAGTTTTCTAGAAAAGATTGCCATGAAAGTTTGTTCATCAAAAAAGGATGATGTTGCTGAACCTTCTTATAGAACCCCATCCTCTTCAAATCTTGTTCAAACTCCAATAGCTCCAAGATGGTCACCTTTAGAAGATGTTCCGTCCCCAAACTCATGGGAATGTAAAGTTTAACGATCGTTGTCTAAAACTTATATACATACATACATACATGCATACATACATACATACATATATATATATATATATATATGTTGTTGTTTTCAATAAGATGTATAAATATAATGAAATGATAATAAAATTTAAATTTCTATCATTTTTTATAATAACAGCAAAAACGTGCATTTCTAATAGCGTCGGCAGACCGAAGACCCTGAATCTGTCGACCGAAAGTATCAAATACCCATTTTTTAAACAGGGTCGGTCAACCGAAGGGCCTGCAGTGGTCAGCCGAACCCTTCCCAAGAGTTTCAGCAACTCTCTGTTAACAAAGTCGGTCGGCCGACCCAGTATTTTCGGCCGACCGAACGTGTAGACAGCTGGTTACTTTCCCTTTTTACCTCATATTAGTAACCCATCCTTTCACCTTTTCAACCTACCTCTTCACTCTTGCTTTTCAATTTCGGTTTTTGCCCTAGCCTCCATTAAAAGTTTTCTCAAATTTCTATTTTTACTTCAAAAACAATGGCTCCAAAGAAGAAATCAAAGACTACCGGTGGCTCATCTTCATCAACTCCCGTAGATACTCAAATCGCCTCATGGCTTGTCAATGACATAGCACTTCAAAGATGGATACAACTTCAAGATGCCAAAATCTTTGAAGAATCATTTGTAAGTTATCCTGATTTCGCTGCCTACCGTATTGAAAATGCCGCAATTAAAAGTGGGCTAGATACTTTTCTAGACCATAGAAAGAATAATTTGAAGATTAACCACATTATGGTCAAATTGTTCCTTGCTAACCTAAATCTTGTCAACCCTCCTAGAAACACTGAAAATTGTGTTTGGACGTCGGTATGTGGCACCTCAATTTTCCTTTCCATTGATCGAATTAACCACATTTTAGGTGCTAGACCGGGTGGAATCTCATTACACGATGTAGATTGTAATATATCAAGTCGTGACCACATAAGCCATTTATTTTTTGAAGATGATGCTACGGATTTTAGACAAACATCATCACTTAGACCTAGAACTAGAATTTTTCATCGTTTCATGATGAAATCCATTATACCAAGAGGCGGCTCCCACCACTTAGTATATCCTGAAAATTTTAAAGCTCGATATGCTATATGTTCAAATACACACGTCAGTTGGGCACAATTACTCATGGATGAGTTTCTCTCATTTAATCAAGGCGAAATGCTTCATATTTACTATGGAGAATACATAATGAGATTGATCAATACCTTCGTCCCACATGCTCCAGAATCCGAAACCTCCAAAGTTCGTACTTTTGATTCAAGGACCATAAAACTAATGAAGTTGCCCGATGCACCTCCTAGATTCATACCATTTAACCAATGGAGTACTACTCCTCGAGAACAACTACGTCGTAGCTTCTCTACACCTCCACCATCAACTCATGCTACAGAACGTCTAACACGCCAACATTCAATTCAAAGACCAACTCCCGGAATTAGTAAAGAGGCGGCCATTGATATTTTGGCTCAAAATCAACTAGCCTTGGATGCCCGGCTACGAAAAATTGATAATCGTTTCAAGAAAATCAAGGGTTTCTTCGTGAACTTATGGGATGCCTTATCATGTACTTCCGAAACCGGTGCCTCTTATGTTGCTCCCGGAAAAAGGCCAGCGCCAAACTTCTCTTTTTCCACTTCGGAAAATACAAGCTCCGGTACATCAGGAACTCACACTTCTACCGCTCAAAGACGTGGTAAGGAACAAGCTCCTCCGGAAGAAAATATCGTCTAGAATTTTGGGATTCTGATGATGATGAGGAGTGATTATGTTGTTTTACAACTTGCTATCTTATAATTCTAGTATTCTGTTTTTAAATATTGTGTACTAAGTGAACATCATTAATATTCCTATTTGCTTTGAATATGTACTATTTAAAACTCGATGTTTTCTTATGTTATGTTACATGTTCCATATTTTTTTAAGTATTCCTTTTTGTCGATGACAAAGGGGGAGAAATATATGAAAGCTAACAAATTTTTGCAGAAAAGTCAGAAAAATCGCCATATATTCAGGGGGAGAATATATGTACTACTTCGTCACATAAGTATTGTCATCAATCAAAAAGGGGGAGAATGTTGATTCATGAGTTTTGATTCATGACATAAGCTTCAGAGATCATACGATGAGAATACTATACCAAAGCGACAAAAAGAGAATAAGTGTATATTAGGCACTACAAAGGAGACAAGACTACAATCCAGAGATTAGTATGAATATTTTAATGTTTTTAGTCTTAGAATATTGTTAAAATCATTCCTCAAGTAGTCACACACATACACAAATTGATTTATATTAAGATTATACATAAATTAGTGTATACTGTGCAATTGACAACAGGTCGGCTGACCAACCAGAAACCTCGGTCAACCGACCCTGTGTCAAGTGCACAGACATACATTATTTTGTATACGTTTTTAAAACTCAGCTGACCGACCATTTTTTTAGGTCGACCGACCTGAACATAACGGCTAGTTTTCATGAAGAGTTGCCATTAATCATGAAGAGGAATGCCTCTCAATCCAAGAGATACGGACACAACTTTTGATTGAAACTCTTCATGAAAGATTTTAACTATTCTACAACTATATAAACATGTTCAAATCACTTCTACAGTCATCGATTCTTGTTTATAATTCTGCAATCTATTATCTATTTATTTCTGCAAATAAAAGCTTTCATTCTAATTCAATATCTCTAGAATCTCTGAATTAATTTATATACTTCGATTCTACGAGATTATCTTCCTTCTAAATCTTCACATACACTACATATTCCTGAGGATTTGATTATAGGAAATTGTACTATCAAAAGACAATCCGTGTTATTTAGAACACACTCGTCAACAAAGTATTTGTATTAAGTTGAAGTCCTCTTCGGTTGTTGAGGCGGAAAAATTCCTGTTCGGCTGCTCAGGTGTGATATACCTATTCCTCCGGGTTAAGTGAGGAGTTTAGTCTAAATCCAGAGGATATTCTGGGACTGGACGTAGAACGGGAAGTTCGAACCAGTATAAAAATTCCTGGTGTGCTTACTTTAATTTTTATTTTACTACTATTATCAGTTTCCGCATTTATATATCATATTACACGATCCTTAGTGCTGCACGTACACTTTCAGATCCATGCCGAACCACAATGCACCTCCCAACATCTCCCCCATGCACTCGACTCTGGCCACTTCTCTTTCCCTCCATACCATCTAGCCCAAAGAAATATCCTATTCGAACTTCGATTCACTCGTCCGTGCAACACCTATCAGCTACAGTTCTAACTTACGGACTCGAGCCTGGTGTTAGAACCCATTTATTCGGGGAAAGGACTTAGATAGAGGAACAGTTACCTAGTTAGTAGATCGAGACTTGGAGAAATCTGGGGTTAAGGGCACGGCTTTGGTTAATGCCTAATGGATTGGGAAGGAATGGTTGTTAACAGGTAAAATTGCATGTACGAGATAGCAGAGGTAAAAAATGAAAAGAGAAGAAGGGGGAAAACGCTGCCCTTTATAGGGAAGAAGAAGAAGCCGAAGAGGCTATGGCCGGTGGAACCTGTCAAAGCCACATCGTTCGGCTTCGGCATACAAAGCCGCTCGGCACACGTGGAGCGTCCGGCCTCGGTTGTATTGTTCGGCATTCGCGTTACGTTCGGCACACGCCACCTTAACAAGTGTTCACAAGAAAACAACCTCCAAAGGTTACGGGCCAAGGTTTGGAGCGAAGCATAAAGGACTCGTAGTCCAAAGCGTATCATGTTCCATCACGCGATACACTTTGGAGGGAAAGTGTTTCCTGGAGATTTCACCAGGAAACTTGGTACTCGGCATTCTAAACGTTCGGCACCAGAAGAACGTCCGGCATACAAGAAACTGTCGACATCCACGAAGTTTTGGCATCCATGAAGGTTCGGCATGAATCTTGCTCGGCACCCCGAGACCGTTCGGCATGAAGAAGCGTTTGACATTAGGTAATGCTCTGCATCAAAAGAGCGTTCGACATTTGATAGTGCTCGGCATCAAAAGAGCGTTCAGCGTTAGATAGCGCCCGGCATCAAGAGAGCGTTCGGCATTGGATAACGCTCGGCATCTAGAGAAGCGTTCGGCATTAGCTACTACTCAGCATTCAAGGTATCCGGCAGTCAGAACGTTCGGCTTCGCCTTGTTCGGCATAATACCATATTGTTCGGCATTCAACCAATCTCAATCAACTTCAACTACTGCTCGGCATGGAGATGATGGTTCGACATCTAGTCGTTCGGCCAAGTCGCTGGTTTGGCTTCCAGTATCGTTCAGTGCAAATACTTCCCACGGCATTCGGAGTGTTCGGCCTCACTGTTCTCGGCATGAGAAGATTGTTCGGCATTCATGCCCTGTCCGGCATTTGACATTCGGCATCTATGGGTCGGGGCACAGAGGTTACTCCATTTGGGCCGAGATATTTAGCCACCAGGCCCACCAGGGAAGTCCAACCCATTTTCGTCTATAAATAGAGAGGCAGGGGCACCGTGAAAGGGATCGGTTTTTTTGGGAACACTGGGGAAACTCTGCCGCATTCAACACTCTTTCAAGACTTAGTCTTTGGTTTTGCAATTGTATTCAAGTAATTAGAAATGGATTTTATTTGTAATCAACTATCAAGGAAATCAATAGAAATCAACTTCAAAGTGGATGTAGGCAGTTACGCCGAACCACTATAAATTTGGTGTTCTTGTACCCTGCACTGAAATTTACATATTTTTCTCTATTTAAATTTACGCTATTCATTAATCTCTCTATACAATCTCTCTAAGGGTGTTAGTAACCAATTTTGGTGCTAACAGGTTGGACCCGAAGCAGGTATAAACAGGTTTTTAAAATAAGTTTTATAAAAACAAGTTTTAAATTTAAATTTAATCTAGTTTAAACAATTATATGACAATGTTTTTAAATTATTTGATTGAAGGAAAGTTATAAAATTTGTTAACTCGAATTTGTTTAACTTTAGATGTTTAAGTTATATTTTTTGAAAAATTAAATTAAATGATTTAATTAAGTAAGTTAATTAAAGATAAATTTTTTAAATATGTTAATGATAATTAAGTCATTAATAAAGATAATTATTTACCTTAAAAGTTAATTAAGGTTTAATGATTTGAGATTTATTAAGTTAATAAAGAAATTTAAATATGATTAATTAATTTAGTTAATTAATGGTTAAGGTCTAATTAATTAATAATTAAGGTTTTAGTTAATTAAATAGAGATTAATTAATTGATAATTAAGGACTAATTATTAAGTAATTGAGATTAATTAATTTATAATTAGAGATTAATTAATTAAGTAATTAGAGTAATTATGTTATTATTAAGCATTAATTAATTAAGTAATTAAGGATCGATTAACTGGTTATTAAGGATTAATTAATTTGTAATTAAGTTTTATTAATTAATAATTAAGGTTTATTAACTAATAATTAATGGATAATTAATCTGTAATTAAAGATTAATTAATTTATTGATAAGGTAATTAAGGAACGATTAATTAATTAAATGATTATAATTAATTAATGATTGATTAAGCAGGGTTAGGTGATTAATCCTTAACTAATTAATTTAATTTAAGTTAAATTAATTAATTATAGTATGGGTTAATAAATCTTGCTTATGGATGATTGTTTGTGTAGAATGTCTGGATTGATTAATATCTATTGTATGATAATCTGCGGTATTCTGTGATGTGATATTTGATATGGCTGTGATAAATGTGTGGTATTTGTCTGTGATGAATGCTGTGTGAATTCAAAGTATTGAATTGAATTGTTAAACCTTAAATAATTTGGCCTTTAAAAAACGTTTGGACTTCAATGAGATCAGAATCAGATATCAAGTTTGATTATCCGAAAACCACATCGATCCAAGTTAAACGTTAGGTCGTGAAATCTCAAGTGAAGATCGAGATGGAGTCTCAAAGTGCAAGGGCTATTATCGTTAACTCTGGGGTGATTCCAAAATGAGTGCAACGAGATAATGCCTTCGGTTTCGTTCGAACCCGGAACGAACTTATATGGATGAATGCAATCAGACCATCATCAATGGAGGACGATGAGCATTGTAAGATGTGTTCTTTAAAGGTAATCGTAGCCTCAAGCCTCATCAATCGGGAATGGCTAAAATAGGGGAGGTGCAGCAAAGCTAAGTGCGTAGCACCCAACTAGGATAAGATTTCCCTCTGTCTAGTGTCCCTTTATTCCGCTCTATGGGCGGTTGCCAGCTACAACCGTGGGATTGTCTTATTCGGACTATCCAGTAAGGGGTAGCTCCGGCTTTGTGTTGTAGGGGATCAGGAGGGATCTTCGGTACGGTGATCTACGCCACGTACTGTGACGGGTGGTACCCTAGTAGCCCTGCCATTGTATGGAATCCAATCTTCAATAAGTGATCATGGACTTGATTGTATAACCCACTTTGTGGCTAGTATGCTAGAATTTAACGAATGTAACAATTTCGGCTATGTGAATATTTATTTTAAAACCCTAGACACTATTATAATACAACCAGATTTCCTATCAAATGTTTTGGTTATCGTAAGGGAAAAACTTGTCCGTATTTATTGGCAGAGAGTCTTATGAGATACCTTTTTTTCTCAAAGGTTTTTCAAATTAAACAACTTAACCGTTTACCCACACATGGCCCATGTCTGACCCAGAGTTTATTTTTGTTTTTTTAAAACTCTTGGGTACTCAAATTTTTATGAGTAGCCAAGTGATTAGGTTTGGCTTGACAAATTTTGGATAACTTGGAGCAGGAGCTTGGTGTATCTATATATATCTATTTCCGTTGTGTTGAAACCTTTTTATCTGTTGTATTTTGAAATGTAATGGATAGACAGGCCTTTATAACTGTCTAATGTGATGATGTTGTTGTAACTATGTAACTTTGAGGTAATGACTATGTAATAGTTATGTGATATATTATATTTTGTTCTGTTTCTACTGTGAGATTCTGATGATTATTTAGCTCTTTTTTCTATCTATTCTATTTCTACCTATTTCTTTCTTATTGATGATGCATCTTTTTGTGGAATGAAAGGCAGGTCGTCGCAGATCAAGTCACAAGTGTGAGAGTTCATTGGAGAATCACAGTGAACTCCTAGGTGACTCTTGTGTGGGACAAGAAAAGTGAGGAAAAGTTTTTGTTGAGTTTCAACAACTAGTTCAGAAAACCCTCTTCATGTTTTAAGTAGGACTGTATTTATAGGGGTTAGAGAGATATTGGGCTAGACGGATTTGCCAGAAGCCTACAGTTGATGATATGAAGACGGTCTAAAAATTTCACTGTGATCCAAGTTAATGTGATGGATCGCTAGCGACCCATAGGGCATGGATCACTGGCGATCCATGTACTTAGCGAATTTTTGGATTGTTTCTTTTGGGCTGCATTCCTTGCCTCATATAGATGCTCTCCATGTAATTTGGGAACTAGTTTTCATGTGATTTGTATATAGGTTGCGTTGAACTATGACTGGAATCAGATAAATTTTTACTTCTCGAACTAATATGCTTGGAATACCATGAAACATGGCAAACATCCTTAGAAAAGATATCGTTTCATGATACAAGAGGTTTGGAGGATTCATGAGCAATCCTCATAGATCGCTCGCGATTCATGGGTGATGGATGGCTAGCGATCCATTCCCTTAGCCTATTTTTGCATCTTCCCTTTTGGGTCTCTCCTAGTTCCTTTTTCTAGTCCTTTTGGTTGATTCTTGAGTTGTTTTGACCTGACGTGGATGTTCTAGTTCCTGTTGAATTCTGTTAGGATAAAAACCCGGTTAACTTTTTCCCCCTAAAGTACGCCTTCATTGGAAGCAAGGCATGCTCTATAATTAATTGCTTTTGGGTTTCCATTTAGTGTGGTTCAATTGATCGTAAATTGAGGCTGTCATGCGAATTTGGCTTTGGCTATTCAACCATATGTTGAGTTCTGATGCAATCAGCATTGCTCGTAATGATAAATCAATTTTAATCCCACAACTTTTCAAATGCTTGCAAATAACACTTAGATCATACTTGGTGAGTTTGGAGAAAATTGATGGATCACTAACGATCCATAGTCCATGGATCGCTAGCGTTCCAAGGAGTTAGCAGAAATTTTTTCATACAATCTCCCACTTAACTTCGTTCGAGCCAACCTTCCATCATTCCATGTTTTCGTTTGCGAACCGAGCCATTTTCCTTACGACCTGATCCAAATGCCTCCAAACCCTAAACTTGCCCCCACCTTTACCGTCGTCAATCTTCACTACCGAAGCTTCTTTCCACCAGCCTCACTTCACTTCACCGTCATCTTGAGCCAGCCCTTAGTGCCTGAAACATCATCTACATGGATTGCCACCGACCTTGTCCACCTTAGAATTCCAATAACTTGAGATTGACCGTATTTGCCTTTTGGTTTGAGGTTGATGATGTGGATTTTGGCAATTATTTAGGGATTTGGTGATGAAGTTGTGTTGATAACCGATGCAATGGAGAATTCGAGTTGATGACGACTTTGTGGAAGAAGATAGTAAATCGTATCTTGAATTCTTCGTAGAATAGAACCCGGGTTTTACCCTAGTGCTGACATGTTTTTCTATCTTCATCCGCTAAGCCAGAATTAACTTGCACTGAGTTACATTGCTAATTCTACACGCCGACATGCCGATTGATTCTGGTTTTTCTAGGAGGTGATAATAGCTTAGTTAGCGTCTTGTATGTAACTCATGCTATTATCACTTTCTAAAGAACTGAAATCGACTTATGCTAAGAATTTTCTATTCGATTCGGACCTATCGATCTATAGTTTATTACTTTGGATTGGTCATGTCATTGCACAATCGATGTACCTGACTACGTTAGATACAAGTTCTATTATATCGAATAAAGCACCCATCATCGCATCTTAAATCTAGCGGGGGAAGTCCGACACTCTCAGAAGCCGAATCGAAATCAGTTATGCCTTCACAAACGATTTGAACAGCGTCTACTTATTCGGCACCACCAGCTGAGTATGGTCAATAGGTTCTAGTTAGTTCGGTTGTAGATTAAACTCCTTTGAACTTTGGAGTTTTACTCAATCTTTCGGAGAGAGCTTCTGTCGTATTCTGCTAAAGTCCTGCACAACACTTGTTTACAGCATAACATTCCGAATGATGATGTACGCCTTCCATTGACAAACGAGTTTGTACATACGCCACCGTCGAGGTACACCACCTGCCATCGGTACATGTGCTTGAATAGAGCAATGCCCCTTCAATCCTTTCTTAAGAGAGACTCTTTTAAGCTTGGTAATTACTGAATTTCAGATTCACCCCAACGGGTACGCGATTTTAACTTATCTTTACGTTTTGTTTATACGAACATTCAATCGTACCCCAAGCTTTGATAAGCTAAGATACTTCCTCTCATTGTAGAAGAGAGACAAATGTATGTCTCTTTTGATCATCAAGGCTCAAAGAAACTACAAAATTGTGCTGCAGGTTCAAAGTAATTTGTTCCAGTTCAAGATCTAATATTTTTCTGCCAGATATCTTGAGGGATTTAATTGCCTTTGGAACATAAGGGGTAAGTCTTCTCTTTTACTCGTTGAGATTCAATACAATGATTAGGGATTTTTAATAGACTGAATACTCCTTGCAGTTATTCCGAAGCCAAACAAAGATCCATCACTCGATCCCATCTTTCATACTTTGAAAGCCATAAATGCAAGAGAGAGATTGGCCAAGTCTTTTCTAACTGATGATAATTTGCTTCGGTACGGTTGGTGCATCCCGAGAGATCTTCCTTTGCCATTGAAGTTCCATCCCCTTCCCATTCAAGGGTTCAAACACGCTTCGCTTCTTCATCGCACGACTCTGAAGAGGGAGATCTACCAGAGAGAAGGTCCATCTGGTGGATCAACAAAAGAAATTCATAAAGAAAAAGGCATTACGATAAGAGCTAGTTGCCCAACTAGGTTGCCCCCGATTTCGGAGGTGGGAGAAAAGGAATTCAAGCAACGTGAGGACAAGGCTATGGTGATCACGGAAAAGAAGGAGGGAAAAATTGAGAGCAATAGCTATTATTCCTCTAATAATGCGAAATTTGATGCAAGTTCCAGTGAAGGATACTTCGAATCATGAAAAAAATCTCTGGGAATGAGTCGTATTCTCCTGGATTCGCCTCCTAAAGAGACTATTACTAAAGATGCTCCCCCAGCAACCGAACGACTTCACGGTTCTTTGCCTAAGGAAACCGATGTCAACTTCAGGGGCTTGGGCAACGTTTATGTAAACATTGATGCACTCATGGGAGATGATTTCGAGTTCGAGGGATTGTCTTCTTACAGTAGTCATGTTGTGTCTTGATTTAGCTTGATTCTCATTGTAGTGGCTTCCCGATCGGGTTTATAAAGTCCTTTTAGGCCGCCTATGACACGTTACACATTTTACTAGGGTCACTTGCACTTACATATGCATTATTTGATTTCATTTTATGTCACAAAAGTTCTTTATTTTTTTTTTATATCATGAACTATGAGAGGTCGAAGTTTTATGAGGACCTTGAACAATTTAACATGCACAATGCGGGTCAGGATGGACTTAAAGCCGCCAATAGCCCTAAAAACTGAAGAAAAGTGGAGGAGGAAAGACTCGGAAGTCGATGTTCATCGCCGGGACAACAGAGACCGAGGCAAAATTTATAGGAGTGGTTATGAAAGAGGAAAACTCTCGACGATTAGGAAGAACCATCCAAGAAATCGATGGTAGATCGTGGTTCTCATCCTTCCAAGAACCAAGTATTTGCTCCGGCACTAGTCTCTGTTGGGATTGAAATTCTGACTTCTATTGTTCAAGTCTATCCACCAACCTTGATTCTATCAACTTACGTAGTGCCTGCTTCTGGTTCTTCATGCTACCGTAGGAGGCCAGCTTATATTCCCCTGTTTGGTCCCTCTAAGCTCAAAGTCGCACTCCCTGAATGGTTTCTGAATGAAGTTAAATTTGATCATGACCTGCTTCCAACTCATAAGGACTCTTATATGCCCCATCTTGATTTGATTCAGATTGATTTGGATCAAGCTGAAGGATGTGAAAATTATGTGAACAACTGGCAGACACAACCCATAACAACTACCAAGTGATCCTTTCCTTTGACCCCGAAAAGGATGATTACGAGAGGATGTTAATGGAACGTGATGCCAGAATTGAGAAACTAACAAAGGAGAGGGATGATGCAATTCGGGAGAGTAGGAGCAATGCTAGTTTGATGAAGGAATTAAGAGAGGCCCATACAAAACTTGAGATCATGTGTGGAGATGAAATCAAAAGACCCATGTGGGTGATGCTAAGCTGAAAAAGGAGCCTGAAACTTGAGACGAGATCATCGAAGCTCAGAAGAGAACTAAAGCTGGTCATGACGCGTGAATGCTCATAAAAAGACTAATGCTGATAATGCGGGAATGGCGGAGTACCACGACAAGACCATTTCTAACCAGGTTCGAATGATTGATTTTCTTTAACAAAGATTCACGCAGCTTAATGTTGAAAAGACCCAAGTAGATGTTGAGAAAGCCGCTGTGATAGTGGACTACTTGGACTGCAAGATACCTTCGAAAGGAAGATGGAGAAGATGGATGACACCATCTTGAATTTCTACGTCAACTCCTTGCTGCACTAAGGCAGCCTTAGCTATGCGGGCCTCGAATTCCCGCATACTCTTGCTGTGGTTTGGGAAGAAGTTTTTGTCCGTTTTCAAGAAAGTAGGGAATTATACACCAAGCAAGAGTTAGAGGATGCTTATCTCAACAAATAGTTGAAGAAGGATTTGGTATAGGGCCGAGAGATTACTCGAATTGAGAGGGAGCAGGAGGCCGTCGATGCTACTACAGCTGCAACTGCTAAAGAGCTATCAGAGCCTTTCATTTTTGGGCTCAGTGAATCATCAAAGCAGCCTCGTGCTCAGTTACAAATTATTTTGGATTCAATAAGTACTTTTTTGTTCTCCTCCTCCTTCAACTAATGTTTTAGGAGCCTTGGGTGATCCTAGAACTTCACCAAAGATTGTGCAGCCATCTAAAGAAGGAGACGGTGAGGAGTATGAGGTCAAAATTCTCGGTCGTACTTCTGATGCAGGTAACCTTCTTGTTTCTCCTAAGTTTGAGAAATTTTAGCTCGTGCCACAAGAACAAGACAAATTGAATGCTTTCATTTTTGATCTTATAGGTCCGTCTTCCTTGCCTATCGAACTGCCAATTTTTTAGATTCCACGTCCTGCTTCTATTTCAACCACTTTGACACTTGTTTCTATAGCTGTTTTGATCAGTACGCCCGTGTCTGGTTCACAACCAGGGCTAGAATCCACGAAGATTGCTGCGTTGCATGGTCTGGACGACCCTTCTATATCTTTGAAGGGAAATTTAACTACAGTCGACACTTGAGAGCAGGCCGACTAACCTTGCCAGCTGAGTAAAACTGAATAGCGAATGGTGGTAGTTAAAAGGGAAAAGATTGAGAGAAGAAAGTCTTCAAGGAGCTCCCATAAGTCCCGAAAGCACGACACCAAGGGGGAGTCTTCCGTAGGGGTCGAAGAACATGGAGGAGACCTAGGCATGGAGTCGATAATTGGTATTTCTGGCAGCGATACAACTTCTAGCGGGGATCCAGAGAAGAAGAAGAAACTTCTGACCAAAGGCAATAAGGGAATTAGTGAAAAGAAACACCAGCAATCTTAAGTGACAGTGGAGCCGAATATTGGAACATTCTAATTTGTTTGACATATATTTTGTACAAGTGCAGAGTCTACACTTATTACTTTTTTTGTTGTAGCATCTATACTTTTCTTTTTGTTGGCCAATATTGTGTGGGTACAACAACCACATTTTGACTTTGTACATAAAATGTTGTAAGGAATGAAAAGATTAATATTTCTGTTGTCATCTCTTTTATGTTCTTCCTTATTTATTATGTACTTAGCTTGTTTTTATACGACTTATGTTTGCATATGACACGATTGCTTGTTCCACAATTTCTACACTTTACATTGCCATGCCGTGTTTCGTAATATATGATGCCTTTAATTTTGTGATTTCACACATCATGTGTGCATTTTTAACTTTATAACTAGATCTGTTATGATTGCTAAAATTCTTTGTTTAGAGAAACGGGCATGTTGAGTAGTTTTCCTTTCAACTAAATGTTGTGTGTGCCTCCTACTTACAAAGTTAGTTTCTCTGAACACTTGACAAATAACCAGTTGATTCGAGCGATTCCTTGAATGTCTGTAATTGAATCTACTTTATGGTTCCTATCTTCGAGAACTTGTGACTCGAGCTTCTCAATTCCAGAGATTCTACCAGTCAACGCACAGAATTTTTTATCGATTTCTAGTTGTGCGATACTACCGTATTCATGTCAATTACTTTTGATTGTAGGAGTGGATTCTTGTTAGTCCTACAATAGATGAGTTTTTTGGGGTTATGAGGACAGTACCGACACTTAGAAGATCTTAATGGTTTGCTGATGGTTCCGGAGCAACATCAAGTAGTGTTTGCACGGAATGTGCGGCTTTTAAAAGTATGCATGGCTTATAAAATGCTCGGCTTTTAAGAGGGTGCACGACTTACAAAATGTGCGACTTTCAAGTGTGTGAGGCTTACGAAATGCATAGCTTTTGAGAGTGCGCAGCTTATGAAATTCGCTGCTTAAGGAACGATTTGACAAGTTGATCCGAAATGGTCTTAACATTACCAATCTTCGGGTAACCTGAAGAGTTCGTGCTTCGAGAGTGTGGTTCCATGGCTTAAGAAGTGATGCATGGCTTATGGGAGTTCACTGCTTAATTAATTAGATTTGCTTGGGCATGATTCCATTACCCAAGAGGCGGTGCATGGCTTATGAAATGCACGACCTTGATATAGGCCTTCCCGATACTGCCGGAGCAACGCCCGTTCTTTTAAGGTAGGGATTGAGTTTCGTTGATCTAACGGTTTGAGTTGATTTATTTCCATCGACTCGGTAGGTAGATGGGACATACTTGAGCATGGTTCCACTATCCCAAGCAGCGATTGGATGGTTTTGAGTCGATTTGACCCCGTCGACTCAACAGGTTACTTTTTTGAACACAGTTTCATTGGTTCAAAACATAAAGCAATTTTATTAATAAATGATGGGCAAGTTCTGCCTATTTATAATGCCTCTTATATTCCAGGATGGCTTATTTACAAGAAGTAGGAAATACATAAAATAGTCTTAGATAAATTAATGACGTAGCGATTTGCTGTTCCAAGTTCCCATGGAACTTGGATTCCATCAACAGTTGTTAGCTTGAATGTGTCATCCCCTAGCTTCTGGCCAATCACATAGGGCCCTTCTCAATTTGGTCAAAATGTTCCTGGTACAAGGTAGACCCGTTTGAGGATAAGGTCTTCGACTTCAAAAGTACGGTTACAGACTTTGGAATTGAAATATCGTGTGACCTTTTCAAGTTAACGGTAGTCCTTAAATCGGCTTCTTCCCCTCTTATCTTCAACCATATCGAGCGACACGAGTTGGAGTTTCTCGTTTTTCCTTCAATTGAAGTTTTTCCTTCAATGATAGGGGACTTCTAGCTCGACTGTGATTATTGCTTCTGAACAATATGCCAGGGCAAATGGGGAGTGCCCGATTGCAGATTTGTGCGTTATCATGTAAGCCCATAAAGCGAGTGGAAGTTTATCAACCAAATTTCCTTTAGCTTTAGTTAGCCGCTTTTTGATGGTGGACTTGATGATTTTGTTTACTACTTCCAGTTGCACTTTTCCTGCGGATGCGCAACAGCGAAAAAGCTTTACTTATTTCGGAAGCATTTGCAGAAGTCTTTGAACTCGACGCTTTCGAATTGAGTCCCATTGTCCATGATGATTTTTTGTGTCACTCCAAACCTGCAAATAATGTTTTAAGTGACAAAATTAATAAATTTCTTTGTGGTAATAGTGGCCAGTGGTTTCGGTTCGGCCTATTTGATGAAAAAGTCAACAACAATGATAACATATTTGGCTCCTCCTTTGGCCATCGATAATACACCGATTAGGTCAATTCCTTAGATTGCAAATGGCCATGGGCTGACTAATTGTGTCAGCTTTATCAAAGGAGTTCTTTTGATCTTATCAAATCTTTGGCGTTGATCGCAGCATCTGGCATTATCTACTGCATTTCGGTTTACTATTGACCAAAAATACCCTTATTATTGGACTTTTTTTGTGGGGGTTGCCCCTAGTGTGATCTCAGTAGTTGTTCCCCGAGGAATCTTAGAGCTTCGTCATTGGTCATATACCTGAGAAAGTGGGTGTTGAATCCCCTTTGGTAGAGTATACCATCCTGTACGACAAACCGTGGTGCCTTACGAAGTAGCCTTTTCCACTAATCTTGTCTGTGTAGCGTGTTTCTCTGAGCAGGTGGTCATTGATCGGTGTCACCCATGTTTCTAGTTCTCCAGTTGTCTCAAAGGTCAAGTCTATATCTATCTCGCAAAAGCTAGGAGCACGTAGCGTTTCAACTAGGATTAGTCCCAATGACTGAGCTTCTCCAGAACTAGCCAGTTTGGCTAGATAATCGTCCTTCGCGTTTTGTTCCCTCAGGATATGAGTTATGGTAATGTCATTTAGCAGTTCCTAGACTTTAGATAGATATGGGGCAAAATTCTCACCTCCAGCTTGGTATTCGCCTTTCACTTGGCAGATGACTCGTTGAGAGTTGCTATAGATGTGTATGGACTATATCCTAAGTTCCTTCACAACATTGAGTCCGACTATCAATGCTTCATATTCCACTTCATTTTTTTGTAGGGAATTCCAAGAGAAAGGCATAGCAAAAGGATCAACCTTTGGGAGTTTCGAGCGCTACTCCTGCCCTCGAGCAGAAGTTGTTAGAAGCACCCTCGACGAACAACTTCCAATGTGTCTCCACTTCTGGAGTAATTTCTTCTTCGTTATCTCGTATCGTACACTTTGTAGTTAAATCTACCAGCGCCTACCCATTGATTGCCCTTCGAGGATGGTATGTGATTTCATATTAACTTAATTTGATGTTCCATTTGATAAGCCATCTGGAGGTCTCATGGTAGTATAACACTTGCTTCAAGCTTTGACCTGTTAGCACTTTTGATCGGGTGTGCCTAGAAGTGCAGTAGTAACTTTTTGGATGCGATCAAGAGGCAATATGCCAGTGTTTTCGATTTTGAATAGTTCTCGGCTCTAGTGAACCGTTTACTAATGTAGTATACGGGTTGCTAGATCTTAGCTTCTTCTTGAACGAGCGTGGCATTTAATGCATGTGGCTAGATTGCTAAGTAGATGTACAAGTCTTCTCCTTCTATCGGCTTGGATTGGATTGGGGTAGGATTGGTGGGGTTTCCATATGTTGCACCAGGTGTTTGAATGCAGTTTGACAAGCTTGATTCCATTTGAAGTTCTTATTTCCCTTCTGTAGTGCATGAAAGAATATTATACATTTATCGGTTTCTTTTGAGATGAATCAGCTTGGCGCTGCAGCTTTTCCATTCTAGCTTTGTAATTCCTTCCTATTCTTCGAGGCCTCGGCTTCCCGTAAAGCGGTAATTTGTTCGGCTTTGCTTCGATGCCTCTGGCGCTTACTATAAATCCTAATAGCTTTCTAGAGGCTACACCAAAGTGACATTTAAGTGGATTGAGTTTCATTCAATATTTACGTAGTATTTCAAACATTTCGGTGAGGTTATCCAAGTGATTCGTAGCTATGCACGATTTAACAACATATCATCAACTTAAACTTCCATAATCTTCTTGATTTAATGTTTAAAAATGGCATTTACTAGTCGTTGGTAGGTTGCCCTAGCATTCTTTAAGCTGAATGGCATCACTTTGTAGCAATATAGTCCCATATCATTAATGAAACTGGTATTCTCCTGGTAAGGTTCATGCATTATTTTCTAGTTGTACCACGAATAAGCATCCGTAAATGATAGTAGTTTATGTCCAGCTGTCCCATCCAGGAGTTGGTCAATTCTAAGCAGAGGGAAGCTGTCTTTTAAGCAAGCTTTATTTAGGTCTGAGTAGTCGATACAAGTTCGCCATTTTCCATTAGACTTCTTGACCAAGATCGGGTTGGATACCCATTCAGGGAAAGATGAATCATGGACAAAACCATTCGCCATCAGCTTATCCACTTCTACTCTCAGTGCTTTGGACTATTCGGGCAATAGGCCATGTCTCTTCTGCTTCATTGCTGTATACTTGGGATCAATATTAAGTGCGTGTCATGCAATCTCTAACAAAACCCCACACATATCACAATGTATCCAAGTGAATATGTCCAGGATGGCATTAAGAAATTTGATGCGTTCCAGTGGCACCTTATTTTCAAGATATGATCCAATTTTCAGGACCTATGTTGGGTCATCCATATCAATTGGGATAGACACCGTCAATTTTGCCGGTGCTACCCTTTCCTCCACTGAACTCTTCTTTCTAGGGTCCTAATCTTTGTCAAATTAGCTATGTTTCCCAAGCTAGGGGCTGCTCGGTAGTTGCTATTCAATAGGTTCATGAATGTGGAGAGTTCTCCCCATATTATTTCCCTTTTCTTTTCTTCTAGACTTGCGTAGCTCTATGGTGTAACATTCTCTGGCGGTACTTTGGTCTCCTTTGATCACCCCAACTCCATTCCCTATTGAAAATTTCATGGTCAGAAACCGCTAAGCTAAAGCAGTCCTAAAATCTACCAAAGCAGGCCAACCCAAGAAATCATTGTAGGCAGATATTTCATCTACAATCATAAAGGTTTAAATGAGGACGACTCTTCGGTCACCTTCTCCCAGTTCTATGGGTAAATCGATTGTTCCGGTAGGTTGCTTATGTTCACTAATGAATCCCTGAACCTTCGTTTAGCAAGCAGATATGTCCTTTATACTGATCTTCATTTGGTTAAACATGTGTTTGAACAGGATATTCACAGAGCTTCCACTGTCAACCAATACACGTCGAACCATGGCTGGTCTAATTCCTACCGTCACGACCATAGGGTCGGGGGTCGGATCTTCTATTCCTTCATTGTCTCGATTCCAGAACAATATGTCATCATTCAAGGTTCTTTTCTCTGAAAGAGTTCCATATTTGATCGCGAAGCATGAATTTTTGGAGCATGTCTTCGTGAGATTGCATATTGCTCTATTTCTCCCCAACTCTTCTACGTAGGATGAGGTCCTTCGAATATTGTTCCAATAATGAGTCTCTAGTCAGTCCATCTAGATCCCTCTTTGCTAGTTCTAGTTTGGTTTCCCTAATCTTTAGGAGTTTGGGGTGCTACTGCTAAAGCTTATTTTCCCAGGTCAACTCTTCAATTAGATTTTTTCAAATGACGACACTCGTTCGTGTTGTGACCATGTGTTTCATGGAAGCAGTAATACTTTTCGAAATGCTTTTGTTTTTCAGTCGCTTCCTTTTTAGGAAGCTTCTTGTACTCTTCCGTCTCTTGCGTCAAAAGGTAGATGTTCTCTGAGTATCATTGAGTGGACTGTAGTCTTCGAGCCTCAAGCCTTTAAGTCACTTATTACTTCCATTTCGCTTGTTGGCATTTTGATTTTTTCCTTTTCTGATTCCCATCCTTCCCCGTATTTCTCGCAACAGTCCCGGGGGTATTTGTGTCTAGGTATTCCGTCATACCATTCTACCTAATGTTGGTTGGTTGTAGGTTAGCAGGTTTTCCTTTTAGCTCCTCTGCCTCTTTCAATAAGTACTGGCTCGCTGTTCGATTCAGGTCCTTCCTAGTGGTAGGTCGTTTCATTTTGATTCATTTTTCGAATTTATTGTTAGGATAAGTGGTGTGGACCATTGCCATAGAGACCATATCTTCAATTAGGTTACTTACTTTAGTGGCGGCAGCGTTAAATTGACTCATAAAGTATTTCAAGGATTCATTTCATCCCTAGAATAGGCCCGATAAGGACGTCATGTCTTTGGGTTGTGCCGTATAAAGCCTAAACCGACAAGGAAATTTGTTGCTAATTAACCGAAAGTGGAGAAGGATTTTGATGGGTGCCTGGTGAACTACATAGAAGCAATTCGCGCTAGAAAGATTGAAAAACATCTACATCAAATAGCATTTGAAGCATTCGCTCCGTCCATGTACCAACTACACTTATACAAGTGAGGTTTCAGGTCTCTAGTTCCATCGTAGGACAGAATAGTTGGCATAGCGAATATTTTAGGATATCGTTCATTGAGAATGTCATCAGTGAAAGGAGTCCAGCTTGGAGTGGACCCCCATTCGTCATCTTTCCCATTCTAACTTTTGTCCATTAGGTGATTGATCATTTCCGCGATATATGCCTCAGATGTCCAGTATTCGATGGATTCATTGTCAGTGATTATACCAAGTGTTTGATTCTATAAACGGTCTTGGTAAGTGGGCTAAAGCCTAAGCTCTGCTATCTTTGGGAGAGCCACTACCTCGAAGTTCATTGGCTTGCAGTTAGTCGTATAGGGGTAGTTTGTACCTCTCTGTCGATACTAAGTGTGTTAGTTTTTTCTCTCAAATCATCGTTGTTAAGTTGTTCACCATTTTCGGAGTCGGAGAGATCCACTGCTATATCTTCCTGAGGGATTTTCACCCTAGATTCAAGTTTATGGCAGGCTGCTTTGTAGTTGGTGGAGTGCTTGCATTTCCTTCTATGGTGATCCGACAGCTCCATCCACTACTCCTTTTTGCTGTTGCTTTCCGTTTCTCATGTTTAGGCTAGAAACAGAAGAGTTTTCTTGCTCCATGGTAGGCGTGGGCTCAGGCATGGTTCTGGAAGCAGCAAGTGATGCAAGGTTAGGAGGGTATTTAGTTTTTTTGTGAGAGCTTTTTGGTCGTTCTCCTTTTTTTGATTGATTTCATCAACCGTCTTTTTTAACTCACCTTTAGTGACAATTTCATGCTGGATAGAAGATCCCAGCACCTTTTCTTCCATGTTGGCACCAGAGTTTGCACTGGCTAATGGACAGTTGGCGTTGTTGACTTCAACTTATTGAGGATTGGTTTCATCCCCAACTATTACAGCTCTTATGGATCTTCCGAAAGTGGTTTTCTTTCTTCCCAGTGCCATTGATTCTCAACAGCAAGTCTTCTGAGCAAAATGTTAGGATCTAACATCTGAACCTATCTGATCCAAAGTAAATAACTAGATCTAAGCCTGAGTTGGGTTCTAAGTAAAAGCATCAAAATCTATAGGTCGCTAGAAATCCATGAGGATGCTCGTGAATCCTCCAAACCTCTTGCATCATGAACTAATATCTTTTCTAAGGATGTACACCAAGTTTCATGTTATTCCAAGCAAATTAATTCGAGAAGTAAGTATTCATCTTATTCCAGTCATAGTTCAACGCAACCTACATATGAGTCACGATCAAAACAAGGCAACTAGTTACCAAATTACATGAAGAGCATCTACATGAGGCAAGGAATGCAACCCAAAAGAAACAATCCAAAGTACATCGATTACTGATCCATGCCCTATGGATCACCAATGATCTATTACATTTGGTTGGACCGCAATGAAATTTTGGAGTGTCTTTGTATCGTCATGTGTAGGCTTCTGGCAAAGCGGCCTAGGCCAATAGCCCTCCAATACCTATAAATACAGCCCTACCTGCAACATGAAGAGGATCTTCTGGACTGGCTGCTAAAACTCTGTAGAAACTATTCTTCAGTCTTCTCCTCCCATACAACTGTCACCTACGAGTTCAGTGTTATTCTCCAGTGAACTCTTGCACTTGTGACTTTATCTAACTTAGGACATTCAATTATATTGCAACCTGGTTCCACTTGTATGGCAGTCAATTAATTAAAAGTTATAAAAGTGGGCATAGGCTTCATTAACAGCCGAACCACTATAAAAATCTTCTTGTTCATTTACTTTTTCTACAATCTAATATTGTTTTTTCTATTTTATTTGCCTTAATAAATAGAGCTGGTGCTTTTGTTGAGTCACAAGTTTTATGAAGCTTTTGATTTCTGACAAATAACTAAAGGCGATCGACAAAACAAGGTCATTATGGCTATAAAGAGCTACATATGGTACTCTAGATTGTAGATTGATTATTTGATATTATATTAGTGATAAATTTGTTAAAATCTGTCCTCAAATAATCATGCATTTTCAAGAAAATTAATATATATACGATTAGAATGTAGTTGCACATTCAGTGTGCAACTTTGCAGGGACCGGTCGACCGGTCACAATATAGGCAGTCGACCGTTCCTGCATAATTTGCACACTAAACGTGCACACATGCACATAACGTATATATATTTAAATTCCTGTCTACTGGTCACTTTTTAACCTGTCGACCGTTTTTAAACAAAAAGCAATTTTTCCAAAAGACACTTCTCTTCTCCAAAGGTTGCATCTCTTACCTTTCACCAAAGATCATATCTCTTAATGGCAACTGCTCACAAAGAGTTACAATCATTCTTATCTATATAAACTCATCTAATTCGTTGATTAACACAACATGATTTTATATGCTTTTTAATCTAATCTCTGATCTTACTTTCTACATACTCCTGCATTCTAAAAAGCTCTCGATTATTTATTGAATCAGCGAAACTATTTCATATCTTTTGATTCAATAAGTGATATACTTTCCTTAATCTTTTCAAAACATCATTCGCATACTTTGAGGATAAGATTATAGGAAGGGTGTACTACTAGTGACAAATCCATGTTTTCAAGAACAAAAGTTGTCAACAACAATTGTATTTGTTCTTGTGTTGAAGTCCTCTGTGTTGTAAGAGGCAAGTGTTGAAGTCCTCGGTGTATTAGAGGCGTGAAATCCCGTTCGGTTGTTCGGGTGTTGTAAACCTGTTCCTCCGGGTGAAGCGAGGTAGTTAATAGTGAAAATCCAGATAGAAGTCTGGGACTGGACGTAGGACGGTGCTCCGAACCAGTATAAAAATCTCTGGTGTGATTTTTCTATTTTTTATTTACTATGCTATTATCATCTATTTCCACATTTATATTGTAGTCCATATTACACGATCCGTGTGTACTATATTAGCACATATAATTGTATACACACCGTACTTTCATTTGGTATCAGAGCAAGGTCATCATATTACCGTAACACAGTTATTTGATATATTATAGTAATATGGCAAATAACGTAAGTACTAGCACTCAAAACACTACTTACACGGAGGGTCAATCGACACAAAGACCTCCATTTTTCAATGGTCTTAACTATAGTTATTGGGCAACACGTATGTCATTCTTTATGCAATCAAATAGCTATGATGCTTGGAATGCCACTCAAAGAGAAATAGTGAATCCAACAACTGATTATTCAGAATGGACTGCAGTTGAGAAAACGGCAGCAGCCGTAAATGCAAGAGCAATAAATATGTTGTTCTGTGCATTAGACCAAAATGAATATAACCGTGTTAGTATCTGCACTATTGCATATCAAATTTGGCAAACACTAAAAATCACTCATGAAGGTACTAACAAGGTTAAACAAGCCAAAATAGCCATGCTGAAAAGTCAATTTCAAATTTTCAAAATGAAACCAAATGAGACAATAAATGACATGTATTCACGGTTTCAAACTATTCACCATGCACTTATTGGCTTAGGACAAAAGTATTCTGATTTCGATGTTGTTTCAACGGTCCTACATTCTCTGACTAGTGAATGGGAAGGAAAAGTATTAGCAATTGAAGAAGCTAATGACCTTTCCGTTATGAAGCCAGATGAATTAATAGGAAATTTAATGTCCTATGAAGCAAATTTGCAGGCTAGAAAGGAACAGAAAGAAGAAAAGAAAAATGTAGCATTTCATGTTGAGAAAGATGAAAATGAATCAGATTCTGAAGACGAAGATTTGGCATTCATTGCGAAAGGATTTAAAAAATTCCTAAAATATCGAAAAGCCAGTCGTTACAATAAAAGGAAACCTGGATCAAACAAACCATCTTCATCTGCTATAGAATGTTTCAACTGCCACAAAAAGGGACACATGCAGAAAGATTGTCCAGAACAAAAGAAGAAGTCGGAAAATGACAAATTCAAATATAAGAAGGACAAATCTAAGAAACGAGCTTTCTCAGTAACATGGGATGATTCAGAGTCATCTTCATCAGAAAGTGAAAGTGATTCAGAGAATGAACAAGTTAATGTTTGTTTTATGGCAACAGAAGATGAGGTACAAATTCCTACATTTGATGAATTACTTGATATTAATGCTGAATTAATAGTCAAATATAAAGACATAAAACGTCAATTAAAAGTAGTCAAAGCAGATTTAAGTAGAGCAGAGTTTGAACGAGATATGTTAAAAGATGAGAAGAAAATATTAGAAGAGTAACTTGAAAATATTCAAGAATCATCATCTAATGTTGACTCTCAAATATCTCTTTTGAGTCAAGAAATAAAAGCTCAAAAAGAGAAAAATAATGCTCTCACTACTGAAAATCATGAGCTTAAAGCAAAAGTCAAAATTCTAGACCTAGAAAAAGCTAGCTTACAAACAAAGTTTGATGACATTACTCAAAATGTTTCTAACTTTAACAAAGGTCGAGAAAATTTGACAAAAATAATTGAAAGTTCACAATCTATTTCAAACAAACAAGGATTGGGATATAACAAACAAGAAACCAAGAAACATCTTGGAAATAAACGGAAGAAGAAAGTACAAAAAACTGAAGCTAAGAAAAATCTTAGTTTATTATATTCCAAACCAAAACCAGTTGTGAAATTTCAAAAGAAAAATGTCAAGACTATCAAAATATGGGTTCCTAAAACAAATAACAATTTGATTAGGAACAAATACATTCAGCAATTCATGAATACTGTGCATTTTAATAATAATTATATATATAAAGGGGATACCGGACCCAAATGGGTTTGGACTCCTAAGCCTAACTCTTAGGACCCTATAAAAAGTGGGTACCATGGACTTAATTCTATTTTTTGCAGGTCCCACTTAAGAAAAGAGGAAAGTGGATATTGGACAGTGGTTGCTCAAAGCACATGACATGAGACAAGAGTCTATTAACAAATATTACATATTCAGATGGTGGCTCCGTCACTTTTGGAGACAATTCAAAAGGCTATATCATCGGCAAAGGCGATGTGAGCAATTGCGGTACATCTAACTTACCTCTTATTACTAATGTCATGCTAGTTAGAAATTTAAAACACAATTTGCTTAGTATTAGTCAGTTATGTGACAAGGGATTTATAATTTCATTTTCAAATAATAAGTGTAGTATTTTAGATAAAGACCATAATTTGGTTTTCGAAGGTTATAGAGACAGAAATATATATATTCTGAATATGAATATTAATCATAATTCAGATATGTGTCTTGTGGCTAATGACAATGATCCATGGCTATGGCACAAACGCTTCTGTCATATAAACTTCAGAACTATTGACAAGCTAGCCAAAAACAATCTAGTTAGAGGACTACCCAAAATGAGTTTTAAAGTTAACAACATTTGTGATGCATGTCAATTAGGAAAATTGACCAAATCATCTTTTAAATCCAAGAAAGTCATATCAACATTACAACCACTTGAGTTACTACACATGGATTTATTTGGACCTACTAGGGTTCAATCAATAAATCACAGTCAATATGTGCTTGTAATTGTTGATGATTTCTCTCGTTATACATGGACAATTTTCTTAAAAAATAAAAGTGACACTTTCGATCATTTCAAATCTTTCGTCAAAAGAATTCAAAAATCAAAAGGGATTAAAGTTAAAAATATAAGAAGTGATCATGGCGGAGAGTTTGAAAATAATGAATTTGAACATTTTTGTACAAAGAAAGGTATATATCATAATTTTTCGTTTCCCAGAACTCCACAACAGAACGGAGTTGTAGAACGGAAGAACCGAACTTTACAAGAATGTGCAAGAACATTATTGAATGGAACCACCTTACCAAAACATTTTTGGGCGGAAGCTGTGGCAACTGCTTGTTATGTTTTAAATCGTGTATCCATAAGACCTCTTACCAAGAATACTCCTTATGAATTATTTAACAAAAGGAAGCCTAAAATCTCATACTTCAAAGTTTTTGGTTCCAAGTGCTTTATTTTAAATACGAAAGACCAGCTTGGCAAATTCGATCCAAAAGCCGATGAAGGAATATTTGTCGGTTATTCGGAACGAAGTAAGGCCTATCGGATATTTAATAAACGAACCAAAACTATTGAAGAATCACTTCATGTCTCTTTTGATGAAATCTATCAGCACCCTCACACTATATCAGATGATGACGAATCAATAGTCACTGACAATCAAATCATCACAAATATTGATTCTGACTCGGAAATAACTATTGAGAATATTCCTCAAACATGTGAGTTACAATCACCACCAAGAATATTAAGAGACCATCCGGCTCAAAATATAATCGGTGAAATAACATCACATGTCAGAACAAGAAGTCAACTCAATCAAATGGGTCATGTCGCTTTTCTCTCAAATATCGAACCTAAGAATCCAAAAGAAGCTGCTACAGATGATTACTGGATCATTGCCATGCAGGAAGAACTAAATCAGTTTGAGCGCAATGACGTTTGGGAACTTGTTCCACGACCAACTGATCAGTCAGTAATTGGTACTAAATGGGTCTATAAAAATAAGGCCGACGAACAAGGAAATATCACCAAAAATAAAGCAAGATTAGTAGCACAAGGATATAATCAGGAAGAAGGTATCGATTATGAAGAAACTTTTTCACCAGTTGCTCGACTAGAAGCTATTAGAATCCTATTATCTTTTGCTTGTCACCATAATTTCAAACTTTATCAGATGGATGTCAAAAGTGCTTTTCTCAATGGATTTATCAAAGAGAATGTCTATGTCGAACAACCTCCTTTGTTCGTACATGAAAAATATCCTGACCATGTGTTCAAACTTAAGAAAGCTTTGTATGGTTTAAAACAAGCACCTCGTGCTTGGTATGAACGACTACATAGCTATCTTATTAACTCAGGATTTCAAATAGGCAAAGTCGATCAAACTTTGTTTATTAAACATTCTCGAAAAGATATTCTAGTTATCCAGATATATGTAGACGATATCATCTTCGTTTCAACAAACGATAAACTCTGCAAAGAATTTGCAAGTATTATGACCAAAGAATTCGAAATGTCTCATATGGGAGAACTATCTTATTTTCTTGGACTTCAAATAAAGCAACTTTCAAACGGTATTTTTATCAATCAAGAAAAATACTGTGAAAACCTTATCAAACGCTTCGGATTAGAAAATACATCTGGTAAACCAACTCCTATGAGTACAACTACACATCTTGAAAAAGATGAAAGTGGTAAGAATATTGACCAGAAATTATATCGAAGCATGATTGGTTCTCTTCTTTATCTTACAGCTAGTCGTCCGGATATAATAGTGAGTGTTTGTTTATGTGCTCGTTTTCAAGCCGATCCAAAGGAATCACATCTACGAGCAGTGAAACGTATAATTCGTTATCTTAATAATACCAAAGATTTCGGTCTTTTTTATCCAAAAGAATGTCCATTTGAATTAGTATCATATAGTGATGCTGATTTCGGTGGCACACGAAAGGATAGAAAAAATACAAGTGGTACGTGCCATTTTATTGGAAAATCACTTGTCTCCTGGTTCAGTAAGAAACAGAATTGTGTTTCACTATCAACATGTGAAGCTGAATATATATCAGCAGCTCTCGCTTGTACTCAAGTACTATATATGCAACAAACACTTCAAGATTTTGATATTCATTTATCAAATTCTATTATATACTGTGATAACACCAGTGCTATAAATCTCTCTAAAAATCCAGTAAATCACTCTAGAACCAAACACATTGATATCCGTCATCATTTCCTTCGAGATAATATTGAAAAAGGAAATATATGTCTTGAATATGTCCATACTGACAATCAATTAGCGGACATTTTTACTAAACCTCTGCTCGAATCTAATTTTATTAGATTACGAAGAGAGCTTGGTTTAATTTCAAGGAAAAATCTTGACTAAGTAATTTCTAAAGAACGTCTTCTTTTTAGTTATTCTTTAACCATAACTTTTACATAAAAATTTTTTTTTTACATTAAATATAAGCCACTGCTTGATTTAATGGTTAATTCTTCTTACTCATTTTTTTTCTTTCTTTTCTTTTAGTGATCGTCCTTTCCTCTCTTAATTTATAATTTCAGTTTTAAAAGGAAAGCTATTTTTAGAGTTAAAATAAAAATTTCTGCTTATGTTTTCTTGGTTAAAATTTTCCATTAACTTACATCCATAGGTTTATACATAAGAAACTTGTATATAAGCTTGCAAAAATTTTTATTTTGTTCATCTTTTTTATCTAACCATAATATTCTATACAACATACACTATGGCTCACATTTGTGATAAATGTGCTCAAGAATCATACATTTCTATTACGAGTTCTGAGTCGGAGGAATATTATTCTCCTACTACACCAAATTAAAAACCAAGTTGTCATCATCAATGCTCTTGTATGTCTGATAAAACTCCAAATTCAAAACGAGTGAAGAGGACACTGTTCTATTCTCCTCGTAGCAAAGCACAAATCGATGAAATACACCACTACCAGAAACATCCAATAGACCTTCAGAGACAGCTTCATTATGGGCAAAGTCAACTTTATCACGAGCAACAACGGACATCGGCACGATTATCCGTTTTAGAAAAGTTGGCAACATTTTTCTGCGGTTCCAACAAGCATGACGTGCATGAACCAATGCCGTCTAGGCCATCAACATCTAAAAGTCCTAACTCGTGGGATCGGAACTATGAGAAGAATGAAGGAGCTCAGAAACAATGGAGTCCATGGTCAAAACGTATTGAAGGAAACAACGATAATTCTAATGACGAACCTTCTCATTAGATTTATATATAGTTATTATATCTTTATCTATCACTTGTGTAATAACGGTTATATTTTGTATTAAGAATGAAATATAATATATATAGGTTGATATATAATAAAAAACTTGCAAAATAACATATTATTCTTAGCAGACCAGAACCGGTCGACCGCCCAATATATAGCCGGTCGACCGTTTGCTCCCTGGTTGAAAACGGTCGACCGGCCATATTTCATAGGTCAACCGGTTGACGTATTTTCAGTTTTTATATATACCTATGCGTCATTTTTTCCTTCTACCCTCTTTCTCTTTTGACTCAAGCTGTTCTTTTTCCCAAAATCACAAACCCTAGTTTCCTATTTTCAATTCCCAAATCTCAAATCTTCCAACAATGGCTCCTCCTCAAAAGAAATCTAAGAAAGGAACAACCTCTGAAACTTCATCTCTAAGCATCTCCGCCAAAAAGTGGCTTCAAAGTCCAATTGCTGTAACAAGACGGAATCAGATGACAAATTACAAGTTTCATCCAAACTCTTTTATCAAATTTGATGATTTCACGGCTTATGGCGTTCGGAGGTTAGCCAATAATGCCAACATTACTCCATTGATAGATTTTTCAAAAAATAATGTGGAGATAAATCATTTGATGATTAAATTGTTTTACGCCAACATGAATCTCGATGAATATCAACCTGATAATCCAAACGGAGTAATCTGGTCTGTGGTCTGTAGTAAGCAAATTTTTATTACTCATGCTAGAATTGCCTCTATACTTGGTATACCAAATCGAGGCGATGAGTTTTCATCTACCTTCTGCGAAGTCTTCACTCGAAATAGTACTAGTCATCAGTTCATAGAAGACAATAGTGATGGCACAAAGTCTATTGGACTTCGACCGACAGCTAGACTACTACATCGTGTTTTGATGCATTCTCTTTTTCCTAGACTTGGAAATTATGATGCAGTATATAAAGAAAACTTCAAAGCACTCTATGCTATTTATGGTGAAATCCAAATCAATTGGGTACACATGCTTTTTGATGAAATTCTCAAGGTAAATAACTCTACACGGCCTCATTTCTTCTACAATGAATATATCATGCGACTTTTGTTAGCTTACGGAGTAAATCCTCCTGATTCTGCAACCTCAAAACCAAAATGCATTGATTCAATAACCATCAAACGAATGAAGCTTCCTCCACCTTATCTTGAGATTATGTCTTTTAAAGAATGGCAACAAAGAGGACCAAGAAAACAAAGAGCAACTTCCTCTCGTCCTCGTTCCGATGAAGTGAAACTATTAAAATCAAAATCATCAACAAAAGAATCACTTGAAACAATTGCGCGTAACCAATTTTTGCTTGAATCACGTCTCAAGCGAATGGACTCTAAAATTGATAAGCGCTTCAATAAGGTCAAGTCATTCTTTGGTATGCTATGGGATGCTATATCATGTTCCACATCCACCTCTGTTCAAGCACAAGACCCAGGAAAACGTCCCGCTGCTCCTGTTTTCACCTGGACATCATCTGACGAGTCTACAGGTATGAGTGGTCATGGACATGGGGAATCATCTAGAGGGAACAATGATGAGGAAGAAGAAGAAGATGATGACGACGACGACGATGACGATGATGAAGAGGAGATATGATCTGCTTCATCCTAGATTCTGTTATGGTTTAGCTCTTTAAAAAACATTCATCGACACTTGTACTAAATAGTGTCGTTATTCTTGTTTTTCATTTGACATTATGATCTGTAGTATACTCTGTTATGTTTTGAATGTGTTAATGATTTATTTTGCTATGCATATCATATTCATTCTACTATTCTAGTATCTGTTACTCCTTTTTGTCGATGACAAAGGGGGAGAAAGGGCTAACAATTGCTTGCAGGAACATACATATATAAGAATTCAAAGAGAGAGAGATCACATACTCAGGGGGAGATTCAGATTTGCAGATATATATTGTCATCAATAAAAAAGGGGGAGAATGTTGAGTCACAAGTTTTATGAAGCTTTTGATTTCTGACAAATAACTAAAGGCGATCGACAAAACAAGGTCATTATGGCTATAAAGAGCTACATATGGTACTCTAGATTGTAGATTGATTATTTGATATTATATTAGTGATAAACTTGTTAAAATCTATCCTCAAATAATCATGCATTTTCAAGAAAATTAATATATATACGATTAGAATGTAGTTGCACATTCAGTGTGCAACTTTACAGGGACCGGTCGACCGGTCACAATATAGGCGGTCGACCGTTCGTGCATAATTTGCACACTGAACGTGCACACATGCACATAACGTATATATATTTAAATTCCTGTCTACTGGTCACTTTTTAACATGTCGACCGTTTTTAAACAGAAAGCAATTTTTCCAAAAGACACTTCTCTTCTCCAAAGGTTGCATCTCTTACCTTTCACCAAAAATCATATCTCTTAATGGCAATTGCTCACAAAGAGTTACAATCATTCTTATCTATATAAACTCATCTAATTCGTTGATTAACACAACATGATTTTATATGCTTTTTAATCTAATCTCTGATCTTACTTTCTACATACTCCTGCATTCTAAAAAGCTCTCGATTATTTATTGAATCATCGAAACTATTTCATATCTTTTGATTCAATAAGTGATATACTTTCCTTAATCTTTTCAAAACATCATTCGCATACTTTGAGGATAAGATTATAGGAAGGGTGTATTACTAGTGACAAATCCGTGTTTTCAAGAACAAAAGTTGTCAACAACAATTGTATTTGTTCTTGTGTTGAAGTCCTCTGTGTTGTAAGAGGCAAGTGTTGAAGTCCTCGGTGTATTAGAGGCGTGAAATCCCGTTCGGTTGTTCGGGTGTTGTAAACCTGTTCCTCCGGGTGAAGCGAGGTAGTTAATAGTGAAAATCCAGATAGAAGTCTGGGACTGGACGTAGGACGGTGCTCCGAACCAGTATAAAAATCTCTGGTGTGATTTCTCTATTTTTTATTTACTATGCTATTATCATCTATTTCCACATTTATATTGTAGTCCATATTACACGATCCGTGTGTACTATATTAGCACATATAATTGTATACACACCGTACTTTCAGCTTTCACACTCAATCCAGGGTGTTGATCCATTTTTTGGGTTAACATTTTGGTACTTTCATTGAAAACCTATAGATGTTGATCCATTTTTTGGGTTAAGATTGTTTACATTGAGTAACTCTAGGACCAGTGACTGATCGTCTGATGTGAGGATCGACCTTAGTTCGATCCACTGCAATAGCCTACACATATTGTAATATAAAAATGTATTAGACGGGAACCCTTAGAAAGTAGACCTTTAGTATACACGGGCACTTGTAGCACACCCTATGTCATTTAGAGTAGAGTTAAAGTTAACTGAACATGATCATCACAAGTTAAACTTATACTCATTGACCGGACCTCCATCTGACCCTCTCCCTCTCCATTTTTACCCACATATGATGACAGGATAGTTGTTGATTGGACATAATATGTGGAGAATAGAGCTTCATGTTGGAGTTTTTATATTCTTTGTTGTCCATCATGTAATTACTTACTATATTAAAAGTCTATAAAACATACATTGTACTTTGAAACAGTGTGTATGGCAAATATATTACTTTGGAGACTTTTTTCTTAAATGTTTATTTTTCAGTACCTATATTTTAATCCCTTCTACTCTAAGATATGAAGGTATATAATGTCTTATAATTTACCCTTATTGTAATGCTTTATAATTTTTCAAAACCCAACTGCTCATATTTCTTGGCATGATATGTGTCTGAAAGCCGAACTAGGCTTTGGATTGATGTCTCGGAAAGTGCAAGTTGCATTTGATATTAGAGAGTAGATTTAAGTTCCCCTAGGATTTAGGCACATATTGAGGGAACATACTTGATTTTTTTTTTAAAAAGTTAGAATTTTCCAAAGATGTTTTCAGAAGTTTTTAAAACTGGACTTCTGAAATACGTGTGTGTATGTGTGTTTGCGTGTGTATATATATGTATGTATGTATGTATTTATCCGTAGATAGATAGAAGGTTTCAAAGGTTTTGCACATATTTAAATATAATAGGAAAGAATGATATTAAGTATTCTTTCCAAGTACTATCTTTGGAAAAGTTGAAAATACTTCCTAATCACGGTTTATGAGAATGAGTATAGGTCTACGAGGAATGGATCTGGAAAACCAGCTAACATTTCAAGCACAAACATCCCTATATGGATTCATCAGTATCTAATGCAAGGCGACAAGATGAGCCTAACTTGACTAAGGGAGCGTAATTATAATTTTCCGATATGTGTATTAATACGCAATGTCACGTCCCGAAATCCAATGTTAGAAAATTGACATCAAATACCTCACTTATATTCGACTGCCGAAGATTCAAACATCGAACTCCAGTCGGATGGAGCATGTAACAACATTAGATGAATAAAAAACAGCAGAAACAAAATGAATATCATTCATTTACATCACAGATAAAACATCATCATCAACATCAGAGTATTTTTATACATATAACACAACTTCAAAATAGAACTTCATAATAGAACAACAAGTGATCGCATTCCAAGAAAGTCTTCAAAGAAATAAAGCGATAGCGAACTTCCAAAAACTAAGAACCTTGATATCCAAAAGCTTTCAAAATATCTCCAAGTCAAAAAATTTCAAAACCGATAGCCTCCAAACCAAAAGACTTTAAAATCCAGCTAGTACCAAAACACAGAAAACCTGCCTCTAGGCTGCTTGTGTGGAAATTATGGCCATCCAGAGTTTAGAAAGGAAACAATAAACTCCGGGTCAGTCATGGGACTGGTATGAGTAAACAAAAATAGTTGCTTGTGTAAAAATAGTTTATAAAACAAATTCGATGTGCTTTAAAAAAATGAAACTACCATAAGACCTCCTACCACACACACAATGCAATCGCATAATTGGAGGAGATTTCTTCTTATGATAGTCAAATATGCTTGATACGACAAAAATTCTTTTGATATTATTATTAGTGCATAGTGAAAAAAAACCATTTCGAAAGTATAATATTAATCCTAGCCAGAATACCACATTTCGTCCTATGCCTACTATAGCTAACATGTTTTATGGCAGGTTATACAACTAAAACCATATAGGGCTCGCATTGTTTCTTTGGATTTCCAATAAATGGTCAGGCTAAGGAACTTCCTACTGCCACATGGGTACGCCTCTGGAGGGACGTTCCGAGAACTTAACCAGTTCTCTGCCAACACAAGGTCGGCTACCTCTGTAACTAGGTAACTACTACACGACTATGACATTCCACGGTCGTTTGCGACCTTGGGCCCTCAATCACAAAACAACAACCACACAGTAATGAGATTGCAGCTACCACATAGGTTAAGTATCTGGGCTACATACCATGGTACCACCATTATCCAGAAGGAAATGACATACCCTAACGGGCGCGATCCTCGTAACCTTGCCGCATCTTTCCTGTTTCGACCATTTCCGGGGTGTGAGGTCCGATAAGGTCTCGTCCACAAAGCTACGCTTTACACAAAGCCATGCTTTGATCACAAATGATCAACAAATGATCATCAACACAGCAGCACTTAGCACGCCACACTACCAAATTGGAGTATATTACCGATGACCTTCAACTACATAACCTCTGAGCTCGTACGTCTCACAGAAGGGTGTTAAGTTAAGAGAATAAATTCTCTGCCACCAACAAATATGTATTTGAAAGAAATCTGCTTTATATCTCAAGGTGTTGTATTAGACATACAATTATACAAGTTTGTTCCGGGTTTGAACAGAATCGGAGGCACTTCGTCCAATAAAGGAAGAAGCCCTTACGAATCTGGGTATACACAATCCCGATCGGACTCCCCATCACATGTGGAGATCTCTATACCGGAGCAACTCAGTGCAGAGACATTCGATAGGTTATCCTATCGTTTTTGAAGACACCCGGTCTTCACCACCGTCTTCAAATGCTCATTCATTTCGTCGTATCTATATTCGGAATGGGTTAAACGATACAAAGGTCCTCTCCCGGCTAAACCGAATAGTGAGCACTCAATTTTAAATTACGTGGATATATCAATCAGAAAGATTCACATTCAGGGTTCGATGTGGGTTTCGGATAACCAACTGGAATGCGACTCCCTGTCGCATCGAAGTTGAAATACCGTTTTACGGGAAAAAAGGGTTTTCGCATACACACAGAAACAAATCACAAATCACAGTTCAGCACAAAGCAATTCGCATCACACAGCATCACAATCACAAACAAAAATATCAATCCAGTATACAATATTTGATAGTAGTCAATCATCTTCAATGAAGATGAATTAATTGTGTAATTTAAATTAATTGACCACATAACTATTTTTATTAATTATTTTTAATCAATGATTATTATTCTTAATCATAAATTAATTAAATCATAATTAACTTTATTAATTAGTTATTCCTTAATTAGTTATCTTGATTAATTAATTCTTAATTGTTAATTAATTAAATTTTAATTACCTTTATAAATTAATTATTCTTTAATTAATTAATTATCAATTACAAAGTGATTACAAATCATTAATTATTTAATCAATATAAATAAATTTGTTTTGAAGTTAACAATTTGAATATTTGATTAACTTCCCAATTATTTATTAAGTTAAATTTCTTTATTTAAAAGTATAAATTTAAAACATCTTTGAACTTAATTTATTTCAAATAATTATTTCAATACCGTTAACTTCATATTCCACTTAACAAACTATCGACATTTCATGAAGAACGAATTCAGAAAATCATTTAAACTTATATTCTTAAAATTTTAAAACTGGAAATGCTGTTTCAACGACCAACCCGAGGCTGTCTCGAGTCACACCCGAGCAAAAGTGCTCATTACTTCTAGTTCTGCCAAGATCAACCCGTGACAAAAAAAAATTTCCACTTAAATTTGTTTAAGTTTTAAAAGACCCGATGTGAAGCCAAAATGACTAGACCATATCTTTGAGTCATCTCCCCTAAACCCCGAGTGGTACTTCGAGTCAAGCAGCATCCCTTCCAAAAATAAACAACTGATACAAACGAAGACGTGTGCACGCTGCACACCCTTCCGATCGTCTCTGGTCGAGGCTACGACCATCATCCAGTCAACGATTAACTCCTCAACCCATTGAGCCACCCCAAAGAGCGAACCAACGTCTCGTTCGAAATCGAGCCTCACAACCTATAGTTCATCAAAACCACCACTAGGAAACTACCTCATCCCTCCACCTCTGGCCACCAGAGGCCACAAAAACTCGACCGAAGCTTCGCCCATGTTCGATGCCTCGATTGGCACTGGTGTCGAAGATTCCGATCACCCAACTGCAATGCAACACAACTATTTTCAACTACGAGTATATCTGGGTTTTCAACACTAAATCGATCTCGATCCTACGCTATGATGATTTAAAAATCCAACTTACATTTCGCTGAGGATTTCAAACCCTCAAGCTAGCCGTGACTACAATCTCGAGGCCCACAAACACATAGATCATCAGAATTTTACAAAATCTCAATTTCTGATCAAGTTACAATTTCTCACTCAAAACTGTATTAAAAAATTAGATTTAACTTTCAAAAATAATTATTTTCAATGATGATTCAGATCGTATTCCTGAAATTAAAATTTATGATATTCGAATTCTTACATAATTTGAATTGTGGCTATGTTTTCACATTTTCCAGGGAAAAACTAAATTGTTTTGCTTTGATTTATTTTTAAAACATAATGCATGTGAAAACAAACAATTTATTTTGTTCAAATTTCAATTCTTGAAGAAACACAGAGAGAGGGAGGTTTAGAATTTGACATGGGTTTACTTTGTAAACCTGAAACTAAGAAGAATAGGGACGGAAGAACATGCCCAAGCAAACATACACATGCACACTCATTTGTTCACATGCAAAAGTTTTCAACATCATTTCAGGCATGCATACAACAACAAGTAACTGGATTAGTCAGAAGTTCACTCACTTTGTTGCCTGAGAATAGAGAACAGAAGCTTCTGACTGTTTTTTAATTTGAAAGCCTGGATATTGATTCTTTCTACTTTGATCTTGAAATTTTATCTGCAACTTGTTAATACCATTTTTTTCTTAATCTTTGATATATTTTCTTACTTAATTCATCGAACAAAACTCAATTTACGTACAGTTTGATTTTAATGCAACCGAGACTATGGCCTGCAGCTTGAAATCTTGAAACCGTTTTAGTCTTTGAAACTTGATTTTTTTTCTGCGACTGATTGATACAACTTGCTTAGTTCTTGATTTATTACTGATTAACAAATTCAAAGTGAATTTTTTTTAAAAAGAGTTCACTTGCCTTAATTTAATTTAGGGGAACCCTGCTCTGCTTCCTGGACAAAACTGAAGCTTGGTTATATTAATCTGCAGTTTGAAACTTTGATGTTGAAACTTGATTTCGAAATTACTAATTCACTTAATTATGAAGTTTAAAACTTACCTGATATGGAATTAAAACAACTGCTTTGATGTTGGAGATGATTCTCAATTTTAAATTTTGAATTCAAGAAAAAGTTGCAGTTTCAGATTTTTCTTCTTCTTTGCTTTAGTGTTGAAGTGTGTAATGTTCAAGATTTTTTTCTTTCAGAAATTTGAGAAGCTAAAATTGGAAATAGAGGAGCTGAAAAGTTTTCTTTTGAATTTAAGTTTTATTATATTTTTTTATCAGTTAACTAAATTGCATGGCACTTGTTAAAACCAATTATGAGATTTTTACACTTGTTTATTTTCACACCATCTTCCTCATGCATGCTTAACACTTGTATTTTTTTTACAAAGATAAAGAATTTTAAGTAAATTCTATATCAAATTCATTTTATTAATAATTACGTCCCTCATTCATTTGTATATATACAATGTTAAAAGAAGAAATGTTTTAACCAATCTTTTACATTATATAAATTACAAATTTATGATTTCAAATGAAAATTATTTTTCTAAAACATTTATTTTAAATTTAAATTCAAAATCCAATTCAAACTTGAATTATAATCCATTTATGTCTATACATATACTCATACATATATTTGTACAATTTAAATTCAAATTCAATATATACACTCAAATCTACTCATATATGCATTATATATATAACTTTAATTTAAATAATTTTTAAAACATTTATTATTTCGAATTTTTAAACACAAAAGAAATTGAAATTTTATTCATATAAATTATCACTTATTTTATTTGTTTTGAAAATTTTCAAATTATTTTCAAATTAAATTCCAAAAGTTTAAATAAATTTCAAATTTAAATTGATAAATTTTGGGGATGTTACAGATATCCCCCCTTAAGAAAATTTCATCCTCTAAATTTGAAAGAGTGGGAAAATAAACAAAGAATATACAAATTCAGAAAAGGATAGAGAAATGGCTTACCAGTTTAAGCCGAGATAACCACTCTGCAATTGGGATATGATTTCTGCATATTATCTTCAGTTTCCTAAGTGCAGTCCTTTGGATCGCCACTCCACTGTACTTTAACTAGTTACACAATTTTTTTCTCAATTGCTTTTCATCATGATCCATAATCTTTATCGGTTCTCTTTCAACTGTTAAATTGGGAGTGATTTCGAGATCCTGCTGAGCAGCTTCTTCAATAATACTATCTGGATCATGCACATACTTTCGGAGGTTAGATATGTGGAACACATCATGCACACCAGACAACCAGCTAGGCGGCTGCACTCGATAGGCTAAAGAACCAATTCTCTCCAGAGTAGGAAGAGGACTAATATACCGTGGTGCTAGCTTACCGGTTTTCCCAAACCTTGATACACCTCGCATTGGAGATACTTTGAGAAAGACAAAGTCTCCAATATGGAATTCCAAATCCTTTCTTCTACGATCATAATAACTCTTTTAACGACTTTGAGCCATTTTCAATTTCTTCCGTGTAAAATCAACTTTTTCAGTAGCTTCCTTAATCATATCTGGTCCAAGGACGAGTCTATCACCTGCCTCGATCTAGCATGTAGGTGACCAACACGGACGACCATATAAAGCTTCAAAAGGAGCCATCTCTATACTGGCTTGATAGCTATTGTTATATGAGAATTCAACCAGATGTAAAAGGTCCTTCCAAGAACCACCAAAATCAAGTATACAAGCACGCAATAGGTCTTCTAAGATTCGGTTAATCCTTTCAATCTGCCCATCAGATTGTGGGTGATAAGCAGTGCTGAAATTCAGTTTTGTTCCCAATGCTTCTTGAAATGCCTCCCAAAATCTACTAGTGAAGATCGGGTCACGATCACTCACTATACTGCTAGGAATACCGTGGAGATGGACAATTTCCTTTATATATAGTTCTGCTAAGCTAGCCACTGTCCGGGTGGATTTCGCTGGAATGAAGTGAGCAGTTTTGTTTGGACGGTCCACTATAACCCAAATTGCTTTATTGCCTTTCCGAGTACGAGGCAACCCATCGATGAAATCCATCGATACTTGGTCCCATTTTCACTTGGGTACCTCTAAAGGCTGAAGTAAACCCGCCATTTTCTTTTGATCGCTTTTAATTTATTGGCAAGTAGCACAACGACTCACATATATAGATATGTCCCTTTTCATTGTCTTCCACCAGAGAGTTCTTTTCATATCACGATACATTTTATTGACTCCTGGATGGATGTTGAATTTAGACTTGTGACACTCATCTAAAACTTCACGTTTTAGATCAGGGATGTCCGAAACATAGATCCCATCTTTCATCCTTATAACTCCATTATCATCAATTCCAAAACTGGAATTCTCACCTTGAAGTATTCTTTTACAAATTCCACGAAGGAACTGGTCTTCTTTCTGCTTGCTGGTATTCTTTTCAAGGAGAGTGGGAGTGACAACAAGATATGCATGAGCAACATGTCTCCTACTTAAAGCGTCAGTGACTACATTGGCTTTTCCAGGCGTATATTGAATATCTAGGTCATAGGATGCTAGAAATTCTAACCATCGTTGTTGCAGTAGATTTAAATCTTTCTGGGTGAAGAGGTATTTCAAAGATTTATGGTCGGTGAGTAATTCGAATTTTTCATCTAAAATAAAGAGAGTTCATTAAGTATATTTATTAAGTTAAGTTAAATTTGTAAATTGTTAAGAAAGCAGAAAGAGGCTCTTACCCAGAAGTTAATGTCGCCATATTTTCAAAGCGAAGATGACAGCTAAGAGTTCTAAATCATGGGTTGGGTAGTTTCTTTCATGGGGACGTAATTGTCTACTCGCGTAGGCAATTACCTTCCCATTCTATATTAATACTGCACCCAAACCATCACCACAAGCATCGGTATAGACGGATAAACCCTGGTTCCCATTAATAATAGCGAGAACAAAAGTGGTGTTTAATCACTTCTTCAATCCTAAAAAGCTTCGTCACATTTCAAAGTCCAATTGAATTTTGTATTCTTCATTGTTAGCTTACTCAATGGACTAGCTACCTTAGAAAAGTCCGGAACAAATTACCGATAATAACCCGCTAAACCCAGAAAGCTTCGAACTTCTTTTGGTGTAGTGGGTTTCCTCCAATCCAGAATAGCGGAAATTTTGCTAGGATCAACAGAAATTCCTTCTTCATTAACAATATGCCCGAAAAAATTACCTTCTTTGAGCCAAAATGGCATTTGGAAAATTTGGCAAATAGAATATTTCTCCTTAATATCTCCAAAACGATTCTAAGATGCTCGGTATGCTCCTCTTCGGTCTTGGAATAGACCAAAATATCGTCAATAAACATATGCACAAATTTATTCAATACTTCCCGGAACACAGGGTCATAAGATCTACGAAGTATACTGGAGCATTGATTAGCCTGAAAGGCATGACTAACCATTCGTAGAACATATTAGGACACCTGAAGGTGGTCAAATGAACACAATCTTCGGCAATTCGTAACTGATGGAATCCCTGGACTATATCCATCTTCGAAAAGAAACGAGCGTCGTGCAATAGATCAAACAGATCGTCAATTCTAGTAGAGGAAATTTATTCTTAAGAATCAGCTTATTGAAATCATGATAGTCCACACACAATCTCAAAGATCCGTCAGATTTAGCAACAAACACTACGGCTGAACCCCATTCAGAAACACTAGGACGAATTAACCCTTCATCTAGCAAATCATTGGTTTGCTTGACTAATTCAACCCTTTCCCTGGGTGCCATCCTGCGACTTGCGCGAACGACAGGACGAGCATTAGGTACTAGGTCAATTCTGAATTCTATTTCTCGATATGGAGGTAAGGATTTCACTTCTTTGAACACGTTTGGAAAATCTCTAACAATGGGTATGGACTTCAGACTGGGTTCGAGATAACCCAAGTTATACATCAACCCATCTCTTTTAAGACTAGGGTCCTCACAAGAAATCTCAAAAAATCTCCAAACTTGATTTTAATCGAAATCAATAGAATATTACAATCCAATTTGGCTTCGTATTTTGTTAGCCAATCCATTCCGGGTAAAATTTCAAACTCATTAAAATCAAGGATAAGAGACTGATAGGAAATTGGTAACAAGAATATGAGATAGGAATGTCTCTACAACGAAGGCAAAGGTTCGCGGGGCCTCCAACTGGATTCCTTACGCATATAGGCTCGTCAACAAAATCAGATTCAAGATTTAATTCATTTATAGCTTGCTGAGAGATAAAACTATGTGTAGCGCCCGTGTCAAACAGAACTCTAACAATGCTAGCATAAATAGTAAGATTACCTTCCAGAACTCCTTTCCCCTTTTCTGCTTTGGAAGATGCAGGTTTGTCTTTGACCGTGTACACCTTGGCTGTCTCAGCTTGCTTCATGGTTGGGCAGTCTATAACCTTGTGTCCCAATTTATGGCAATAATAGCACTTCCTGGATTTTGCTTGTACAGGTTGATTTACTTGTCTCTTAGGCTTCGTACATCTGCTCGAATAATAGCCCTTTTCTAAGCAATTAAAACAAGTAACATTCTCTACCGGGCTTCCCTGATTGCTCTTCTTTTTCTCCTTACCCTACCATGGTTTCTTGCCTCCAAATTTCCTTTTTTTTCCAATTTTGATTGCTCGTGTTTCCTTTCTCCACCGGGACTTCTTACATATCCAATATAGCATATCTGTACCCCATACCAATCAAATCTGAAAAGAATTCTTTGACGTGGCCAGTTATCCTTTCGTGGAACTTCTTATTCATCCCACGAATGAACCTTTCATTTTTCTTTAAAGGTGTATTTACCAATTTTGGACCGAAACGAGACAATTCATTGAATTTGTTTAGATACTCCTCGAATGACAAACTCCCTTGCTTTAAGTCCATGAATTCCTTGTACATTCGAGAAATTCCTATTGATGGCATATAGTGCTTCTCAAATACTTCTTTAAATCTCTCTCAAGTAAACTCATCTTTTGGCTCATCTATAGTGACTGTTTCCCACCACGCTAAGGCTTCTTCTTGAAGTTGCCAAGAAGCTATGAGTAGCATTTGATCATCTTGGAGCTTTAGCCCTTTAAAGATTCTTTCACATGATCTGATCCATGCTTAGGCCTCGACAATCGACTCCTTTCCGATGAACGGCTTACCACCAAGCCTTGAGAAGCTCTTATAAAATCAGCCAGATTCGGCTGATGCTGAGTAGATAAAGCTGCTTCTGCTGTTGGAGGAACTTGACTAGCTGTCGTGGCATTTCCTCGCCCCCCAGCTCTTCCTATTCGTCCCACATTCTTACTAACTGTAATTAGTAAGAAAACTTGATTTAGATATACGGACGAGATATCTTAAGGAATATCAGCAGTTAAAAGAAAGAGACTAAGAAAATTTAGGGTCTCGGTCTCGGGTTATACACATTCTAGGGTATACTTCACCCTATCTCTAATGAGCCATCTAATGTGTTATACTCCATAGCTAAAGTTCTTACTCAACCTTTAGCTCTGATACCACTTGTCACGTCCTGAAACCAGTGTTCGAAAATTGACATCAAATACCTCACTTGTATTCGACTACCGAAGATTCAAACATCGAACTCCAGTCGGATGGAGCTTATAACAACATTAGATGAACATAAAAACAGCGAAAACAAAATGAATATCATTCATTTACATCATAGATACAACATCATCATCAACATCAGAGCATTTTTATACATATAACACAACTTCAAAATAGAACTTCATAATAGAGCAACAAGTGATCACATTCCAAGAAAGTCTTCAAAGAAATAAAGCGATAGCGAACTTCCAAAAACTAAGCACCTTGAGATCCAAAAGCTTTCAAAATGTCTCCAAGTCAAAAGCCTTCAAAACCGATAGCATCCAAACCAAAAGACTTTAAAATCCAGCTAATACCAAAACACGGAAAACCTGCAACTAGGCTGCCCGTGCGGAAATTATAGGCACCCAGAGTTTAGAAAGGAAACAATAAACTCCGGGTCAGTCATGGGACTGGTATGAGTAAACAAAAATAGTTGCTTGTGCAAAAAAAGTTTATAAAAGAAATTCGATATGCTTTTAAAAAAAGGAAACTGCCATAAAACCTCCCGCCACACTCATAATGCAATCGCAGAATTGGAGGAGATTTCTTCTTATGATAGTCAAATATGCTTGATACGAGAAAAATTCTTTTGATATTATTATTAGTGCATAGTGAAAAAAACCATTTCGAAAGTATAATATTAATCTTAACCAGCATACCACGTTTCGTTGTATGCCTACTATAACTACCATGTTTCGTGGCAGGTTACCGCCATGCTGCATGGCAGGTTATACAACTAAAACCGTACAAGGCTCGTATTGTTTCTTAGGTTTTCCAACAAACGGTCAGGCTAAGGGACTTCCTACTGTCACATGGGTACGCCTCTGGAGGGACGTCCAGAGAAATTAACCAGTTCTCTGTCAACACAAGGCTGGGTTACCTCTGTAACTAGGTAACTACTACACGACTATGCCATTCCTCGGTCGTTCGCGACCTTTATCCAAGGGCCCTCAATCACAAAGCAACAACCACACGGTAACGAGATTGCAGCAACCACATAGGTTAAGTATCTAGGCTCCATACCATGATACCAACTTTATCCAGAAGGAAATGACATACCCTAAAGGGCGCGCCCCTCATAATCTTACCGCATCTTTCCTGTTTCGACCATTTTCGAGGTGTGAGGTCCGATGAGGTCTAGTCCACAAAGCTACGCTTTACACGAAAGCCATGCTTTGATCACAAATGATCAACAAATAATCATCAACACAGCAGCACTTAGCATGCCACACAACCAAATTGGGAGTATATTACTGATGACCTTCAACTATATAACCTCTGAGCTCGTACGTCTCAAAGAAGGGTGTTAAACTAAGAGAATAAATTCTCCGCTACCAATAGATATGTATTTGAAAGAAATCTGCTTTATATCTCAAGGTGTAGTGTCAGACATACAACCATACAAGTTTGTTCCGGGTTCGAACAGAATCGAAGGCACTTCATCCAATAAAGTAAGAAGCCCTTGCAAATCCAGGTATCCACAATCCTGATCGGACTCCCCATCACATGTGGATGTCTCTATACCAGAGCAACTCAGTGCAGAGACATTCGATAGGTTATCTTATCATTTTCGAAGACACCCGGTCTTCACCACCGTCGTCAAATGCTAATTCATTTCGTCGTATCAATATTCGGAATGGATTATATGACACAAAGGTCCTCTCCCGGCTAAACAGAATAGTGAGCACTCAATTGTAAAACACGTGGATGTATCAATCATAAAGATTCACATTCAGGGTTCGATGTGGGTTTCGAATAACCAACTAGAATCCGACTCCCTGCCGCATCGAAGTTCAAATTTTGTTTTATGGGCAAAAAGGGTTTTCACATACACACAGAAACAAATCACAAATCATAGTTCAGCACAAAGCAATTCGCATCACACAGCATCACAATCACAAACAAAAAAAAATCAATCCAGTACACAACATTTGATAATAGTCAATCATCTTCAATTGAGATGAATTAATTATGTGATTTAAAGGAATCGACCACATAATTATTTTTATTAATTATTTTTAATAAATGATTATTATTCTTAATTATAAATTAATTAAATCTTAATTAACTTTATTAATTAATTATTCCTTAATTAGTTATCTTGATTAGTTAATTCTTAATTGCTAATTAATTAAATTTTAATTACCTTTACAAACTAATTATTCTATAATTAATTAATTATCAATTACAAAGTGATTAAAAATCATTAATTATTCAATCATTATTTAATCATTATAAATAAATTTGTTTTTAAGTTAACAATTTGAATATTTGATTAACTTCTCAATTATTTATTAAGTTAAATTTAAAACAACTTTATTTTAAAAGAATAAATTTAAAACATCTTTGAACTTAATTAATTTCAAATAAATATTTCAATACCATTAACTTCAAATTCCACTTAACAAACTATCAACATTTTATAATGAAGGAATTCAGAAAATCATTTAAACTTATATTCTTAAAAATTTAAAATTGGAAATGCTGTTTCAACGACCAACCCGAGGCTGTATCGAGTCACACCCGAGCAAAAGTGCTCATTATTTAGAGTTCTGCCAAGATCAACCCGTGACAAAAAAAATTCACTTAAATTTGTTTAAGTTTTAAACGACCCGATGCGAAGCCAAAATGACTCGACCCTATCTTCGAGTCATCTCCCCTAAACCCCGAGTGGTACTTCGAGTCAAGCAGCATCCCTTCCAAAAATAAACAACTTACACAAACGAAGACGTGTGCACGCTGCACACCGTTCCGGTCGTCTTTGGTCGAGGCTACGACCATCATCCAGTCAATTATTAACTCCTCGACCCATTGAGCCACCCCGAAGCACGAACCTATGTCTCATTCGAAATCGAGCCTCACGACCCATAGTTCATCAAAAACCACTACCAGGAAACTGCCGCGCCCTTCCACCTCTAGCCACCAAAGGCCACAAAAACTCAACCGAAGCTTCGCCCATGTCCGATGCCTCGATTGGCACTAGTGTCGGAGATTCCGATCACCCAAAGGCAATGCAGCACGACCATTTTCAACTACGAGTATATCTGGGTTTTCAACACTAAATCGATCTCGATACTACAATATGATGATTTAAAAATTCAACTTACATTTTTCTGAGGATTTCAAACCATCAAGCTTGCCGTAACTACAATCTCGAGGCCCACAAACACATAGATCATCAGAATTTCAAAAAATCTCAATTTCTGATCAAGTTACAATTTCTCACTCAAAACTGTATTAAAAATTTAGATTTAACTTTCAAAATTCATTATTTTCAATGACAATTTAGATAGTATTCCTAAAATTAAAATTCATGATATTCGAATTCTTACATAATTTGAATTGTGGCTGTGTTTTCACATTTTCCAGGGTAAAACTAAATTGTTTTGCTTTGATTTATTTTTAAAACACAATGCATGTGAAAACGAACAATTTATTTTGTTTAAATTTCAATTCTTGAAGAAACACAGAGAGAGGGAGGTTTAGAATTTGACATGGGTTTACTCTGTAAACCTGAAGCTAAGAAGAACAGGGATGGAAGAACATGCCCAAGCAAACATACATATGCACACTCATTTGTTCACATGCAAAAGTTTTCAACATCATTTCAGGCATGCATACAACAACAAGTAACTGGATTAGTCATAAGTTCACTCACCTTTTTGCCTGAGAATAGAGAACAGAAGCTTCTGACTGTATTTTTTTAAATTTGAAAGCCTAGATATTGATTCTTTCTAATTTGATCTTGAAATTTTATCTGCGACTTGTTAATACCAATTTTTGCTTAATCTTTGATATATTTTCTTACTTAATTCATCAAACAAAATTCAATTTACTTACAATTTGATTTTAATGCAACAGAGACTATGGCCTGCAGCTTGAAATCTTGAAACCTTTTTAGTCTTTGAAACTTGATTTTTTTCTACAACTAATTGATACAACTTGCTTAGTTCTTGCTTTGTTACAGATTAACAAATTCAAACTCAATTTTTTTTAAAAAGAGTTCACTTGCCTCAATTTAATTTAGGGGAACCCTGCTCTACTTCCTGGACAAAATTGGAGCTTGGTTATATTAATCTGCAGTTTGAAACTTTGATGTTGAAACTTGATTTCGAAATTACTAATTCACTTAATTATGAAGTTTAAAACTTACCTGAGATATGGAATTAAAACTACTGCTTTGATGTTGGAAATGATTCTCAGTTTTAAACTTTGAATCTAATAAAAACTTGCAGTTTCAGATTTTTTTTCTTTGCTTTGGTGTTGAAGTGTGTAATGTTCAAGATTTTTTTCTTCAGAAATTTGAGAAGCTAAAATTGGAAAAAGAGGAGCTGAAAAGTTTTCTTTTGAATTTAAGTTTTATTATGTATTTTTTTACCCATTAACTAAATTGCATGCCACTTGTTAAAACTAATTATGAGATTTCTACACTTGTTTATTTTCACACCATCTTCCACATGCATGCTTAACACTTGTATTTTTTTACAAAGATAAAGAATTTTAAGTAAATTCTATATCAAATTCACTTTATTAATAATTACACCCCTTATTCATTTGTATATATACAACGTTAAAAGAAGAAAAAATTTTAACCAATCATTTGCATTATATAAATTACACATTTATGATTTCAAATGCAAATTATTTTTCTAAAACATTTATTTTAAATTTAAATTCAAACTCAAAACTTGAATTATATTCCATTTATTCCTATACATATATTCATACATATACTTGTACAATTTAAATTCAAATTCAATATATACACTCAAATCTACTCATATATGCATTATATATATATAATCTAAATTCAAATAATTTTTAAAACATTTAATATTTCAAATTTTTAAACACAAAAGAAATTGAAATTTTATTCATATTAATTATCACTTATTTTATTTGTTTTGAAACTTTTCAAATTATTTTCAAATTAAATTCCAAAAGTTTAAATAAATTACCAATTTAAATTGATAAATTTTGGGATGTTACCCGCAACACCATATGTATTTTGACTCATAAGGTAGTTGTTGGCTTATATTAGAAATAGACAAATATGGTTCATGATAACTATTAAGGTTATAATAATTGAGGTGAAAAATAAAATTTGACATTTATTGGAGTTTACTTTATAAAGAAAGGCAAGCAGATGTTTCATATACCAATTAGCAGTAGCAAGTAAATTATGGACTTAAAGGTGAGTAAATATGATTAGTACCATGGGACCCATATAATAGGAATATGATATTGATAGCGTAAAGAAGGACTTTACAAATTTAAGGCAGATTTCACAATTAAAGTAGAAACCCTATTCTCATATTGGTAGTAGTTGCAAGAATTTCTACTTATTTAAAAGTATGGTTTGAGAAATACCACCTTGAAGATGGACACTATATCGGAAAAAATAAACTGGACTTAACCAACTTTGAAAAAAAAAGGACAAAAACCTTGTACACCTAAAGCATTGTTAGATACAAGTGCGCTTAGGAATTTGGTTGCTATTGTCTACTCCGATTTAAGTGATAAACCAATGAAAATATTTTCTAAAAGTTAGGAACTGTAGATGTCTGATATTTTAAATAGAAAGAGAAAGTTTAGGATTTTACATAAACTAATCAAACAATCTTTATCGAAATTGTTAAAAAAAAGTAAATAATTTGTTAAAAAGTGAGTTTTCAATGGCTGTTTTAAAATTTTTGTATTATTATTTAGACACATTGTTATGCTTGGCCTCAGTGTACACTTTGCTTTTAACAATAGAACTTTTCGAAAATCAAAATTAATATTAAAAAGTTGGTAAGGTCCTACTTTTGAAATGCTCTTATAAAGGAGAAATGGTCAGTGTCTGAAAATATACTTTACAAAATGTTTTTGTCAAACTCTAAAATAATAGCATTAATAAGATAAAAATACCGCATTTCCTTTAAAAATAGGTTTTTGTGAATATTTCTTATTTATGGAAGAAAATTTTTAAATGGTGTGTTTTACATACATTTTGCTAAGTTAAGCTTAATTTTGATAATTTAATTAAAGAAGAATAATATGATCTTAGTAAGTAGGAAACATTTGTTAAAATGATAAAAGAGCTTTACACTTTTAAAGCATAATAGTTTTATGGAAATAAAGTTAAATCAAAGATTCTGATTAAAAAGGGTAAAGAGAAAATATTATGACTATAACTTAAACTTAAAAAGGAAATAAATAGATCGGAGTTGGATAAAGGAGTGATTAGCCTACTATGAAAGAATTTGACTATAGAATTTGGAAGGCTTGCAATGGTTGAGACAAAGATAATAAGGGAACATTGGAATTTAGTGACCTTTTCATTTAACGGTTGAATTGGAAGGTTAAAGTACCCGACAATAGTGGAGGGTGAACATTATCTTATATCTTTTTACCCAAATACGGTTTGAATTGTAGAACTTTTGTATGAGGAAATTTGGAAGGTATGATTTAGATAAAACATATTCCAAAATGAGGAAAGAGTATGTCAAAATAGTTATTATCAACGGATGCTAAATATGCAAGGAATTTTATTTGGTTTAAAGTGCAGAAATGACCAAGTAGGATCTACTTCAATCCCTATATGGTGCGTTAAGTGACAAATGGTCATTTCCTTGATTATATTAGGCAATCTAAATGGAATCATAAGTATAGGCTCGGCGCTATAGCGGCAAGGTTGGTACCATATAAGTGATGATAAGATACCTGTAGGCTGTAGGTGGACCAAATGGATATGAGTGAGAAGTCGTATTAGTGGGAGAGCAGCTTCCGCAGTAGCATTATGCGGTGATATTACTGGAAATAGGTTTCCACAGTAGCCTACGAGCGGTGTTACCTTGTTGGGTTCTACCATCATAGATATGTTTCGAGTATGCCTATGTAAGTCTTAGAATTGTAGGGTTAAAAATTTGCACATATTTGGATTTAGAAAATATTGGGTATTAGTCGTCCCTAAACTTAAATATCATGTGATAGTTCCAGATTTGTAGATTTGAATGATGTGTGCAAATAAAATGTAGACCAAGTTATCACGGTAAATTGCTGGAATTTAGGTCATTCTAGATTTGTTGGATAATTGATATAAGTTAGTAGACATAAGTTGTAACAACCCGCATATTTTAAGATTGAGCATTTAAATATTTTATTTAAATGTTTCATCGTTAGTCGGATTATAGTCCGGAAAGCTACTTTTTGCATACGGTCGAATCAGGACCACTTCCATTGAGTTCAAAACGCCATTTGCAATCTTTTTGAGTATAAACTTTGATATGTTTAGAGTTAGTGGAATTTTTCCACTTTTTAACTTAGGGCTTTGGTTTGGTTTCAGCCCATTAACCCCACTTATTAACTTAGTCCCAGCCCTCTCCTCTTCATTACTTCATTTTTATTTCCTAATACTCAAGCTTTAGCAACAATGGAGAGTGGAATGGGAAATTAAAACTCCAAGCCCTAATCTTCTTTGCAAATCCAAGTTCTAGCTCCAAATTCAAAGGAGAAGCTTTGGTAAGCCTTCTCTTCTTCTTCTCCAACTCATTCTCTTATCAATTTCAGAAATTCCTAAACCTAACTTAGGAAATGTTTCTCTTTTAACCTTAGATTCAACCTTGTTGGGTTGGAATTGAAGAGTTATTGTCCTTACCATTGCTCTATAGCTTCTTCATTTGTTTTGGGTTTAAAGGTGAGATTTTTATCTCACATTTATGTCTATATCTATCCGTGTTGTTAGGTATGAATTCCTAACACTTATTCAAGTGCAATTGCTTTTGATTTGGATTGCATTGGTGTATATTCCAATTTTTGGTGTTTTGAAAGCAAAATTTATGAAATCCTTTTATCGATATTTGGACATTGATATTCAGGGCGTATCAAAGAGCCTTTAAGGCTGGGTTGTCGCTTGGCATAAATCCTTAGTCATTGTTACGCGTCCGATCGCTTTCGATAATCGTTTTGGCCATCATTGGCTAAGGTAAGAAAGTGCCAAAAGCTTCAGTTTCAGACGTCTGAAATTATTGATTCATACGTCTGAATCTGGTCTGGGCAAAATTTCATTCCCCAGGTCAGATGTTTGAATTATAATTTCAGACGTCTGAATTTTCTCAAATACCAACCCGAGAGCAAATAGGCCAAAATTAGCCATTTTCAGACGTCTGAATTCAGTGACCCAGACGTCTGAATAGGGCTTTGGAAAATATTCATTTTTCCAGATTCAGACGTCTGAACCATCTACTTCAGACGTCTAAATCTGTTGTCTTTGCCCAATTTGCCCTATGTGTTTGGGTTTCCCGTTTTAAATCGATTCGTGTTTATCCGACTTATGGTTATCAATTATTATTGACTTTGATAACTTTTCCTTCTTTGGGATATTAGAGAGTATCCATTTGATGGATTCGATATCGATTTATATGGATTTGATTCATGGCTTCGAATGTGAATTTTGGTGATTGATTATTTCAACAATCATTTCTGTGATTTGCCACTTTAAAAACATAATGGTTTTCTATACTAGTAGTAAATATCAAAACTCTTTTATCAAAACGATTTCAACACTATTTTACTATAAAGCTCGTTTCTTAAACCGTTTTCCAATCTACTGGTATATACAAACCTTTACCTCACTCGTATGAGAAAACTAATTAAACAACTTTGTAAAACAAGTGGTATGAAACGCTTGCGTTTACCTCGTCGGTTAATTCTTGGACTTGTTCGACTGTACCTCTTGTGACAATTTTCGAGTGGAGATCTAGAATTTGTTCGTAAATACTTAAGCTAAGCAAGTGGTTATGGGACATGAAGCTAAACTCATTTATTTACTAGCTTGGTGTAGTTGACACTTCTTGATGATCATTTATGCGATTTAGACTAGCGATATGCTAGGTTTCTTTGTCCACGTAGGGGACGGTACCTTGTTTTATTGAGTTTTGTCTCATTTCTTTTATAGGCTAACGACCTATGTATTGTTTGGAGTTTCGACTCAATTTTTGTGGGCAAGCGACCCATATTCTTTTATGGAGTTCGGTTCATTGGACGTACCTTTGTACTACGTTGCTGTACCAGCTTATCAAGATCATCGGGCGTACCGTTGTACTACGTTGTTGTTCTGAATTATTCGAGTTTCAAGTTCCTCGGGCGTACCGATATTGTACTACGTCGTTGCACCGACTCTATGGTTAGCGACCATGGGATAGCGTCCCATTTGTGATACACGTGTTGGTGAGTTTTCATGCTCCCGTTTATGATAGGCCTCCGCCCCTTTTTTGTGATTTTTGGATTTCTATTGATGATTTCTAGTATTTTTGTTCCACCGGCTTTTATGATTGGCATCGATATGATGTTGATATTTGTAGTTCGATGAATGAAACCAAAGAGTATGACATTCTTTTGATCTTTGAGAAGATTCTTGTGATATTGATTAATCTCTGGTTGATTTTCAATTACATACTTATCATAGTATGGCTTTATGGTTATCATACGTTTTTGTCACATTTCTTATTCTATATCATTTTATCTGATATTTATAGTTAGACTGATCCGTTTATTATTTTCTTATTAAATAATAATCGGGTCAGACCGAGATGTTGCAGGTGCTTTTGTTTGACTCCTTGTCGGGGAGAATTATTTGACTTTTGGCTAACTACCTAGATTAGTAATTTATTTTGTTGCATATATTTGAGATATAGACTCCATGATGCATTCTTATTCTTTTGTGTAGCACTTGTAACTATTCCTTTGTGATATTGTGGATCTTGTTAGACCACTACTTTGATATACACTTTTATGTGTAATATTCATATCTGTTTCCGCCTTTGAGATATAAACTTCTGTGACTATTTGTGTTATGATATTTCTATATTTGTTTCCGAAGATTATATTTAGCCACTGTATAGTAGCTTTGAGTTTGTATCGGTATGTCGGATTTCCTCTTGAGATGAAAATTTATATTTTTATCTGGCATATCGGAACTCGCACAAAGAAATTATACAGATGGTCGCTCCTCAACAGCCTTATTCTCCACTCTAGTTGACGGCATTACCCCATAGTGTCCTTGCTAGCGTGGGTATAGAGGTGGGGCGTCACAGCTTGGTATCAAAGCCAGACTTCGGAACAATGTAGAATAATTTAACAATGATCATCGTCCTAAGTCCATCTTAGGAGTCGTGCCTTAGGATTTAATTCGAGTGTTCGCACCATCTTATCCTACTTCCTTTTATGATGCCTTGTTTTATCAATCATTTTTGTTTGATATTCATTTCGTGAATAACCTTTTTCTTCTTATTTCTTTCTTAAGAAGAGAAATGGTTAGACCAGGCTGTCCCAGCACCGATCAATCTAGTGCTACTCCCTGGGATGGAGTATTTATGTCTGCACAACAACTTCTTGATCTTGCAAAGAATGCTCAAGCTGTCGGACCTAATCCAGAGCCTGCTCACCCTAAATCCGAGTTTGCGCGCTTGTGAGTGACTATACCAACTTGGGTGGGAAGCCATTCAGGGGTTCCGAAAGCATTATTCAAATCCAAGCTTGGCTAAGAGCATGCGATCAGATCTTTTCTCGCATGAATCTTATTGATCTTCACCGAGTTCAAGTGGCCTCTAGTATGCTTCAAGAAAGAGCATTAGACTGGTAAGAGCTTCTGATTTCTGATAAAAATGAAGCGGATATTACTTGGGAGAAATTCCGAGAATGATTCGAATTAAAATTTGTGCCAGAAGCTAGGAAGGTGACTTTGGCTGGTCGTTTCATTGACTTTGTTCAAGGTGAATCCTCTGTGGCAGATTATGTCGCATCATTCGAGTCACTTTCTAAATATGGGGTCGAATACATAAACACCCCTTGAAGAAGAACCAAATATTTGTCCATGGCTTGAACAAAAATCTCAAGAAGCCATTACTTCTAAAATTAGAAGTTTCTTTTGATCAACTCATTGATATCGCTCTTCGACTTGAAGAGGCGGATAGGGAGAGTGACGTTGAAGTTGTGGGTGTCAAACCAAACTTCAACAACAACAAGAAAAGGCCTATCAAATTCAAAGGTCCTAATCTCAACAAGAAAGGAAAACAAGCAATTTCTGTAGCAAAGACTCCTACTCCTAGTAGTGGGAAATGCTACAATTGTGGTTCTAAAGACCATTATGCCAATAGATGTCCGAAACCTCTCTTTTGTAGCTATTGCAAAAGTTCGGGTCATCTTTTATCTTCATGTCCCAAACTTCAAGGCAAGAAGGAGGGAAAGTTAAATGTTGCACAAGCCACTAGCAACACTTCTCGTGGTCAAGGTATTTCTCATTCTATCCTTGATGGCATTATTATGTTTCATGATCAACCTATTCGAGTTCTTTTTGATACGGGTGCATCCCATTCTTTTATATCTAAAGAACTTGTTGATACTTTTTCTTTAAGTGTTGTTACTTTAATGACTTCTTTGAGAATTGGGAATCTGGTTGGTGGATCCGCAACACTCAGTTTGCTTTGTAGTGATGTCGAGATTATTTTATGTGATTTTGCTTTCCGAGCCGATTTGCATGTTATGCGTTACTTAGGCTTTGGAATGATTTTGGGAATGGATGGGCTTAACCGTTATGAAGCTCAAATCCTATGTCCTGAGCGGACTATTCATCTTCGACATCCTCAATCTGTTAAGCAGATTTATATTTTTCTTAAAGATTCGGATTCCAACTTGGCTGCATCTTTATATTCTTTAAATCCTTATGATGACGATAATGATGGTGAGGAAGATGTCATTTATTTTATTCACGTTGTTCGTGAATTTTCCGACATATTTGAGCCCATTTTAGGATTACCGCCTAAGCTAGCAATTAAGTTCAGAATTAATCTAATTCCTGGAGCTTTACCTATTACTCGTCCTCCTTATCGAATGTCCAATAAAGAGAATGAGAAGATGTGCAAACAATTATACGAATTGGAGACGAAGCAATTTATTTGCCTCTAGTTCCTCGCCTTGGGGAGCTTCGACCATTTTCGTGAAGAAATCCGATGGCACACTTAGGCTTTGCGTTGACTACCGCAAGCTTAATGATCTTACTATCAAGAATAAATATACTTTACCTCGGATTGATTACCTATTCGATCAACTCAATGGTGCTAGAGTCTTTTCACAATTGGACTTGGCAACCGGTTTTCATCAGCTTCGTATTGCAGAGGATAGCATTTCTTTGACATCGTTCCGTACTCGTTATGGATCTTATGAATGGCTTGTTATGCCATTTGGTTTAACGAACGCTCCGGCTTATTTCGTTGACCTTATGAATCGAGTTTTCAAAGATTTTCTCGATCGATTTGTTCACATCTTTATTGATGATATTCTTGTGTATTCAAAAACCAAGGAAGAGCATGAAAACCATCTTCAGATTGTGTTGGAAACTCTTAGGAGCAATCAATTTAAAGCAAAAAAATTTAAATGCCATTTTTGGCAATCTCGTGTGAAGTTTTCCGGTCATATTATTTTTGAATCCGGGATTTCCGTGGATCCTTCAAAGATTGAAGCGATACAAAATTGGAAGAGACCGGAGAGTGTGACGGAAATTCGTAGCTTTCTTGGATTGGTAGGTTACTGCCGCCGTTTTATAAAGGACTTTTCAAAAATTTCCATGCCTCTTACTAGCTTAACAAAGAAAGGAGTTAAGTACATTTGGTCGGACAAATGTGAAGCTTCATTTCAGAAATTATAAGAACTCTTTTTCGATGCTCCTATTCTTTTTATTCCCGAAGGGAATCAAGATTTTATTATTTATAACGATTCTAGTCGCGTTGGTTTGGGTGTCGTTCTTATGCAAAGAGAACGTGTTATTGTTTATGCTTCTAGGCAATTGAAACCAACCGAGGCTAGATATGCCACTCATGATTTAGAGCTCGTGGCTATTATTTTCGCCCTTAAAATTTGGCGTCATTATCTTTTGGGAGAAAAATTTATTCTTTACACCGATCATAAATCTTTGAAGTATTTATTTTCTCAAAAGGAACTTAATTTGCGTCAACAACGTTGGCCCGAATTTCTTGCGTCTTATGATCTTGATGTTCTTTATACTCCCGAAAAGGGAAATCGTGTTGCCGACGCCCTTAGCCGAAAGCAACAAGCAGTTGTTTCCATAATGATATCCGAGTGGAATGATCACGAGACATTATCCACTTGTGAGATTCGAGATCATGTATCTGATTTATGTTCATCTCTTGTTTTATGTAGCCTTGAGGCTCATCCTTTTCTTTTTGATCGCATTCTTGAAGCTCAAATGTTAGATCCCGAATTGGCACTTCTTAGCCAAAGATTGAGGGATAAACTTGATATTGAAGTTTTGAAAGACTTTGATATTGATTCTCGTGGCGGCATGCGAAAATTTGGTAGATTTATCGTGCCAAATATTAGTGATCTTCGTAAAGACATTTTAGAAGATTCTCATCGTTCTAAATTTACCATTCATCACGGTAGTAGTAAAATGTATGCGGATATGAAGCGACTTTGTTATTGGGAGGGAATGAAATTTGATATCGCTAACTTCGTTAAGTGTTGCATGACTTGCCAACTTGTTGAGGCCGAGCATCAAAGGCCTGGCGGGTTATTGCAACCTTTGGACATTCCAATTTGGAAGTGGGATCAAATTTCCATGGATTTTATCGACGACCTTCCCCTTTCTCGTTCAGGTCATGATAACTTATGGGTGATTGTTGATAGACTTACAAAATCCGCCCATTTTATTCCCGTTCGGTCCAATCAGACCGTACCTCTTTTGGCCAAACTTTTTATCAAAGAAATTATTAAATTACATGGAGTTCCTACTTCTATTGTTAGTGATCATGATTCATTGTTTACTAGTGGATTTTGGAAGAGTCTTCAAAAAGCTTTGGGAATGAAGCTTAATTTTAGCATCGCTTATCATCCTCAGTCCGATGGACAAACCAAGCGTGTGAATCAAACTCTTGAAGATCTTCTTCGTGCATGTGTTCTTGATTTGGTGGAAGTTGGGAAGATCATATTTCTCTTGTTGAGTTTTCCTACAATATTAGCTTCCAATCTAGTATTGGTATGGAACCTTTTGAGGCACTCTATGGAAGGCCATGCCAATCACCTTCCTGTTGGCTTGAGGCCCGTGAGAAGCTGGTTTTCGGTCCAGATTTTATTTGTGATTCCGTAGAAAAGATTAACCTTATTCGTCATAGGATGAAAGAAGCCCAAAGTAGACAAAAATCCTATGCCAACAACCGAAGAAGGAAGTTAGAATTTTCTGTGGGAGATTTCATGTTTATTCATGTTTCACCTATGAAGGGTGTTGTGCATTTCAGTCGATCGAGAAAATTAGCACCTCGATATATTGGTCCATTTTCCATCGCGGAACGTATTGGTTCCGTGGCTTATCGCCTCTTATTACTGGCTCAGTTTTCTGCTATTCATGACGTGTTTCACGTTTCTCAACTACGGAAATGCCTTCGAGATTCCGATTCTATTCTTGAGCCCGGTATTGTAGAAGAAATTGAGGTTTCACCTAATTTGACTTATGAGCAACATCCTATTCATATCATTGCTTCGGAGGTAAAACGCCTTCGAAATAAAGATGTTCCTCTTATGAAAGTCCAATGGTCCTCAAATCCTAAGGATTGTTCTTGGGAATTCAGAGAATTCATCGAGCGAACACATCCGGACTTACTTTCCCATGCTCATTAAGGTGAACTTCTTATTTCAAATTTCTTTTGTGTTGATATTCTTTTATGGTTGTTACTTTTTATTTTCTACTTAAATATTGCGAGGATGCAATTTCTTTAAGGAGGGGAGTCTGTAACAACCCGCATATTTTACGATCGAGCATTTAAATATTTTATTTAAATATTTCATCGTTAGTCGGATTATAGTCCGAAAAGCTACCTTTTGCATACGGTCGAATCAGGACTCGGGAGCACTTCCATTGAGTTCAAAACGCCGTTTGCGATCTTTTTGAGTATAAACTTTGATATGTTTGGAGTTAGTGGAATTTTGCCACTTTTTCACTTAGGGTTTTGGTTTGGTTTCAGCCCATTAACCCCACTTATTAACTTAGCCCCAGCCCTCTCCTCTTCATTACTTCATTTTTATTTCCTAATAATCAAGCTTTAGCAACAATGGAGAGTGGAATGGGAAATTAAAACTCCAAGCCCTAATCTTCTTTGCAAACCCAAGTTCTAGCTCCAAATTCAAAGGAGAAGCTTTGGTAAGCCTTCTCTTCTTCTTCTCCAACTCATTCTCTTATCAATTTCAGAAATTCCTAAACCTAACTTAGGAAATGTTTCTCTTTTAAGCTTAGATTCGAGCTTGTTGGGTTGGAATTGAAGAGTTATTGTCCTTACCATTGCTCTATAGCTTCTTCTTCATTTGTTTTGGGTTTAAAGGTGAGATTTTTATCTCACATCCATGTCTACATCTATCCGTGTTGTTAGTATGAATTCCTAACATTTATTCAAGTGCAAATGCTTTTGATTTGGATTGCATTGGTGTATATTCCAATTTTTGGTATTTTGAAAGCAAAATTTATGCAATCCTTTTATGGATATTTGGACATTGATATTCGAGGCGTATCAAAGAGCCTTTAAGGCTGGGTTGTCGCTTGGCATAAATCCTTAGTCGTTGTTGCTCGTCAGATCACTTCCGATAATCGTTTTGGCCATCATTGGCCATGGCAAGAAAGTGCCAAAAGCTTCAGTTTCAGACGTCTGAAATTATTGATTCAGACGTCTGAATCTGGTCTGCGCAAAATTTCATTCCCTAGGTCAGAAGTCAGATGTCTGAATTATAATTTCAGACGTCTGAATTTGCTCAAATACCAACCCAAGAGCAAATAGGCTAAAATTAGCCATTTTCAGACGTTTGAATTCAGTGACCCAGACGTCTGAATAGGGCTTTGGAAAATATTCATTTTTCCAAATTCAGACGTCTGAACCATCTATTTCAGACGTCTGAATCTATTGTCTTTGCCCAATTTGCCCTATGTGTTTGGGTTTCCCATTTTAAGTCGATTCGTGTTTATCCGACTTATGGTTATCATTTATTATTGACTATGATAACTTTTCCTTTTTTGGGATATTAGGGAGTATCCATTCGATGGATTCGATATCGATTTATATGGATTTGATTCATGGCTTCGAATGTGAATTTTGGTGATTGATTGTTTCTACAATCATTTCTGTGATTTGTCACTTTAAAAACATAAAGGTTTTCTATACTGGTAGTAAATATCAAAACTCTATTATCAAAACGATTTCAACACTATTTTACTATAAAGCTCGTTTCTTAAATCGTTTTCCAATCTACCGGTATATACAAACCTTTACCTCACTCGTATGAGAAATCTAATTAAATGGCTTAGTAAAACAAGTGGTATGAAACGCTTACGTCTACCTTGTCGGTTAATTCTTGGACTTGTTCGACTGAACCTCTTGTGACAATTTTCGAGTGGAGATCTACAGTTTGTTCGTAAATACTTAAGTTAAGCAAGTGATTATGGGACATGAAGCTAAACTCATTTATTTACTAGCTTGGTGTAGTTGACACTTCTTGATGATCATTGATGATCATTTATGCGATTTAGACTAGAGATATGCTAGGTTTCTTTATCCACGCATGGGACGGTACCTCGCTTTATTGAGTTTCGTCTCATTTCTTTTTTAGGCTAACGACCTATGTACTATTTGGAATTTTGACTCAATTTTTGTGGGCTAGAGACCCGTGTTCTTTTGTGGAGTTTGGTCCATCAGACGTACCTTTGTACTACGTTTTTTTACCAGCTTATCAGGATCATCGGGCGTACCATAGTACTACGTCGTTGTTTCGAATTATTCGAGTTTCAGGTTCCTCGGACGTACCGATATTGTACTACGTCGTTGCACCGGCTCTATGGTTAGCGACCATGGGATAGCGTCTTGTTTGCGAAACACGTGTTAGTGAGTTTTCATGCTCCCGTTTATGATAGGCCTCCCTTTTTTTGTGATTTCTGGATTTCTATTGATGATTTCTAGTATTTGTGTTCCACCAGCTTTTATGATTGGCATCGATATGATGTTGATATTTGTGGTTCGGTGAATGAAACCAAAGAGTATGACATTCTTTTGATCTTTGAGAAGATTCTTGTGATATTGATTAATCTCTGGTTGATTTTCAATTACATACTTATCATAGTATGGCTTTATGGTTATCATACGTTTTTGTCATATTCCTTATTCTATATCATTCTATCTGATATTTATAGTTAGACAGATCCGTTTATTATTTTCTTATTAAATAATACTTGGGTCAGACTGAGATGTTGCAGGTGCTTCTGTTTGACTCCTTGTCGGGGAGAATTATTTGACTTTTGGCTAACTACTTAGATTAGTAGTTTATTTTGTTGTATACATTTGAGATATAGACTCCATGATGTATACTTATTCTTTTGTGTAGCACTTGTAACTATTCTTTTGTGATATTTTGGATCTTGTTGGACCACTACTCTGATATACACTTTTATGTGTAATATTCGTATCTGTTTCCGCCTTTGAGATATGAACTTCTGTGACTGATTTTTGTTATGATATTTCTATATTTGTTTCCGAAGATTATATTTAGCCACTGTGTAGTAGCTTTGAGTTTGTATCGGTATGTCGGATTTCCTCTTGAGATGAAAATTTATATTTTTATCTGGCATATCAGTACTCGCACAAAGCAATTATACAGATGGTCGCTCCTCAACATCCTTATTCTCCACGCTAGTTGACGGCATTACCTCGTAGTGTCCTTGGCTAGCGTGGGTATAGAGGTGGGGCATCACATAAGTGAAAGTAGTTATAATCAAAATGGGATTTATGTAGTATTTTAGTTCATTGGAATGTAGAGGTTTCAATGTAAATTCCTATGGATTATCCAATTTAGATTTATAAAAGTGTATCGTTTGAAATGACAAGGAATACGCCCAAATAGAGAAAGATGTATAAAATAGTATGTTTACCATATTTTGTATTGTCTATTTCAATAATTAAGAAAAAGATAATTTGCAATTCCAAATGTAACACAAATTCTCCTTTTGGGATTAGACATAAGAATTTGCAATGTAAACTTTTCCTTTTTGATAGATGTAATTCCAATGCATTAAAATATAGAAGCCCGCGAGCATAAACCAAAGCATTGGTCATCATCTTATTGGATCAAAATGGCAAGGCATTATCCCATATTGAGTTATCTCAACCATGAAATAATTTAATAAAGTGGTAAGTCATTAGGTTTGGTAAAGAGGTCACATTTATAGGAGAACATTAAGAAATGGAAAAAGTTTTGGAAGTTTAAACCACAAAGTACCCTAGATAAAATTATATTCAAGATTTTGCAAGGGATGGTTAATTTAAGGATTTGAGTCTCAATCAAGAGAAAAGATATTGTTATATGCATGCATTGGGAATGCAAAGGCGAATATTATAGAAAACTAGATCAGAATTTTTTGATAAGATTTAAAGAAAGAGATAAAAAGGATTCTTCTTAATAATTTCTGGGATTGGAAAAGAGTATTTAATTAAGGAAATTCATAAAAGATTAACTTAAAATACATAGTTGTATGCATAGTAGTCGCACGTGAACAAAGTACCACTTATGTGATTATTGCCAATGCTAAAGTGATTTTATGTTATGACTTCAATTCATTTTTGGATTTTTATTGTTATGGTTGAATCGGAAAGTAGACCAAACTTTCACTTGTAGAACTTAGGACAGATCCCTATGATTCTAAACATGATAGCCGAGTACTATGATTTTAAGGACTGAAGAAACCATTCAGAAGTGAAATGAGATGACTTAGGTTGAACGGAATTGGAAAAGAAGTTATGCTATTTTCAATAATTTAAGAAATCACCAAGTTTGGATATCTTTGGTTAAATTAGAGAAATAGTAAAGAGCTAAATAGGAAGTACCATGAAAGGAGACACCATCCACATTCTAGTTGTCTCACATGGTATCTAGAAGTTATGTTGATTGGGTGTGCCACTGGATGAGTTAATATAGTATGTTGTGCATTAAGGATTTCATAGAGCTATAGTTTCGTGAGAGCATAGTTATACTCAAATTATTTAGCATGGTCCATGTCGACATCATTTGAGTTAGTAGCAAGGATTATAGAGAAATACCTATGCATGTACATTCAGTTTATATGTTTATGATAGCGGTAAAGAATGAGAAGTGCAGTTTAAAAAAATTGATGGATTTGATTCATAGAAGGACAAGGACATCACAAGATAGGAAGAAAGCATGTACCAATGAGAGATGTGCGGTCGTCTAAAAAGCTGAGTCCTCTATAGTCCATGGAGCTGAGTCCACAATTAGGAAGCAGACAACTAGAATACCCCTAAGGCAAGATGGAACGCGGCTAAATTATTGAACGGCCGTCATGAGGTACTTTTGGAAATGTCTATGCGATGCACTTACCATGGTTAAGCCATGTTAGCTAGGGAAAATTAAAAAGGATAGGTGAGTCCCTTATTCGCCATGCACTTACCCGTGTTTTTAGGCATGGGACAAATTGTCTCCATATTGAAATAATTATATTGGTTAGAGTTCAGTGGGGAGATGATCTAGTTGAGAGTACGTGGAAGCCTAAGGAGAAGATCCAAAGTACCATGTAGAATTCTTTTCTAGTACATTTCCATTTTAGTTAGGAAAGCATAGATTACCTTTGTATTTAGTTCTAGTTTAGATAGAGATCATTGAATGTTAGGAATGGTTGCAACATGTTAGTAGGACATGTTATGGATGAGGGATGTTAATAGATGTATTGTTTGAATTTCTAATAATATACGTTTAGGATAATATATCCTATAGGTTCTACACATACATTAACATTATCCCTTATTATTGTCTAACCTGTATCTTGCATATGAATGTTGCATATGGATGGAATGATTGCATATACATGTAGAATTGCAACTATATATACACTTATTTAGGATGTTGCATACATTTTGGGTGCATGGCATTAGCACTCGCATGACATGAGGTCGACTGGATTAGGAGACTACCTACTCTTTTGCGTTAGTATAGATTCACATGCATTTCACGGTGCATATGTATATGTACGTATTGCATTAGAACATATAAGGACTATGATTTTCCTATGGATGAGTAGATAGTTGAAGCTATTGTTTGTTGTGTATATGTAAGTTACATTTTTTCATATTTTGAGATTTCCAGGGAGAAATTATTTTAAGGAGGAGAATGTAACAACCCAAAAATTTAACAAGAAATATAAGAAAATAATTAAATTAAAGCAAAACAATGAATAAAAAGAAAATATTCACAAATTACCGAATTGGGCTACAAAACTTACACCGTTGCGTTCAAAGTGATTTTCTACATTATTTTCATATATAATGTTTCAAAATCACATTTAATATGGAGAAGTTATGGGCGTTTGAAGAATTCGAAATATAATGAACATTTAAAATAAAAATCCAAAAATTAACACGGTGACCGATCAACCCTAGATGGACGATTGTCGACCGGAAGCCGTCGACCTAGGGAAGTGTAACGACCTGTAAATGTTATTGGTTTTATTAGTTTCGTTAATTGAATTTTTGTGAAATTTTAAATAATAAGATTTTGAATTGAAAATTTGATATTTGGAATACGTCTACTTAAACATAGCAAATGGTAAATTTTCTTCAGTTAATATGGAAGTCTATTTTCTTGTGTAAATTTTATTTTGTTTCAAATCGGTTAAAATTGATAATAATAAAATATTTTCCAAACCTGAATATTTTTACCCAATAAATTTGTGAACCATCTTCTGATTGAGACGTCATATTTCATTTCTTCAAGTTTGAACTGCTATTGCTTCATTTATCTTATTTTCAACGGAACTGGCAGCATTTTCGGTACCGAATATCAATGTTTCACAGGATGATTATACCACTAATATCTATATACCATTTTAATCGTCTCTTCATGCTGATATCTATGGTATACTCAATTCTGTGTTTTAAAGTCCGAAACGTAGTGGAATCCGCGAAAAATAGTATATTTAGTACAACACTTTTCTTTGTGAAGTATATATATTGCTTCATGATTTATCTTTAAGAAAACTATAGTATAACATAAGTCATATAAGCTACTGTGTATACATGAATGTATGAGGTTTGTAGATATGTTATATACATTAGTTATATATAGGAAGTATTGTGTGTATGTTATTGCTCTCAGACATTGTGTTGTTGCATGTATGTATTATTCGTATATATGAATATTTGATTCTTTCTTTTAAAATATATATAGATTTAAATTATAAGCTTATAAAGGTAACCATAATGTTTATAATATGTTATTTGACTACTGTGAATATAATATATACATATAGATATATGTTCACCTGTTAAACTTATATTGATTTTTAAATTTGCATGTGTTTTAATTTAAGCAATGATTTTAATATATATATATATATATATATATATATATATAGCTTATAAATGACATATTGGGTTCGTATATATTAAGTTATATTGATTTCCTTTTTTATTATTGATTCTTAAATATAGTATGTATGTAATGTTATACCTAGGTTTATACATTAGTTTATATATATATTACCATGAGTATTGTTTAAAAATATTGTATAAATATCTTCCATTTCTATCGAGTTGATCTGATTCGTTTTCATTAATTCCTATTCATCAGCTTTGTTGTCAAATTCGCGTTCAATCTTGCTTCGTTTTGGAATTTGTGTTTGGGTTGTAACTAATCTCATTCTTGAATCTTTCTAGCCTCGAAAGGTGAGCAATCACTCACGATTAACGTTCTTATATTTATCAAATTTAATGTCAATTGAAATATGCCGATGTTAGTTATTTACATTGCTATATATATATGCTATTATCTATATCTGTTCACCTATGACATCTGACACTATTACTTGTTATTTATATTGATGACATATGCATGTTATGTTCATATTTGTCATCACTCTGCAAGTTCCCTATTAGTATAGAATTCCCTATGGGTTGAAATGATGCTACCCGAACAATCTTGTAGAATAGGAGAAAATCGTTATGGATTGAAATGATAAACCCAACCAATTTTAGTTGAATTGAATTTTGAATTGCGGGTTGATATGATATATACCTGTATATATCTAAATTACGGATTGAAATGATAATATCTGTATCACTTGACTATAGGATAGAAAATTATATACAGACACCGTTGGTCTATATATATATTTTGAAATGATTTCCAAGGTTTAAAAAGATATGTGTGTGTGTGTGGTTTTATATAAATATTGATTTAATATTATATATAAATGTTATTTTATATATAGTTAAATTCTTGATTTTAAAATTATAAGTTAGTTTTGAAATTATAAATTTTAAGAATTTACTTATAAGTTTACTATTTTAAAATACGTACAAATGAGTTTTAATATGAAATAAGTTTAATAACCATATGTAATTTAATATAGTTGATTTAAATAATTATAGTACGTTTAAGTATTTATTTAAATTTATATTTAAAAAATAGATTTTTATAAGTTAAGGTTGGCAATGTAAATTTGAATTTATTTGAAATTGCATTTAGTCAAGAATTTTATTTAATTAAATCGATTTGAAACTTATTGAATTTCAGATTTTTAAAGGATATGATTTTATAACTTGATTTTATTTAAGGTGATTAAATGTTATTTTAATTTTAAATAAATTAAAGAAAATATTTAACTTATTTGTAATTTGAGGTTTTATTTAAATGATATTGGATTTGTTAAGTGTATATTTCAAAACTAAATAATAATGAATTTAAATTAATATATATATATATATATATATGAAATTATCAATTTATTTTTGATATATTGAATATATAAAGCTTTGAATTATATTGAAAATTAACTGGTTTATTTTGTGGTTCAAAGCTGTATTTCAAATCGACAAAATTTGAAATGGTTTATTGAGAACTGAATTGAATTGAAATTGATGAATTGAGATTGAACTAAATTGAATTTTTTTAATTTGAATCGATTTATGAACTTTGCGGGAACTATTTATTATATAAAATATTTTAAATGTATATCCATAAATATTCTACTTTATAAATTATTTTAATATAAAGCTATTATTAATATACTAATTATTTCTTATATATAAACTGATTTAGTATAAAACTATTTTATTTATATATACTATTTTACTTTCTTAACTATTTTGATTTATATACGCTATTTTACTTGATTAACTATTTTGATTTTTATATATACTATTTTACTTTATTACTATTTCAATATCAAACCATTTAAGTGGGAGGTGTTATAATTTCAAAGTGTTATGATTTCTAAAGTGGTATGATTTCAAAGTGTTATGATTTCCAGAATGTTATGATTACCAAAGGGTTATAATTCAAAATGTTATAATTTCGAAGAGTTATAATTTTGGAAAGTGCTATGATTTTGGAAATGAATATTATTTAAGTAAGAAATGATACAGCATTGTTATGGTTTTGAAATGGATATGATATTTTGGTTTGAAGTATGATATTTTGAAATAACCATGGTGTTATAGTAACGTTTGGTTGTTAAAGAGACCGAGATCGGATATTGTCATACTCTCTGCCAATATGGAAAACCACTTTGACAACCGTGTGCGCAGTGGAGATTCCAGAATGAAATAGGATGGTGGCGACGATCCTATATGACGTATATAAGTGGACCTAGCTCCCGTGAGTTAGCATAAGGTGGCTAAAACATGAGCAATTGACGGGTCAAGTGAGGTTGCTCCTCCAATCGGACACACTTCTTCGATTACCATTCTATTACTTTGAGATTTATTTGGTGTGCACCTTTGATTTAAGAGTATGGCTCGAGGTAGGCGGTAGTTGCAGCTATGCATTACCACCAGCCCGAAAGTGTAATTGGTATATCTACCCTGACATTGCCTAGTTGTGCCGTGTCACCTACCATATCGAGACAACTACGAGTTTATTTTGTGTCGTACTTATAGAGTACCTCTGGTAGCCTCCCGTTCAGAAGGTATTACGTACTGTATAGACTATTGGCACTATAAAAATGTGTTAAAAGGGAATGGGTAGCGCCTTAATTCTATTTTAATAGTTTATTTAATATAGATATTATTATAATAGCATATATTACTGCATAGTAGATAGTTCGATGGATCCTTAGAGGATGGTTATCCCAAACATCCTTTAAGTTACTTGTATTTCAGTTAATATTTCATGTGAATTGGATTTATTGATATAAGAATGCTAATACTGACACAAGTGTTTTGTATTTTTGCTTTATGTTCGGGTCAGACTGAGACTCACAACATTTGTGACTCACCTTTGGAGATGGAGCTTTGCTTGGAGATTCATCTATCTATTCAGCTTTCAGTTATTCAGTTGGCTCCAGTGATATATCCAGAATTTTGTTATTTGACTATTGTATTGAGACTTCTGTTGTATCTTATTTTAACTCTGTTTTTTATATATAGTAGCTTCATGAGCTACTATTCATTTGTTTTCGCTGCTCATTGTTATATTACTCTGTATCTATGATTCTATGCTTGATTTATTTACTGTATATGCTGAGTTTTGTCAAATATAAATCAACAATCTGATATTTTGAGCAATTCAAGTCCAACATGTGTGGATGCGAATGGTTGAAAATATCAGGTCGTTACAGTTGGTATTAAAGCTCTGGTTTTATGCAAAATTAAGCATATAAAGTAAATTTAATTACGGAATTACCTTCATTCGAGCTTGAATTCCTTCCTCCTTGACTCAGATCTCCTTTGAATTTTGGAACGTTCCCCTCGGTTCCAAAATCCATTCCTTCTTCCCCCTATTCATATTTTTCTTTGTTCTGGAGCATCCCATAGCTTCACTAAATGATTTGTAAAGGGGTGAAACTCCTTTACAATTGGCATTGATTCACCGAAGATTTCTATATCCTCGGTTTTACGATACTGCTATCTCTTGTTGTACCTAGATTCTATCCCTTGTGATCGAATATCTATTTGCCTCGTAGTTCTACGTCCACCTTATACTTGAATTCTTGGTTGGCCCGGTTAAGGTCGCCCGCAATTTATATAAGTCTATTCATCTTTTCTTTTTTGATATTTAATCATCTCATCTCCTTTTCGAACCTATCTTCTAGTTTGAATTCTAATTTATTAGAGTCCTCTTGAATTTAAATCTCTATCCTTGCTTTGAAATCCATTCTTGTATCGTCGAGCGAGGAAGTGTATTTGTAAATTAATATTAAAAATGTTTTATATATTGTGTTGTTTGAGTTGTTGATGTTGATTTGGTTTTTTGATTGATTCGTCTGATCAAGGCTATCGATAGAAATTCCAAAACACTTGAACGGAGAAAACTGACATAATATTATTTTCAAAATTTGGTAAATGAAATAATCTTGTATGATTATACTGTATTGTAAATATAAGTAAAGTTTCTAAAATTAAAAAGTTAAATGAATTAGGTTGTTTGAAATGATAATATTTGATTTTCATTTATTGTTTTGAAAACCATTGACTATTTGAGGATTATAAATAAATGGATTATAAAAACATGGTTTAGAAATTGTTTTGGAAATTTAATTGAATTTAATTTAGAATTTGAGAATTTAATTTCCGGTAACTCTAACCTTCTGTTTTAATTTTTTTAAATATATTATATAAAGTATTTTCAAATAAAAATTTGTTTCCAAAGAATTTTTAAAGTTTTAAATCAGCGCTCTCCTCTTTTGTCACTGGAAAATAATTTCAGTGATGGCGGCCGCATCATCGACATTCATTTTTAGGTTTCAGAGTAGAGAGGCCATTTAGTAACTTTGCTACACTTTTGTTTTCGAAAATAAATTTGATTTAATTTCTTATGCATGACTGGATTTGTAATATATATATAGGTATATATTCGTAGATTTGATTTGATAGATAATATATATAAATATAAATAAATATATATATATATTGTTTGAAGTCAATCGAAAATCTTATTCTTTAATTTTATGTTAAAAGATGATTTCAATTATAAATGAAGCAAAAAAAATTTGAATAAATATTTAAACTTGAAATAATTGAATTAGGAAAATTTTATTTGTATGATACTCAATTTCATTCGAATATATACAACTTACCTAAATTAGTCAGAAGTTGAATATGAAATTTATGATTATACAATATAAACTAATGTTAATAGAATTTATAAAATTTAAATTAAATCAACTGAAATAAAATAACTTGAATTTGAAATCAATTAGTTGAATATCAACCAATTTAATAGTAATTGAAATTTATGTGGTTTTAAATTAATTGTTTTATTTTGTATTTCAATCTATGTTTCTTTCTGGTTGTTCTATTCTCCTACCTTCTTCCTTTTCGAGGACGAAAAGTTTTGAGATGGGGAGAGTGTAACACCCCGTAAATATTAGTAGTTTTTTTAAATTTAATTAATTGATTTTTGTTAAAGTTTAAATAATAAAATTTTGAATTGAAAATTTGATATTTGGAATACATCTACTTAAACATAGTAAGTGGTAAGTTTTTGTCAGATAATACGGAAGTCTATTTTCATATGTAAATTTTATTTTATTTCAAATGAGTTAAAATTGATAATAATAAAATATTTTCCGAACCTGAATATTTTTACACAATAAATTTGTAAACCATCTTCTGAGTGAGACATTATACTTCGTTTCTTCAAATTTGAACTGTTATTGCTTCGTTTATCTTATTTTCGTTGGAATTGGTAGCATTTTCGGTACCGAATATCAACTTTTGATAGGATGATTATACCATTAATATCCATATACCATTTTGATCGTCTCGTCATGCTGATCTCTATGGTATATTCAATTCTGTGTTTTGAAGTCCGTAACATAGCGAAATCCATGAAAAACGGTTCCGCATCGGTACCAGTTTTTAAAATCTTTTGGTTTCTTTGACCATTCATTTATACGCTGAGTTATATATACCAATAGTCATTAGACTTTTTATATCCCTAAATTTATTATCTCGTCTTTACTATTCCACTGTTCAATTCATTTTTGGTTTGTGCCTCTTCACTTTCCATTGGTTGCTTTATTAATGTGGTTCGTTTGCAAATTTTTTCTCTGGTTTCTTTGCCTTTACATTTTCATTTTTCATCTGGCTTCTCAAAACCGTGCATCTCCATACTTTCCGTGCACCTCTCCCTTGTCTTCCACTATTGTGCCCATCACGGCCTCCTACTCCTGCGAACTGCCCCGAGCCTCCATCCATCGCCGAGCAACCCAACAAGCCTGCAACCCCCCTTCTCCACACAGCCTTCCCTTCGGCCTCCACAGCAACCTCTCACACATTCGCCCTACTAGTTGCCTCCGACCTCTTCCAGTTGCCCAGCCTCACGCAACATCTAGCCAAAGTTTCCTCGCCGGAGTACATCACCTCGTCCACCCATAGCCTCCTTCATTTAAGGTATAGATATATCATTCTAATATATTCTGTATATATAAAGTTAAACATAAAATAAAGTTTTGTACATATATATTTGTAGTTATTTTATATGGGTCAGTTATAATAGTGTTATATCATATATTTTTTGCAGTGGTATATATATTAGTCTAGATATTTTGTTTATGTATGTACTTATATATTACTGTATGCTGGACTTGAAATGAAGTATTGTATTTGTGTGTGTGTGTATATTTTGTGTGTGTGTGTGTGTGTGTATTATACATATTTGGTCTGTGTGTTTACATGAAAAGTGTTATTTGTATATATAAATATAGTTGTTATTAAATAATTGTTTTAAGGTGTATATATGTAAGTATATATAGCTACTGTAGGGAACAAGAACCGTTTGTCCATATCAAAAACTGTATATACTTGTTCGTATATATGTATTGGACATAAGTTCCTATATGATTTTGCTTAGTTGTGTCTTGTAATAGATTTAAATCTTAAAGCTATACCAAGAGTATACAAAAGAGTATACAAGTTTATATATATTTATACCTCAGTTGTTAATATTCCAAGTATTATAAGTTTATACAGTTTATAGAGTGTAAAAAGTTATAAAGGTTTATACAGTATATTGTTGTTATTTTATAAAAATAGTATATTTAGTGTAACACGTTTCTTTGTGAATATATATATTGCTTCATGATTTATCTTTAAGAAAACTATAGTATAAGATAAGTCATGTAGGCTGCTGTGTATACATGTATGCATGAGGTTTGTAGATATGTTATATACATTAGTTATATATAGGCAGTATTGTGTATGTGTTATAGCTCTCAGACTTTGTACCGCTGCATGCATGTATTATTCATATGTATGAATATTTGATTCTTTCTTTTAAAATGAATATAGATTTAAATTATAAGTTTATAAAGGTAAGCATAGTGTTTATAATATGTTATTTGGCTGCTGTGAATATATAATTTACATACATATATACATATTAAGTTGTTAAACTTAAATTGATTTTTAAATTTACATGCGTTTTAATCTAAACAGTGATTTTAATAAATATATATATATATATATATATATATAGATTAAATGATTTATTGGGTTCATATATATTAAGTTATATTGATTTCTTTTTTTATATTGATTTTTGAACATAGCATGTATGTAAGTTTATACCTAGGTTTATACAACTTTATATGCATAATTAAATATATATTGCCATGAGTATTGTTTAAAAATATAGTATATATATTTTCCATTTATATCGAGTTGATCTGATTCGTTTTCATCAATTCCTATTCATCAGCTTTATCGTCAAATTCGCATTCAGTCTTACTTCGTTTTGGAATTTGTGTTTGGGTTGTAACTAATCTCATTGTCGAATCTCTCTAGGATCAAGGTGAGCATTCACTCATGCTTAGCATTCTTATATTTATTAAATTTGATGTCAATTGAAACGATAATTGAAATATGCTACCATTAGTTATTTACATTGCTACATATATGCTATTATCTGTATCTGTTCACCTGTGATATCTGAGACTATTATTTGTTATTTATATTGATGATATATGCCTGTTATATTCATATTTGTTATCACTCTGCAAGTTCCCTGTTAGTACAGAATTCGCTATGGTCGAAATGATACATACCCGAACGATCTTGTAGAATAAGAGAAAACCGTTGTGGTTTAAAATGATAAATCCAAGCTATTTTCATTGAATTGAATTTGGGATTGCAGGTTGAAATGATATATACCCGTATATATTTAAATTACGGATAGAAATGATAATATCCGTATCACTTGCCCATAGGATAGAAAATTATATACAGACACCGTTGCTCTATATATATATATATATATATATATATATATTAAAATGATTTCCAAGTTTTAAAAAGATATATATATATATATATGGTTTATATAAATATTGATTTTAATATTATATATAAATGTTATTTTATATATAGTTAAATTATTTATTTTTAAAATTATATGTTCTGAAAATTTTAAATTATAAGTTAGTTTTGAAATTATAAATTTTAAGAATTTACTTATAAGTTTACTATTTTAAAATATGTATAATGAGTTTTAATATAAAATAAGTTTAATAATAATATGTAATTTAATAAAGTTGATTTAATTAATATATAATATGTTTAATTATTTGCTTAAATTTATATTTAAAAAATAGATTTTTATAATGATTTTTATTAGTTAAGGTTGTGAAGATAAATTTGAATTTATTTGAAATTGCATTTAGTTAAGAATTTTATTTAACTAAATCGATCTGAAACTTACTGAATTTGAGATTTTTAAAGGATTTGATTCTATAACTTGATTTAATTAGGGTTATAAATGAATATTTTAAGTTTAAATAAATTGAAGGAAATATTTAATTTATTTGTTATTTGAGGTTTTATTTAAATGATATTGGATTTATTAAGTGAATATTTCAAAGCTAAATAATAATGAAGTTAAATTAAGATATGTATGAAATTATCAAATTAGTTTTGAAATATTGAATATATAAATATTTGAATTATATTGAAATTGAAATGGTTTATTTTGTGGTTCAAATCGGTATTTGAAATCGATAGAATTTGAAATGGTTTATTGAGAACTGAATTGAATTGAAATTGATGAATTGAGAATAGATTAAATTGAATTTTTGAATTTGAATTGATTTGAACCGATTCATGAACTTTGAGGGAACTATTTATTATATAAAGTATTTTAAATGTATATATATAAAAAATTTACTTCATAAATTATTTTAATATAAATCTATTATTAATATACTAATTATTTCTAATATACATAAACTATTTTAATATAAAACATTTTTATTTGTATATACTATTTTACTTTATTAACAATTTTGATTTTTATATACTATTTTACTTTATTAACTATTTTGATTTATATATATATATATACTATTTTACTTTATTAACTATTTTGATTTATATACTATTTATTTCATTAACTATTTTGTTTATAAATACTATTTTCTATATCAAACCATCTAAGTAGGAAGTGCTATAATTTCAAAGTGCTATGATTTCCAAAGTGCTATGATTTCAAAGTGTTATGATTCCAAAGTGCTATGATTCCCAAAGTGCTATGATTTCAGAGTGTTATAATTTCGAAGAGTTACAATTTTTGAAAGTGCAATGATTTTGGAAATGAATATTATTTAAGCAAGAAATGATATCGTATTGATATGGTTTAGAAATGGATATGATATTTTGGTTTGAAGTATGATATTTTGAAATGAAAATGGTGTTATAATAACATTTGGTTGTTAAAAAGTCCGGGATTGGATATTTCCATATTCTCTGCCAATACCCAAAACCCCTTTAACAATTGTGTAAGCGGTGGAGATTCCAGAATGAAGTAGGATGGCTGCGACGATCCTATATGAGTTATATACATGGACCTAACTCCCATGAGTTAGCATAAGGTAGCTAAAACAAGAGCAATTGGCCGGCCAAGTGAGGTAGCTCCTCCGATCGGACACACTTCTTCGATCGCCATTCTAATACTTTGTGATTGATTTGGTGCGCACCTTTGATTTGGGAGTGTGTCTCGAGGTGGGCAGTAGCTGTAGCTATGCGTTACCACCAGCCCGGAAGTGTAATTGGTATATCTACCCTGGCATTTCCTAGTTGTGCCGTGTCACCTACCATATCGAGACTACTACGAGTTTGTTTTGTGTCATACCTATAGAGTATCCTCTGGTAGCCTCTCGATCATGAGGTATTACAGTACTGTATAGACTATTGGCAATATAAAATGTGTTAATGGGGAAATGGGTAACGCCTTAATGCTATTTTAATAGTTTACTTTACTACAGACATTACTATAATAGCGTATATCACTACATAGTAGATAGTTCGATGGATCCTTAGAGGATGGTTATCCCAAACATCCTTTAAGTTACTTGTATGTCAGTTGATATTTCACTTGAGTTAGATTTATTGATATTAGAATGTTAATCCTGACAAGAGTGTTTTGTGTTTTGGCTTTACACTCGGGTCAGACCAAGTGTCGCAGCATTTGAGACTCACCTTTGGAGATGGAGATTTGCCCGGAGATTCATCTATTTATTCAGCTTTCAGTTACTCAGTTGACTCCGGTGATATATCCAGGTTTTTGTTATTTGACTATTGTATTGAGACTTCTAAGTATTCGAGACTTCTGTTGTATCTTATTTTAACTCTGTTATTTATAGTAGCTTCATGAACTACTATTCATTTGTTTCCGCTGCTCATTGTTATATTGCTTTATGTCTATGATTGATTTATTTACTGTACATGCTGAGTTTTGCCAAATATAAATTAACAATCTGATTTTTGAGCAATTCAAGTACGACAAGTGTGGATGCGAATGGTTGAAAATATCAGATCGTTATAGGAAAGGAGCATTCAACCATAGGCAACGTAAATTTGAGAGTAATCAGGTGCGATTCCTAACTCCGGAAAAGAAACCCAAAGCTAAGCTGTAAATACTCAGGCTGACCCGAGCGTAAAGTAAAACACAAAACACTCGAGTCGGACATACATACTTATATAATGTAAACCAACTCAAGTGAACTGTAGTAGTAATGCACAATAACTTAAAGGATGTGTAGAGACCCGTAAGTCCGTACTCCTTGAATAGACACTAATCTCCTTTGTTTAATTCAAGATGAACGAAAATACGAACCCTTAGGGGTTTTAGGAAAAATTTAGGAAAAGAAAAAGAAGAGAAGATAAGAAAAAGAGAGAAGAAGGTAGAAGATAGGGAGGAGAGAAGAAAGAAGATAGGAAAGAAGGAGATAGAAAATAGAGAAAGAAAACAGAATTTTAAAATAGAACGAAAAAGAGAATAGAGGAAAAAGAAAAAAACAGAAGAAAATAGGACGGAACATAGAAAAGAGAACAGAGAACAACAGAACAACATCAGAATCTCACAATTCGCAGCGGAACAACATATAATAATAAATGAATAATCTTTAAACAAAGAACTATATCAGTTATTACATTTATACATTACATTTCATTACATCATATCATCATCAGAGTGTACGACAACAACATACAACATCAAACAGTGCAGCGGAAAAAGAAATACTATATAAGTAATATGCCATGCCATCCAGCTTGCCTCCAACAACTCAAGAATATCCAGAATATCCTGATAAACCTTACTCTTGACTGCCCGTGTGGAAATTGGTGGGCACCCAGAGTTTAGGAAGGAAAACAATAAACTCCAAGTCAGTCATGTGACTGGTGTGAGAACTCAAAACAGTTTATTTAACTTTAAAATCAAAATAGAGGAATATTTTTATTTCAATTCGCAATGCTTTTAAAAATGAGACTACCATAAGGCCTCCCGCACACACACATGCAAATGCAGAATCGGAGGAGATTTCTCCTTATGATAGTCAAAGATGCTTGATACGCATTTAAAATAACATTTGATATTATTACTAGTGCATAGTGTAGGGGAAAAATTCATTTTGAAAGTAGAATATAAATCTTAGCCAACATACGACCATTATCGTATGCCTACTATAGCTATCATCCAAACAGTGGTGACCACCATAAGTGAATAGCAGGTTCTACAACTAATACCGTACAAGTTTCGTATTGGGAATTGGATTTCCAACAAATGGTCAGGCCAAGGAACTTCCCATTGCCACATGAGAATGCCTCTGGAAAGACATCCCCGAGAACCAAACCGGAACTCTGCCAACACAAGGCCGGGTTACCCCTAACTGGGTAACTACTGACACGAGCACGACATTCCCCGATCGTAAACGACCTTTCTCACGGGATCCCGAAAGCCAACAACCACAAAGTAATAAATTCGCAGTAACCACATAGGTTAAATATCTGGGCTCCATACCATGATACCACCTCTATCCAGAAGGAAATGTACATAACCTAAAGGGAGCTACCCCTCATAACCTTGCCGCATCTTTCCTGTTTTGACCATTTCCGGGGTGTGAGGCTCGACGAAGTCACGTCCACAAAAACATACTTTATACAAAAGCCATGCTTTGGGTCAACAAATGATCAACACAATGATCACTAAGATAGACGATCAAATAAACGATCCTATCACAATAATCAACACAATGATCATTTCAGCAACACTCAGCATGTCACATTACCAAATTGGGAATATATCGCTGATAACTTCAACTATATAACCTCTGAGCTCGTACATCTCAGAGAAGGGTGTTAAGCTAAAAGAATAAATTCTTCGCCACCAACAGAAATATATTTGAAAGAAATCGGCTTTATATCTCAACTTGTAATGTCAGACATACAATCCATACAAGTCTGTTCCGGGCTCGAACAAAACCGAAGGCACTTACAAAGAAGTCCTTGCAATCCGGATATTCACAATCCTGATTGGATTCACCATCACATATGGAGAACTCTATACCGTAGCTACTCGGTGCAGAGTAAATCGACAGGTCATCCTATCGCTCTCGCAAATACCGGGTCTTCAACACCGATCTTCAATGCAATTATAACGACGTATCACATATTCGGAATGGGTTATACGACCCCATGGTCCTTTCCCGGTTAACCCGAATAGTGAGCGCTTATTCAAAAATAAGTGTAGCATTCACATTCAAACAAATCACATCAAATACCCATTCAAAGGGAAATATTGATAGTCGGTTATTGAACTATCACTGGATATGCACACATCACCAGTTTCCAAATAATTTTCCTAATTATTTATTTCACAAAATATCTTCACTAGATATATAATTTCATACTTCAAAAATAAATCAATATTTATTTTTAAACAAATTCCACTTTCTTTATAAATTCCTTAGTGAATTTATAATTCCAAAATATCAATGAATATTCGATTTCAATTCGATTTCTAATATTCATTTTCAATTTATCTTAAAAAGATAAATTCAAAATATTCACTTTATATTGGAAAACAATTCCATACTTATTTAATAAGTAATTCACAAATCTTTTATTTTCAACACTTGGAAAATATTCAATATACTTCAATCGAAATTAAGTATATATTTCATTCTTTAAGGAAATCGTTCTCTTAAACATACTTATTTGGGCCAAAACAAATGTTGCGTAAAACATCGTTACGACAACCCAAAATCACTAGTATAGGGATTCGAAATTAAAATAGGTATATAAATCCCAATACTATACAAAACATTTCCTTTCGGAAATCATTTACTATAACAACAGTGTTATAGTCCACCATTTCCTTTTATTTCTCGAAAACGTTTATTTCAACAATAAATGTTGAAATCTATGGTTTCGAATCTCAACACATTTTAAAACATCGTTAGATCGTTTTAATTCTATTTCAAATATCACATTCAAAACAATTTCTTTAACATCTTATTCACTATTTAAAAACGTGAATATACTATGTTAACACATTTCATCCTTTTATACATTTTAATTCAAAGGATTATTCACTATTCAAAAACGTGAATATAACTCCATTAATAGGTTTCAACAATTTACTTCTTAAAATAAGTCATTTGCGAATTTATAAAACAACGTTTATAAACTCCATTTCTATTTATTTTATAACAACTTCCTTTTATAAATTCCTTTATTAACCTATTCGATTTATAATTCAATTATAAAACAAAGGTTCATATTATAAGTTAAATACTTATAATTTATTCGTTCACAAAAATCGTTCCTTTGAACTCCATAATTATAAATCTTATAACTTATAAGATTCAATTATTTATCCAAAACCATTCTTTTAATAACTTTATAAATTTTATAAACCTACTGTTTATAAAATTTCATTTATAACTTCACTGTTTAAAATTCTATAAATTCCATTCAATTATGAAATTCATTTTCACTTCATTCAAACACTTATAAAAACTCGTTTTATAATGTCCATATTTCAATTTATAAATATCCATTTATAAATCTCTTAATATAATTCAATTTATATTATTCTTTTAAAACGTCTTCAAATTCCTTTAAAAACTTCATCCTTTTGATTCATAAAATAATTAGATTTTATAAATCCTATATTTCAACTTTTCACAATTATTTCAGAAATCCCAATTTAACTATTTTATAAAGTCACTAATTCCTTATTTTCAAAAAAATCAGCTTTCAACTATATTTCTTAAAAATCATAATTTTTATAACATTAAAAATTATGACGTTTATTTATTTAAAATAGATCAAATTCCAAACATAAAGTATATTTTCAAAAATCACTTTATAAATCATTTTAAAATTCCAAAACTTGGTCCAATGATGCTACATATCAAATAGTCAATCACGACAACAACGATATCATATATCGATATGATAATCCATCAAATATCAAAATATCTGAAATCAAATAAAAACTGTTGAGGAATCTAGTTGGATCCCTTCAACCTGTTTTCCTGCATCCAAAAACATTAGCACAATACCAATTTCGGTCCAGTACGAAATTATCGCGGTATATGGGATTTAAAATATTATCCGCTTAATAACGGCGCAATAGGGTCTCATCCGCTAAACAAATAAATGCGGGGAATCAACAACTCCAATATATACATATGCCAATATATATATATTGATATTATATATAATACCAATTTCACTGTTTATGAAATATTCGCGGTATATGTTTTTATTAAATAACATCCGCTTACTAACGGCGTATAATGTCTATTTTAACAATCAATAGATATCAATCAACATTCAAATATGCATTCAAATATTTTAAATCTAACTATTTAAAATAAAATCGAAACTGATTCGATTGAGTGAGAAGTTCTCACCTTGATTTTATTTCCGTTTTAGCGATTTATTTCGAATAAAATTAAACGGACGTTTAATTTTACCCAAAATTCTCACTAACTCCAAACGACTCCAAACCAACTCCATCGCGTAGTGCTCGTCCATACGATTCCAACGCAACTGAGTTTGCATTTTTTCGACCTCGTATGAAAAAGATATGAATTTTTGAAGTTTGAACACGATTTTAATAACAATTACAACATAACTTTAAAAATTTAAAACCTACAACTAACACGGGCCATTGGATCCCTCATCTTTCCATCATAGCCGTACATGATCTCCTTCTCCCCCAACGCAACTCCATCAGGTTGAGGCCGAACAATGAAACCCATACGCATAGAATTAGGGTTAGAAATTCGAGCCACCACACGCCACTACACATCGATCAGCAACTCCCATGTCGAAGCCCTACCTCTCCACCATGCTCGGCCATAGCCCTGGCCAACTCGGCCCCCTCCTCCTCCTCGTGTTGCGTGCGTGAGCTGTAGAGAACGGCCCCATTTATCTCCCTCTACGTTGCACCATTTCCGATCATCACCGTATGGAATCGAAGCTCTCGTCGAGCTCTTCGACTTTCGTGTTGAACTCCTTGGCTAAATCTTTGTAGATTGAGAGAGATTGAGGGGGAAAGTGAGAGACAATTCTGGCCATACATACTAAAGTGGCGGCTGCAGTAGGAAATTAGGGTTTTTTTTTTATTTTATTTTTTTTGAGATAGTGGGCTATTTATAAGGAACCGACGAAACACTATTCATCCCGGAAATTCCGAACTCCGATTTACGCGCCGTAACCAGTGTTTCTATGGTTTACCCCGCGTTCCGGACACAATGGAACAGGTTTCGGAAGCTAATTCGGAAGTATGTGCGAGTTATGGCTGTAAACGCTCAATTTAAATTAAACCGATTTAAGCGATTTTCTAGGCGTTTTAATTTGTACAGGACAAACGGTAAATCCAATTGATACGAAATTTGAAACCTTACAATAATATCACATTACGGATCCGATGAAACTAGTTTCGTCGAAATCCGATACTTTTTGAAAAATGGCTATTTTAGCTCGCCAAATTTAAATTAAAAACGATTCGATGCGTTTCGAGCTGCCACGATCAAACGATAACTCCGATTGACACGAAAATTGAAATCCGGTAATAACTAACTATTACGGATCCAATGAAATTAGTTTCGTTCAATTCTGAGACTGTTCAAAAATTTGCTATTTTCACTAGTCGATTTAAATATTAAAATATTCAATTTTCACAAATTAACTTTTAATTCGATTTTAAAAGTTCTAAAATATCATTCTAACTTCCATATGATAAAATAAAATTTTACAAATCATTTTCAATCATATTTAACCCTATTTTCAATTATTTCCATAATTTAACATATTAAATTATCGATTTAATTATTCAATTAAATGCAATAATTCAAATAAAAATTTATTCGACTTATAAATTCACTCATTAATATTTAAAATTAATTAAATATTCAAATATTAATTATCAAAAATTCTGGGTCGTTACAATCTTCCCCACTCAAAAGAATTTCGTCCTCGAAATTAACAAGTAAGAAAAGTATAGAATTTATTAACTTTCTAAAATTCATAATTAAACTTCTTACAATAACTTTACTAAGTTTTCCAAATCATACTTAGTTATCTTTTCAAAAACAACTACTATTGTTTAACTTTCCATTCTAAATCAAAGTTAAAGTTTTCAAAAAATTTCCAATTTTCTCAAAAAAAATTTCTAACGCCTTAAATTTTAGGAAAAATTCGCCATAGTCTCCTTTGCGCGGCTCGATCCGAAAAAAAAATGACAGTATATATATCACAAATATACATCTCATCAAGTAATGAGGCATCCCGCAGGGAAAAAAGTGTAAAAGTACGGTATGTAATCCGAGATATGTACCTTATATTTTATTAGCTAGTATATACGGCTAATATAGCGCAAAAGCGAGCTCCAAATGCGAAGCAAACGCGATCCGTACCTACTAATCACTCAACAAACAACATGAGAATCATGCATATAGACAATAGTATCAATATACAACATATAGTAACATAATAACTATATATGTCAACATAGCAAATGAAACAAAACAACAAATGCAAACATCAACCAACTATCATCCATAACCAAATCAATATTCATTTATATTCTCATTAATATTCAATGAATTGGGTTTTCAATTTAATCATATTTGATTCATTAATGTTGGAATTTACTAACATTCATTTTCAATTTGCTTATATTCACTAATTTATATTCAAGTTGGTTCACTTCCAATTCAAATTCAATTCTATTTAAGATTCACTTAACTTCAAATTGGATTTCAATTTCTTTAGCTTTCAATTTTCATTAACACTTAATGAATTATATACAATCAACTAACAATCATATAACAACCAATGTATATTAATTACAACCAAATTCCTTTACTTATCAATTGGTTTAATTAAATTGATTTGCATTCAATTTTTCAACTTCCAATAACATTAGATTTTAATGAATTAACACTTATATTCATTATTTCATTCCAATTTATTCACATTCAATTGATTAACATTCAATCCTGTCATTCAATTCAATTACAACAGTTGAATTTTATTTATATAACTCAAGTTCACATCTATCACTTAATTTTATTAATTTACTTTGATACTAATATCAACTTCATTCAACATTTAATTGATTAACATTCATTTCATTAATTCAATTCAATTTCAAAAGTTGAATTTCATTTATCTTTGAATTCACTTTCATTTACAACTCATATTCATAAATATATTCATATAGTTTCACTTCTTATATATATAAGTTTATTTCACAATTGTAAATCACTTTAATTATAATTCAATTCTTATAATTCTTTTTGCTTATACAATTTATTCTTTTATTTAGATTATTCAAACAACTAAACAATCAACTTATATACACTTTAATAATTCTGAAAAATTATTCCTTCACATATAAAATATAATCAAGTAAAATTATTTCATTTACCCAATTTAAAGATCAATACTGTGTCGAATTGTTCTATTCAAGTGTTTAGAAACCCCTTCGGCATAGTCTTGCGGACCACGCTGACGAAAGTTCATATGCCACTAAATAAACCAATCATCACAATATAAAACAATTTTATATTCACTAACAAATACGCTCTCATAGCTATTATTACACTCAAATTCATTCTAGAGCACTACTGACTCTATCTCTAATGAGTAATACCCAACAGAACCATGGTTGTCGCTTAACCATAAGCTCTGATACCAGATGTAAAGACCCGTAAGTCCGTACTCCTTGAATAGACACTAATCTCCTTTGTTTAATTCAAGATGAACGAAAATACGAACCCTTAGGGGTTTTAAGAAAAATTTAGGAAAAGAAAAAGAAGAGAAGATAAAAAAAAGAGAGAAGAAGGTAGAAGATAGGGAGGAGAGAAGAAAGAAGATAGGAAAGAAGGAGATAGAAAATAGAGAAAGAAAACAGAATTTTAAAATAGAACGAAAAAGAGAATAGAGGAAAAAGAAAAAAACAGAAGAAAATAGGACGGAACATAGAAAAGAGAACAGAGAACAACAGAACAACATCAGAATCTCACAATTCGCAGCGGAACAACATATAATAATAAATGAATAATCTTTAAACAAAGAACTATATCAGTTATTACATTTATACATTACATTTCATTACATCATATCATCATCAGAGTGTACAACAACAATATACAACATCAAACAGTGCAGCGGAAAAAGAAATACTATATAAGTAATATGCCATGCCATCCAGCTTGCCTCCAACAACTCAAGAATATCCAGAATATCCTGATAAACCTTACTCTTGACTGCCCGTGTGGAAATTGGTGGGCACCCAGAGTTTAGGAAGGAAAACAATAAACTCCAAGTCAGTCATGTGACTGGTGTGAGAACTCAAAACAGTTTATTTAACTTTAAAATCAAAATAGAGGAATATTTTTATTTCAATTCGCAATGCTTTTAAAAATGAGACTACCATAAGGCCTCCCGCACACACACACATGCAAACGCAGAATCGGAGGAGATTTCTCCTTATGATAGTCAAAGATGCTTGATACGCATTTAAAATAACATTTGATATTATTACTAGTGCATAGTGTAGGGGAAAAATTCATTTTGAAAGTAGAATATAAATCTTAGCCAACATACGACCATTATCGTATGCCTACTATAGCTATCATCCAAACAGTGGTGACCACCATAAGTGAATAGCAGGTTCTACAACTAATACCGTACAAGTTTCGTATTGGGAATTGGATTTCCAACAAATGGTCAGGCCAAGGAACTTCCCATTGCCATATGAGAATGCCTCTAGAAAGACATCCCCGAGAACCAAACCGGAACTCTGCCAACACAAGGCCGGGTTACCCCTAACTGGGTAACTACTGACACGAGCACGCCATTCCCCGATCGTAAACGACCTTTCTCACGGGATCCCGAAAGCCAACAACCACAAAGTAATAAATTCGTAGTAACCACATAGGTTAAATATCTGGGCTCCATACCATGATACCACCTCTATCCAGAAGGAAATGTACATACCCTAAAGGGAGCTACCCCTCATAACCTTGCCGCATCTTTCCTGTTTTGACCATTTCCGGGGTGTGAGGCTCGATGAAGTCACGTCCACAAAAACATACTTTATACAAAAGCCATGCTTTGGGTCAACAAATGATCAACACAATGATCACTAAGATAGACGATCAAATAAACGATCCTATCACAATAATCAACACAATGATTATTTCAGCAACACTCAGCATGTCACATTACCAAATTGGGAATATATCGCTGATAACTTCAACTATATAACCTCTGAGCTCGTACGTCTCAGAGAAGGGTGTTAAGCTAAAAGAATAAATTCTTCGCCACCAACAGAAATATATTTGAAAGAAATCGGCTTTATATCTCAACTTGTAATGTCAGACATACAATCCATACAAGTCTGTTCCGGGCTCGAACAAAACCGAAGGCACTTACAAAGAAGTCCTTGCAATCCGGATATTCACAATCCTGATCGGATTCACCATCACATATGGAGAACTCTATACCGTAGCTACTCGGTGCAGAGTAAATCGACAGGTCATCCTATCGCTCTCGCAAATACCGGGTCTTCAACACCGATCTTCAATGCAATTATAACGACGTATCACATATTCGGAATGGGTTATACGACCCCATGGTCCTTTCCCGGTTAACCCGAATAGTGAGCGCTTATTCAAAAATAAGTGTAGCATTCACATTCAAACAAATCACATCAAATACCCATTCAAAGGGAAATATTGATAGTCGGTTATTGAACTATCACTGGATATGCACACATCACCAGTTTCCAAATAATTTTCCAAATTATTTATTTCACAAAATATCTTCACTAGATATATAATTTCATACTTCAAAAATAAATCAATATTTATTTTTAAACAAATTCCACTTTCTTTATAAATTCCTTAGTGAATTTATAATTCCAAAATATCAATGAATATTCGATTTCAATTCGATTTCTAATATTCATTTTCAATTTATCTTAAAAAAGATAAATTCAAAATATTCATTTTATATTGGAAAACAATTCCATACTTATTTAATAAGTAATTCACAAATCTTTTATTTTCAACACTTGGAAAATATTCAATATACTTCAATCGAAATTAAGTATATATTTCATTCTTTAAGGAAATCGTTCTCTTAAACATACTTATTTGGGCCAAAACAAATGTTGCGTAAAACATCGTTACGACAACCCAAAATCACTAGTATAGGGATTCGAAATTAAAATAGGTATATAAATCCCAATACTATACAAAACATTTCCTTTCGGAAATCATTTACTTTAACAACAGTGTTATAGTCCACCATTTCCTTTTATTTCTCGAAAACGTTTATTTCAACAATAAATGTTGAAATCTATGGTTTCGAATCTCAACACATTTTAAAACATCGTTAGATCGTTTTAATTCTATTTCAAATATCACATTCAAAAAGATTTCTTTAACATCTTATTCACTATTTAAAAACGTGAATATACTACGTTAACACATTTCATCCTTTTATACATTTTAATTCAAAGGATTATTCACTATTCAAAAACGTGAATATAACTCCATTAAAATAAGTCATTTGCGAATTTATAAAACAACGTTTATAAACTCCATTTCTATTTATTTTATAACAACTTCCTTTTATAAATTCCTTTATTAACCTATTCGATTTATAATTCAATTATAAAACAAAGGTTCATATTATAAGTTAAATACTTATAATTTATTCGTTCACAAAAATCGTTCCTTTGAACTCCATAATTATAAATCTTATAACTTATAAGATTCAATTATTTATCCAAAACCATTCTTTTAATAACTTTATAAATTTTATAAACCTACTGTTTATAAAATTTCATTTATAACTTCACTGTTTAAAATTCTATAAATTCCATTCAATTATGAAATTCATTTTCACTTCATTCAAACACTTATAAAAACTCGTTTTATAATGTCCATATTTCAATTTATAAATATCCATTTATAAATCTCTTAATATAATTCAATTTATATTATTCTTTTAAAACGTCTTCAAATTCCTTTAAAAACTTCATCCTTTTGATTCATAAAATAATTAGATTTTATAAATCCTATATTTCAACTTTTCACAATTATTTCAGAAATCCCAATTTAACTATTTTATAAAGTCACTAATTCCTTATTTTCAAAAAAATCAGCTTTCAACTATATTTCTTAAAAATCATAATTTTTATAACATTAAAAATTATGACGTTTATTTATTTAAAATAGATCAAATTCCAAACATAAAGTATATTTTCAAAAATCACTTTATAAATCATTTTAAAATTCCAAAACTTGGTCCAATGATGCTACATATCAAATAGTCAATCACGACAACAACGATATCATATATCGATATGATAATCCATCAAATATCAAAATATCTGAAATCAAATAAAAACTGTTGAGGAATCCAGTTGGATCCCTCCAACCTGTATTCCTGCATCCAAAAACATTAGCACAATACCAATTTCGCTCCAGTACGAAATTATCGCGGTATATGGGATTTAAAATATTATCCGCTTAATAACGGCGCAATAGGGTCTCATCCGCTAAACAAATAAATGCGGGGAATCAACAACTCCAATATATACATATGCCAATATATATATATTGATATTATATATAATACCAATTTCACTGTTTATGAAATATTCGCGGTATATGTTTTTATTAAATAACATCCGCTTAATAACGGCGTATAATGTCTATTTTAACAACCAATAGATATCAATCAACATTCAAATATGCATTCAAATATTTTAAATCTAACTATTTAAAATAAAATCGAAACTGATTCGATTGAGTGAGAAGTTCTCACCTTGATTTTATTTCCGTTTTAGCGATTTATTTCGAATAAAATTAAACGGACGTTTAATTTTATCCAAAATTCTCACTAACTCCAAACGACTCCAAACCAACTCCATCGCGTAGTGCTCTTCCATACGATTCCAACGCAACTGAGTTTGCATTTTTTCGACCTCGTATGAAAAAGATATGAATTTTTGAAGTTTGAACACGATTTTAATAACAATTACAACATAACTTTAAAAATTTAAAACCTACAACTAACATGGGCCATTGGATCCCTCATCTTTCCATCATAGCCATACATGATCTCCTTCTCCCCCAACGCAACTCCATCAGGTTGAGGCCGAACAATGAAACCCATACACATTGAATTAGGGTTAGAAATTCGAGCCACCACACGCCACTACACATCGATCAGCAACTCCCATGTCGAAGCCCTACCTCTCCACCATGCTCGGCCATAGCCCTGGCCAACTCGGCCCCCTCCTCCTCCTCGTGTTGCATGCGTGAGCTGTAGAGAACGGCCCCATTTATCTCCCTCTACGTTGCACCATTTCCGATCATCACCGTATGGAATCGAAGCTCTCGTCGAGCTCTTCGACTTTCGTGTTGAACTCCTTGGCTAAATCTTTGTAGATTGAGAGAGATTGAGGGGGAAAGTGAGAGACAATTCTGGCCATACATACTAAAGTGGCGGCTGCAGTAGGAAATTAGAGTTTTTTTTTTTATTTATTTATTTTTTTGAGATAGTGGGCTATTTATAAGGAACCGACGAAACACTATTCATCCCGGAAATTCCGAACTCCGATTTGCGCGCCGTAACAAGCGTTTCTAAGGTTTACCCCGCGTTTCGGACACAATGGAACAGGTTTCGGAAGCTAATTCGGAAGTATGTGCGAGTTATGGCTGTAAACGCTCAATTTAAATTAAACCGATTTAAGCGATTTTCTAGGCGTTTTAATTTGTACAGGACAAACGGTAAATCCAATTGATACGAAATTTGAAACCTTACAATAATATCACATTACGGATCCGATGAAACTGGTTTCGTCAAAATCCGAGACTTTTTGAAAAATGGCTATTTTAGCTCGCCAAATTTAAATTAAAAACGATTCGATGCGTTTCGAGCTGCCACGATCAAACGATAACTCCGATTGACACGAAAATTGAAATCCGGTAATAACTAACTATTACGGATCCAATGAAACTGGTTTCGTTCAATTCTGAGACTGTTCAAAAATTGGCTATTTTCACTAGTCGATTTAAATATTAAAATATTCAATTTTCACAAATTAACTTTTAATTCGATTTTAAAAGTTCTAAAATATCATTCTAACTTCCATATGATAAAATAAAATTTTACAAATCATTTTCAATCATATTTAACCCTATTTTCAATTATTTCCATAATTTAACATATTAAATTATCGATTTAATTATTCAATTAAATGCAATAATTCAAATAAAAATTTATTCGACTTATAAATTCACTCATTAATATTTAAAATTAATTAAATATTCAAATTTTAATTATCAAAAATTCTGGGTCGTTACAGGATGCTTGGGATCGCCTATCCTCTAAGGATCAGTTAAACCATAAATTAAATACATCCCATGATTAAAATTCCAAAATGGTATTTTATACTTCAAAGATCAAATATCATTTCAAAATCTAATATCGTTTCAAATTCATTTTAATATCAAAATATCATATCATTCCAAATCCTCCTTCGTTTTTATTTAATTTAAATACCATTTCAAATCACATTCCAAAACGGTTTATATATCAAAGCAAATATTCCAGTTAAACCAATTAAATATTCCAATTAAACCAATTAAATATTCCAATCAAGCCAATTAAATATTCCAATTAAACCAATTAAATATTCCAATTAAACCCATTAAAAGTGAAGTTATTATATTTAATAATCAAATACACAATTCTCAAAATTCTTCCATTTTTAGAATTCATTTATTTACTTCAATTTATTAAAACAGTGAAATTTCAACTTTCGCAGCATTTAGAAAATGCTACGGTAAATTCACATTTGAAAACAATTCAATTTAACAAAGATAGCATTTACAGATATGTTGTAATAGGTTTTAGTTTAGTTTCTACAACTTCAGCACTTACAAAGCGCTATGGCAGCCCTTAGTTCAATTTAGTATTTTAGTTCATTTATATCAATTACAGCATTTACAAAATGCTGTAATATCTTTTACTTCAAAAATGAGAGCATTTCAAAAATGTTGTAAATTAAATTCCAAGTTTTCAATAAAATTTCATAAACAATTAAATTTTTATTTAAACAAATTTTAACTTATAAAAATCATATTTTCACACTTTTAAAAATGATCATTTAAATACTTTTTAATTTATGATTTTATAAAGTGAAATTTCACAAATAATTATCAGATTTTAATAATTCACTTATAAAAATCAATGTACAATTTTATAACATTTCATTTACTTTACATTTAAATTTAATTTACCATTTCATAAATTAAATTTAAATTCCATTTTATTTCCTTAACTTAACTTTTATTTTTAAAACACATTTCACATTTTCCAAGTTAAGTTATATTCAAATTTCAATTTTAAACATTTGTTTATTTAACCATTTTTAATTTATAGAAAAATCAATAACACTTTATAAAATCATTTTAAATTCAAATAAAAATAGAATTATCATATTTTATTACTTAACTTAAACTCCATTGATAAACAAAACCATAAATTCCAAAATTTACATATATTTCAAATTCTACTTTACCATTTATTTATTTATTTCACTTATTTAACTTGTAGAAAATCACTAATATTTTATAAAAATTATTTTTAAATTAAATTGAAATCAAAATATCAAAATATTTACATTTTTTATAATAATTTAAAAATTTAGAAAAATATATATAACCACGGGTCTGTATATAAAATTTTCCAACATAAGTTAAATTATACGGATAATATATCATTTCAATCCGTAATTTACAAAGAAAAATTCGGGTTCTATTATTTCAAACCCGCAATCCCAAGTAAAAAAATAAATAAATAAAATAAAAATCGTTCAGGCCTATCATTTCAGCCCATAACGATTTTTCCCTATTCTAAAGTCCGTTCGGGTATGTATCATTTCAACCCATAGTGATTCTAATCTACAAGAAACTTGCAGTGTGATAAGCTGATATAAATGAACAGAATAGCATTATATAACAATAAAAGATGATATGACAGGTGTATAAACAGGGTGAACATCATATGAATCATAGCATAGGCAAGTATAACATGATAATATAGTTTACAGATTCACAGGGTGTCAATTTACTACTTATATAAGTACGGAATGTCTGGTAAGAAATACTCACCTCTACAAGCTGGAGATAACCGATTCAGACACACAAACAAACACCTAGAAAGTAAGAAGGCACGATTGCAGATTCAAGTGAGAGGAGAGCCAAAATAATTGTCTTGTACATATGAAACAAAAATACATATTTCACATAAATATACAACACAATATAACATTAAAGAAAACTAGAAATAATGTACAACCAAGAACCAAACCACTTGCACTTGCTTTCACCCATCCTATGCTCAGCCTAGGTATAAAAATGCACGGCCTAAGCTATGAATTTGGGTCAGGTATGGTTCATGGGATCGGCCAAAATGAGGAAGTGAAGGAGTGGAAGTTGTAATGCATGAACATCACAAGCCAAGGCATAAAATGAATTTTGTCACCACTACAAGGTTCGGCCATGGCATGTATTGGCTCGGCCAGGCCTAGTGGAAGCTAGGGGTGGTGTGGCAGTGACTTTGGGTCAGGTAGGGGCTGGTGGAAGTGATGCTAGAGGTGGCCAAGGGGTGAGGTGAAGTGGTGGAGGCATTGGTGATCGGCTATGCATGTTTAAGGTGATGTTTTGCTAATTTTTGTGGAGCTTATCATCAATGATGACCATGGCCATGTAGGTCAGAAGATATGGAGGTGATGACAGCTGAGAATGATGGTGGTGGTGATGGTGGAGGCTATAGGCCGAACATCCAAAGTGAAAGCAAGTGCAAGATGAATGCATAAAACAAGGAAAAAATGAAGAAAAAAAAGTGAAAGAACAATACCAATTTTTTTGCTCAGAAGTTGATGGTCGAAAGTTTAGGGTTGATAAACTTATTTTTTTCATGAAAAATTGAAGGTGATGTACTGAAGAAAGGATATGGTCAGCCAAATTGAATGCAAGTGTTGATTTGCAAATGAAAAGGTAAAAAGAAGGTGAAAAGTCAAAGGCATGTGAAAGGTTACAAAAATCTTCATATTTCTAATTTTCTTTATTCATTTTTAAACACATGAAAAATGTAAGTAAATAAAATTAAAAAAACAAAATAATGTATGAATAAAAATAAATAAATCAATTTTAGATAAATATAAATTAATTAAGAAAATAGCTTAAAAATAGAAACTAGGTTTTAAAAATTGAAGATAAAATACAGTAAGCTTTGGAAAATTATAACATCACTTTAAAATGTTTTAAAAATAAAATATATACCTAACATATCATATTACACATATTAGAACATGATATGAAAAATAAAAATATTATTTATATAATTTAAAATAGACAATTTTATTAAATAAATCAATTTACATACAATATTGTAAAAAGCATAACTTTCACAATACATATCGGATTTCAACGAAACGAAAAGCAGTATTCTTGAAATTAAATGTATTTTTACAATGAAAGATAAAATTTCAAAAATAAAAATATTTAAATTTTAAATTTAAAAGTCAAAGTTTGACCAGATTGACCAAAAATCCACTTTTCTGGAAAATATTCTATTTATTCAGGTTTGAAACTATAATTCACACAAAAATAAAAATATAATTTTAAAATAACAAAATTTATCCATTTTAATAAATATAATAAAGTTTTTAAATCAATAGTTTCAAACAAAATAATCAAAATAAGCAATTAAAATAAATCAAAAAAATTCAGGGTTGTTACACTCTCCCCCACTCAAATGTTTTTGTCCTCGAAAACAACGAACAAGGAAAATAAAGAAAAGCAAGATAGACAAAACAAATAGTATCTGGAAAAACAATTCCGGATTCGAAGCATGAATGCTCTCCTCCGTATTTCAGGTACAATCTCGATCATCAGTACTTCACAGTACTTTGACCAGACAACCTTTCTCAGCTATTTCGTACGTCTGCTGTCAATACGAAGTGGCTTACTCTCGACAATCAGATTAGGCTCAATATCTGAACCATCAAGAGCAGAAGGTTAAACAAAAGCGATGGGTCAAGAAGATACCAGAGAAGATGTGAGAAGTGGAATACATCATGCACTCGAGAAAGTTCCTCGGGCAAATCCAAACAATAAGCCAAAGAACCAACTCTTTCAATACTACAGAAGGTTCCTCAAAGAAGAAGAAGGTAGGAATAGCCAGAAGAAAAATAGGTTGGAAGACAAGGATGAACCATGTTTTTTAAACCATATAAATTTCAATTTAAAAATTTATATTTATAACATCTTAAACATTTTATAATATGATGAATAGTCATTTGATTCAAATTTGATAGTTCGAAGTAAACAATGTTTAAAACATTTCAAATCACTTAGAAAAGTAAAATAAATGATCAAATATCCTTTATATAATACTTTATCAAAATACTTTTATAACTCGATGTCTTAACAAGTTTACTTTCGTTCCTACAGGCTCTGGCTATACGTTGATCAGGCACAAAGCTAGAATTCTCTAGGTACTTAGTAGACTTGTTTCGACACCCAGTGAAAATACTTGAAAAACCTTTAAAACGGATATGAAAGTACAATCCAAACAGAACAACCAAACCAAAACATGTCGATCATGGATCGCGGATGCACAATGGTTACGCCTGGATCCCCAGGAAACATCCGTACCCGTAGGCTGACTACCACAGCCCTGCGATTATGCCATGAAGACTGGTAGTACCGCAAATACACCATGGTTATGCTTGGATCCCCCAGGAAACATCTGCACCCTTAGGCTCTCGCAACCCCTGCGGATTACGCTACCAAGCGACCCAATAGATCGCATATACACAATGGTTACGCGTGGATCCCCTAGGAAACATCCGTATCCGTAGGCTCTCGCAGCCCCTGCGAATTACACTATGCAGTCGCGCTCATAAGACCATGGAGATCGCTATGGAATTCGATGGACACTCGAGTATCATATTCGGAAAACCCAAATCAGAGAGAATAATGTCGATAGAATGAATCCACAGTGTGGCCACAAAGCGGATATCAAGCAGAAGGAAAGATAGTATATCAAATATAAGATTTCTCTTTATAAATTGAGTACCCTTTCAAATAAACAGTCTCAAATAACCTTCATACTTATACAAACCAATTTTATATAAGTTCGATAACTCCCAAATCAAAGTATTTAGTAAAACAAGGTTCTCAATTTCAATTCCTTTCAATATCAATTCAGTTTCAAAATCGTATATGATTTTGCCAAATCATTTCTTCCAATTTATACATTCATTTTCAAAGTTTCTCAAAATAAGAGATTTATAAAATAATCCAAATTTCCACATCAACAAAATTTTTGTCAAACAAATTCATTTCCAAAACATCGTATAAATAATGGGTTTTACTATCCAAATTAATTTTCAAAACCAAATATCTTCTCATAATTAATTATACCCAAAATAACTTCTAAGTTATAACTATCTCTTTAAAACGTTTAAATTATTTATTTCTATTAAAAAGATAAATTTACCTTTCAAACTATTTAAAACTAAATTTTATTCAAAACATTCCAAACTAAATTCCATATCAGTATAATTCAAAATAGTCTAATTCATTTACTTAACAGAACCGTTCCAAACTCATTTAATTAATCGAATTATTTATATTTTTCTAGGTTTACTTAGCTTTGAAAATTAAAAGTTGATTTGGAAGTGCTCGAACTTCAAAATATAGTCGAAGAAATCGTATTAAAAATCCAAAAGTTGGAAATCACCATCAAATCAGTAAATCAATTCCAATAGATAAGGTTATACCAAAACAATCTGAAACTCGAGGACTGAACACCGGCTTACTTTAAATCATTTCAAATATACATACATACATACATATATATATATATATCATTCGAATATCAAACCATACTTCAAAATCTAAAATAAAAATTGGTTTCACAAAATCACTCGCATAGCAAAGCTACTAAAGTGGCCTCTCCCGCACTCAGAAACTCGAAAATCAATGTCGATGATGCATGCATTCATCACTGAAATTATTTTCCAGCGACATAAGTGAGAAAGTGAGTTTTGGACTTTTATTTTCTTGAAACTTCTTTGAAATCTCTTCGAAATCATTGGAACTCATTCGAATACATTTGAAACATTTCTTATTCAGAAAATATCTTTAAATCATATTATTATTATATATTTTTCAAAAATTTAAAACCAATTTCAGAACATCGGAGTTCGATTCCTCGAAATTCAAATTCAAAATCCTTTTAGTTATAAATCATTTTTATATTAGTCAAATTCTTATAAACTTTTCAAAATTTCAAATCCTTTCGAAATTTCGAATTTTCATTTTTAAAAGGTATATAATCCTTATCGAAAACGTTTCACTTTTATATAAAATATGGTCATCCTTATCAAAATAATAATTTCGATGTATGCACAATTTCAAAATACAACCAAACACAAATTTCCAAGGGATGATTCAAGGATGGATTTCAAAACAAACAGAAATTCGAATTTAGAGGAACTCTAATCAACTAGAATCCTGATTTGAAGATAAGCTCGAACTAAGATTAGATAATTCAATAAAAGAAGATGGATAAGCCTATATAAATCGCGGGCAACCTTAACCGGTCAACCGTGACTTCAGGAATATAATCAATTCGGAAGTCTAAGGCAAATCGACATTCAATGGCCAGAGATAGAATCCGGTAGTGCGGGAGATAGACAGCATCGACATCCGAGGATAAAGAAATCTCTAGTGAATCAATGCCAATTGTAAAGGAGTTTCACCCCATTGCAAATTATTCAAGGATTTTCGGAATCCCCAATCTTTACAGAGGTCAGTGGAGTTATAGAATGTCCAAAATCAAAAGGATAAAAATAGGAAAGACAAGATTGGATTTCAAAACCAGTAGGAGCATTCCAAAGTTCAAGGAATCCCAATTGATAAGAATCCTAACGAAGAGATTTCTAACAAGATGGATATAGAAAGAATGAAGTTTAGAAAATCTCGATTTCAAAATAAGGAAAATTTTATACCAAAATAATCTTTGAAAATCCTTTAAAAATCATTTGGAAATCATTTTATACTTTGGAAGTACGTTCTCTCACAAAGAAATGATTCTGAAATTGATTTCACTCGTTCTAGGGTATTTCTACCCTACCTCTAATGAGTTTTTTCTCTGCAGGCTAAGGTTTGCCTAAAACTAAAGCTCTTATACCAAATGTAACAACCCGGTATTTTCAGCCATTCGCATCCACACATGTCGGACTTGAATTTCTCAAAATACCACATTCAAAATAAATTTGGAGCAAATGAAAACAATCACAGAATCACAGACACAGAAATATCAGAATAACTCGTAGCGGAAATTAAAATACCATAGTTGTTCATGAAGCTACTATAACAAACTCTCAAAACAAAATACGTAATATCAGTCTGAAACATATACAATAGAAATCTCAAATATGTAGAAGTTTATAAATACCAGAGCTGAAATAGAACAATTGAAACTGAAAGGGAATAGATAACTAGACAAGCAGAATCTCCGGTGATTCCTAACTCTAGAAAAGAAGTCCAAAGCTAAGCTGTAAATACTCACGCTTACCTGAGCGTAAAGTAAAATACAAAACACTCGAGTCAGGACATACATACTTATATAATGTAAACCAACTCAAGTGAACTGTAGTAGTAATGCACAATAACTTAAAGGATGCTTGGGATCGCCCATCCTCTAAAGATCAGTTAAACCATAAATTAAATACATCCCATAGTTAAAATTCGTATTTTATACTCCAAAGATCAAATATCATTTCAAAATTTAATATCGTTTCAAATTCATTTTAATATCAAAATATCATATTATTCCAAAACCACCTTCGTTTTTATTTAATTTAAATATCATTTCAAATCACATTTCAAAACGGTTTATTTATCAAAGCAAATATTCCAATTAAACCAATTAAATATTCCAATTAAACCAATTGAATATTCTAATTAAACCAATTAAATATTCCAATTAAACCAATTAAATATTCCAATTAAACCTATTAAAAGTGAAGTTATTATATTTAATAATCAAATACACAATTCTCAAAATTTTACCATTTTTAGAACTCATTTATTTACTTCAATTAATTAAAACGGTGAAATTTCAACTTTCGCGGCATTTAGAAAATGCTACAGTAAATTTACATTTGAAAATAATTCATTTTAACAAAGATAGCATTTACAGATATGCTGTAATAGGTTTTAGTTTAGTTTCTACAACTACAGCACTTACAAAGTGCTATAATAGCCCTTAGCTCAATTTAGTCTTTTAGTTCATTTATATCAATTACAGCATTTACAAAATGTTGTAATATCTTCTACTTCAGAAATGAGAGCATTTCAAAAATGTGTTAATTAAATTCCAAGTTTTCAATAAAATTTCATAAACATTTAAATTTTTATTTAAACAAATTTAACTTATAAAAATCATATTTTCACACTTTTAAAAATGATCATTTAAATACTTTTTAATTTATGATTTTATAAAGTGAAATTTCGTAAATAATTATCAAATTTTAATAATTCACTTATAAAAATCAATGTACAATTGATAACATTTCATTTACTTTGCATTTAAATTTAATTTACCATTTCATAAATTAAATTTAAATTCAATTTTATTTCCTAAACTTAACTTTTATTTTTAAAACACATTTCACATTTTCCAAGTTAAGTTATATTCAAATTTCAATTTTAAACATTTATTTATTTAACTATTTTTAATTTATAGAAAAATCAAAAGCACTATAAAATCATTTTAAATTCAAATAAAAATAAAATTATCATATTTTCTTACTTAACTTAAATTCCATTGATAAACAAAACCACAAATTCTAAAATTTATGTGATGACCCGTCCTATCACCAGGAAGACGCGTCACTAATGAAGAAAGAAAGGGATAGAAGAAGGAAAGAAAGAGAAAAGAAGAAACACAACAACATCAGATAACTCACAGCGGAACGAATGAAATATTATATATCACATAAATATTGCATAGTATCATATTACGTCAGACTACACAACTTATACAACACATATTAGACATTTATAAACATCTGCCTAACTATAAAACTCAAGAACACAAGATACAGATACCAAACAAACACAGTGGAAGCCTCCTGCTCCATATCTCCTCCAGAACTCGTCAAGCTAACCTGAATCACTTGGCTACTCATACATAATATGAGTACCTGAGAGTTTAATAAAACAGAAAATAAACACTCGGGTCAGACATGGGTCTGATGTGAGTAAACGGGTTAAAATTGCTTAACTTTAGAAAAACCTTTGAAAAGAAAAGGTATCACGTAAGACTTCCCACACATAAACATGGAAAAGTTTTTACCTTACGCTAACCAAAACATTTGATAGAAAATCCAGTGATATTATAATATTGTCTAGGGTTTTCAAAATAAAATACAGAAATAGCTGGAATGCTTACATCTCACGTTCCAACATAGTTGGGCACAATCAAAACCATACATGCACTTATTGGATTTTGGATTCCATCAATGGCAGCGCTACCGGGATACCGCCCGTCACGGTACGCGGCCTAGATCAACGTACCAAGGAGCCACCCTAACTCCCCTGCAACACAAGGCCGGAACCATCCCTTACTGGACAGTCCCGAACAAGACTACCCTGTGGTTGGCGCGACCAACCACACACTAAGCCGCATTAGAAAGGGACCTCTAGACAGGGGTAAATCTCGTCCTACTTGGGCATGACCAACTTAACATTACTGCACCTTCCCTGTTTTAGCCATTCCCGATTGATGAGGCTTGAGGCTGTGATTACCTTTATAGAACACATCTATCTTAGAATGCTCATCGTCTACCTGACGATGTTCTGAAAGCATTCAATCCATACAAGTTCGTTCTGGTTTCGAACGAAACCGAAGGCATTATCTCGTTACACTCGTATTGGAATCACCCTCAGAGTCAATGACCATAGCCCTTGCACTCTAAATCACCATCTCGAACCTATAAGTACTATCCCGTCAAACTCATTACGGAATCACCCCCAGAGTTATACTGACATATATACACCTCGAGTCTTCACTTGCACTCCACTTGGATTCACGACCTAACGTTTAATTGGAATCGATGTGGTTTTCGGATATCCAAATATGGAAACACGATCCCGGTCTCACCGAAACCAAACGCCATTTTAATGTCCAAGTTGTTTAAGGGTTTAAACAATTAACTTATATTTAGGATGATATAAACAGATAGATGAATCACATTATCCCAAAAGATAATTCATATCAAACGTTGATCTCACAAAGCAGCATATCACATATAATAGATATCCAAATCATCCAGTATCAACCAATCACCCAATATCAATCAATAATCCATCATCGATCGATCAATATCAATCAATCATCCATAAACAGAATTGATTAATCATCCAAAGCAGAATTGATTAACTCTTAATCAAATGGATTAACCTTAATCCTTCTTCATTAATTTATTCTAAATAAATAATTAATCATCTCTTAATGATCTTCCTTAATAAATCTTCCTTGATTAATTATCTTTTAATTACATCCAAGTAGTTATCCTTAGCCATATACGGTAATTAACTTTTAATTACTATTACAATAATTAATGATCCTTCATTTACTTCCATTTATTAATTAACTATAATTAATTACGTTAAACCTCAATTAATTACAATTAATTAATCACACTTAAGTAATTACTTTTATTAATCAACCTTGATTAATTCATTATATTAACTAATGATCCTTATTAATTAATAATTACTTTAATTAAATAATTAACTTGTAATTAATTATCTTCATTAATCATAAACAGTAATTAACAATTTGTAATTACTTATCTTAATTAATTAACTTCTTAATTAATTATATTAACCTTTTGATTAATTAATTTAATTAATTAATCTTTAATTACTTCATTAAGTAATTATTAATTAAATAAATAAATAAATAAATCCTTAATTAAATACTTTATTAATTAATTACATTTAGTAATTATCTTAAATTAATCACATTTATTAATTAACCAAAATTAACTAAGTAATTAATTTCTTAATTACTTACATAAGTAACTATCTTCTAATTACTTTCATGGATGATTACTCTTTAATTAATTACTTAACAAGTAATTAATCTCATCATTAAATAATCTTTAACCCTTTAATTAATTAATTACTCCATAATTAATTAACTCAAAACAATTAAATTAATTAATTCCTTAATTGATAACATCAAGTGATTATCCATTAATCACTTTCATTTAATTACTCCCATGAGTAATTTTTCATTAATTACTTCCATAAGTAATTACCATTCTTAATTACATCTAATAATTAACCATTAATTACTTCATTAAGTAATTACACTTAATTAATCCATAATTAAGTGATTATTTAAAATTAAATAACAATTAACTAATTATTTAAAATTAATTAATTAATTAATTAACTTATTATATCTAAAGAAACTCCTTAATTAATTAAGAAAAACCTTTATCTTAATTAATCTTTACTTAATTACAAATCATATTTAAATCAAGTATTCTTGAGTTCATATCAATAATAATCTATCCTTATTTATCTTCATAAATAAAATATTTGAAATTAATCAAATTTTAACAACTAAAAACAAATTATTCTATTTGGATTAAAAAGTTATAACAATAACCTTATTTTGAAAATATGGCATTTAGAAATCAAATTTAAAATTTAAAACACTTTAAATTATCTAAATTTAAACCTATTTATTCCAATATAAATTGAAAACTTGGTTTTTAAAACATTATTTTAAAATTTTACTTTAAAACTTTGATTTAATAATTAAATTCAAAACATTCTTTTAAATTGAAATTTCAAATTTACATAAGATAATTACTTACAAAGAAATCATCTTTAAACAATTTAAATTTGAACTAAATTCAATTTACTCTTTTTAAAGGTTTGATTACATCTATTTTAAAACAACAAGTTTTTAACTTGTATCCTGATTCTTTTATAAAACTTGTTTATGGTTTAATGCTTGGTTTCATTGTACAATACTAGCTAAAACAATCAACTCTAAAAACCCGAGACAAGCACGGCATTAACACGAGAACTACCCGGAGAAACCTCCAACACCCTACACTTCGAGTTGCCCCGATGCTTGCACGAATCCATTCCCGAGAGAACCTCCGTCTTCCCCAAACGTAATTCACAGTGCACACGAACGTGCACGGTGCACGTACCCAAGCAACTCCGGCCGTCGTGGGAAGTCGCGACCGACGATCTCTCGATCACACGCGAGGAACAAAACACACCCAGATCCAACAATTGATTCGCGAATCAAAATTCGACCATTCACATGAAAACGGCAGAACAACTCGAACCCCAAATCCACATCATCAATGACCTCAATCTCCATTGAACTTTGCCATCCTTATCACAGAACACCACGACCACGAGCTTCCTTCTCTCCAAAAGCGATCACCTCCGTCCCAACCTATACGTCACAATTGCTAAGATATTCAAGCCGAAACACAAACTAGTATAAACCCTAGTTCGATCAATTATGAACAATTCAGCCATTAGAAAAATTCTTTTGCATTTTTCCTTTCATCCTCAACTCAAAAGCTTGCTTCACCCACGAATTCGATTCAAAACAATAAGTTGATCATCGGCAAATCACCATAATGTCGAAACCCTTCTTGCCCAAATTCCCAACAAATTATCAATTTAAAAATTAGGAATTTCATGTTAAAAATCATTATTTTAGCAACTAATTCATTTATATAATCCAAAGCATGAATTGAAGATATTGATTTTTTTACATGAATCAAAAATTTATTGTCATTTCTAAATTTTACTTATTTATTGAAATAAAAATACTGAAATGATTTTAAACACGATCATGATCCATTAACAAACAATTTTCATTAAATTATCAAAGCTAAACAATGATTGTTTTTAGGAGATTTGGATTTTTTCTTATAAAAATTGATTTTGGACTAGGAAGAAACAGATAACAGAGTAACCATATCTATACACAGACCACTACACATACATATGCAAATCTATCAATCCAAAAATATAAATACTGCAGAAGTTTCATGCATCATTAAGATTAATTCACAAATTTAACACATGCATTTAAGTTAAACAAAATTTATCTGTTTTTAAAAAATATTTACTCACCTTAAAAATTGTAGAGCACAGCAGATTTAAACTTTCCTGGCCTGAATATCAAATCTGAAAAATATGCTTTGAGTGCTAGCTGTTGAAATCCCTTTGCATGCTTCAATTGATGATTAAAAGATGTTGAAATTGATCTTTAACTTGCTGAGTTGATCTTAACTTGAATTGTAGGTTGAAGCTTTAATAAATGCAGATTTCATCTTTGCTTTGTAAATTGCAGATTGCAGCTTTTTAATTGAATACAGATTTGATCCTCATTTGAATTTGCAGAATTTAATTTCAGATTTGTTTTTCATTTGAATTTGCAGATTGACATTTTCTTTTGGATTTTCCAGTTTCAGGTTTGCTTTTGATTTTGGAATTCAAGTTTCAGGTTTACTGATTATTTTTTTCTTTGTTGAGCTGAGAAAAATGGAAGAAGAGATGCAAAGTTTCAATTTTAGATTGAGTTATGTTTACAAAAATTTAAGAGAGTAAAATTCAAAAATGAAGACACTTGTTATTTAAGTTTTTACACTTGTCGCTAACGTCTTAATTTTCTTACATGTGTTTCAGAGATGGTTAACATGGTTACATTTGTACTTAAGCATTTTTTATAAATTTTTATTTAATTTAAATGTAAGTATAAACTTACATAATTAGTTTACTTTTATTAATAAATGCTTACGTATGTAAATATAAGTTTACCTTTAAAAGAAAATGTCCTAAAACTGATTAAAATATAAATAATTTCTTTATACTTGTATTTTAAAAATCTAAAACATTTATATATATACATATATGACCATTTTAATCTGAGAATTTTAAAAGAAAACAAAAAAAAAGCTTGTTTAAACCTTTTTTAAACTATCACATTTAAAAACAAACAATTATCTTATATTTTGAAAAAAAATGAATTAATCTTTAAATTAACTTTTGAAAAATATTAAGTTTTAAAACAAAGCTTTAAATTACAATTCTTACATATATAAATTATCAACAGATTGAATTAAATTTCAAACAACATCAAATTATAATATACACTTACATATATATTACAATTTGAAAATTCATCTTTTATTAAAAACAAAAGATGTTTCTATTCACAATATATATCAAACATATATATTATAAACAGAATAAAATTTTATTAGCTTTGAAAAATAATTCTTATCAATATTGCCAGATTAAAATTTTGTTAACCTTTAAAAGATTAAATTTACCAATTTAAATTAAAATTATAAAGAAAAATTATCAAACCAATTTAATTATTAATACAGATTATTAAATTAATATTGCCTAAAATTCTGGGTCGTTACAATCCTCCCCCCCTAAAAGAATTTCATCCCCAAAATTTATAAGCAAAGGTAATTTAACAACCCAGCAAAGATTTTAATTTTAAACAGCAAAGCATACCTATCAACCAGTTACTAACAGCCATAGCAATCAATCAAACAAACGTACCTAACTAATTGTCCTGACACAAATCAGAATAAATCTCTAATACTATCTAGAGTTTCCCAAGTATAAACCATCGGAAGACTCGCTCTACAGAAGCTAAACAAACTACACCACCAAAATCCAGAGTTCCTCTCATCTCTAGATTCATAAATCTGAACAGAACATCAGACTATACTCAAGTCTAGCACAACTTCCAAATCCAACTGAACTACAGATTCCATAACCAACAATGAATCATACACGTACTCCCTCAGAGATACGTGAAATAAAATGAATTCCAGCTATCCAAACTGGCAATTCAATCTTATCCTATCAGAACATAGATAGGAAATCTCAAACGCCTCCGAACTAGCTATCCAATCTTACCCAATTACTTCTCTCTTAACCAGAGAAATCTTAACAACAATGAAGTCTCCAACTTCGAATTCCAAACTCCTTACCTCATATCTGTATAACTCAACAGACAATCCTGGGCTGCCAAATCTCTTCCTGATTAGGGTTGAGGCTACAGGCCGAACATCCAAAGTGAAAGCAAGTGCAAGATGAATGCATAAAACAAGGAAAAAATGAAAAAAAAGTGAAATAACGTTACCAATTTTTTTGCTCAGAAGTTGATGGTCGAAAGTTTAGGGTTGAGAAACTTATTTTTTCATGAAAAATTGAAGGTGATGTACTAAAGAAAGGATATGGTCAGCCAAATTGAATGCAAGTGTTGATTTACAAATGAAAAGGTAAAAAGAAGGTGAAAAGTCAAAGGCACGTGAAAGGTTATAAAACTCTTCATATTTCTAATTTTCTTTATTCATTTTTAAACACATGAACAATGAAAGTAAATAAAATAAAAACAAAACAAAATAATGTACGAATAAAAATATATAAATCAATTTTAGATAAATATAAATTAATTAAGAAAATAGCTTAAAAATAGAAACTAGGTTTTAAAAATTGAAGATAAAATACAGTAAGCTTTGGAAAATTATAACATCACTTTAAAATGTTTTAAAAATAAAATATATACCTAACATGTCATATTACACATATTATAGCATGATATGACAAATAAAAATATTATTTATATAATTTAAAATAGACAATTTTATTAAATAAATCAATTTACATACAATATTGTAAAAAGCATAACTTTCATAATACAAATCAGATTTCAATGAAACAAAAAGCAGTATTCTTGAAATTAAATGTATTTTCATAATGAAATATAAATTTTCAAAAATACAAATATATAAATTTTAAATTTAAAAGTCAAAGTTTGACCAGATTGACCAAAAATCCACTTTTCATGAAAATATTCTGTTTATTCTGGTTTGAAACTATAATTCACACAAAAATAAAAATATAGTTTTAAAATAACATAATTTATCCATTTTAATAAATATAATAAAGTTTTTAAATCAAAAATTTCAAATAAAATAATCAAAATAAGCAATTAAAATAAATCAAAAAAATTCAGGGTTGTTACAAAAATAGCGAACGAGATGAATTGGACTGAAATCAACAATCGATAATGAAAATAACGAAAACCTTAATTCTAGCCTATGACTTGTTGACCTTGACCTTTGACGGTCGATCAATGACGGTCGACCAGTTAGGTTTAACGGTCGACCGGTAAGCATGTTACGTAGAATCTAAACTACAGCCCAAGGCCGAAGTTGTAATAAAAATTATATAATTTAAAATAAAAATAAAAATGTAAGTTGAATTTTAAGCCTATTTTAGGCTAGGTGTGTATGCTAGAAATATTAGGGAAACTACTTCCCTATGAGAGGACATTGTGTCATTGCGGTGTTGGGTAAATGATCTTTACCTAATTTGGGACCAAGTAATCGAGCAGATGTGATGTATTTTCTTAAATAGCACTCATAGGAGGTTATACAGTGGGCATGTAGCACTGACGAGGATGCTTAATAGAATGGTCCAGCGCAACGGGAGCCTTACTATGCACGACTTCCGATGTACGTGATGCGGTTCAAATGGAGGATTCTAGGGCATACAATAAGAGGCCAACATTACAATCGAATAGTGGAGGCAGATATAAATGATTAATCATAATGGCTAGTCAGCATTTTGGGTTTTTCCTCACCAGGCATAGTAAGAAAGGATTGGTTCCCTCGTAGCCTGGTGGAGATGATAGTGGTGGGAATTTATTTCCACGGTAGCCTAGTGGCGCTATTTTCGTGGTTAGTAGCCAAAGGGGTGGTATTTCCACATTTAGTAGCATTGTGGCGGTGTTTCAATGTTTTAGTTGCTTTGTGACATTATTTACATTAAGTAGCTCTAGGAGCGGTGTCCCATCGTTAGATGTAAGGATCAACCCTTTGTTTGATCTATTGTAATAGCCTACACAAATGGTAATGTAGGAATGTATTAGACAAGAATCTTTAGATAATAGACCTTTATAATTCATGGACACTTGTAGCACAACCTATAACATTTAGAATAGAGTTAAAGTTAGATCATCACATATTAAACCTATACTCATTCACCGGACTTTCATCTGACGCACTCTATCCTTTTCCTTTCCCCCACTACAGAATGATAGGTTAGCAGTTGATTGGACATAGTTTATGGACGTGCGTATGTATGTGTGTGTGTGTCTATGTATGTATGTGTGTATGTATAGATGTATGTGTATATGTACGTGCACGTGTATGTTTGTATGTATATATGTATATGCCAATATTTGTTTTCAAATTTTTGTCTCTCATAACATATCAGCTAATATTGTTTCTTATTCAATTATACTCTAACCTACTGTCTTTTAATTCAGGTCCTCACAGAGATACTTTTCGATCCTAAGATAGATAGATACATATGTTTATGTGTGTGTGTGAGCGCATGCATGCGCATGCGCATGCGTACGTGTATCAGCTAATATTGTTTCTTATTCAATTATACTCTAACCTACTGTCGTTTAATTCAAGTCCAAACAGGGACACTTTTCGATCCTGAGATACATACCTACATATGTGTGTGGGTATATTAGTGTGCATGCACACACGCGTATGCGCATATATATATATATATATATATATATATATATATATATAGACACACACACATATACACACGTATATGTATATGTATATATATGTATATGTATGTATATGTATATATATGTTTGTATGTGTGTGTGTTTATTATATATATATATATACGTACATATATATGTATATATATGTATGTACATGTATGTGTGTGTGTGTATCTGTGTATGTATGTATGTGTATTTGTGTATGTATATGTGTATGTGTACATGTATGCATATTTATATGTATATGCATTTGTGTATGTTGTGTGTATGTCTATGTGTATTTATATGTATATACATATGTTTATGTTTGTATGTACGTATATATGTATATGTGAATATGTACTTTTAAAATTTTGACTCTTATAACCTATCGGCTAATGTTGTTTCTTATTCAATTATACTCTAACATAATCAAGAGAAAAGTATTAAGTTAGCAACTATTTTCATAACCTTATCACATTTCTTATTTTCAATTGCATTCAAATTAAGGGAGAAGGAAATGAGAATAATTATATATGGTGTTGGTTACATTATTACCGACACACACATGTCTACGTGCATGCATGCACCAATCATTATTGTTTTTATATAACTATCTAACAAGAATTAATGTTCTCATTAGGATTAAAGCTTCTTTGGCATATCATCTCAAAGAATAGCTACTTTAAATCCTGATATGAAGGATCTATTTATAGATGCACTGAAAGAAGCAGAGATCAACTAACAGTATTGAAGCTCGAAGGTTTTATATTCTATTTAAAATTCAATCAAATATTTATTATTCAACAACTCGACTTCATCCTTTAAGAGATCACAGATTAGATGTAAATATTGATTTGTATATAACAAATGTTATTTTATCTATGAACGGCCCTTTCGGTTTATACATAAGTATATTTATGATAAATCAACAATATATGGATGTTTAGATCTATAATTCATTTAAGCCATTACTAGATGCCTTTTTTATTTTGGTTGCTTATACCTTACTCATGGTTAAGTTTAATTTTTGCATCCAAAAGAGAATGGTTATATTTTTTCCCTTTTAGGTCAAACATGCCAAGCAAACAAGTGCTTAACTTGAATGTATTTTGTATATGTTGATTATAATTATGTATGGTGTACGCAAACATAGTAAGAAAGGGTTACAAACTTATGTCTTCTCTTTATTCGTATTATTTTTATATTTAGTAAATTTTAATGACTAAAGGTTGCCCAAAAGCAATAGCATATTAGCTATTAATTTGTTCAGCAATTGGAATGTGGTGCATGATTAAATTAGTGAAGAAGAGGTTATAAAACCATTTTTTTTCATGATAATGATCTAATTACCACACTTACAATAGAATTTTTCACTTCATACAAATTATTAGCCTTTTACTTCTCTAATTAAGGGTTCCTGGTTAGAGAGTTACAGTTTGGCAGTAGTTTCATTATTTCGTTGGTGCCACCAATTAGAAATTCTTCTATTTTAGTGTATGGTCTGGTTAATTGGATTGAAAATTGATTACCTGAACATAGAAATCCAATAAATAGAAATCTAAATACAAAGTAAGTGACAAGTCTGAATAGAAAACTTTAAATAATAGAGATAGCTGAAAGCTAGATAGAAAGGCAGATCTTCAAGAAAGGCTCCAAGCTCCAAAGGTGAGTGTCAAATGCTGGGACACTCAATTTGACCCGAGCATAAAGCAAAACACAAAACACTTGAGTCAGGATTAACATTCTTATACTGTTAAATTTAACTCAAGTGAAATGTCAAAGAAATACAAGTAACTATAAAGATGTTTAGGATCACCATCCTCTAAGGATCCGTAGAACTATCTACCATGTAGTAATATATGTTATTATAATATGTCTATCAGTAAAGTAAAGTATTAAATAGCGTTAAGGCGTTACCCATATCTCTCTTAACACATTTTATATATTCCCGTAGCCTATACAGTACTGTAAGCTCCACCAAACTGATGGTTTACTCAGAGGACACGCCATAGGTATGGTACAAATGAAACTCATAGACGCTGCGATAAGGCATGTGACAAGGCACGTGAGGGAATGCCAGGGTAGGGTTCTATCATTTGGACTCCTGGGTTGGTAGTAACGCATAGCAGCTACTACCGTCCACCTCAAGACACACTCCTAAATCAAAGGTGCATCCAATCGAATCAAAAAAGCAAAAGAATGGTATCAAAGAAAAGTGCCCGATAGGGGGAGCGACCCCACTTGGCCCGGTATAGCTCATGTTTTAGCCACATCAAGCTGATTTACGGAAGTCTGGGTTGCATTAATACCTCATACAGAATCGTCACCAAACCATCCTACTTTGTTCTGGAATCTCCACCATGTACACAGTTGTTAAAGTGGTTTTCGGTATTGGCAGAGAGTATGACAATACCCGATCCCGGTCTCTTTAACAACCAAATGCTTATTTCACACCGTGGTCATTTAAATTTCAAATAGTTCATACTTCATATCAAAATGTCACATTCATTTAAAAAACATACCACTTTAGATATCGTATTTACATTTCGAAATCATATCACTTCCGAAATCATATTCATTTAAAAATCATAACCACAAAATAGTTTAACCATTATATAAAAATATTCGCATTTAAATCCATTAAATCTAAATCACAACTGTTCCAACTTAAACAGCTTTAAGTATGTAAAATAGTTTATTTATATAAAAGAGTTATAAATTAAAAATAATATATATATAAATAGGTTATGGATTAAAATAGTTTATGTACCAAAAATAGTCTTTATATTAACAAATATATATATATATATATATATATAATATTTCCAAACTAGAACTGCTCTTCCAATTTCACAACCAACTCAAATCAACTTTAGTTCCACAACTAAATTTAAATCAATTTCATTCAACAATTTCAAATAAAAGGTCAGTGGTTCAATCCAAATTCTCATTAAAATCATCTTTAATTTATATCGATTTCAAATCCAGGTTTGAACTACAATCTTAAACCATTTCTAATTCAATAGGTTTCAAAGTTATATTTCAAACAATTACAATAACTCAATTTTATAATTTCATTTATATTTCCAAATTCAACATTTAGTTTTATTTAAAATTGAAATTATTTGCTAAATCATTTTAATAAAATTTAACTAGATCTCAAATTATAAATTTAAATAAAATTAATAAATCAAATATTTAACTTCAACTATATATATAATTTAAAAAATTCACCTAGTCACTTTTTATAAGCATTTAAATAAAATTTCCAATTACAACTTAATCAAAATTTAATACTCAATTTTATTTAAATTGACAATATTCATTTAATCACCTTCAATTAAGTCAAATTGTAAAATCATCTCTTTCAAAATCTCAGGATAAGTTTCTAGTCAAATCTTAATTATATTAAATTCCTAAACAAATCAAATTAAAAATTAACTTAATTTATCTTCCCAACCTATGTATTTTTTTAAAGTTAATACAAAATATATTTTCAAAATATTTATATAATTTGAAAATGAATACTAAAGCATATTATATATTTTAGTTAAATTAATTCCTTATTAAATTTATTTATATTAGGTATTATTATATTATGTCTTATTATTATTAAATCTGTTTCAAATCTTATTTATATACTTAAAAATGATAAAATTATATGTAAAATTTTAAAATTTATATTTTCAAAACTTAACTTATAATTTAAAATTTCCAAAACATATAACTTTAAAGATCTAACTTTTATGCATATATTAAAATTAAAATCTTTATATTATATTAAAAAACAATATTTATCAAAACTCATATATTTCCTTTCAAACTTTGGAAATCATTTCAAAAACAGACCAATAGTGTTCGTATATAATTTTCTATCCTATGGTCAAGTGATATGCATATTTATCATTTCAATCAGCAATTTAAATTTAATATTTAAGAGTATATATCATCTCAACCCGCAATTCCAAAATTTCAAAATCAATGAAAATCGCTTGGGTTTATCATTTCAACACATAATGATTTTCACATAATCTATAAGGTAGTTCGGGTATGTATCATTTCAACCCATAAGAAGTTCTAAACTAAGAGGAACTTGCAAAGTGAGAACAAATATGATAATAATAAAACATCTCAACAATAAGCATATATCATCAGTAACAAATTTTAAAATATAATATATACAATAGGTGATGGTGTCATATGTCATAGGTAAAATTTGCAGATAATGGCATATCATATTTAACAATTAAATAACTAACTATTCAAATTTAATAACATATTTCAATCGTCATTTCATGTGAATTAAATTTACTAGATATAAGAATGTTAATCGTGAGTGATGCTCATCTTTCGAGGCTAGAGAACAACGATGGCGAAGAAGATGACACTGACATGCACGTGGATGCGGACACTCCGCAACAGCAACCAAAAATTGATGTGACAAGTTCGACAACGGCAAGCAAAGCCCGGAATTCGATAAAATCAACTAGATATATAATATTTATTTTTTCCTTTTTAAAACAATATTTAATTTAATATACGTAATTAAAGTCTGTATATATATGTATTTTAAAACCAATTATCCAAATAAAACCATTATATTTGCATTTCAAAAATCAATATTTATAAAATCCACACGTTTCTTTCAAAATTTCTTAAAATACATTTTTAAACATTAACAATAACATAAATAGACATATACACACACACACACGCTTTCCTAGAATATTAATATTAACGTAAATATAACAGATTATATAAATATATACATGCCAAAATGTTAACAAAACATATTTTATATAAATATATACATTTCAGAATATTAAGAAAACATATTATATATAAAAATACATATTTCATAATATTAAAAAAACTTTTATATATAAATACACTTAGAATATTAACAAAACTATAGTGGCTCGACAAAGGAAACTAGGAGAAGAAGAGATGTAGATGGGGTGCTCGATTGTGGCAGAGGGACGGCAGGGCTGCTATCAAAGGTGAGAGGAGGGTAGCTTCGTCTCGTGAAGGCAATGGAAAGGTGGGCTTGTCGGAGATGTGTTAACGTGCTGTGGGTTTTTTCTTTTGCTTTTTAATATATATAAGGGGAAGGCGGACTAGCTTTTGCAAGAGGGAGTTGAAAGAGGATTAGGCAGATGCGGAGCATGGTGATATTGCATGCGTAAGGGTAGGTAGACGTGGGAGAAGGCTTTCTCAGAGGTGTGAATTGAGGGGGGTGGTTGTCTAGTGGGTGATGTTGGTCAACAAGCAAGGAGGAAGGGAAATAATGGTTGTCGTTTGGTTGGCAAGGTATGGAGACATGCGACATAGGGTGGCGAAGGGAAGAGACCATGGTTTAGGAAAAATGAAGGAGATCTACAAGATAGATAACAATGACAACAGGTGGCAAAGCAATATATATATATATAAGAATGCACTTTTTATATATTATAAGTTTTTTACTCTAAAGAATAGAATGAAACTAAATAAAAGAAGAGAGAAGCAGAACTGTTCAATATTGAATATAGTGGAAATGACAACAGCCAGGTACATGAATTCAAGGAAATAAAAAAAGGCAGTTAGCTGTTGGTTGCATCGGGAACCCGAAAGGAAACAGGAAAACAAAAGGCTTAAAATGCATACCGATATAGATAACCATTCCACGGATCGCATACCGGACTCCGAAATGCACGAATGAATATACTTCGAAGATCAGCACGACGAAATGAATAGAATGGTACATAGATATCAGTGATACGATAATCCTATGAAAAGTCGATAGTTCGCTGCCAAATTTCTGTTAATTCGCTGAAAATAAGATAAACGGGCTAGAAAGTCCAAATTTGGCGAAACGAAACATGACGTCTTACTCAAAGGATGACTTACAATTTTTATTATATAAAAATATTTAGATTTCGAAAACATTTTTTAACATCAAATTTAACTGATTTAAATTGAAAATTGAAATTACACAACAAAACAAACATATATAATTTTCGACGAAAATTTGATATTTGCTACGTTTAAATAGAAGTACTTCAAATATCAAATTTTCATTGTAAAATTTCATTATTTTAATATTCAATAAAAATTTAGTAAATTACGTTATAAAGTCGTTAAAATTTACAGGGCGTTACACTCTCCCCCACTCAAAATTTTTCGTCCCCGAAAAGGAATGAGATAGGAGAAAAGAAGTAATATAAAGATAAGATAGATTGGAAATACACAGTAATAGATACAACAATTAACTTAAAACCATGTAAATTAATGTCGGACATCTTATTACTTACATTTATATTGTATGTTATTCAATTACATATTCACATGAACATTTTAACTATTTGAATATTTCTAGTAAGTTATATATGTTTTAGAATGCAATTGTGTAACGTACCAAAATTTATCAATTTAAATTGGTAAATGTTGAACTTTTATAATATAATTTAAAAAGTTAAAAAATAAATAAGTAATAAATGATAAATTAAATGAATAAGAATTTTAAATTTCTTTTGAGTTTAAAAAATTGAAATACTAAAAGTTTTAAAATTATTTGAATTTAATTTTTGTTCATATATGCAAATATATATGTATGGGGCATATGGGTAAATTTGGATTTATATATTTAATTTGATTTTTAATTTGAATTTAAATTTTCTTTTAAATAAATGTTTGAGTAAAATAATTTAAATTTTATATATATCTATGTGATTGATTTAATATATATTTAAATTCAAAACCATTCTCTTTTTAATAATGTATTAATATAAAGATAATGTCTTTAATAAGAAATGGAAGTTTTAATACAAATTAAATAGTGTAAAATATTTTTATTAATAAAAAAAAAATTAGTACAAGTGTTAAACTAATAATGAATGAGGTGACAAGTGTAAATCATGAGAGAAAACTTTTTACAAGTGGCATTGTATCAATTTCTTTTCTTCTTTTTTCTTAAAATCATTTATCTTCTTCCCCTTACTTTTTATTCATTTCAAAAGAAAAATTGTATGAAATCTTTACATCAGAAGAAAAGAAAGAAGAAAGAAAAAAGATCATCAAAAACAAACACAAATCTCCTCAACATTTGAAATCAGAAAACACATTCTAGAAAAGAAAAAAAATATGTAGCAAATTTCCCTTTTTTTCTCAAGCTAGAAGAAGAATGCAAGGATAATTCCAATCTTCAACAAACACTACAAAATCAAGCTGAAACTTCAGAAATTAAGGGGGAGATTCAGGAGTCAACTCAAAAAAAAAGAAAAAAATTTGCAAATACAAATTTAAAGTACAGGCCAGAGCTTTTCTTTCCCCTGTTCAAAACTACGAAGTTACTGTAAGTAAGTTAAAATTTTGGTCACGAATTAGTTAAATGCATGAATATAATAAGAGTAATTATTGGTCTGTAACCATCAATTTGCAGATCTGAGTTTAAAAAAAAAGAATTAAAGTAAGAAAAAGAAGAATAAGGAGTTCAGGTTCATCTCTGTTTGAACACTGTCAGAACTTCAGAAAAAAAAGAGGTGAGTAATTTGTTTGAGATCATGTCTGAATGTAAGTAAAAAAAAATGCTTGCAAATAATTGTATAATTGTATGTGAATGTGTATATGCATCTAACCTGTGCATGTTGATGTACAGGGTTGTAAACCCTGTTCCAGTTCCAGGATATTAGAAAAAAAAACTGTCAAAAAAACAAAATTCTTTACCTCTAGGTTTTGTGAGATCAGAGAAAAAAAAAAGTGTTCGGATTCACCAAAACTAAATAAATATTTTTTATAAATTAAAACCGAGAATACATGCCTGGAACAAGAAGTAGTACAATAAGCTCAATCTAAGGTTAAAATTTGATTTCCCTGATTTTTCAATTTGATTATATGATCTAAATCGCTTTTGTAAATATTGATTTTTAAGATTAAAATCAAGATTTTAAATTACGTATTCAATGTGAAACTTGAAGTTGAACGTGGCGTGAGTTTTTGTGAAACTCTGATGATTGGAGACAAAGTTTGTCTCACAACCATGGCATATGATAGCATGAAGGTCTGGGGTCATCACAAAAAATTGTTGAATTATTTTTAAATCATCGTGGTGTCTACAGATCAATGAACAAGGGTTTAAGCCCTAAAATAGGTTGCAATTGAAATTGTTGTCGTGCCGAGTCTCTGTTTGATCGAGTTGTACGAGGCTTTGGGAAATTGTAGTGGGGAAGGTTGGCTAGCTGTGGCCGGAATCTGAGGCAGTTCGGTGGACGGCGTGGCGCGTACGAAGTGATTCTCTGATGATGGCTATTGTACCCATGTTGATCGAGATAACTCGATTTTGCTTTCGAGTTTCATCTGTGCTTTTTAGTGTTTGGGTAGCAAGTGTGTCGAAGGATGTCTGCTGGTGGTGTTCTTGGGGTCCGGATGGGTGACGTCGATCGGTGCAGGTGCACGGCACTGGAATGGGTGTGAGTAGTTGATAAATGAAAAGCAGGGTTCGACTCGAAGAAGGATTCGGAAGGAGCAAGGGTAGCCCGGGCTTCAACTCGAAGTGGTTAAGGGTTGTTCGAGTTATACTTAGAAAATTTTTAAAAAAAAATGTGTCACTTGGGTCAAATTTTATAGAAGCTCGAAGCAAGTAGGAGGAATCCTCAGGGAAGTCTCGAAGGGGCTTTGGGGGAAGTCAGATTACAAGGTATTTGCCCATATAAAAACAAATGAATTCAAAAAAAAACTTTTTAAAATTATTTTTAAACTCATGTTTTTAAAAGATGGTTTTGATTTGGATTTTAAACAAATTAAACTTAAGAAAAACATATTTTTTTATTAATTTGATTTAATTGAAATTTTGTCACACTACTTATAAAAATCAGTTATAAAATGTAATTAAAAATGCTGTTAAGATGAAATATTTTACAAAATAATTTCGATCTCTTAAGACAATTCACATGATGAATTTAAATTAGATTTACAAGGAAAACCAAAATTGGTTAATAAAGATAAGAAGATTTTTTTTGAATTAAACGGATAATTTATGATTTGCTTATGTAATAAATGATTTAATTAAAATAATTCTTTAAATTAATTACTTAAAATTAAATGATAAATCAAGGATTAATTTATTTAGATAATTAATTAAGAAAATATTTAATTAATAAGAGTAATTAAGATTTAATTAATGAGCAATTAAAGATGAATTAATTAGGGTAATCAATTAATGAATGATTCAATTATGAAGATGATTAAAGATTTAATTAATTTTAATTAAGAATAACTAATCATTAATTGAAGATGATGAATGAAATTAATTATGTGATTAATTAGTTCAAATTCACACGATTGATTCATCGTAGCTGTATATGATTGATAACAATTGTATGATGAGTATTAATTGACATCTTTGATTGTAATTGTAATGCTATAAATGGTTTTGTGCTGAGTTGTGATCCTGTATTTTCTATGTGAATATGAAACCCCTTTTTGCCCGTAAATGGCATTTAAATTTTCGATGCGACAGGGAGTCGGATTTCAGAATGTTATCTGAAACCCACATCGAACCTGTGAATCTTTGTAAATGACGTATCCATATGTTTTTTAAAATTGACGCTCACTATTCGGATTAGCTGGGAGAGGACCTTTATGTCATACAACCCATTCCGAATAGTGATTCGACGAATGGAGAGAAATTGAAGACCGGTGGCGAAGACCGGGTGTCTTCGAAAACGATAGGATAACCTATCGACTGTCTCTGCACTGAGTTGCTCTGGTATAGGGATTCCCTAAGTGATGGGAAGTCCGATCGGGATTGTGGACACACGGATTTGCAAGGGCTTTTTCCTTTGTTGGACGAAGTGCCTTCGGTTCTGTTCGAAACCGGAACAGACTTGTATAGTCGTGTGTCTGACACTACACTTTGAGATATAAAGCCGATTTCTTTCAAATACATATCTATTGGTGGCGGAAAATTTATTCTCTTAGCTTAACACCCTTCTCTGAGACGTACGAGCTCAGAGGTTATGTAGTTGAAGGTTATCGGCGATATACTCCCAATTTGGTAGTGTGGCATGCTAAGTGCTGCTGTGTGATAATGATCATTTGTTGATCAAAGCATGGCTTTTGTGGAAAGCGTAGCTTTGTAGACGAGACTTCGTCGAACCTTACAACCCGGTAATGGTCGAAACAGGAAAAATGCAGCAAGGCTATTGGGGGTAACGCCCCTTAGGGTATGTGCATTTCCTTCTGGATAGAAGTGGTATCATGGTATGGGTCCCAGATACTTAACTTATGTGGATATCGCAAATATATATTACTTTGTGAATATTGTTGTTGGGGCCCCAGATAAAGGTTGGTTACAACCGGGGGATGGCATACACGTGTAGTAGTTACCTAGTTATAGAGGTAACCCGGCCTTGTGTTGGCAGAGATCCGGTTATGTTCTCGGGACGTCCCTCCAAAGGCGTACCCATATGGCCCAGGAAGTTCCTTAGCCTGACCATTTGTTGGAAACCCAAATAAAACAATACGAGCCTAATACGGTTTTAAATTGTATAACCTACCACCTCCGGTGGTAGCTATAGTAGGCTTAGTATAATGGTACCTATGCTGGCTAAGATTAATATTATACTTTCGAAAATTGCTTTCACACTATGCACTAATAATAATATTTAAAGTGTTTTTTTCGTATTAAGCATTTTTGACTGTCATAAGGAGAAATCTCCCCCAAGTCTGGGTTTGCATTGTGTGTGTGGCGGGAGGCCTTATGGCAGTTTCATTTTCAAAAAGCATTGCGAATTTCTTTCAAATTCTTTTGTTTGCTTTTGATATAAAATAAACTGCTTTTATTTTAAACAACTGTTTTGTTTACTCATACCAGTCGCATGACTGACCCGGAGTTTATTGTTTCCTTTCTAAACTCTGGGTGCCCATAATTTCCACACGGGCAGCCTAGTAGCAGGTCTTCCGTGTTTTAATGCTAGCTGGATTTTGAAGTCGTATGGTGTGGAGGCTACTGGTTTTTGAAGATTTTTTGACTTGGAGATATTTTGAAACTTTTGGATCTCAAGGTTCTTAGTTGGATGTTCGCTATCATTTCATTTCATTTGAAGACTTTCTTGGAGTGTAATCACATCTTGTTCTTTTGTGATGGTCTATTTGGGAGTTGTGTTGTATATGTATTAAAATACTCTGATATTGGTAACGTTGTTGTAATGATTTTGTGATGTTGTATCTGGGATATGGATGTTGGCAGTTTATTTTGTTTTCCGCTGTTTATATTCATCTAATGTTGTTATAAGCTCCATCCGAATTGAAATTCGACGTTCGAATCTCCGGCAGTCGAATACAAGTGAGGTATTTGATGTTGATTTTTGAACGCTAAACTTCGGGTCGTGACAAGTGGTATCAGAGCTAAAGGTTGAGTAAGAACTTTAGGTACGGAGTATAACACATTAGATGGCTCATTAGAGATAGGTTGAAGTATACCCTAGAATGAGTATAAACCGAGACTGAAACCTCAAATTTTCTTAGTCTATTTTCTTTAACTGCTGATATTCCTTAAGATATCTCGTCTGAATCTCTAAATCAAGTTTCTTATTAATTACAGATAGTAAGAATGAGCGGGCGAAGAGGTAGAGCTAGGGGTCAAGGGAATGCTACAACAGCTATTCGAGTTTCCCTTCAGCGAAAGCAGTTATGCCTGCTCAACCTCAGCCAAATCTGGCTGATTTGTATAAGATTTCACAAGGCTGGGTGGTAGGCCGTTTACCGGCAAAGATTCAATTATTGAGGCCCATGATTGGATCAGATCATGTGAAAAGATTTTTAAAGGGCTTAAGATCCAAGATGATCAAATGCGTCTCATTGCTTCTTGGCAGCTACAAGATGAAGCCTCAACCTGGTGGGAAACAGTCACAATAGATGAACCGGAAGAAGAATTTACTTGGAGTCGATTCAAGGAGGTGTTTGAAAAGCGCTATATGCCGTTGGCAGGAATTTCCCGAATGTATCAAGAATTTCTAGACTTAAAGCAAGGAGGCTTGTCTTTTGAGGAGTACTTAAACAAGTTCAACGAATTATCTCGTTTCGGTCCAGAGTTGGTGAATACGCCTCTAAAGAAAAATGAAAGGTTCATCCGTGGAATGAACAAGAAGTATCACGAAAGGATGACAACACACATCAAAGAATCTTTTTCTGATCTTATTGATATTGGATATCGGTATGCCACCGTGGATATGCAGGAGATTCCAAAGGAAAGCGGAAATTCAAGTAATCAGAATTGGAAGAAAAGGAAGTTTGGGGGCAAGAAGCTACAACAAGGCAAGGATAAGAGGAGCAGCTAAGGAAATTCGGCTAGAAATGTAACTTGTTACAATTTCCAAGAGAATGGGCATTATTCAAACAACTGTAAAAATCCGAAGAAGCAAGTTAAGAAGGAACAACCTGTGAAGAATGATCAAGGAGTTAGAGAATTCTATAATTGTCACAAGCCTGGACATGTTATTAAGAACTGCCCAATGATGAAACAAGCAAAGGTGGAAAATGTTTATGTGATAAAGGAAGACCCTTCAACTTCGAAAGCTGATAAAGGAAAAGGTGTTCTGAAAGGTAACCTTACTATTTATGATAAAGTTGTTAGAGTTTTATTTGACACGGGAGCTTCACATAGTTTTATCTCCCAACAAACCGTAAATGAATTAAAACTTAAACCTAATTTTGTCAACGAGCCCATTTGTGTGAAAAACCCAGTAGGTGGTCCTGCAAACCTTTGTCTAGGATGTAGAGACATCCCTATCTCATATTCTTGTTACCGATTCCCTATCAGTCTCTTTGTTCTTGATTTTAATGAATTCGAAATTTTACTCAGAATGGATTGGCTAACAAAATACGAAGCCATATTAGATTGTATAATCGAACGATCTCGATCAAAACAAACCTTGGAAATTTTATTGAAATCTCTTGTGAGGATCCGAGTCCCAAGAGAGATAAATTGATGTATACTTTGGGATATCCTGAACCCAGTCTGGAGTTTATACCTGTTGTTCGGGAATTTTCCGACGTATTTGAAGAAGTAAAATCCTTACCTCCACACAGAGAAATATAATTCCAAATTGACTTAGTACCCAATGCACGTCCTGTCATCCACACAAGTCGCAGGATGGCACCTAGGGAAAGAATTGAATTAGTCAATCAAACTCGAGATTTGCTAGAAAAAGGATTGATTCGCCCTAGTGTTTCCGAATGGGGTTCAGCTGTCGTGTTTGTGGCTAAATAAGACGGATCTTTGAGATTGTGTGTAGATTACCGCGATCTCAATAAACAAACTCTCAAGAATAAATTCCCTTTACCTATAATCGACGAGTTATTTGATCAACTTCATGGCGCTCGATTCTTTTCTAAGATGGATTTAGTTTAAGGATTCCATCAACTCCGAATAGCCAAGGATTGTGTTCATTTAACAGCCTTCAGGGGTCCTAACATGTTCTACGAATGGTTAGTGAGGCCCTTCGGACTAATCAATGCTCCTACGTACTTCGTAGATTTAATGACCCGAGTGTTTCGAGAAGTACTGAACAAGTTTTTCCTTGTATTTATTGATGATATCTTGATTTACTCCAAAACCGAAGAAGAGCATGATGAACATCTCAGAATTGTTTTGGAAATATTGAGGAGGAATGTCCTATTCGCTAAATAATCTAAATGTCACTTTTGGATCAAAGAAGTCAGATTTCTCGGTCATATCGTTAATGAAGGAGGTATTTCTGTTGATCCAAGCAAGATTTGTGCGATTCTGGACTAGAAGCGAACCACTACTCCTAGAGAAGTTCGAAGTTTTATGGGTTTAGCGAGATATTATAGAAAGTTTGTCCAGGATTTTTCTATGTTGGCCAGTCCACTGACTAAGCTAACAATGAAAAATGCTAAATTCGATTGGACTCCAAGGTGTGATGAAGCTTTTCAAGAATTGAAAAGGAGATTAACTACCGCTCCCGTACTCACTATCATTAACGGGAACCATGGGTTATCCGTCTATACTGATGCTTGAATAGACGGTTTGGGTGCAGTGCTAATGCAAAATGGGAAAGTAATTGCCTACACAAGTAGACAATTACTTCCGCATGAGAGGAATTACCCAACACACGATTTGGAGCTTTTAGCTATTATCTTTGCTTTGAAAATTTGGCGACACTATCTTCTGGGTAAGAACTTTTTCAACTTTCTTAACGATATAAGAAATTTAACTTAACTAAATAAATATACTTAATGAACTCTCTCTGTTTTAGGTGAAAATTTTGAATTATTCACCGATCACAAATCTTTAAAGTATCTCTTCACCCAGAAAGATTTAAATCTACGGCAACAACGATGGTTAGAATTTCTAGCGTCATATGACCTAGATATTCTGTATACACCCGGTAAAGCCAATGTAGTTGCTGATGCTTTAAGTAGGAAGCACGCTATTCTTGATCATCTGATCATTACTCCTACTCTTCTTTAGAAAGTCGCCATCCAGCAAAAAGAAGATGAGTTTCTTCATCAAATTTATGAGAAAATATGTCGTGGTGAAAATACCAGTTTTGAAGTCGATGGCAATAAAATTATAAGGTTGAAGGGAAGAATTTGTGTCCCAAACATTCCGGAGCTGAAGCGTGAAGTTTTAGATGAATGTCATAAGTCAAAACTCAGTATCCATCCACGAGTTAATAAAATGTATAGAGATATCAAAAGAACCTTCTGGTGGAAGACAATGAAAAGAGATATTTCCATATATGTGAGTCGTTGTGCTACCTGTCAGCAAATTAAGAGCGACCAGAAGAAGATGGCGGGTTTACTCCAGCCTTTGGAGGTACCAAAATGGAAATGGGATCAGGTATCAATGGATTTTATCGACAGATTGCCACAAACCAAGAAGGAAAATGAAGCAATTTGGGTTATAGTGGACTGTCTAACCAAAACTGCTCACTTCATTCCAGTGAAATCCACTCGGACAGCAGCAAGTTTAGCCAAGCTATATATCAAAGAGATTGTCCGTCTTCGTGGTATACCGAGCAGTATAGTGAGTGATCGTGACCCGATCTTCACTAGTAGATTTTGGAAATCTTTTCAGGCCATGTTGGGGACAAAGCTAAATTTCATTACTGCTTATCATCCACAATCTGATGGGCAGACTGAAAGGATAAATCGAATATTAGAGGATCTTTTACGAACTTGTATTCTCGACTTTGGTGGTTCTTCGGAAGACTATTTACATTTGGTTGAATTTTCAAGCCAGTATCGAAATGGCTCCTTTTGAGGCTTTATATGGTCGACCGTGTCGATCATCGGCATGCTGGATTGAATCCGATGATAGACTCGTCCTTGGGCCAGACATGATTAAGGAAGCCACTGAAAAGGTTGATTTTATTCGAAAAAAGTTAATAACTGCTCAGAGTCGCCAGAAGAATTATTACGACCGCAGAAGAAGAGATTTGGAATTTCAAGTTGGAGATTCTATTTTTTTGAAAGTATCTCCAATGCGGGGTGTGTTAAGATTTGGAAAGACTGGTAAATTGGCACCGTAATACATTGGTCCTTTTCCTATTTTAGAAAGGATTGGTCCTCTAGTATATCGAGTGCAGCTACCTAACTGGTTATCTAGCGTACACGATGTATTTCACGTTTCACATCTTCGAAAGTACGTGCACGATCCAGATAGTATTATCGAAGAGGCGGCTCAGCAGGATCTTGAGATAACGCCAAATTTAACAGTTAAAAGAGAACCAATTAAGAATGTGGATCGGGACGAAAAACAATTAAGGAACAAAATTGTGAAACTGGTTAAAGAGCAGTGGAGCGGAGATCCAAAGGACTGTACTTGGGAGACAGAGGACAGTATGCAAAGGTCTTATCTCAAATGCAGGGTGGATATCTTGGCTCAAATTGGTAAGCCATTTCTCTATTCTTTTCTAAATTCGTATATTTTTTGTTTGCTTTTCACTCTCTTTTAAATTTCGAGGACGAAATTTTCTTAAGGGGGGAATCTCTAACATACCAAAATTTATCAATTTAAATTGGTAAATGTTGACTTTTATAATATAATTTAAAAAGTTACAAAAATAAATAAATAATAAGTGATAAATTAAATGAATAAGAATTTCAAATTTCTTTTGATTTTAAAAAATTGAAATACTAAAAGTTTTAAAATTATTTGAATTTAAAATTTGTTCATATATGCAAATATATATGTATGGGGCATATGGGTAAATTTGGATTTATATATTTAATTTGATTTTTAATTTGAATTTAAATTTTCTTTTAAATAAATGTTTTAGTAAAATAATTTGCATTTTATATATATCTATGTGATTGATTTAATATATATTTAAATTCAAAACCATTCTCTTTTTAATAATGTATTTATATAAAGCTAATGTCTTTAATAAGAAATGGAAGTTTTAATACAAATTAAATAGTGTAAAATATTTTTGTTAATAAAAAAAAATTTAGTACAAGTGTTAAACTAATAATGAATAAGGTAACAAATGTAAATCATGAGAGAAATTTTTTTTACAAGTGGCATTGTATCAATTTCTTTTTTTCTTTTTTTTTCTTAAAATCATTTCTCTTCTTCCCCTTACTTTTTATTCATTTCAAAAGAAAAATTGTATGAAATCTTTACATCAGAAAAAAAGAAAGAAGAAAGGAAAAAAACATCAAAAACAAACAGAAATCTCCTCAACATTTGAAATCAGAAAACACATTCTACAAAAGAAAAAAACCTGTAGCAAATTTCCCTTTTTTGTCTCAATCTAGAAGAAAAATGAAAGGATAATTCCAATCTTCAACAAACACTACAAAATCAAGCTGAAACTTCAGTGATTAAGGGGGAGATTCAGGACTCAACTCAAAAAAAAAAGAAAAAAATTTGCAAATACAAATTTAAAGTACAGGCCAGAGCTTTTCTTTCCCCTGTTCAAAACTAGGAAATTACTACAAGTAAGTTAAAGTTTTGGTCACGAATTAGTTAAATGCATGAATATAACAAGAGTAATTATTGGTCTGTAACCATCAATTTGCAGATCTGAGTTTAAAAAAAGAATTAAAGTAAGAAAAAGAAGAAGAAGGAGTTCAGGTTCATCTCTGTTTGAACATTGTCAGGACTTCATAAAAAAAAAGAGGTGAGTAATTTGTTTGAGATCATGTCTGAATGTAAGTAAAAAAAATGCTTGCAAATAATTGTATAATTGTATGTGAATGTGTATATACATCTAACCAGTGCATGTTGATGTACGGGGTTGTAAACCCTGTTCTAGTTCCAGGATATTAGAGAAAAAAAACTGTCAAAAAATCAAAATTCTATACCTCTAGTTTTTGTGAGATCAGAGAAAAAAGAAAGTGTTCAGATTCACCAAAACTAAATAATTTTATAGAAGCTCGAAGCAAGCAGGAGGAATCCTCGGGGAAGTCTCGAAGGGGCTTCGGGGAAAGTCAGATTACAGGGTAGTTGCCCATATAAAAACAAATGAATTCAAAAAAAAAAGCTTTTTAAAATTATTTTAAACTCATGTTTTTAAAAGATGGTTTTGATTTGGATTTTAAACTCATATCCGTCAGAATGTTATCCGAAGCCCACGTTGAACCTGTGAATCTTTGTGAATGACGTATCCATATGTTTTTTAAAATTGGCGCTCACTATTCGGATTAGCCGGGAGAGGACCTTTGTGTCATATAACCCATTCCGAATAGTGATTCGACGAATGGAGAGAAATTGAAGACGGGTGGCAAAGATCGGGTGTCTTCGAAAATGATAGGATAACCTATCGATTGTCTCTGCACCGAGTTGCTCCGGTATAAGGGTTCCCCAAGTGATGGGAAGTCCGATCGGGATTGTGGACACCAGATTTGCAAGGGCTTCTTCCTTTATTGGACGAAGTGCCTTCGGTTCTGTTCGAACCCGGAACAGACTTGTATGGTCGTGTGTCTGACACTACACTTTGAGATATAAAGCCGATTTCTTTCAAATACATATCTGTTGGTGGCGGAGAATTTATTCTCTTAGCTTAACACCCTTCTCTGAGACGTAAAAACTCAGAGGTTATGTAGTTGAAGGTTATCAGCGATATACTCCCAATTTGGTATTGTGGTACGCAAAGTGCTGCTGTGTGATAATGATCATTTGTTGATCAACGCATGGCTTTTGTGGAAAGCGTAGCTTTGTGGACGAGACTTCGTCGAATCTCACAACCCGATAATGGTCGAAACAGGAAAAATGCAGCAAGGTTATTGGGGGTAGCGCCCCTTAGGGTATGTGCATTTCCTTCTGGATAGAAGTGGTATCATGGTATGGAGCCCAGATACTTAACTTATGTGGACATCACCAATGTATATTAATTAGTGATTATTGTCGTTGGGGCCCCGGATAAAGGTTGGTTACAACCGGGGGATGGCATACTCATGTAGTAGTTACCTAGTTATAGAGGTAACCCAGCCTTGTGTTGGCAGAGATCCGGTTAGGTTCTCGGGATGTCCCTCCAGAGGTGTACCCATGTGGCCCAGGAAGTTCCTTAGCCTGACCATTTGTTGGAAATCGAAATAAAGCAATACGAGCCCAATACGGTTTTAAATTGTATAACCTGCCACCTCAGGTGGTAGCTATAGTAGGCATAGTATAATGGTACCTATGCTGGCTAAGATTAATATTATACTTTCGAAAATTGTTTTCACACTATGCACTAATAATAATATTTAAAGTGTTTTTTTCGTATTAAGCATTTTTGACTGTCATAAGGAGAAATCTCCCCCAAGTCTGGGTTTGCATTGTGTGTGTGGCGGGAGGCCTTATGGCAGTTTCATTTTCAAAAATCATTGCGAATTTCTTTCAAATTCTTTTGTTTGCTTTTGATTTAAAATAAACTGCTTTTATTGTAAACAACTGTTTTGTTTACTCATACCAGTCTCATGACTGACCCGGAGTTTATTGTTTCCTTTCTAAACTCCGGGTGCCCATAATTTCCACACGGACAGCCTAGTAGCAGGTCTTCCGTGTTTTAGTGCTAGTTGGATTTTTAAGTCGTATGGTTTGGAGGCTACTGGTTTTTGAAGACTTTTTGACTTGGAGATATTTTGAAACTTTTGGATCTCAATGTTCTTAGTTGGATGTTCGCTATCATTTCATTTCATTTGAAGACTTTCTTGGAGTGTAATAACATGTTGTTCTTTTGTGATGGTCTATTTTACAGTTGTGTTGTATATGTATTAAAATACTCTGATGTTGGTGATGTTTTTGTAATGATTTTGTGATGTTGTATCTAGGATATGGATGTTGGCAGTTTATTTTGTTTTCCGCAGTTTATATTCGTCTAATGCTGTTAAAAGCTTCATCCGAACTGAAATTCAACGTTTGAATCTCCGGCAGTCGAATACAAGTGAGGTATTTGATGTCGATTTTTGAACGCTGAACTTCGGGTCGTGACAAATTGAGTATTATACAATTAAATTTATCCTAGTTTAACTTTTTCAGGTTGTTTTAATTCCATTTCTCAATTTTGACACCCTAATTATTCAAACTTTTGCTTTATTTCAACAATTGAAAACCATCACCTAACATAAGACTTAAGAGTTAAAATTTCGATTTTACTTCAAACCATTTGAAATATATATATATATATATATATATATTATAAACCAAATCATATTAAAGAAATTCAAATCAAAACCATTTTCCAAAACAAAAGTGTAGCAAAGCTACTAAGTTTTCTCTCCACTTTGAGACTCGAAAATGAATATCGATGATGCTGCAGTCGTCAGCGAATTATTTTCCAGCGACAAAAGAGGAGATTGTTGACTTACTTCTTTTTAAAATTCTTTGGAAGCAATTTATTTTCGAAAATACTTTCAAATAATATATTTTCAAAACTTTTAAAACAAGCATCAAAAATTTAATTCTTAAATCCTTAATTTAGATTCATTTTATTTGCAAAATTAGATTTATAACCTATGTTTTAAAGTTTCATATCCTTATAATATACAACAATAGTTAATCATTTATGGATGTTAACGAATTAATAAATGATAATCTAGCATTATCATTTCTAACTACCATTCATTTAATTATTTAATTTCATAAAATTGTACCTGTGTCAATAAAATATAATTATGCACAAGATTGTTTCATTTATCAATTTCGAAAGCAGTATTGTGTCAGTTTTCTTTGTTCAAGTATTTTGGAATTCCTATCCATAGCGTTGGCGAAACAAATTGATCGAAACCCCCAAATCAGACTTAACAATTCGAACAACACAATATAGGATATTTTATATTAATTAAAAATACACTCCTTCATGGGATGATTCAAGAAAGGATTTGAATAAAGATAAAGATTCAAATTTAGAGGGACCATTATCAAAGAGAATTCTAACTAAGAAGATAGGATCGAAAGGTAGATAAGATAATTAAATTACAAAAGAGGAAAGATGGATAGACTTATACTAATCGCGACGACCTTAACCTGGTCAACCTAGACTTCGAAAAGACGAGAATATCATCAACGAAAATGGGGACAAACCCATTGAGAACATCGTGGAAACGTGATTCATAAGATTGACGAATAAGATAGGAGCATTGGTCAATCCAAAGGGCAAGACTAACCATTCATAGAAACCATTCGTCAAGGAGGGAGGACAACAGGGCGGGCTCTAGAAATAAGGTCGAAGCGGAATTCAATTTCCTGCTTGGAAGGGAGAGAAGTGACTTCACCACAATATCATGATAATCCCTGACTATCAAGGTGGAGTCAAGATTACTAAGCCGAGAATCAAGCGAGAAGATAAACTGCCTGCATTGTCCTGAGGCAATTGACATTCAATCACTAGAGAACTACCCTAGTCATCTCCTAGAGAAATGGTTTGGGCTTTGCAAGAGATAACCGCATCAAAACCGAGGACATGGAAATCTTCGGTTAGTCGATGCTTGTTGTGAAGGAGTTCCACCGCTTTCAAATCGTAATAAGATTGACGAGATTACCGATGGAGTGAATTACACACACCAAGATGAAATTGCCAATTGAGCTTAGAGTTATGGAATGCTCCAATATCAAAAGGTCATGAACAAGATGAGATAAGAATGGATTTCAGAACGAAGGGAACGTTCCAAAATTCAAAAGAAATCTAAATCCAAGATGATCCTAGAGAAGAATTTCAAGCTCGAACGAATATGATTCTATAATAAATTTTACACCATATGCTAAGTTTTTCCTAAACCAAAGCTCTAATACCAACTGTAACGACCCGCTATTTTTCAAACCATTCGAATTGAGAATCATCCACTCCTGTCAGACTTGATTTGCTCAAAACAACAAATTGTTAATTTATATTTGGCAAAACTTAGCATATACAGTAAATAAAATCAATCATAGAATCACAGACATAGAGTTATACAACAGTAAGCAATGGAATAGATAAATAGTAGTTCATGAAGCTACTATAATAAAAAACAGAGCCTTAAACAAAATACAATAGATATCCAATACATAGAAATCTCAATACAAAGTAAGTGACACATCTGAATGGAAAACTGTAAATAATTGAGATAACTAAAAGCTGAATAGAAAGACGGATCTTTGAGAAATGCTCTAAGCTCCAAAGGTGAGTCTCAAATGCTGGGACACTCAGTCTAACCCAAGCATAAAGAAAAACACAAAACACTCGAGTCAGGATTAACATTCTCGTACTAGTAAATTCAACTCAAGTGAAATGTCAACTGAAATACAAGTAACTTAAAGGATGTTTGGGATCTACATCTTCTAAGGATCCGTGGAACAATCTACTATGTAGTAATATATGCTATTATAATATGTCTATCAGTAAAGTACAAATAGCGTTAAGGCATTACCCATATCCCCTTAACACATGTTATATATTCCCGTAGTCTATACAGTACCGTAAGCTCCACCAAACTGGTGGTTTACTCAGAGGGCACTCCATAGGTATTATACAAAACAGACTCGTAGAAGATGCGATAAAGCATGTGACAAGGCATGCGAGGCAATGCTAGGGTAGGATTCTACCATTTGCACTCCCAGACTGGTGGTAACGCATGGCAGTTACTACCGCCTACCTCGAGACAAACTCCCAAAATCAAAGGTGCACCCAATCGAATCACAAAAGCAATAGAATGGTATCGAAGAAATGTGCCCGATAGGAGGATCAACCCCACTTGGCCTGGTATAGCTCCTATTTTAACCACATCAAGCTGAATCACGGGAGTCAGGGTTGCGTTAATACCCCGTACAAAATCATCGCCAAACCATCCTACTTCGTTCTGGAATCTCCACCACGTACACAGTTGTTAAAGTGGTTTTCGGTATTGGAAGAGAGTATGACTATATCTGATCCCGGTCTCTTTAACAACCAAACACTTATTTCACATTGTGGTCATTTACATTCAATTAGTTCATATTTCATATCAAAATAACACATTAATTTTTAAAAAAATCATATCACTTTAGAAATCGTATTTACTTTTCAAAATCATATAACTTTCTAAATCATATTCACTTAAAAATCATAACCACCAAATAGTTTAACCATCATATCAAAATATTTGCATTTAGATCCATTAAATCTATATCATAACAGTTCTAACTTATATAGTTTTAAATATAGAAAATATTTTTTATGTATTAAGAAAGTTATAAATTTAAAATAGTATATATATACATATTTAAAAATAGGTTATAGATTAAAATAGTTTATATATACCAAAAATATATTTATATTATATATATATATATATATATATATATATATGTATATAAATAGTTTATATATATATATAAAGCCTTTGCAAAAAATGGCGGCTGAATCTTCATCATTGAACCCTAACCCTACGAACTTGACTTTTTCATCCGATCTACCTACTCAGGAAGGAGAAGATGAAGATAATTGACAAGAGGTCACAAAAAGGTAAGTAGAAGATGGCGGTTCACCTTAACTCAAATCGAATTTGTTAGACTTATGCTGATGCCCTTAGATCTCATGTATTCTCGAAGGAAAAGGTTAAAAGTTGGAAAAAAGCTATAGACTGTAAGGGGAGCCTAGATAACAGTGTCCGATTTTATGATAAAATTGTTGATGACAACGAAGAATTTGCGGAGATTAATGAGGATGACTATACAGAGGCTATTAGCATGCGGAGAAACTCTGTATACATATATATAGCAGGAAAAAGGCCATATTATATTCATTTTAATGCATATATAAAATGGGAATGGAAACCAGAAGGGGGATGGAAAATTTTTGCAAGAGAAAATGGTTACTATTTGGTGAAATTTGAACTGGAATCAGATTGTCATAAAATAATTGACAATGGTCCATTGTTCGTGGACAGAAATTACTTTTCATTAAAAGATGGGAAGCAAATTTTAGATTGGAGCAAGATATGCTAGATTCGAATCCTATATGGATTAGGTTAATGAATCTTAACTTAGCATTATGGAGCAGTAGAGGAATAAGAAAACTTGCTATTCTTATAAGTAAGCCTATAAAGACGTATGAGGATACTAAATGCCTCAGAAAACTTAGATTTGCAAGAGTCCTTGTAGTATTTTTGGCAGATTCTAAATTACCTAACAGGCTACATGCTAAGTATAGAAATGGTAAAGAATACAAACATGACGTGGAATATGAATTTGTTCCTCCAAAGTGCACAATGTCTATGCTTTGGTCATACACAAATGCAATGTATAAGAAGTAACACACAAGAATGGCGGGTTAAGGAGAAAAATCTTGAATATTTAGATAATCATAGTGTAAATGATTAGAGAAGTGTTTTAGATGAAGTGAAATGCTCAAGCAATACACATGCAAGTCGAAATTAAGCATCGGAGCAATAAGATATATTACAAGGCCCACAAAAACCTACAGCTGATAATATAAATAAGGAACCAGCTGATATATAACAAATATAATATTGATAGTACTATTTCTGATTCAGTATATCTTAGTATTGTTGATAGTCAAATACACTCTAAATTTTTTCCAAGGGCTAAAGTGGATTACTCTGTGATTGACCAGACAAACCAACAACAGGGGAATTTGAACAATTTGATCTAGGAAAAGGCACTGAAACAGGTGCTTTGTGAGACTGACTAGAATAAAAAGGAACCTAAATCATTGGAACATATTAGTAAATTGAATATGAACTTGGCATCTAGTGACAAGGAGATGTATGTTGATCCAAAAACAAGCACTTACACTAAACCAAACCATGCATACATAGAACGGTTCAATAAGAAAGCAGGTAAGCATGGTCCAAAGAACTTTGCTCCTAGAAACTTGAGGAGTAATAAGGTACCACCCTCCCAATGACAATTATTTGCTGGAATGTTAGAGGTCTTAATAGTGATAAAAGACAATTCGACCTCTTTAATTTAAGAAATAAATATAAACCATCATTATTTGGTTTACTTGAGAATAAAATAAATAATAGTAGTATAGATAATTTTCATTATACTTTGGGTGCAAATTGGAGTATATATCGTAATAACTCATCTACTTGCAAAGGAAGAATCTTAGTTTCTTGGTGTTGTGAATTTTGGTCGTGTAAATTGTTAAGCATAGATGATCAGCAAATTACAGTAAAAGCTACAAATACTGGTGGTTTGACAATTCACATAACATTCATATAAGCTAGTAATTTTGCATCAATTCGTTCAGGATTCTGGAAACATCTTTTAAATATTTCAAATCAAATTGATGGTCCTTGTTTCACTATAGGAGATTATAATGCAATGCTAAATGCAGAAGATAAAGTTGGTTATCTCACATTGAAGGCATCCCAGCTGGAGGAATTTAATGACTGTGTCACTTCTGCTGGATTAACTGAAGTTGCCCACACTAGGCTGAAATATACATGGAGAAGTGGAGAAGTTAAAAAGATTGCATGCAAACTGGATAAAGTGCTTGTAAATGCCAAGGCTATTAACCTGTTTACTAACAAGAAATTAACTATTTTGCCCCGTTCTTCTAATGATCACTCCCCTCTTCTTATTGAACTCATTCAAGTCAACATAGAGAAGGGTAAGCCATTCAGGTATGCCAATTTCTGGCCTTTGTGTAAAGATTACTGCATTGCACCTTATTTTTCTAACACGGACAAGGCAATAACTCATTTATTTTGATTATTATTATTATTAAACATATAAAAATGATATTCAAAGAATGGAATAAGTGTAGAATAAAGCAATCAAATAAAATTACTCAGCTTCAGGAAATTCTGGACAAAACACAATCTGCTCTAGATGAAGACCCTTACAATAATGAGTTAGACAAAGAATATTTTAAAGTGCAACATAAACTCAAGCATGTAATACAAATTCAAGCAATGGAGTTGAAGCAAAAAGCCAAGGAAAAATGGTTGATTGACGGATATGCTCAAAGTTTTTTTACAATAAAATGTCTCTTAGACAAATTTATAATAATCTGTATAACGTCATTGATGCAAATGGTGAACGGTCGATCCACATTGGACGATGGTCGATCGATGGAGGTTGACAATCGGTAATGTAAATTTGAAAGTAATCAGGTGCTTCGTGACATGTTTGAATGAGATTACTTACTTTGTTGCGAAGTATCAAATGAGCGGGCGTAGTCATCGAGAAGATTCTTCAACCTAGATCCAACGGCCTAAGAAAATTGCTAAACCTATAAATGCAAGCCTAACCTAACCTTAAAATTCACATAATAGTTTACAGTAATGAAACTCTATCAAATTTTAGTGTCTCCTCCATCCCCAAATTTTCTCAAAAATCAAATAAAAACAACCTATTAAAACAAAAGCAATAGAGTCTCAATGGAACAAGCGGAATTAGCGTATAGAGGTGTGATTCTTTGGCAAAGCAAATAAGAAGAGCTTAGGCTTGAGGTGAGTGGGAACACTTTTAATTAGATGATTATCTATAATTAAACTCTATCATATATGATCTAGGATGCTAGAAAACCTAATTTGAAATATATAAACCCTAAACTGGAATATGTAAACTAGATTGGAACTAAACCATAGTAAATTGTTAAACTTGATTTGATGTTAGTACACCTCAACTATGATTATATTGTAAAACCTTAAATTGGTAAACCCTAAATTTGTAAAACTGTAAGTTAGATAACTTAACATTGAAATTGCAATATAGATGGGTCGATTAGTCAGGATCAACGACAACAACAAACGAGATGAATGGAAATGAATTCAAAAATCGACAATGAAAATAAAGTAAATCCTAATTTTAGCCTACGAAGGGTGGACCCTGACCCAATGGTCGATCGATTAAGGTTAGTGGTCAATCGGTAAGCTTGTAAAACACAAAATCTGAACCTCAACCTAAGGTACAAGTTGTAATAAAATATATATAATTTGAAATGAATGTCATAGAAGTTTAAATTATCATTTGAGCCTATTTTAAGGCTAACTATTTATTCTAGAAATAGCAAGTAAGCTAGTCCCCTATGAAAGGATGCTAGGTCATTGTGGTGTTGAGTAAATGCTCTTTACCCAATTTAGGATCGAGTAATCAACCGGAGGCGATGTATTTTCACAAAAGGCACTAATAGGAGGTTCCATGGTGGGCATTCAGCACTGATGAGAATGCCTGATGGAGTAGGTTTGCCACATTGGGAGTCCTAGTACGCACGATTTCTGACATAAATGACATGGTTCAAGACGTAGACGATTATACATGTTGGTGAGTCAGCATTTTAGGTTCTTCCTCTTCAGGTATAGTAAGGGGCATCGGTTCCCCAGTAGCCCAATAGTGGTGGTAGTAGTTGGAATTTATTTCCAAAATAGTCTAGTGGTTTGTTTTCATCGTTAGTTGCCAAGGGGGTGGTTTTTTCCACGTTTAGTAGCGTTATAGTGTTTCCATGTTTTAGTAGCCTAGTTTTATTATTTACATTGAGTAGCTCTAGGACTAGTGGTCGATCGTTAGATGCGAGAATCGACGCTTAGTTCGATCCATTACGGTAGCCTACACAAGTTGTAGTGCAAGAATGCATTAGACCTTTAGATAATAGACCTTTAGAATTCACGGACACTTGTAGCATACCCTATGTCATCTAAAGTAGAGTTAAAGTTAACTGCATATGATCATCACAAGTTAAACTTGTACTCATTCACCAAACCTTCGTCTGACCCTCTCCATCCTTTCCATTTTTCCCTACCACATGATGATGGGTTAGCAGTTGATTGGACATAGTATGTGGAGAATGAAGCTTCACATTGGAGTTCTCATATTCTTGTTGTCCATCATGTAGTTACTTACTGTATTAAAAGTCGGTAAATCACACATTGTACTTTGAAACAGTGTGTTAACCCAAAAAATGGATCAACATCCTAGATTGAGTGTGAAAACACTAGCCCTGTTTATCAAGGAAAATAAAATAGATAAAGCAATACTATATTGCAGAAAAAGTAAAGGAATAAGAAGATTTATAGTGGTTCGGCTGTTAATGAAGCCTACATCCACTTTATAACTTTCTTTTAACTAAATACCATTACAAGCGGAATCAGATTACAATAGAATTGAATATCCTGAGTTAGATCAAGTCATAAATGCGGGAGTTCACTGGAGAATCACAGTGAACTCCTAGGTGACTGTTGTGTGGGAGGAGAAAAGTGAAGAATAGTTTCTGTTGAGTTTCATCAACTAGTTTAGAAGATCCTCTTCATGTTTCAAGTAGGACTGTATTTATAGGGTTAGAGAGATATTGGGCTAGACCGCTTTGCGAGATGCCTACACTTGATGATATGAAGACATTTTAAAATTTTCATTGTGATCCAAGTTAATGTGATGGATTGCTAGCAACCTATAGGGCACGGATCATTGGAGATCCATGTATTCAGTGGATTTTTGAATTGTTTCTTTTGGGCTACATTCCTTGCCTTATATAGATGCTCTCCATGTAATGTGGAAACTATTTTTAATGTTTTGATGGTGATTTGTATATAGGTTGAGTTGAACTATGGCTGGAATTAGATAAATGCTTATTCTCGAACTAGTATGCTTGGAATACCATGAACATGGAAAACGTCCTTAGAAAAGATATCGGTTCAAGATACAAGAGGTTTGGAGGATTCACGAGCAATCCTCATAGATCGCTAGCGATCCACGGGAGATGGATGGCTAATGATCCATTCCCTTAGCCTATTTTTGCGTCTTCCCTTTTGGGTCCTTCCTAGTTCCTTCTTCTAGTCTTTTTGGTTGATTCTTGAGTTGTTTTGACTTGACGTGGATGTTCTAGTTCCCTTTGAATTCTATTAGGATAAAAACTCAGTTAACATTTATTCCCCAAAGTACGCCTTCATTGGAAACAAGGCATGCTATATAAGTAAATGCTTTTCAGTTTCCATTTAGTGTGGCTCAATTGATCGTAAATTGAGGCTATCATGCGATTTTGGCTTTTGCTATTCAACCATCTATTGAGTTCTGATGTAATCATCATTGCTCGTAACAATATATTAATTTCAATCCCACAACATTCCAAACGCTTACAGATAACACTTAGATCAACTTGGTGAGTTTAGAGAAAATTGATGGATCACTAACGATCCATAGTCCCTGGATCGCTTGCGATCCAAGGACTTAGCAGAAATTTTTTCATACAATCTCCCACTTAACTTCGTTCAAGTCGACCTTCCATAATTCCACTTTTTCGTTTGCGAACCGAGCCATTTTCCTTACGACCCGATCCAAATGCCTCCAACCCCTAAACTTTCCCTTACCATCGTCGTCGTCAATCTTCACTACCGAAGCTTCTTTCCACCAGCCCCACTTGACTTCACCATCATCTTGAGCCAGCCCTTAGTGCTTGAAACATCATATTCCTGGATTGCCACTGACCTTGCCCACCTTGGATCACCAACAACTTGAGATTGACCATATTTTCCCTTTGGCATGAGGTTGATGATGTGGATTTTGGCATTTATTTAGTGATTTGGTGATGATATTGTGTTGGTGATCGATGCAATGGAGAATTCGAGTTGATTACGACTTTGTGAAAGAAGATAGTAAATCGTGTCTTGAATTCTTCATAGAATAGAACCCAGGTTTTGCCCTAGTGCATGACACATTTTGCTATCTTCATCCACAAAGTCAGAATTAACTTGCACCGAGTTACATTGTTAATTCGGCATGGCGACTTGCCGATCGATTTTGGTTTTTCGAGGAGGTGATAATAGCTTAGTTAGCGTCTTGTATGTAGCTCATGCTATTATCACTTTCCAAAGAACAGAAATCGACTTATGCTAAGAATTTTATATTTGATTAGGACCTATCGGTCTATAGTTTCTCATTTTGGATTGGTCATGTCATTGCATCATCGATGTACCTGACTGCGTTAGACACAAGTCCTATTATATGGAATAAAGCACCCATCATCCCATCGTAAATCTAGTGGGGGATGTCCGACGCTCTCAGAAACCGAATCAAAATCAGTTATGACTTCACAAATGGTTTGAACAGCGTCTACTTCTTCGACACCACCAGCTAAGTATGGTCAATTGGTTCCAGTTAGTTCGGTTGTAGATTGAACTCCTCTGAACTTTAGAGTTTTACTCAACCTTTCGGAGAGAGCTTCCGATGTATTCTGCTAAAGTCCTACACAACATTTGTTGACAGCATAGCATTCCGGATGATGATGTACGCCTTCCATTGAAAATGAGTTTGCATACATGCCACCGTCGAGGTACACCACCTACCATCGATACATGTGCTTGAATAGAGCAGTGCCCCCTGCAATCCTTTGTTAAGAGAGACTCTTTTGAACTTGGGAATTTCTCCATTTCAGATTCACCCAAACGGGTATGCGATTTTGACTTATCTTCATGTTTGTTTATACAGACATTCAATCATGCCCCAATCTTTGATGAGCTAAGATACTTCCTCTCATTGTAGAAGAGAGACAAATGTCTGTCTCTTGTGATCATCAAGGTTCAAAGAAATTGCAAAATTATGCTGCAGCTTCAAAGTAATTTTCCCAGTTCAAGACCCAGTATTTTTTCGCCGAATGTCTTGAAGGATTTAATTGCCTTTGGATGATAAGTGGTAAGTATTCTCTTTTACTCGTTGAGATTTAATACAATGATGACGGAAGTATAATAGACTAAATATCCTTGCAGTTATTCCAAGGCCAAACAAAGATCCATCACTCAATCCCATCTTCCATACTTTGAAAGCCATAAATGTTAGAAGGAGATTGGTCAGGTCTTTTCTAATTGATGAATTTGCTTCGGTACGGTTAGTGCTTCCCGAGAGATCTTCCATTGCCATTGAAGTTCCATCCGCTTCCTATTCTTCGTTCGAACACTCTCCGCTTCTCATCGCACAACACTAAAGAGGGCAATCTACCAAAGAGAGAAGGTCCATCTGGTGGATCAACAAAAGAAATTCACAAAGGAAAAGGCATTACGACAAGAGCCAGTTGCCTAACTAGGATTCCCCCGATCTTGAAGGTGAGAGAAAAGGAATTCAAGCAATGTGAGGACAAGGCTACGGTGATCATGGAAAAGGAGGAGGGAAAATTGAGAGCAGCAGTAGCTATAATTCCTCCTCTAATAATGTGGAATTTGATGCAAGTTCCAGTGAAAAGACTTCAAATCGTGCAACGAAACTCTGGGAATGAGTCCTATTCTCCTGGATTTGCCTCCTAAGGAGATTATTACTAAAGATTCTCCTCCAGCAACCGAACAACTTCACGGTTCTCCGCCTAAGGAAACCGATGTTAACTTCGAGGACTTGGGCAATGTTAATGTAAACATTAATGCACTCATGGTAGATGATTTTGAGTTCGAGGGATTGTCTTCTTACAACAGTCATGTTGTGTCTTGAGTTAGCCTGATTCCCATTATAGTTTCTTCCCAATCCGGTTTAAAGTCCTTTTAGGCCACCTACGACATGTTACACATTTTACTAGGGTCACCTGCACTTACATATGCGTTATTTGATTTCATTTTATGTCACTAAAGTTCTTCATTTATATTTTTATGTCATGACTATGAGAGTTCGAAGATTTTATGAGGACCTTGAACAATTTAACATGCACAATGTAGGTCAAGCTGGACTTAAAGCCGCCATTAGCCCCAAAAAACTAAAGAAAAGTGGAGAAGGAGGAAAGACTCGGAAGTCGATGTTCATCGTCGGGATGACAGAGACCGAGAATTTTTTTATAGGAGTGGTTATGAAAGAGGAAAAGTCCCGACGATTGGGAAGAAACATCCAAGAAATCGATGGGAGATCGTGGATCTCATCCTTCCAAGCACTAAGCATTTGCTTCGGCTCCGGTCTCTGTTGGAATTGAAATTCCAACTTCTACTGCTCAAGTCTTTCTATCAATCCCGATTCTATCAACTTACATAGTTCTTTCTTCTGGTTCTTCACGCCACCGTAGGAAGCCAGCTTATATTCTCCCATTTGATCCCTCTAAGCTCAAAACCGCACTCCCTGGATGGTTTCTGAATGAAGTTAAATTTGATCATGACCTGCTTCCAACCCGTAAGGACTTTTATATGCCCCATCTTGAGGTGATTCAGATTGATTTGGATCAAGCTGAAGGATGTGAAAAATTATTAAACAGCTGGCGGACACAACCCATAACAACTATCAAGTGATCCTTTCCTTTGAGTCAAAAAGGATGATTACGAGAGGATGTTAATGGAACGTGATGTCAGAATTGAGAAACTGACAAAGGAGAGGGATGCTGCAATTCAGGAGATTAAGAGCAATTATAGTTTTCTGAAGGAATTGACAGAGGCCCACACAAAAATCGAGATCATGTTCAGAGATGAAATCAAAAGACCCATATGAATGATGCTAAGCTGAAAAAGGAGCCTGAAACTTAAGACGAGTTCATCGAAGCTCAGAAGAGAACTATCGTTGGTCATGACGAAGCCGTCAAAGCTCATAAAGAGACTAATGCTGATAATGCGAGAATGGCGGAATCCCATGACAAGACCATTTCTGACCAAGCGTTGAAAAGACCCAAGTTGAAGTTGGGAAGGCCATTGTGATAGTAGACTACATGGACTGTAGAATATCATCGAAAGGAAGATGGAGAAGATGGATTACACCATCTTGAATTTCTACGTCAACTCCTTGGTGCATTAGGGCAGCCTCAGCTATGTGGAACCCAAAATTCCCGCGTACTCTTACTATGGTTTGGAAAGAAGTTTTTGTCCGTTTTCAAGAAAATGGGGAAGTATACACCAAGCAAGAGTTAGAGGATGCCTATCTCAACGAAGAGTTGAAGAAGGATTTGGTACCGGGCTGGGAGATTATTCGAATTGATAGGGAGCAGAAGGCCATCGATGCTACTATAATTGCAATTGCTAATGCGTTCTTAGAGCCTTTCATTTTCGGGCTCAGTGGATCATCAAAGCAGCCTCGTGATCAGTTAAAAATTATTCTAGATTCAACCAGTACTTTTTTGTTGGCCTTCCTCTTCAACTGATGTTTTAGAAGCCTTGGGTGATCCAAGAACTTCACCAAAGAACATGCAGCCATCTAAAGAAGGAGACGGTGAGGAGTATGAGGTTGAAATTCTCGGTCACACTTTCGATGCAGGTAACCTTCTTGTTTCTCCCAAGTTTGTGAAATTTTAACTCACGCCACAAGAACAAGACAAATTGAATGCTTTTATTTTTGATCTTATAGGTCCGTCTTCCTTGCCTATCGAACGGCCAATTTCTTCGATTCAAGGGCTTGCTTCTATTTCGACCACTTTGACGCTTGCTTCTATAGCTTCTTTTATCAGTATGCCCGTGTTTGGTTCACAGCCAAGGCTAGAATCCGAGAAGATTGCTACGTTGAATGGCCAAGATGATCCTTCTGTATCTTTGAAGGGCAATTTAACTATAGCCAACACTTGAGAGCAGGCCGACTAACCTGGCCAGCTAAGTAAAATTGAATAGCAAATGGTGGTAGTTAAAAGGGAAAAGATTGAGGAAAGAAAGTATTAAAGGAGCTCCCAGAAGTCCCGAAAGCGCAAGACCCGGAGGAGTCTTTCTCGGGGGGTGGGAGTTGAAGAACAAGGAGGAGACCTGGGCATGGAGTCGATAATTGATATTTCTGGCAGTGACATAACTTTTGGCGGGGATTCTGAGAATAATAAGAAACTTCCAAACAAAGGCAATAAGGGAAGTGGTGAAAAGAAAGAAAGACAATCTCGAGTGATAGTGGAGCCGGATATTGGAACATTCTAATTTTTTGACATGTATTTTGTACAAGTGCAGAGTCTACACTTATTACTTTTGTTGTTGTAGCATCTGCACTTTTCTTTTTGTTGGTCAATATTGTGTGGGTACGACACGCACATTTTGACTTTGTACAGAAAATGTTGTAAGGAATGAAAAGATTAATGTTTTTTTTGTCATCTCTTTTATGTTCTTCCTCATTTATTATGTACCTAGCTTGTTTTTATACAACTTATGTTTGCATATGACACGTTGCTTGTTCCGCAATTTCTATACTTTACATTGCCATGCCATGTTTCATGATATGTGATGCCTTTATTTTCGTGATTTCACGCATCATGTATGCATTTTTAAACTTTATAACTAGATCCGTTGTGATTGCTAAAATTCTTTGTTTGGAGAAACGGACTTGTTGAGTAGTTTTACTCTCTACTAAATGTGGTGTGTGCCTCCTACTTGCAGAGTTATTTTCTACAAACACTTGACAAATGTACTGGTTGATCCGAGCGATTCCTCGAACATCTGTAATCGAATCTACTTTATGGATCCTATCTTTAGGAACTTATGACTCAAGCTTCTCTATTCCAGAGATTCTATCGGTTGATGCATGGAATTCTTTGCCGAATTCTAGCTGTGCAATACGGTTGGATTCATGTCAATTACCTTTGATTGTAGGAGTGGATTCTTGTTAGTCCTGCAGTAGACGAGTTTTGTCGGTGTTGTGAGGACAGTACCGACACTTACACGATCTTAATGGTTTGCTGATAGTGTCGGAGTAACATCAAGTAGTGTTTGCGCAGAATGTGCTGCTTTTAAAAGTATGCTCAGCTTTTAAAAGGGTGCATGACTTACAAAATGCATGGTTTTTAAGTGTGTGCAGCTTACGAAATGCACAGCTTTTGAGAATGCGCGGCTTATGAAATGCATGGCTTATGGGATCGATTTGACAAGTTGATCTAATACGGTTTGGAATTTCTCAACATTACCAATCTTCAGATAACGTGAAGAGTTCATGCTTCGATAGTGTGGTTCCACAGCTTAAGAAGTGAAGCGTGGCTTATGGGAGTGCACTACTTAATTTAGTAGATTTGCTTGGGCATGATTCCATAACCCAAGAGGCGGTGCACAGCTTATGAAATGCGCGACCTTGATATGGGCCTTCCCGGTATTGCTGGAGCAACTCTGGTTCTTATAAGGTAAGGTTCGAGTTTCATCGATCTAACAATTTGGGTTGATTTGTTTCCATCGACTCGATAGGTAGATGGGGCATACTTGAGCTTGTTTCCACTATCTTAAGCAGCGATTAGATGATTTTGAGTCGATTTGACCCCGTCGACTCAGCATGTTATTTTTTTGAACACGGTTTTATTGGTTCAAAACGCAAAGAAATTTCATTAATAAATGATGGGCAAGTTTTGCCTATTTACAATGCCTTCGACATTCCAGGATGGCATATTTGCGAGAAGTAGGAAATACATAAAATAGTCTTAGATAAATTAATGACGTAGCAATTTGTTTTTCCAAGTTCCCATAGAATTTGGATTCCATCAATGGTTGTTAGCTTGAATGTGCCATCCATTAGCTTTTGGCCAATCACATAGGGCCCTTCTCAAGTTGGTCAGAATGCTCCTGGTACAAGGTAGATCCGTTTGAGGATAAGGTCTCCACTTCGAAAGTATGGTTATAGACTTTGGAATTGAAATATCGTGTGACCCTTTTGTTGTGAGTAGCAGTCCTTAACTCGGTTTCTTCCCTCTTCTCTTCAACCATATCGAGCGACTCGAGTAGGAATTGCTCGTTTTTCCTTCGATGAGAGGGGACTTTTAGCTTGACTATGATTATTGCTTTTGAACAATATACCAGGGCAAATGGGAAGTGCCCGATTGCAGATTTGTACGTTATCATGTAAGCCCATAAAGCTAGTGGAAGTTTATCATCCAAATTTCCTTTAACTTTAGTTAGCCGCTTTTTGATGGTGGACTTGATAATTTTGTTTACCGCTTCCAGTTGCACCTTTGCCTACGGATGTGCAATAACGAAAAAGCTTTTCTTATTTCGGAAGCATTTGCAAAAGTCTTTGAACTCGACGCTTTCTAATCGAGTCCCATTGTCCATAATGATTTTTCGTGGCACTTTAAACCTGCAAATAATGTTTTTAGTGACAAAATTAATAACTTTCTTTGTGGTAATAGTGGCCAGCTGTTCTGGTTCGACCTATTTAATGGAATAGTCAACAACAATGATAACATATTTGGCTCCTCCTTTGGCCATCGACAATACACCAATCAGGTCATTTCCTTAAATTGCAAATGACCACGGACTGACCATCTGTGTCAGCTTTGTCGAAGGAATTCTTTTAACCTTGCGGAATCTTTGGCATTAATCGCACCATCTGGCATCATCTGCTGCATTTCGTTTTACTATTGACCAAAAATACCCATATTAGTGAACTTTTTTGCGTGGGTTTGCCCCTTGTTTGATCTCAGCAGTCGCCTTCATGAATTTCCTTGAGGATTTTCTAGGCTTCGTCATTGGTCCCATACCTGAGCAAGGGGGTAGAGAATCCCATTTGGTAGAGTATCCCATCCTGTACTACAAACTATGGTTCCTTTTGAAGGAGCCTTTTTCGCTGATCTTGTCTGTGGAACGTGTTCCTCTGAGGAGGTAGTCTTTGATTGGTTTCATCCATGTTTTTAGTTCTCTAGTTGTCTCAAAGGTCAAGTCGATATCCATCTCGCATATGCTATGAGCAGTTAGCGTTTCAATTGGGATTGGTCCCAATAACAGAGCTTCTCCACAGTAGCCAATTTGGCTAGATAATCTGCCTTCGTGTTTTGTTCCCTCGGGATATGAGTTATGGTGTAATGTTCAATGTCATTTAGCAGTTCCTGGACTTTAGACAGATACTGGGAGAGTTACTCTCTCCGAGCATGGTATTTTCCTTTCACTTGGTAGATGACTAGTTGAGAGTCTCTATGGATGTGCATGGACTATATTCTAAGTTCCTTCACAACTTTGAGTCCGGCTATCAGTGCTTCATTTTCCACTTCATTTTTTATAGGGAATTCCAAGAGCAAGGCATAGCAAAAGGATCATCCTTCGGGAGTTTCGAGCGCTACTGCTGCCCTCGAGCAGAAGTTGTTAGAAGCACCATCGACGAACAACTTCCAATGTGTCTCCACTTCTGGAGTAATTTCTTCTTCGTTATCTCGTATCATACACTCAAAAGTGAAGTCTGCCAGCGCCTACTCATTGATTGCCCTTCGAGGATGGTATGTAATTTCATACTAACTTAATTCGATGTTCCATTTGATAAGCCGTCCAGAGGTCTCAGATAGTATAACACTTACTTCAAGCGTTGATCTGTTAGCACTTTTGATCGGGTGTGCCTAGAAGTACAGTAGTAACCTTTTGGATGCGATCAAGAGCAATATGTCAGTTTTTTCGATTTTGAATAGTTCTCGGCTCTAGTGAACTGTTTATTGATGTAGTATACGGCTTGCTGGATCTTAGCTTCTTCTTGTACGAGCTTGGCATTTAATGCATGTGGCTAGATTGCTAAGTAAATGTACAATTCTTCTCCTTCTATCAGCTTGGATAGGATTGGGATAGGATTGGCAGGGTTTTCATATGTCGCAACAACTCTTCAAATGTAGTTTGACAAGCTTGATTCCATTTGAAGTTCTTCTTTCCCTTATGTAGATCATCAAAGAATGATATACATTTTTCGGTGGCTTTTGAGATGAATCGGCTTAGCGCTGCAACTTTTCCATTCAAGCTTTGTAACTCGTTCCTGTTCTTCGGAGCTTCGACTTCCCGTAAAGTGGTAATTTGTTTGGCTTTGCTTCGATGCCTCTAGCGCTTACTATAAATCCCTAGAGCTAGCCAGAGGCTACCTCAAAGTGACATTTAAGTGGATTGAGTTTCATTCCATATTTGCGGAGTATTTCAAACATTTTGAGGAGGTTATCCAAGTGATTTGCAGCTATGCGCGATTTAACAACATATCATTGACTTAAACTTCCATAATCTTCTTGATCTAATGTTTAAAAATGGCATTCACTAGTCGTTGATAGGTTGCACTAGCATTCTTTAAGCTGAATGGCATCACTTTGTAGTAGTATACTCCCATATCATTAATGAAACTGGTATTTTCCTAGTAAGGTTCATGCATTATTATCTAGTTGTACCCTGAATAAGCATCCATAAATGATAGTTATTTATGTCCAGTTGTCCCATCCACGAGTTGATCAATTCTAAGCAGAGGGAAGCTGTCTTTTGAGCAAGATTTATTTAGGTCTGAGTAGTCGATACAAATTCGCCATTTTCCATTGGAATTATTGAACAAGATTGGGTTGATACCCATTCAGGGAAAGATGCATCATGGACAAAACCATTGACCATCAGCTTATCCACTTCTTCCCTGCTTTGGACTGTTCGGTCCCTAAGCCACGTCTCTTCTGCTTCATTGTTGTATACTTGCGATCAATATTCAATGTGTGGCATGAAATCTCCAGCAAAACCCCAACATATCTCCATGTGTCCAAGTGAATATGTCCAGGATGGCATGAAGAAATTTGATGAGTTCCAGCAAAACCCAACCCTCATATTTCTTGGCATGATATGAGTCTGAAAGCCACACTAGGCTTTGGATCAATGTGTCAGAAAGTGCAAGTTACATTTGATATTAGAGCTTAGGTTTAAGTTCCCCTAGGATTTAGGCACATATTAAGAGAATATACTTGAAAATTTTCAAAAAAAAAGAAGAAAGAGTTTCCCAAAGATGTCTTTAGAAGTTTTTTAAAACTGGACTTTTGAAATACGTGAGAGTGTGTGTGTATGTATTTATCCATAGATAGGTAGAAGGTTTCAAAGGTTTTGCATATATATAAATATAATAGGAAAGAATGATGTCAAGTATTCTTGCCAAGTACTATCTTTGGAAAAATTGAAAATAATTCCTAATCACAGACTGTGAGAATGAGTACAGATCTTCAAGGAATGGATCTGGAGAACCAGCTAACATTCCAAGCATAAACAACCATATATGGTTTCATCGGTATCTAATGCAAGGCGACAAGACGAGCCTAACATGACAAAGGGAGCGTAACTATAATTTTCCGATATGTGTATTAATATGCAACACCCTATATATTTTTGGCTCATAAGATAGTTGTTGACTTATATTAGAAATAGATAAATATGGGTTAAGATAACTATTAAGGTTATAATAATTGAGGTGAAAAATAAACTTTGACATTTATTGGAGTTTACTTTATAAAGAAAGGCAAGCAGATGTTTTATATACCAACTAGCAGTAGCAAGTAAATTATGGACTTAAAGGTGAGTAAATATGATTAGTGCCATGAGACCCATATAATAGGAAAAAGACATTGATAGCATAAAGGAGGACTTTACAAATTTAAGGCAGATTTCACAATTAATCTAGAAACCCTATTCTCATATTGGTAGTAGTCAAAAGAATTCCTATTCATTCAAAAGTATGGCTTGAGAATTACCACCTTGAAGATGGATACTATATTAGAATATAAACTCGAGTTAACCAACTTTGAAAAAAAAGGACAAAAACCTTGTACACCTAATGCATTGTTAGCTACAAGTGTGCTTAGTAATTAGGTTGCTATTGTCTACTCTGATTTAAGTGATAAACCAATGAAAATATTTTCTAAAAGTTAGGAACTGTAGATGTTTGATATTTTAAATAAAAAGAGAAAGTTTTTGCTTTTATATAAACTAACTAGACAAACTTTATCAAAATTGTTAAAAAAAGTAGAGAATTTGTTAAAAACTGATTTTTCAGTGGCTGTTTTAAAACTTTTGTTTTATGTTTTAGACATATTATTATCCTTGGCCTTAGTGTACACTTTGCTTTTAACAATAGAACTTTTGGAAACTAAAATTAATATTAAAAAGTTGGTAGGTCCTACTTTTGAACTGCTTTTATAAAGGAGAAATGGTCAGTTTTTGAAAATATACTTTACAAAATGTTTCTGTCAAACTCTAAAATAATAGCATTAATAAGATAAAAAATACCGTATTTCCTTTGAAAATACGTTTTTGTGAATATTTCTTATTTATGGAAGAAATTTTTTAATTGGTGTGTTCTACATACATTTTGCTAAGTTAAGCTTATTTTTGATAATTTAATTAAAAAAGAATAATATGATCTTAGTTAGAAGGAAACATTTGTTAAAATGATAAGAGAGCTTTATAGTTTTAAAATGTAATAGTTTTATGGAAATAAAGTTAAATCAAAGATTCTAATTAAAAAGGGTAAAGAGAAAATATTATGACTATCACTAAAACTTTAAAAGGAAATAAATAGACCAAAGTTGGATAAATAGGATTGAACAGCCCATTATGAAAGAATTTGACTATAGAATTTGGAAGCCTTGAAATGGTTGAGACAAAGATAATAAGGGAACGCAGGATTTTAGTGACCTTTTCATTTAACGGTTGAATTGGAAGGTCAAAGTACTAGGTAAAACATCCTACAGTAATGGAGGGTGAACATTATCTTGTATCTTTTTACCCAAGTACGGTTTGATTTGTAAAACTTTTGTACGAGGAAGTTTGGAAGGTATGATTTAGATAAAACATATTTCAAAATGAGGAAAGAGTTTGTCAAGATAGTTATTATCAAGGGATGTTAAATATGCAAGGAATTTTATTCGGTTTAAAGTGTAAAAAGGACCAAGTGGGGTCTACTTCAATCCATATATGGTGCGTTAAGTGACAAATGGGCATTTCCTTGATTATAATAGGCAATCTAAATGGAATCATAAGTATAGGCTCAGCGCTATAGCAGCAAGGTTGATACCATATAGGTGATGATAATATACCTGTAGGCTGCAGGTGGACTAGGTGGACATGAGTGAGAAGTCGTATTAGTTGGGGAGCAGCTCCCGTAGTAGCATTGTGCGGTGATATTACTAGAAATTGGTTTCCACAGTAGCTTACAAGCAGTGTTACCTTATTGGGTTTTATCATTGTAGATGTGTTTCGAGTATGCCTATGTAAGTCTTGGAATTGTAGGGGTTAAAAAAATTCATGTATTTGGATTTAGAAAATATTGGGAATTGATAGTCCCTAAACTTAAATATCATGTGATAGTTCCATATTAGTAGATTTGAATAAGGTGTGCAAGTAAAATGTAGACCAAGTTATCATGGTAAATTGTTGGGATTCAGGTGATTTAGATTTGTTGGATAATTGATATGGGTTAGTAGACATAAGTGAAAGTAACGATAAATCGAAAATGGCATTTATGTTAGTTCATTGGAATGTAGAAGGTTGCAATGTAAATTCCTATGGATTATCAAGTTCAAATTTATAAATAAAAGAGTATCGTTTGAAATGACAAGGAATACACCCAAACAGAGAAGGATGTATAAAATAAGTATGTTTACCATATTTTGTACTGTCTATTTCAGTAATTAAGAAAAAGATAATTATTTGTTATTCCAAACGTAAAATAAATTCTCCTTTTGGGGTTAGACATAAGAATTTGCAATGTAAACTTTTCCTTTGTGACAGATGTAATTCCAATGCATTAAAATATAAAAGCCCCTAAGCCTAAACCAAAGCATTGGTCATCTTGTTATTGGATCAAATTGGCAAGGCATTATTCCATATTGAGTTATCTCAACCTTGAAATAATTTAATAAAGTGATAAGTGGTTAGGTTTGGTAAAGGGGTCTCACTTATGGGAGAATATTAAGACATGGTAAAAGTTTTAGAAGTTCAAACCGTAAAGTATCCTAGATAAGATTATAGTCAAGATTTTGCGAAGGATTGTTAATTCAAGGATTTGAGTCTCAATCAAGAGAAAAGATATTGTTATATGCATTCATTGGGAATGCGAAGGCGAATTTCATAGAGAACTAGATCAAAAAAAATTGATAAGATTTAAAGAAAGAGATAAAAAGGATTCTTCTTAATAATTCTTGGGGTTGGAAGAATACTATTTACTTAAGGAAATTCATGGAAGACTAACTTATAATACATAGTTGCATACATAGCAGTTGCACGTGAACAAAGTACCACTTATGTGATTATTACCAATGCTAAAGTGATTTTAAGTTATGACTTCAATTAGTTTGGGGATTTTTATTATTAAGGTTGAATAGGAAGATAGACCAACTTTCACTTGTAGAACTTAGGATAGATCTCTATGATTATAAACATGATAACTGGGTACTATGATTTTTAAGGACCGAAGAAACCATTCAAAAGTGAAATAAGATGACTTAAATTGAACCGAATTGGAAAAGAAGTTTTACTATTTTCAATAATTTAAGAAATCACCAAGTTTGCATTTCTTTGGTTAAATTAGAGAAATAGTAAAGAGCTAAATAGGAAGTACCATGGAAGGAGACACCATCCACATTCTAATTGTCTCACTTGGTATCTAGAAGTTATGGTGATTGGGTACCACTGGATGAGTCAATACTATATGTTGTGCATTAAAGATTTCATAGAGCTATAGTTTCGTGAGAGCACAGTTATGCTCAAGTTATTTAGCGTGGTGCATGTCGACTTCATTTGGGTTAGTAGCAAGGATTATAGAGAAATACCTATGCATATACATTCAGTTATAGATTTATGATAGCGGTAAAGAATGAGAAGTGTAGTTTAAAAAAATTAATGGTAGAAGGACAAGGACATCACAAGATAGGAAGAAAGCATGTACCAATGAGAGAAGTGGGGTATTCCCAAAAGATGAGTCCTCTATAGTCCATGGAGCTGAGTCCACAATTAGGAAGCAGACAAGTAGAATACCCCTAAGGCAAGATGGAACACGGCTAAATTATTGAAGAGCCTCCATTAGGTACTTGTGGAAGTGTCTATGTGATGCACTTACCATGGTTAAGCCATGTCAGTTAGGGAAAATTAAAAAAGATAGGTAAGACCCTTGTTCTCGTGCACCAACCCATATTTTTGAGCATGGGACTAATCGTCTCTGTAATGAAATAATTAAATTATTAGAGTTCAGTGGGGAGATGATCTAGTTAAGAGTACATGGGAGCCCATGGAGAAGATCCAAACTACCCATGTAGAATTTTTTTTTTGGTACATTTACATTTTAGTTAGGAAAGCATGGATTGTCTTTGTATTTAGTTCTAGCTTAGGTAAAGATCATTGAATGGTAGGAATGGTTGCAACATGTTAGTAGGACATATTAAGGATGATGGATGTTAATAGATGTATTGTTTGGATTGCTTGTTATATATGTTTAGGACGGTATATCTTCTAGGTAGTACACGCACATTCACATTATCCTTTATTATTGTCTAACCTGTTTTAAATGGTACATATGGATGCTTAATTGTTGTTTATCGTGCATATGAATGTTGCATATGGATGGAATGATTGCATACACATATAGAATTGCAACTATATATACTTATTTAGGATGTTGCATATATTTTGGATGCATGGCATTAGCACTTGCATAACATGAGGTCGACTGGATTAGGAGACTTCCTACTCTTTTGTGTAAGCCCGTGCTTCGCACACGGATCGGGCAAAAATATTGTAGCTGCATATACCATATGCTTACTTGATCTTATATGTTAATTCATTGTGGATATTTCTTCTTCATATCATAATAAAAATAGATATTAATAAACACCGTTAATAAGATTTTTAGATCTTACAACTTTAATTTTAAGTACGCATGATGTTGTATGCTTTTACATAAACAAATAAACAAAGGTACAAATCAATTATTTATTAATATGTGTGTGAGACTTAGTTGATTTCAAGAAATAATAAAATAAAGCAACTAAAGTAACCAAGTAATATATCAATATCTCAAGAAACGAAATAAACATAAAAACTAATCCTAAAGTTCAAAATTTGGAAACCTTACATCATCTCTCTTTAAAAAATTAATCAATAACTATATCAATATCTTGAGAATTGTTCTTTTTCCTCATGGTGATTATGCTTCTATGTTACTCTCTTTCCCATAGACCCTCGATACTTTAAAAAGTATAAAACTGCTTGATGCTAATGCGTAGCATTCAAATTTGGTCCTACAGAGAAACCCATCATTTTCAAGCTGTGCATTCAAGTGGTTGAATAACAACATTTTCTCATATTTAGTAAGTGCCAAGATTAATTTTATTTTATATACTCATGTCTAAGAATAGTTATTTCTCACATAGTAATGATGTTCAATATGCTATTCAGTTTATAACATTGTACTTATAAACTATTATAGGAGCGTACTTTTTACAAAAATATTTTTTAATGTAAGAGTGGTCTTCTAAAGAGATCACTCATCACTTTATTGATAGAATTGCCAAAAACCATACATATGTTTGATAGGTCATGCCTCATACATATAGATGATCATCCTTAGATCTTTAATAAAAGAGAAAAAAGTAGATGAAAAAAAGATACATTATTATTATCTAGGGCCTCTAGTTGAGAAAAATTGTGTCACAATAGTGAACAAAATTCCGAACCGCCTATTTTTTCCAAAAATGCGTCAAGCATGCTAGAATCCTTATGGACTGTTAGGATTGCAAGAGATATGTGGATTGCAAGGTGGTAAAGGCGAGATCTGATAATGAAAGGCAATGTAATACTACACTTATGTGATGGATGCTATCCATAGTTGCTCCACTTGTGCTGAAAGATGGCTTTGCTGCTATGCTGAGTGCATGTGGGGACTTGATATTGTTGCAGAATTACAATACAAATTTGGAAGTCAACTTTAGCTGTTGAAACTCCAAGGCTTTGCTAGAACATAGCTTTGCTAAAGGAAACTTGATGCGCATATTTCTAATGCGTGATCATTCGCAGGCTGGTATGTTAAGTTTGCTAAAAAATCATGAGGCATGTGTGTTGGCAGAATCTAATGTGTGTTGGCAGAATCTAATGTGTGTTGGCAGAAACTCATGGTTGAATTGTGCCTGGAAATATATGTGTGTGCCTGGCAAACGTTGAGGGGAAAAATGGTTAGGAGCAAGTACGGGTGTGGCAAGATGCAAGGGGAGTGGTAGATGAATGATGGCAGTAGTGTGGAAAAGTAAGTCTTAAAACGGAGGTATGCCAAGCGGTTCAGGGAGGTGCATCTGACTTAGTACGAATGGTGTATGCATGGTGGAGAAACATCTACTCTTCGATTTTGTATTCAAGTATGAGGGGAGGAAGAACATCGTGAGACGCATCATTGCACATGACCCTGCCAAGTAAGCGTTCCAATTAGCGTTTCTTCTACCGGACCTGTCCAAAGTGAAATATATCGAAATGTACAAAAATTATTGCTATCGCACTTACTTTCACTGATAATCAAAACTTTACGATTTTTCATTCACACCGCATCCCCTAAGTCTTTGAATGCTTATGATGGAATAATAATACAGAATTCATCAAGTGACTTTGCCTACAACTAAATTAGACAATACTCGAAATTAATAGACACATTTAGCCAAATACAAAAAAGTCTATTTGTAGAATAACAACTTCAGTGAAAAAGTGCATATTTTTTTAACAAACTCACCCAACATGTAAAGGTACACATACAAACATGTAGCTAAAGCACCTTTGATGGTTAATGAAAAAAAGATCATATAACATTATCCATATATCAGAATGAGAAAAATAAAAGTAGTTAAATCACAATAAAATATAAAGTCTATGATTATAAAATAGCATACCTGGTAGTTGATTGTTACTTTAAAACAGATTTGTTTGCTCTTTCTTCTATACCCTTCTATTTCATTTTGTTAATGAATGACGCAAGAGCTACAAATTGGTTTAGGATAAATAAAATGTAATTTAGGTAAGAGATAATGAAGTTCGAGTTAATAGGACAGGGGTATGCAATGGGATTGATAATAAATCATTATTATGGGGAATGTAATTTTTTGGAGGGTTAATGGCGCGCGCATGTGTATATAGAAGAATGTTATTGCAGATTTTAATATAAGGTAATAAATTTTATCCATAGTTTATACTTTGATATGAGATATTCCTAAAAAAGACGACATTACAAAATTTTATTTTGCATAGAATAAATGACAAATTCAATAGCAGTTGCCGAAGAGAAGATTTAGTCAATAACATATAATGACATCGCAATTTTTTCTCTGTTTACGATGGATAACCATAATTTTATCATTTATAAGGTAATAAATGATATCCCTATTTTATGCTTGATATAAGATATTCCCAAAAACGATGACATTATAAATTTTATTTTACATAGAATAAATGACTAATTCAATAGTAGTTGCATAAGAGAAGATCTGGTCAAAATTTTGACTGTTTACGATGGATAATCATAATTTTATCATTTACTATTGTATGTTTAAATTTGTGTAGCGTAAAGTGTTGTGCCTGTTTATAATAAATTCATGACCATTATGGAATATAAATTTAAAGAATTTTTTTTACTAAACTCTATATAAATAATAATTTTAAATTGTCGATAAATTCATATATGTAATTTTACTATCTCATTATTCTACATGTACTAATTTGTATAAGAATTTAAGTTGTAATTAATATGATAGATCTATGTAATGGGATTGAAAGTAAATTATTATTATGGGAAATGTAATTTTTTTATGGGTTAATGGCGCATATTTATATATAAAATAATGTTATTGCAGAATTTAATATAGTAGGTGGTAAATGCTATCCATATTTTATACTTTGATATGAGATATTACCATAAAAGAGACATTGCAAATTTTGTGTAGAACAAATGACCAATTTAATAGCAGTTACCAAAGGGAAGATTTAATTAATAACGTATAATGACATTTTGGGGACTAATAAAGCAAAATGCATGATTAGTTTGATCGAAACAGCAATCTCTTCAATACAATAACAGTAAAGGTTCTGAATTGCAGAGTATAATAATTTTCTAGACATCATTTAGCTAGTATTCCAAATGCAAGAAAGGAAAAAGAAAAGGAAAAAAAATGGAAAATTGTGAGCACATTTACCTCATGGCAATTGCTAGAGGAGTCTACAATCTTGATTAGTTTTTTTGCAAATTTGCAAAAAGAATCAGCCCTCAATATATAATTCTTAGTAGTTCTTCGAATAGGTACGGTTCCCTAACCTGCAATGCTAAAAGAAACCTACACCTGCCAAGAGAGAAGGGTGTTGGTGCATAGTTGAATTTAAACAAAACATCAATATAAACTTCTAATTATTGACTATGCTATATAAAAGAGAATAAAAATGCCAACTAAGCTTGAAACCCCATGGAATGTTTTGAAAAGCGTATACATATGATATCTAATTAAATAATCTTTTTTTAAATCATGCTTCTATATGCAATAGTTATGTGCTCTGGCTTGCTTTAAATAAAAGAAAAGAGAAATGGAAAACAGTTATACAGGTGTCCTACTGTTGGAAGATTAAAAATTACTATACCATTTAAGGTAATTTACTGTGTTAACTGAAACTAAAGAATACAGGTTAATGTGAATTTCATGTTACTTTTCAGACTGGAGCTTCTTTTGTAAGGTGTGCACTGTACAGTAGTTTCCTTAGTTAAGGTGAGATGAAATTCAGCGCAATGGATGCACAATTCACTTTGTTTCCCATTTGAATAATTTTTATTTCTATGCTTGTTTGGCCAAGATTATAATGAAAATTGCTATATGTTTATATTTTATAGATGGATAAGTACCATTAAATGTACCACAAATTCAACTGGAGCACCGCCCTTTAAAATAGTTTCATGTATAGGAAGAGGATGCTATGGTAGTTTCTGCACAGGAAGAAAATTATCGGTATAACTTGTTTATTCAACTCAAAAGTAGTATAGTAATAACTTACCTCTGAAGAATGACATCCCTATAATAATGCTCGTAATCTGAATTGTGGAAGACCATAACAACCTACAGCCATCATTCCTAGCCTCACTTGGTAATTCATGTGAACTAATCGGCTTATTCCTTATCTACCAAGAGTAGCTCCCGCAAATTTCAATATATCTACAATGTTTTCCATCAGTATGTATCTGGGCTTTAGAAACTCAACAACATCCAAAAATACGACTATTTGCTGGTTCTTCTCATCTTCTAATGGTGCCTCACAATTTCTTAAATGGTTATAGCCGCTTATGCCCTGGCAGGGTGATCCTCCGCATAGGACATCTACATTCCCTAGAGGGAATAAAAAAAATCAAAAAATAATACTTAGTATAGTATGACCCAAAAATGAAGGCAAAAAGTTTCACACAAAAAACTGTAGTAGACTTATTGGTAATGTTAACAATTTGGATGCATAACCTTCTACCACAAAATCTCGTATTTTATCTTCACAATTGCTATACGTGAATAAAATAAATTATCAAACTATGCACACTAAAAATTACTATCCCATAACATTATTAACTCCAAACGAAACCCGCATTCTAAAATTATTAGAAGGCACCTTAAATTCTTTATTGGCTCCCATGTATCTTCGCTAGGATCATACCCCTCCCAATGTACCTAGACAATGAATAATCATAAACACTCAAGCCTATCAAACATGCAGCGGTATAAACTATAAAAGATCAAATCCAATGAGCCTGTTTCGTTAAGAATAACCATTGAAACTTTTCTGGAAGATTACATCATAAATTCAACTTAGTATAAAATATGTAGCCAAATAGATGAAAAACAATTACCTTGAATTTCAAGCCATGTTCACCAGATTCACTAGGATCGCCATAACAAATATCAATAATTTTCGACACTACATATTCATCAGGTGGGAAGGATGTTTTTCTGAATGATTTTCTCCCAGATGCATATAATTTTGACTTGTTTGAGCCCGATTTACTTTTTTCGTCGTCCTTAACAATATATTTTTTGCAAAGCTTGTCCCATTCTTTTAGTAGCTCGTAAAATCCTCAGCTGCTTCATTTCTGACCTATAGAAGAGAGATGAGTATTTAACAGCAGCACATTTTGTAATATAGAATACAAAGTCCATGCATAAATAGTTTTCTTTTTTCAAAAATGTGTATCCGGAAAAAAAGACGTCCATAACTAAGTAAGCTTGGTTGAGAAAAGTACCAACTTCTACATATATGATCAAATAAAGATGCTTAATTAACTTAGAGCTTCCACGTAGCATTAATCAGTCATACTCTACTAATTATATGACCAAAATATGAACATAACGTTAGAAAATTAAGGTTTAAGCAAAAGATAAAGTAGAGAAATGCATGTTGGAAATACAAACAAATATGTTTAAGTAAATTCAAATTAACTATTATCATATTCATTTTCCATCAAATTTAAGTTACAGTTGCAGAAGAAATTGTCGGTTATGAAACTATATGGATTGCATGGGTAACCATAAAATAAAAATATTGGAACAGTCAAAGCAATTTAAAATGAGATTCAACATATCGCTTTCTGGAGAAAAAAAATTTTACTAACAAAGGGAACGAATCAGGTATAAATATGGGCAGGTGGGAGACAATATTCCACTAATGAATGCTCCAATAATCTCGATCACCGTCAAAAAGATAAATCACATGTGATCTATCCATGAAATTCGGATTCAAATATCATTCTACATTCTTTCCAAAATCAATCCAGATCTATAAAGTTCAACATCATAAAAGATCAGGTAAGATAACGTAAACAATCCACAGACAATGATGATAACAGAAGCCAAATAATCGATCAACAAACTTATGAAGATCAGATCAAAGCATAGGAAACCTCAATAGAACTACCTCGATTTAAAACATATCTAAAAATCTATCACCTCCAAGCTCGACCAACGCGAAACTCGATCTCAGGCAGCTTCTGTCTCAGCCGCAGATGCCAGATATCAGAGGAAAAGCTGACTTTGATATATTAGCAAAGGAGGACGTTGATATTTTGGATTTAGAGGATAAAAGAATGAAGCGGAGAGTTGGGTACGAACAGGAAGAAATAAGAAACACGACTATTGATTTCAGAGCGCTTGTACGCTCTTTAAATTGAACTGAAAAATAATATAATAATAGTATAAGCAATATAATAGTATAGACATAAATTTGGTGACTATTCGGTTGCCAAAATTCAAGAGAGCTTGTGTGTCTTAAAATTGAACTCGCTAATAATATAATAGTATAGATATGAATGTATGTACATATTGCATTAAAACTTATAAGGACTATGATTTTCGTGTGGATGATAGATGAGTAGATGGTTGTAGCTATTGTTTGTTGTGTATATGTAAGTTACATTTTTCCATATTTTGAGATTTTCAAGGAGAAATTATTTTAAGAAGGAGAATGTAACATCCAGAAAATTTAACAAGAAATATAATAAAACAATTAAATTAAAATAAAACAATGAATAAAAAGAAAATATTCACAAATGTTCAATTTTGGCTACTAAACTTGCACTGTTGCATTCATAGTGATTTTTGTAACAACCCTGTATTTTGTAATTATTTTATTGTATATTTTAATTATTTTTAATGTAAAATTTTGATTTAAAAACTTATTTTTTTTACTTATTTGAAATGATTAAATTTATTATTTAAATATAATCTTGATCTTTATACGAGTTATAATTCCAAACTTATGTAAGTTGAATATTTGCCTGAAATGCTGATTTTGGTCAAAATAGTCAAACTGTGACTTTTAACTCAAAATTTTAAAAGTTTGAAATTTAATTTTTTTTTTCTTTTATTATGAAATTACATAAAATTCTAAGAACACCATTTTTGGAAAGTTAAGAGATCTTAAAAGCCTGAAATTTTGTGTTAAAATATTTTTTTGTGAAGTAATAAATTTTCCAAAGTCATTGGAGATTTTCTTGTAATTTTTATGTCAGGGTTGCTATTTTTAAGCAATTTCTTATTTCCTTTTTCTATTTTACTTAAAATAAATTTTTTATTTTATTTTATTCTTACTTAGTTTCGGTTTTAAATAACATTTCTGAGTTTATTTTTGTTTTTATAAAATTAAAAAGAAAAGGAAATGCAAAAGGTTTGGAAAGTTAAGAGATCTTAAAAGCCTGAAACGTAAAGGCGTTTTATCCGTTTCTTTTTGCAATTAATACATCAATTTATTGATTTATTTTATACATTCACTTTTATTGCTGTGTTTTACTTTATTTTATTCATTTTACATGTATTTAAATTTAAGAAATTTTTTCCAAAGTGTATTGAAGTTATTTCTAATTCCTAAGTCTAGTTTTCATTTTTCTGTGCCATTTTTCTTATTTTAATCATATCTAATTAATTATTAATATTTTGTTTATCTGTTATATTTTCGAATTCTAACTGAAATTTATAAGTGTTTTCAGTTATTTAAGATGTATATGAATATATATAGGAAGTTTAAAAGGTTTGAAAGCAAAGAAACGTAAAACCGTTTTAATGTTTCTTCTTCCGTTTCTTTTCCAATTAATAGATTTAATTTCCTTTGACTGTTCCTTTCTTTATTGTAGCTGTGCACTTCTTACCTCATTTTGACGTGAAAACATTCTTCTCCACTTCATTTTTCACGGTTAGAAAGGTTTGGTAATGGCTCCTCTTTTCCTCTTCTTTTTGCTCTTCTTTTTCCATTGTTTTCTTATATTTTGCCTTGTTTTCTCATGTGTATTGCTTGGCCTCTCCTCCATAGCCACGGCCACCACCTCCTACACCTCTTCCCTGCCATCATCACCAACTACCCCTCTGGTCTTGACCAAGGCCGAGCCCACCATGGTGCCAAAACTCCAAAAAAATGCAACAATGCCCTTGAACAATGCTAGTTTGACCACCTTTGCCTCATCTCCTTCATCTCCACTTGTTGCCTTGCCTATATGATGTTAAACCTGACCTATATGATGTCATACCTGAGCCAAAGCATCATCATAGCTGTGACGCCCCACCTCTATACCCATGCTAGACAAGAACACTACGAAGTAATGCTGTCAACTTGCACGGAGAATAAGGCTGTTGAGGAGCGACCATCCGTGTAATTGCTTTGTGCGAGCATCGATATGTCAGATAGTATAACATGCAATTCTTTTTAAGTGGAAATCCGACATGCCGACACAAACTCAAAGATATCACACGGTGGTTATAATATCTTCGGAAACAAATATAGAAATAAACATAACACAAATCAGTCACAGACAATTCATATCACAAAGGCGGAAATAGATATGAATATTACACTAGGAAGTGTACATCAGAGTAGTGGTCTAAAAAGATCCACAATATCACAAAAGAATAGTTACATGAACTACACAAAAGAATAAGTATACATAGTGGAGTCTATATCTCAAATGTATACAACAAAAACTACTAATCTAAGTAGTTATCCAAAAGTCAGAGAAATCAATCCCAAAAGAGAAGTCAAGCAGAAGCACCTGTAACATCTCGGTCTGACCCGAGTATTATTTAATAAGAAAATAATAAACGGATCAGTCTAACTATAGATATCAGATGAAACGATATAGAATAAGAGATATGACTAAACACATAATAATCACAATTCCAAGCTGTGATATATATATATAAGTAATTGAAAATCAACGAGAGATTAATCAATATCTCCAAATCTACACAAGAATCAAAGAAATGCCATACTCCTTATTTCGTTCATCAAACCACAAATATTGACGATTATATCAATGTCAATCACAAAAGTCAATGACACACAAATTCACCAATGCACAAATATTGACAATAATATCAATGTCAATCACAAAAGTCAATGACACACAAATTCCAGAATTCAATACGCGAAATCCAGAAATCACAAAAGTCAGTGACGCACAAATTCACCAATGCACAAATATTGATAAAACTTATCAATGGAAATCACGAAAATTGGTGAAACACAAATTCTAGAAATCATCTCAAGAAATCCAGAAATCACAAAGGGGGGAGGCCTATCACAAACGGGAGCATAAAGCTCGCCAACACGTGTATCACAAACGGAATGCTAATTCCATGGTTGCTAACCATCACAAATTGAGCCGAAGCTCCACAAACGGCCCGAAACCATGGGTTGCTACCCCACCAAATTGAATCGAAACTCCACAAAACGGGGTTTAGTCTCCCTCGCAGACAAAGAGACATCGCACATTGCTAGTCTAAATCACAAAGATGATCGTCATGATCAACGAGAAGTGTCGATTACAGTAAGCTAGTAAATATATGAGCTTAGCATCATGTCCCATAACCACTAGCTTAACTTAAATATTTACGAACAAATTGTAGATCTCCACTAGAAAATTGTCACAAGAGTTTCAATCGAACATGTCCAAGAATTAACCAACAAAGTGAAAGCAAGCGTTTCATACCACTTGTTTTACTAAGTCGTTTAATTAGATTTCTCATACGAGTGAGGTAAAGGTTTATATATACTAATAGATTGGAAAACGGTTTTATAAACGCATTTGGTACTAAAATAGTATTGAAATCATTTGAGGAAAGAGTTTTGATATTTACTACTAGTATAGAAAACCTTTATATTTTTAAAGTGACAAAACACAAAGAAGATTGTAGGAACAATCAATCACTAAAATTCACATACGAAGACGTGAATAAAATCCAAAGAAATCGATATCAAATCCATCAAAGTGGATATATCTAAAATTCCCCAAGAAAAGGTCATCAAAGTCGATAATAAATGACAACAACAAAAGGGAGACAACGCGAATCGATTAAAGTTGGATATTCAAACGGATTAGCAATATAGGCTAATCTGGCAAATAGTAGCAGGTCGGTCGACCGGACTCCCTTAGTCGGTCGACCGAACCAGAGGTTGGAAACCTCTCGGGCATCAGGTCGGTCGACCGAACCGGGGGGGGGGGGGGGGGGGGGTCGGTCGACCGAACCAGAAACAGAGAGTGCAACTGCACTCTTACTAGCAGGTCGGTCGACCGGACCAGGAGGGTCCGTCGGCCGAACCTGATGCTCTGCAATTTGATGCCCATAAATTGATATGCAACCTCCACCAATTCGCAACCGAACGAGCACGGACGCTAGGGAATTATGCCTAACGGCTACCTGGCCTTATTGGCTCCTCGATGCATCACCAAACACATGTTCAAACATCATAGTTATGATTTTTAAAGGATTGAACCCAAAACACCAAAAATTGGAATATTCACCAAATCAATCCAAACCAAAAGCAAATGCACACGAATAAGTGTTAGGAATTTATACCTAACATTCGAAGATAAATATAAGCATAGATGTGAGATAAAAATCTCACCTTTTTACAAAGTCGAACAAGAAGAAGCTTGAAAGCAAATGGAGAATCAACCTCTCTTCAACACAACCCAAATGAGATTGAATCTATGCTCAAAACAAGAACATTCCCAAAATTTGGTTTAGGAATTTCTGAAATTGGTAAGAGAATAAGTTGGAGAAGAAGAAGAGAATGCTTACCAATGGGTTCTCTTGAATTTGGAGCTAGGAATTTGAAGTTGCAAGAGGAACTAGGGTTTTAGAGTTTTAATTTCCGATCTCTCCCACCATTAATACTATAAAAACTGAAAAGAGAAAGAAGTGAGGGAGAATGGGGAGGAGGGGTTCAGTTTTTAAGTATAAGTTGGCTAATGGCTGAACCCAAACTCAAACCCAAAGTGAAAAGTAGCAAAAATCATCTTTCTCCAAACATATCGAAGCTTATACTCAAAAAGGTCGCAAACGGCATTTTAAACTCAATGGGAGTGATCCCGAATCCTAATTCGACCGTATGCAAAAAGTAGCTTTTCGGACTAAAATCCGACTAACGATAAAATATTTAAATATAAAATCGATAAATATGCGGGTTGTTACAGACTCCCCTCCTTAAAGAAATTGCGTCCTCGCAATATTTAGGAAGAGAACATAACGTAACAACCATAAAAGCATATTCAACACAAAAGAAATTTGAAATTAAAGGTTCACCTTAAAGGGAACGGGAAAGCAAGTCCGGATGTGATCGCTCGATGAATTCCCTAGACTCCCAAGAACAATCCTTAGGATTTGAAGACCATTGAACTTTAACAAGCGGAACATCTTTATTGCGAAGTCGTTTGACTTCCGAAGCGATGATACGAATAGGTTGTTGCTCATAAGTTAAATAAGGCGAAACTTCAATCTCTTCCACAACACCGGGCTCAAGAATAGAATCAGAATCTCGAAGGCACTTCCGTAATTGAGAAACGTGAAACATGTCATGAATAGCAGAAAATTGAGCCGGTAATAAAAGGCGATAAGCCATGGAACCAATACGTTCAGCGATAGGAAATGGTCCAATGTATCGAGGCGCTAACTTTCCCGATCGACTGAAACGTACAACACCCTTCATAGGTGAAACACGAATAAAAACAAGATCTCCAACAGAAAATTCTAATTTCCTTCTTCGGTTATCGGCATAGGATTTTTGTCTACTCTGGGCTTGTTTCATTCTATGTCGAATAAGATCGATTTTCTCTGTGGAATCCCAAATAAAATCTGGACCTAAAACCATCTTCTCACCGACCTCAAGCCAACAAGAAGGAGATCAGCATGGCCTTCCGTAGAGTGCCTCAAAAGGTGCCATACCAATACTAGATTGGAAGCTATTATTATAGGAAAATTCAACAAGTGAAATGTGATCTTCCCAACTTCCACCAAAATCAAGAACACAAGCACGAAGAAGATATTCAAGAGTCTGATTCACACGCTCGGTTTGTCCATCGGACTGAGGATGATAAGCGGTGCTAAAATTAAGCTTCGTTCCCAAAGCTTTTTGAAGACTCTTTCAAAAACCACTAGTAAACAATGGATCACGATCACTAACAATAGAAGTAGGAACTCCATGAAATTTAACAATTTCTTTGATAAAGAGTTTGGCCAAAAGAGGAACGGTTCGGTTAGACCGAACGGGAATAAAATGGGCAGATTTAGTAAGTCTATCAACGATCACCCATAAGCTATCATGACCCGAACGAGAATGGGGAAGCCATCTATAAAATCCATGGAAATTTGGTCCCACTTCCACATTGGAATTTCTAAAGGTTGCAATAACCCACCGGGCCTTTGATGTTCGGCCTTAACAAGTTGGCAAGTCATGCAACACTTAACAAAGTTAGCAATATCGAATTTCATTCCCTCCCAATAATATAGTCGCTTCATATCCGTGTACATTTTACTACTACCAGGATGAATGGTAAATTTAGAACGATGGGAATCTTCTAAAATATCTTTACGAAGATCACTAATATTTGGCACGATAAGTCTACCAAATGTCCGAATGCCGCCCCGAGAATCGATATCAAAGTCCTTCAAACCTTCAATATCAATCTTATCCTTAATATTTTGGCCAAGAAGAGCCAATTCGGGGTCTAGCCTTTGAGCTTCAAGAATGCGGTCTAAGAGAGAAGGACGAGCCTCAAGGCTACATAAAACAAATGATGGGCATAAATCGGATACGCGGTCTCGAATCTCACAAGTAGATAAGATCTCGAGATCGTTCCATTCGGATATCATCATAGAAACAACAGCTTGTTGTTTACGGCTAAGAGCATCGGCAACACGATTATCCTTACCGGACGTATAAAGAATATCAAGATCATAAGGCGCAAGGAACTCGAGCCAACGTTGTTGACGCAAATTAAGTTCCTTTTGGGAGAATAAATACTTCAAAGATTTATGATCGGTATAAAGAACAAATTTCTCTCCTAAAAGATAATGACGCCAAATACGAAGAGCGAAAACAATAGCCGCGAGCTCTAAATCATGAGTGGCATATCTAGTCTCAGCTGGCTTCAATTGCCTAGAAGCGTAAGCAATAACACGTTCTTTTTGCATAAGAACGGCACCCAAACCAACGCGACTAGCATCGGTATAAACAACGAAATCTTGATTCCCCTCGGGAATAACAAGAATAGGAGCATCAGAAAGGAGTTCTTTTAATTTCTGAAAAGAAGCTTCACATTTGTCCGACCAAATGTATTTAACACCTTTCTTAGTCAAGTTAGTGAGAGGCACGGCAATCTTAGAAAATTCTTTGATAAAACGACGGTAATAGCCCGCCAATCCGAGAAAACTACGAATCTCTGTCACACTTTCTGGTTTCTTCCAATCTTGAATCGCTTCAATCTTTGAAGGATCCACGGAAATTCCGGATTCGGAAATAATATGGCCGAGAAACTTCACACGAGATTGCCAAAAGTGGCATTTAGAAAATTTTGCCTTTAATTGATTACTCCTAAGAGTTTCCAACACAATCTGAAGATGTTTTTCATGCTCCTCCTCGGTTTTAGAATACACAAGAATATCATCAATAAAGATGAGAACAAATCGGTCGAGAAAATCTTTGAAAACCTGATTCATAAGGTCAACGAAATACGCCGGAGCATTCGTCAAACCAAATGGCATAACAAGCCATTCATAAGATCCATAACGAGTATGGAACGATGTCAAAGGAATACTATCCTCTGCAATATGAAGCTGATGAAATCCAGTAGCTAAGTCTAGTTGCGAAAAGACTCTAGCACCACTAAGCTGATTGAATAGATCATCAATCCGAGGTAAAGGATATTTATTTTTGATAGTAAGATCATTAAGCTTGCGGCAGTCAACGCAAAGCCTAAGTGTACCATCGGATTTCTTCACAAAAATAGCCGAAGCTCCCTAAGGCGAGGAACTAGAGCGAATAAATTGCTTCGTCTCCAATTCAGATAATTGTTTACGCATCTTCTCGTTTTCTTTATTGGACATACGATACGGAGGACGAGTGATAGGTTGGGCTCCAGGAATAAGATTAATTCTGAACTCAATTGCTCGCTTAGGTGGTAATCCTAAAACAGGCTCGAATATGTCGGAAAATTCACAAACGACGTGAATAAGAGGAATAATATCACCCTCGTCATCATCATCGTCATCATGAGGATTTAAAGCATACAAAGATGCAACCAAGCTGGAATCTGAATCTTTAAGATTAATAGAAATCTGCTTAACAGATTGAGGATGTCGAAGATGAATAGTCCGCTCAGGACATAGGATATGGGCTTCATAACGGTTAAGCCAATCCATTCCCAAAATCATTCCAAAGCCTAAATAACGCATGATATGCAAATCGGCTCGGAAAGAAAAATCAAACAAAATAATCTCGACATCTTTACACAATAAACAGATTGTTGCGGATCCACCAACCGGATTCGCAATTCTCAAAGAAGTCATTAAACACAAAACATCCAAAGAAAAAGTATCAATAAGTTCTTTTGACATAAAAGAATGGGACGCACCCGTATCAAAAAGAACTCGAATAGGATGATCACGAAATAAAATAATTCCATCCAGAATAGAATGAGAAATACCTTGGCCACGAGATGTGTTTCCAGGGGATTGAGCAACATTAAGTTTTCCCTCCTTCTTGCCCTGAAGCTTGGGGCATGAAGATATAACATGACCGGGAACTTTGCAGTAGCGACAAGAGAGAGACTTTGGACACTTGTTCGCGTAATGGTCCTTCGAACCACAATTATAGCATTCCCCACGACCAAAGGAAGAAGTCTTTGCCACGGAAGTTGCTTGCTTCCCTTTCTTATTAGGATAGGGGCCTTTGAATTTGTTTGGCCTCTTCTTGTTGTTGAAGTTTGGTTTGGAACCCACCACTTCAACATCATTCTCCCTATCCGCCTCTTCAAGACGAAGAGCAATATCAACGAGTTGGTCGAAAGAAACTTCCAATTTTAGAAGTAATGGCTTCTTGAGATTCTTGTTTAAGCCATAGACGAACCTCTGGTTCTTCTTTAAAGGGGTGTTGGTGTATTCAACCCCATATTTGGAAAGCGACTCGAAGGAGGCGACGTAATCAGTCACGGAGGACTCACCTTGAACAAGGTCTATAAATCGTCGAGCCAATGTCACTTTCTCGGCTTCTAGTACGAATTTCAACTCGAAGCGTTCCCGGAATTTCTCCCAGGTGAGATCCGCTTCATTAATCTCAGAAATAAGAAGCTCGTACCAGTCCAATGCTCTTTCTCGGAGCATACTAGAGGCCACCTGAACTCGGTGAAGGTCAATAAGATTCATGCGAAAAAAGATTCGATCGCATGACCTTAGCCAAGCTTGCACTTCAATAATAGTTTCGGAACCTTTGAATGGCTCCCCACCCAAATTAGTGTAATCGCTGCACAAGCGTGCAAATCCCGACTTTGGGTGAGTAGGTTCCGGGTTAGCTCCAGCTACTTGAGCATTTGTCACTAAATCAAGAAGCTGTTGAGCAGTCATAAAAACTCCATCTTGGGGTGGAACACTAGATGGTCCAGCTCTGGGACGGCCTGGTCTAGGCATTTCTCTTCCTTTAGAAAGAAAGAAGAACAAGAAGAAGATTATTCACCAAATTGAATATCAAGCAATCTTGAGAGATAAACAAGGAATCATAAGGAAAATAGGTTGAATCGGTACGAAGACTCGAATTAAATCCTAAAGCACGACTCCTAAGAAAGACTTAGGACGATGATCCTTGTTATAATATTCCATATTGTTCCGAAGTTTGGCTCTGATACCAAGCTGTGACGCCCCACCTCTATACCCACGCTAGACAAAGAACACTACGAAGTAATGCTGTCAAGTAGCACGGAGAATAAGGCTGTTGAGGAGCGACCATCCATGTAATTGCTTTGTGCGAGCATCGATATGTCAGATAGTATAACATGCAATTCTTTTTAAGTGGAAATCCGACATGCCGACACAAACTCAAAGATATCACACGGTGGCTATAATATCTTCGGAAACAAATATAGAAATAAACATAACATAAATCAGTCACAGACAATTCATATCACAAAGGCGGAAATAGATATGAATATTACACAAGGAAGTGTACATCAGAGTAGTGGTCTAAAAAGATCCACAATATCACAAAAGAATAGTTACATGAACTACACAAAAGAATAAGTATACATAGTGGAGTCTATATCTCAAATGTATACAACAAAAACTACTAATATAAGTAGTTATCCAAAAGTCAGAGAAATCAATCCCAAGAGAGAAGTCAAGCAGAAGCACCTGTAACATCTCGGTCTGACCCGAGTATTATTTAATAAGAAAATAATAAACGGATCATTCTAACTATAGATATCAGATGAAACGATATAGAATAAGAGATATGGCTAAACACATAATAATCACAATTCCAAGCTGTGATATATATATATATATATATATATATATATAAGTAATTGAAAATCAACGAGAGATTAATCAATATCTCCAAATCTACACAAGAATCAAAGAAATGCCATACTCCTTATTTCGTTCATCAAACCACAAATATTGACGATTATATCAATGTCAATCACAAAAGTCAATGACACACAAATTCACCAATGCACAAATATTGACAATAATATCAATGTCAATCACAAAAGTCAATGACACACAAATTCCAGAATTCAATACGCGATATCCAGAAATCACAAAAGTCAGTGACGCACAAATTCACCAATGCACAAATATTGATAAAACTTATCAATGGAAATCACGAAAATTGGTGAAACACAAATTCTAGAAATCATCTCAAGAAATCCAGAAATCACAAAAGGGGGGGCCTATCACAAACGGGAGCATAAAGCTCGCCAAAACGTGTATCACAAATGGAACGCTAATTCCATGGTTGCTAACCATCACAAATTGAGCCGAAGCTCCACAAACGGCCCGAAGACCATGGGTTGCTACCCAGCAAATTGAGTCGAAACTCCACAAAAAGGGATTTAGTCTCCCTCGCAGACAAAGAGACATCGCACATTGCTAGTCTAAATCACAAAGATGATCGTCATGATCAACGAGAAGTGTCGATTACAGTAAGCTAGTAAATATATGAGCTTAGCATCATGTCCCATAACCACTAGCTTAACTTAAATATTTACGAACAAATTGTAGATCTCCACTAGAAAATTGTCACAAGAGTTTCAATCGAACAAGTCTAAGAATTAACCAACAAAGTGAACGCAAGCGTTTCATACCACTTGTTTTACTAAGTCGTTTAATTAAATTTCTCATACGAGTGATGTAAAGGTTTATATATACTAATATATTGGAAAACGGTTTTATAAACACATTTGGTATTAAAATAGTATTGAAATCGTTTGAGGAAAGTGTTTTGATATTTACTACTAGTATAGAAAACCTTTATATTTTTAAAGTGACAAAACACAAAGAAGATTGTAGGAACAATCAATCACTAAAATTCACATACGAAGACGTGAATAAAATCCAAAGAAATCGATATCAAATCCATAAAAGTGGATATATCTAAAATTCCCCAAGAAAAGGTCATCAAAGTCGATAATAAATGACAACAACAAAAGGGAGACAACGCGAATCGATTAAAGTTGGATATTCAAACGGATTAGCAATATAGGCTAATCTGGCAAATAGTAGCAGGTCGGTCGATCGGACTCCCTGAGTCGGTCTACCGAACCAGAGGTTGGAAACCTCTCGGGCATCAGGTCGGTCGACCGAACCAGGGGGGTCGGTCGGCCGAACAAGAAACAGAGAGTGCAACTGCACTCTTACTAGCAGGTCGGTCGACCGGACCAGGGGGATCGTTCGGCCGAACCTGATGCTTTGCAATTTGATGCCCATAAATTGATATGCAACCTCCACCAATTCGCAACCGAACGAGCACGGACGCTAGGGAATTATGCCTAACGGCTACCCGGCCCTATTGGCTCCTCGATGCATCACAAACACATGTTCAAACATCATAGTTATGATTTTTAAAGGATTGAACCCAAAACACCAAAAATTGGAATATTCACTAAATCAATCCAAACCAAAAGCAAATGCACACGAATAAGTGTTAGGAATTCATACCTAACATTCGAAGATAAATATAAGCATAGATGTGAGATAAAAATCTCACATTTTTACAAAATCGAACAAGAAGAAGCTTGAAAGCAAATGGAGAATCAACCTCTCTTCAACACAACCCAAATGAGCTTGAATCTATGCTCAAAACAAGAACATTCCCAAAATTTGGTTTAGGAATTTCTGAAATTGGTAAGAGAATAAGTGGGAGAAGAAGAAGAGAATGCTTACCAATGGGTTCTCTTGAATTTGGAGCTAGGAATTTGAAGTTGCAAGAGGAACTAGGGTTTTAGAGTTTTAATTTCCAATCTCTCCCACCATTAATGCTATAAAAACTGAAAAGAGAAAGAAGTGAGGGAGAATGGGGAGGAGGGGTTCAGTTTTTAAGTATAAGTTGGCTAATGGCTGAACCCAAACTCAAACCCAAAGTGAAAAGTAGCAAAAATCAACTTTCTCCAAACATATCGAAGCTTATACTCAAAAAGGTCGCCAACGGCATTTTAAACTCAATGGGAGTGGTCCCGAGTCCTAATTCGACCGTATGCAAAAAGTAGCTTTTCGGACTAAAATCCGACTAACGATAAAATATTTAAATAAAATATTTAAATATAAAATCGATAAATATGCGGGTTGTTACAATAGCCAAGCATAAGTGTCCCTTAGGCCAAGAATTAAAGTGGTTGAAGCAAGGTCCAATCTATCTTGTTCATTTTGCTTTGTATTTCAAAATTGTTTCAATGTTATTTTAAGTTGAATGTTTATATATTGTCTTGTTTGTTTTGTTTTGGGTTGTTGATACAAAATCATATCTTGGCTATCTTTCAACTCAAATCAAAAGTCATGCAATTGTACTTGTCGTGCCTTTGGAGTCGTGCTTGTATGTTGTTTTGGTCTCTAGCTTTGAAAAATGTGAGTCTTTCTCACTCTGACATTTATACTTATGAAAAGTGAATTGATGACAAGTGTTTAGTAATATAAAATGTTTATGCAAGTTAATGATAATCATATGATATGCTATGCCATGTTATTACCATGTTTAAACTGTTAATTTTCACCTGACATCTGATATATGACTGTATATTGTGATATTGACCTTGTTTATATTATTTCTGCATATGATCACACTGCAAGTTCCCTGTTAGAAAAAAAATGTTATAGGCTGAAATGATAGGCCTGAATGGTTTTAAATTTTTCATTTTGACTTGGGATTGCGGGTTTGAAATGATAAAACCCGGATTTTTCTTTGTAAATTACGGGTTGAAATGATATATTACCCGTATCACTTTACCTAGCGTAGAAAATTTTATACAGGCCCGTAGTTAAAAAATGTTTTTCTAGAATTTGTAAAATATTTTAGAAATTTAATTAATATAATATTTTGATTTGATATTTAATAAAAAATGATTTTTTGTAATTTATTATTGATTTTCTGAGTAATTGTAAGTGAAATGAATTAATGAAAAAGTTAGAAATTTTGAACGCAAGTTATTTTGGAAATTTTGATTTAATTTTAATTGGAAATTTAATTGAGTATGAAATTATGATAAATTTATGATAATTTGAATTTCAATGAATTTAAAATGATTTTATCATATTTATGATTTTTAATAAAGTTGAAATGTGAAATGAATAAATATTTTAAGTTGAAACTTTGAAATATAACTAGAATTGGAAATTTATGAAATTGACGTAAAAGTGAACTTTTAGTTATGTAAATAAAAATAAAACTAAGTTATATTTGAGAATTTGAACTTAAGTGTTAAGTTGAAATTTAATGTAATGGATTTTAAAATTGAACATTGCATTTTAATAAGTGGATTATTATTAAATCTTGATTTTTGAATGGAAATTTAACCCTGTAAAATCATGAACTTGAGGAAAATTAAATGATGTTATAAATGTGATAATGTATGATTTTATAAGTTAACAATGTTTTAAATAAAAATATATTTGGTTGAGAAATTTTATTGAATATTTGAAGTTAATTGAATGCATTTTTGAAATGCTATTAATTACAATGTAAATGATATTACAGCATTTGTAAACGCTGTAGTTGATGATAATGAATTAAAAAGCTGAATTGAATTAAAAGCTATTATAGCAATCTTTATAAGTGCTATAATTTTTGAATTTAACTAAGTTATTCGAAATTTAAGTAAACCTAGTATAACATTTTAAAATGCTGTCTTTTGTTAAATTGAACTGTTTTGAATGTAACTTTCCGTATAAGTTTTCTAAATAATGCGAAAAGTGAATTTTCACGGTTTTGATAAACTTAAGTGAATAAATAAACTTTGGAAGTTGAAATTTTTGGAAATTTAATAATTTAATTATTAAACATAATAACTTTATTGAAATGATAAAAAAAGAATTTTTGGAATATAAACTGTTTTGAAATATGAATTGAAATGGTATTTTAGATTGAATAAAATGAAAAATGATTTGAAACGAAGTTTCGAAAGGATATGATATTTTGATATATTAAAATGATTTGAAATGAAGTTTTGAAAGATATGATATTTTTGGTATTAAATGATTTGAAAAAGGGAGTTTCAAAGATAGGACATTTTGATATTAACATGATTTAAAAAAAGAAGTTCTGAAAGATACGATATTTTGGAACTGAAAGGTAGTGTTGAAAGGGTATGAAAATTTAATATATTGAAATGGTTAGAAATGACTTGATTTTTATTTTGATAAATATTTTAATTGAAAGATATTTTACGATGATATATTGAAATGGTTTTGGAAATGATTTAATCTTTATTTTTATAAAGATTTGGATTGAAAAGGGTATTTTATTTTGGAGTATAAAATATTGTTTAAAGTTATAACTACGGGTTATAATAACGATTGGTTATTAAAGAGACCAGGATCGGATATTGCCTTATAGCCGGCCAATACCGAAAACCACTTTAACAACTGTGTACGTGGTGGAGATTCCAGAATGAAGTAGGATGGTGGCGACGTTCTCGAGGTATATTACGTGGACCCAACTCCCGTGAGTTGGCATATATGACTTAAACAGGAGCTATACCGGGCTACACAAAGGGTCGCACCCTTTCATCGAGCATGCTCCATCGGAAACCATTCTATTACTGTTGTGATTCGATTCGGTGGCGCCACTTTGATTCGGGGGTATTGTTCGAGGTGGGCGGAAGCTGCTGGCTTGCCGTCACCACCGGTCCGGGAGTGAAAACGGTATATCCACCCTGGCATTGCCTCGCGTGCCGTGTCATATCCTTATATCGAGCCCACTACGATTTTGGTTTTAAAGATCCGACCGCGTTAAGGTTCACCATCCCCTTAACGCTATTTTCTATATGATTATACTTTACTGATTAGACACTATCGTATATAGCGTATATTACTACATAGTAAATAGTTTAACGGATCCTTAGGGGATGGGCGGTCCCAAGCATCCTTTAAGTTACTGATGCATTTTGTTACTGTTCACTTGAGCTGATTTACAGTTTATAAGTATTTATGTCTTGACTCGAGGGTTTTGTGTTTTGCTTTACGCTCGGGTCAGATTGATTAAGTTAGCATTCAAGATTCACCTTCGGCGTTGGAGCTTTCCTTGAAGATCCAGCCATCTATTTTGTTTCAGTATCCAGTGGTTCAGTGATGTATCTGATTTGTACCTGATGTATCCAGTTACTCTTCTGTTGTATCTTATTTAACTTTGATGTATCTCATATTTATATAGCAGCTTCATGAACTACTATCTCTTTTTCTTCCGCTGCATTTTTATATACTCTGTGTCTGTGATCTGTGATTTTTATTTACTGTATATTCTGAGGTTTGCCAAAATTTTATTTATAACACGGTATTTTGAGCAATTCAATTCCGGCATGAGTGTCTGCGTATGCACTTATAATGGATGCAAATGGTTGAAAATACCGAGTCGTTACAGTTGGTATCAGAGCTTTGGTAGCTCTAGGCAAAACTCAGCATATGGAGTAGATGTATTTACAGAATCACTTTCATTCGAGTTTGAATCTCTCCCTTTTGACTCGATTCCTTTGAATTTTGGAACATTCCCTACGGTTCCAAAATCCATTCGTATCCCTCACTATTCAACTTCTTTTGACTCTGGAGCATTCCATAACTCCGCTTCGAATGATCTTTCTAGTGAGTCGGCGGTCACGCCAATTTCAAATTTAATTGAAAAAGGGGGGAAACTCCTTTGCAGTTAGCATCGATTCACCAGAGATCCTTATCTATCCTTGGTTTAGATGCTAATATCTTTTGTCATTTCAAACTCTAACTCTTGAGATCGAATGTAGATTTACCCTAGAAAAATCAACATTGATCTTATTCTTTAAGTCACGGTTGACCCGGTTAAGGTTGCCCGTGATTTATATAAGCTTATCCATCTTCCTATTCTGTTATTTAATCATGTCATCCTTGTTTCCAACTTATTTTTAAATCATAATCTCCTTTGATTTGTGTTAATCAAAAATTTGAATCTCTTTCCTTCTTTGAAAATCTATTCATGTATAGTGTATTTGTAAACTAGTATTTAAAATTTAAAATGTTTTATATATTGTGTTTTTTGAGTTGTTGATGTTGAGTTGGGTTTCTGATCGATACGTCTGATCAGCGCTATCGATAAGATTTCCAAAACACTTTGACAGAACAAACGGACACAATATATTTGAAAAAAGAAATTTGGTTAATGAAATAAATTTTGATATATAAGTAAATTTATGGAACTTAATGAAATGATTTGAATTGATAATTTGAAATGATAATACTTGATTTATCATTTATTGTTCTACAAATAGATCTATAAATATTTGTTTATAAATTTATTTGGGAACTGAAATGAATTTAAAACAAGAATTTGAGGATTTAAATTTCGATTATTTCGAACTTTGGTTTAAAGTTTTAAAAAGGTTATATTATTTAAAGTATTTTGAATAGAATTTGTTTTCAAAGAATTTTAAAGGTTTAAAATTAGTGCTCTTCTCTTTGTCGCTGGAAAATAACTTCGGTGATGATCGCGACATCATCGACGTTCATTTTCAAGTTTCGAAGTTAAGAGATTGTTCTGTGGTCTTGCTACAGCTTTGTTTTGGGAAATTAAATTGATTTGAATTTCTAAAATATGACTTGATTTATAATATATATATATATATGATTGAAATTTGATTTGACATATTATATATGTATATATATTATTTCTTATCTCTAAATAGTCTGAAGAAATCGGAAATTTAATTCTTAAATTCTATTTTTAAAGAATAATTTCAATTATAAAAAGAAAATATTTTTTTTTTTGAATAAATGATTTAAGCTTGAAATGATTGAATTGGAAATTTTATTTGTATAATACAATTGCATTCAAATATAACTTACCAAAATTTCAGAAGTTAAAAATGTAATTGAATGACTTACAATAAAATGATGTTAAAAGAACTAAGAATAAAAGGAAGTAGTTATAAAAAAATAAGTGTAAATATATCTAACATGAGTGATAAATATATTGAGAGGAATAAATTTAATTTTGATTAGGAATAAAGAAGAATAAAATTTATTAAGTACAATGTGAGTGTAATAAATGATTATTTTTCAAACCCATGGTTTTAAAAATGGTTAATTTTAGATGATTGGATAACAAGATAATGAAATTTGAGATAGTTAAGATTTATTTAACTTGTGTAAAGATTTATTCTCTGTTTAAGTTGAAATCTCCATGCTTTCAAATTCATTTCCTTATTGTGTTTTTCAAACTATCTTTTGGTTGTCCTTATCATCCTTATCTTGCTATAGACCAGTATAGGCATCTTTCTATAATCTTTCTGTTTTGAAATATTTCTATAATCTTTGATAGACCTTTGGTAATCATTTTGAATCCACTTTTTTCGTGCTTGTGTTCTTCATTCTGGAGGATCTTGGAAAGATCACCTCCACCTTGTTAAACTTACCTATAACAACAGTTATCAGGTATAACTTCAATCTTCTTGTCATCTTATCTTAATCCTATTTCACTCTATCTTTTATGTGCCCTTCCATACCTCATTCCTTTTCGGGGACGAAAAGTTTTGAGTGGGGGAGAGTATAACAACCCTGTATTTTGTAATTATTTTATTGTATATTTTATTATTTTTAATGTAAAATTTTGATTTAAAAACTTATTTTTTTACTTATTTGAAATGATTAAATTTATTATTTAAATATAATCTTGATCTTTATACGAGTTATAATTCCAAACTTGTGTAAGTTGAATATTTGCCTGAAATGCTGATTTTGGTCAAAATATTCAAACTGTGACTTTAAACTTAAAATTTTGAAAGTTTGAAATTTAAATTTTTTTTTCTTTTATTATGAAAGTACATAAAATTCTAAGAACACCACTTTTTGTTTCGTTGAATTTGGATGTAAATTGTGAAAGTTATACCCTTTACAATATTGTGCGTATATAGGGTTATTTACAATGACTATTTTAAATTGTATAAATTATTTCTTCTTTGTTATATTTTATTTTAATATGTGATAATATGTTATATTATGTATATTTTGACTTTTAAGTATTTTTAAAATGATAATATAATTTTTCTAAAGTTTATTTGAATTTATTTCAATTTATAAAGCCTAGTTGGTATTTACTGCATTTTTCTTTATTTAACTTTCTATTTAATAAAAATTAAATTATTATTTTACCTTGAAAATGTTTTAAAACCATTTTTAATTCAAATTTTGTATTAAAATATTTTTTTGTGAAGTAATAAATTTTCCAAAGTCATTGGAGATTTTCTTGTAATTTTTATGTCAGGGTTGCTATTTTTAAGCAATTTCTTATTTCCTTTTTCTATTTTACTTAAAATAAATTTTTTATTTTATTTTATTCTTACTTAGTTTCGGTTTTAAATAACATTTCTGAGTTTATTTTTGTTTTTGTAAAATTAAAAAGAAAAGGAAATGCAAAAGGTTTGGAAAGTTAAGAGATCTTAAAAGCCTGAAACGTAAAGGCGTTTTATCCGTTTCTTTTTGAAATTAATACATCAATTTATTGATTTATTTTATACATTCACTTTTATTGCTGTGTTTTACTTTATTTTATTCATTTTACATGTATTTAAATTTAAGAAAATTTTTCCAAAGTGTATTGAAGTTATTTCTAATTCCTAAGTCTAGTTTTCATTTTTCTGTGCCATTTTTCTTATTTTAATCATATCTAATTAATAATTAATTATTAATATTTTGTTTATCTGTTATATTTTCGAATTCTAACTGAAATTTATAAGTGTTTTCAGTTATTTAAGATGTATATAAATATATATAGGAAGTTTAAAAGGTTTGAAAGCAAAGAAACGTAAAACCGTTTTAACGTTTCTTCTTCCATTTCTTTTCCAATTAATAGATTTAATTTCCTTTGACCGTTCCTTTCTTTATTGTAACTGTGCATTTCTTACCTCATTTTAACGTGAAAACATTCCTCTCCACTTCATTTTTCACGGCTAGAAAGGTTTGGTAATGGCTCCTCTTTTCCTCTTCTTTTTGCTCTTCTTTTTCCATTGTTTTCTTATATTTTGCCTTGTTTTCTCATGTGTATTGCTTGGCCTCTCCTCCATAGCCACAGCCACCACCTCTTACACCTCTTTCCTGCCATCATCACCAGCTACCCCTCTGGTCTTGACCAAGACCGAGCCCACCATGGTGCCAAAACTCCAAAAAAAAAGCAACAATGCCCTTGAACAATGCTAGTTTGACCACCTTTGCCTCATCTCCTTCATCTCCACTTGTTGCCTTGCCTATATGATGTTAAACCTGACCTATATGATGTCGTACCTGAGCCAAAGCATCATCATAGCCAAGCATAAGTGTCCCTTAGGCCAAGCATTGAAGTGGTTGAAGCAAGGTCCAATCTATCTTGTTCATTTTGCTTTGTATTTCAAAATTGTTTCAATGTTATTTTATGTTGAATGTTTATATATTGTCTTATTTGTTTTGTTATGGGTTGTTGATACAAAATCATATCTTGGCTATCTTTCAACTCAAATCAAAAGTCATGCAATTGTGCTTGTCGTGCCTTTGGAGTCGTGCCTGTATGTTGTTTTGGCCTCTAGCTTTGAAAAATGTGAGTCTTTCTCACTCTGACATTTATACTTATGAAAAGTGAATTGATGACAAGTGTTTAGTAATATAAAATGTTTATGCAAGTTAATGATGATCATATGATATGTTATGCCATGTTATTACCATGTTTAATCTTTTAATTTTCACCTGGCATCTGATATATGACTGTTTATTGTGATATTGACCTTGTTTATATTATTTCTGCATATGATCACACTGCAAGTTCCCTGTTAGAAAAAAAATGTTATAGGCCGAAATGATAGGCCTGAATGGTTTTAAATTTTTCATTTTGACTTGGGATTGCGAGTTTGAAATGATAAAACCCGGATTTGTCTTTGTAAATTACGGGTTGAAATGATATATTACCCGTATCACTTTACCTAGCGTAGAAAATTTTATACAGGCCCGTAGTTAAAATATGTTTTTCTAAAATTTGTAAAATATTTTAGAAATTTAATTAATATAATATTTTGATTTGATATTTAATAAAAAATTATTTTTTGTAAATTATTATTGATTTTCTTAATAATTGTAAGTGAAATGAATTAATGAAAAAGTTAGAAATTTTGAACGTAAGTTATTTTGGAAATTTTGATTTAATTTTAATTGGAAATTTAATTGAGTATGAAATTATGATAAATTTATGATAATTTGAATTTCAATGAATTTAAAATGATTTTTATCATATTTATGATTTTTAATAAAGTTGAAATGTGAAATGAATAAATATTTTAAGTAGAAACTTTGAAATATAACTAGAATTGGAAATTTATGAAATTGACGTAAAAGTGAACTTTTAGTTAAGTAAATAAAAATAAAACTAAGTTATATTTGAGAATTTGAACTTAAGTGTTAATTTGAAATTTAATGTAATGGATTTTAAAATTGAACATTGCATTTTAATAAGTGGATTATTATTAAATCTTGATTTTTGAATGGAAATTTTACCCTGTAAAATCATGAACTTGAGGAAAATTAAATGATGTTATAAATGTGAAAATGTATGATTTTATAAGTTAACAATGTTTTAAATAAAAATATAATTGGTTGAGAAATTTTGTTGAATATTTGAAGTTAATTGAATGCATTTTTGAAATGCTATTAATTACAATGTAAATGATATTACAGCATTTGTAAACGCTGTAGTTGATGAAAATGAATTCAAAAGCTAAATTGAATTAAAAGCTATTATAGCAGTCTTTGTACGTGCTATAATTTTTGAATTTAACTAAGTTATTCGAAATTTAAGTAAACCTAGTATAACATTTTAAAATGCTGTCTTTTGTTAAATTGAACTGTTTTGAATGTAACTTTCCGTATAAGTTTTCTAAATAATGCGAAAAGTGAATTTTCACGGTTTTGATAAACTTAAGTGAATAAATAAACTTTGGAAGTTGAAATTTTTGGAAATTTAACAATTTAATTATTAAACATAATAACTTCATTGAAATGATAAAAAAAGAATTTTTGGAATATAAACTGTTTTGAAATATGAATTGAAATGGTATTTTAGATTGAATAAAATGAAAAATGATTTGAAACGAAGTTTTGAAAGGATATGATATTTTGATATATTAAAATGATTTGAAACGAAGTTTTGAAAGATATGATATTTTTGATATTAAATGATTTGAAAAACGGAGTTTGAAAGATAGGACATTTTGATATTAACATGATTTAAAAAAAGAAGTTCTGAAAGATATGATATTTTGGAACTGAAAGGTAGTGTTGAAAGTGTATGAAAATTTAATATATTGAAATGGTTAGAAATGACTTGATATTTATTTTGATAAATATTGGAATTGAAAGATACTTTACGATGATATATTGAAATGGTTTTGGAAATGATTTAATCTTTATTTTGATAAAGATTTGGATTGAAAAGGGTATTTTATTTTGAAGTATAAAATATTGTTTAAAGTTATAACTATGGGTTATAATAACGATTGGTTGTTAAAGAGACCGGGATCGGATATTGTCTTATAGCTGGCCAATACCGAAAACCACTTTAACAACTGTGTACGCGGTGGAGATTCCAGAATGAAGTAGGATGGTGGCGACGTTCTCGAGGTATATTACGTGGACCCAACTCCCGTGAGTTGGCATATATGACTTAAACAGGAGCTATACCGGGCTACACAAAGGGTCGCACCCTTTCATCGAGCATGCTCCATCGGAAACCATTCTATTACTGTTGTGATTTGATTCGGTGGCGCCACTTTGATTCGGGGGTGTTGTTCGAGGTGGGCAGAAGTTGCTGGCTTGCCGTCACCACCGGTCCGGGAGTGCAAACGGTGTATCCGCATTGCCTCGCGTGCCGTGTCATATCCTTATATCGAGCCCACTACGATTTTGGTTTTAAAGATCCGACCGCGTTAAGGTTCACCATCCCCTTAACGCTATTTTCTATATGATTATGCTTTACTGATTAGACACTACTGTATATAGCGTATATTACTACATAGTAAATAGTTTAAAGGATCCTTAGAGGATGGGCGGTCCCAAGCATCCTTTAAGTTACTGATACATTTTGTTACTGTTCACTTGAGTTGATTTACAGTTTATAAGTATTTATGTCCTGACTCGAGGGTTTTGTGTTTTGCTTTATGGTCGGGTCAGATTGATTAAGTTAGCATTCAAGATTCACCTTCGGCGTTGTAGCTTTCCTTGAAGATCCAGCCATCTATTTTGTTTCAGTATCTAGTGGTTCAGTGATGTATCTGATTTGTACCTGATGTATCCAGTTACTCTTCTGTTGTATCTTATTTAACTCTGATGTATCTCATATTTATATAGTAGCTTCATGAACTACTATCTCTTTTTCTTCCGCTGCATTTTTATATACTCTGTGTCTATGATCTGTGATTTTTATTTACTGTATATTCTGAGGTTTGCCAAAATTTTATTTACAACACGGTATTTTGAGCAATTCAATTCCGGCATGAGTGTCTGCGTATGCACTTATAATGGATGCAAATGGTTGAAAATACCGAGTCATTACAATTTTCTACACTATTTTCATGCATAATATTTCAAAATCACAGTTAATATGGAGAAGTTATGGGCGTTTGAAGAATTGGAAATATAATAAACATTTAAAATAAAAAATCCAAAAATTAACACGGTGACCGGTCAACCCTAGATGGACGATGGTCAACCGAAAGCCGTCGACCTAGGGAAGTGTCACGACCCGTAAATTTTAGTGGTTTTATAAATTTAATTAATTGAAATTTTGTGAAATTTTAAATAATAAAAATTTTAATTGAAAATTTGATATTTGGAAACGTCTGCTTAAACATAGCAAATGGTAAATTTTCTTCAGATAATATGGAAGTCTATTTTCTTATGTGAATTTTATTTTATTTCAAATCAGTTAAAATTGATAATAATAAAATATTTTTCAAACCTGAATATTTTTACACAATAAATTTGTAAACCATTGAACTGCTATTGCTTCGTTTATTTTATTTCCGATGGAATTGGCAACATTTTCGGTACCGAATATTGACTTTGACAGGATGATTATACCACTAATATATGTATACCGTTTTAATCATCTCGTAATGTTGCTCTCTACGGTATATTCAATTCTGTGTTTTGAAGTCTGAAACACAGCGGAATCCGCGAAAAATGTTTTCGCATCAGTATCGGTTTTTAAAATCTTTAGGTTTCTTTGACCATTCATTTATCCGCTGAGTTATACCAATAGTAATTAGACTTTTTATATCCCCAAATTTATTGTCTAATCTTTACTATTCCACCGTTCAATTCATTTTTGGTTCGTGCCCCTTCATTTTCCATCGATGTCTTTATTAATAGTGGTTCGTTTGCAATTATTTTTCACTGGTTTCTTTGCCTTCACATTTTCATTTTTCATATGGCTTCTAAAACTATGCATCTCCATACTTTCCATGCAACTCTCCCCTCATCTTCCACTATTGTGCCCATCACGGCCTCCCTCTCATGCGAACCGCACCGAGCCTCCATCCATCGCCGAGCAACCTACTAGGCCGCCACCCCACTTTTCCGCGCGGCCTTCCCTTTGGCCTCAACAACAGCATCTCACAAATTCGCCTACCAATCGCCTCCAACCCATTCCAGTTTCCCAACCACACGCAACACCCAAGCCAAAGTTTCCTTGCCGAGTACTTCAACTCGTCCACCCTTAGCCTCCTTCATTTAAGATATATATATATATATATATATATATATATATATCATTCTAATATATTCTATATATATAAAGTTAAACATAAAATAATATTTTGTGTGTATATATATAGTTATTTTATATGGGTCAGTTATAACAGTGTTATATCATATTTTGTTTAGAATGGTATCTATGTTAGTCTAGCTATTTTTTTCTCATGTATGTACTTATATATTATTGTATACTGGACCTGAAATGAAGTATTGTATTTGTGTCTGTGTGTTTATACACACACACATACATACATATTTAGTCTGTGAGTTTATATGCGAAGTGTTACTTTTATATATATAGTTGTTATTAAATAATTGTTTTAAGGTGTATATATGTAAGTATATATAGCTACTATAGGAAACAAGAATCGTTTGTCCATATCAAAAACTGTATATATTTGTTCGCATATATTTATCAGACATAAGTTCCTAGATGATTTTGCTGGGTTGTATTTTGTAATAGATTTAAATCTTAAAGTTATAACAAGTGTATATAAAAGAGTATATAATTTTATATATATTTATACCTCAATTGTCAATATTCCAAGTATTATAAGTTTATACAGTTTATAAAGTTTAGAAAGTTAAAAGGTTTATACAGTATATATTGTTGTTATTTTATAAATTAGTATATTTAGTGCAACACTTTTCTTTGTGAAGTATATATACTGCTTCATGATTAATCTTTATGAAAACTATAGTATAACATAAGTCGTATAAGCTATTGTGCATACATGTATGTATGAGGTTTGTAGATATGTTATATACATTAGTTATATATAGGCAGTATTGTGTATGTGTTATTGCTCTCAGACATTGTACTGATGCATGCATGTATTATTCATATATATGAATATTTGATTCTTTCTTTTAAAATGTATATAGATTTAAATTATAAGTTTATAAAGGTAAGCATAGTGTTTATAATAAGTTATTTGGCTACTTTGAATATAATATATATATATATATATATATATATTCACTTGTTAAACTTCTATTGATTTTTAAATTTGCACGTGTTTTAATTTAAACAATTATTTTAATATATATATATATAGTTTATAAATTATTTATTGGGTTCATATATATTAAGTTATATTGATTTCTTTTTTATTATTGATTTTTAAATATAGTATGTATGTAAGTTTATATGTAGGTTTATACATTAGTTTATATGCATAAGTGTGTGTGTGTATATATATATATATATATATATATATATATATATTACCATGAGTATTGTTTTAAAATATAGTATATATATCTTCCATTTATATCAAGTTGATCTGATACGTTTTCATCAATTCCTATTTATCAGCTTTGTCATCAAATTCGCATTCAATCTTGCTTCGTTTTGGAATTCGTGTTTAGGTTGTAACTAATCTCATTTTCAAATCTCTCTAGCCTCGAAAGGTGAGCAATCACTCACGATTAACATTCTTATATTTATTAAATTTGATGTCAATTGAAATGACAATTGAAATATGTTTCTATTAGTTATTTACATTGCTATATATACGCTATTATTTGTATCTGTTCACCTGTGATATCTGACACTATTACTTGTTATTTATATTAATGATATATGCATGTTATATTCATATTTGTTATCACTCTGCAAGTTCCCTGTTAGTATAGAATTCCCAATGGGTTGAAATGATACATACTCGAACGATCTTGTAGAATAGGAGAAAATCGTTATGGTTTGAAATGATAAACCCAAGTGATTTTCATTGAATTGAATTTGGGGTTGCGGGTTGAAATGATATATACCCGTATATATTTAAATTATGGATTGAAATGATAATATCCGTATCACTTGACCATAGGATAGAAAATTATATACAGACACCGTTGGTGTGTTTGTATATATATATATTGAAATGATTTCAAAGGTTTAAAAAGATATATATATATATATATGGTTTTATATAAATATTTATTTTAATATTATATATAAATGTTATTTTATATATAGTTAAATTCTTGATATTTAAATTTATATTTTTTGAAAATTTTAAATTATAAGTTGGTTTTGAAATTACAAATTTTAAGAATTTACTTATAAGTTTACTATTTTAAAATATGTATAAATGAGTTTTAATGTAAAATAAGTTTAATAATGATATGTAATTTAATAAAGTTTAATTATTTAATATATAATATGTTTAAGTATTTATTTAAATTTATATTTAAAAAATAGATTTTGATAATGATTTTTATAAGTTAAGGTTGGGTAGATAAATTTGAATTTATTTGAAATTGCATTTAATCAAGAATTTTATTTAATTAAATCGATTTGAAACTTATTGAATTTGAGATTTTTAAAGGATATGATTTTATAACTTTATTTTTTTAAGGTGATTAAATGAATATTTCAAGTACAAATAAATTGAAGGAAATACTTAATTTATTTGTAACTTGAGGTTTTATTTAAATGATATTGGATTTATTAAGTGAATATTTCAAAACTAAATAATAATGAAGTTAAATTAAGATATATACGAAATTATCAATTTTAGTTTTGAGATACCGAATAAATAAAGTTTTGAACTATATTGAAATTGAAATGGTTTATTTTGTGGTTCAAATCTGTATTTGAAATCGATAAAATTTGAAATGTTTATTGAGAACTAAATTGAATTGAAATTGATGAATTGAGAATGAATTAAATTGAATTTTTGAATTTAAATGATTTGAATCGATTATTGAACTTTAAGGGAACTATTTATTATATAAAATATTTTAAATCTGTATATATAAATAATTTAATTTATAAATTATTTTAATATAACGCTATTATTAATATACTAATTATTTCAAATGTATAAACTATTTTAATATAAAATTATTTTATTTATATATACTATTTTACTTTATTAACTATTTTGAATTACATATATTATTTATTTCATTAACTATTTTATTTATAAATACTATTTTCTACATCAAACCATTTAAGTGGGAAGTGTTATGACTTCAAAGAGTTGTCACTACTACAAAACAGGCCATTTGCATCGGTTGTTTACCCCCCTTTTGCATCAGTTCAACATCCGATGCATATGCAACCGATGTACAGGCTTAACAGTTTTGCATCGGTACTAAAACTGATGCAAAACGGTCCTTTTTGCATCGGTTGTTACTAACAACTGGTGCAAAATACGGTTTGTTTCTTGGATACAGCCCTCATGTTTCATCGGTTGTAATTAAAACCGATGCAACAAAGGAACTTGTTGCAAAGGTTGTTGTTGAAAACCGATTCAAGATAAGAGTCTTTGGATTTAAAAGGCTTCTTTGTTGCATCAGTTTTTTATAACAACCGGTGCAAACTAATCCCTCTATTGCATCAGCTATTTATGCCTGATGCAAAAAAACCAATCTCAAAAATCATTATGACATTACTCAAATAGACAATATATATATTATTGATTATAACAAACAATTATTGCATGCAATATTACAATCATTCAAAATTAAATTTGATGGAAAATACAAACTGAATAACATAATACTAAAATAAACATATATCAATTATAATGTTAATAATCCATACAAAATAACGGTTCATACATTCATTTTAGCAACATAATTCAGATCTTTAGTACAATCATTAAGTGGTATAGTCTTAATTCAGTTCTTTAATTAGTACAACCATTAAGAAATAGTATAGTGAAAACCTTAAAAACTTCATGTAATCTTGAAAACCCAAAATTTAGGCTTCAGCTCAAAACCATATGTTGCATTCCATGTTTCCAATGTCAACTTGAACCTGGAAAAACAAGAAATAAACAAGGTCAATTTAAATCAGGTAACGCTGAAAGTATGAAAGAGACAAGAATAAACTCACCATATAGTAGCATATAAGAAGACTACGTCCAGTTATGCATGATATAACTAGCTAAATTATCACGAACCTCATCTATCTCTTGCTGGCTATAAGAACCATCTTGTACAAAGTACTGCAATTACAAGATTGTGTCGAAACATTAATCGTATAACTACTTAACAAAAATTATGAAGGAAAAAAAATTAAAGTGGTACCTCATGTATATCGGTGCTTTGATCGTGGTTTTTTACTATATCATACATATACCTCATCGCATGCAAGCTTAGTATGCATTTGTGCTTGCTATAAGGAACATGTTGAGTGTGCCGGTTAAACCAACATGTTTTCACTGATAGTAGCATCAACATTTGGGCATGACCACTTGGAATATTCAATAATTTCAAGAAAAGGTTAATTCCCAAATGTTATGCGCACAGGGTTAATATGCCTTGTATGCATAATTACACATACCTGCAGAAATTGTGTTAACTCTGATTTTCTCTTTCCTCTCAGCTTCATAATCTAGCACCTGAAGTATAAAAGCAAATAAATAGTTTGACCTACAAAATAACACTGGAGAAGGAAATACTCAGGGGTAGAAAATTACTCTAGTGTCACTTTCCAAGGCTGCTTTAGCTGAGCTCATGCCTCGACCATATCTACAAGATCCCGTAGATAAATTTCAAATACTGAGAAAACAAGTTATTATATTTTCTAAAACAAAAGAGGTGAAATGTGTACCCAGGAATGGTCTTTTCTAAAGCAATGTAGGTCAAGGAGATAGTTGCACCATCTGCATTGTATTAAATGTGCCATATTAAGTTTGTTTCTTCGATTTTATCATCAGGCAGTAAAATGAAGTCCAAGAAGCTACTAAATGATTTGGAGCCATGATTTTCATCAGAAAACAAACATCAACGTCAAAATGTCTCTTTATGAATCCAAATCTATATGGTTCTTGTATCATATTTGATTTTTTTGACAAATGTTGTCACATATATATTGCTTAAATAAGCTGATTATTTCTGTTCACTATGTAACTAATACAACAATATAACCCTTTGTTTAAGGACTTCCTTTCTATTACTATCATTATCTCAGTAGAAAAATAAAAAGCACTACCTGGATTCATTATAGGAAGGAAATTTGCAACAGAGATACAAAAGAATAACTCGAAGCAGAAATGGATGCAAGGTATCCTTTCCTGGATGTTTCCAAAAGAGGCTTTGTAACCTGCTCAATGAATAAATATAACATTAATTTCAATATGCAAAAAGATCAGGGTAAAAGCAACGTGTAACACGATAAGATATTTACCTCTAGGCCATTGGCAAGTGAATGCACAAGAATGCCAATGGTTCCAAAATCATTCTTAATTGTTTCAGCCACTTCTTGGGATTCACATTTTTAATACATGTAATTAAAAGCTTAATTGCAATGTGTATAAAATATGAAGGTAAGAGATCACTGAAAATTGTTATATATGTTTAAGATCAAAGATAGTTACCTTAACTGTCCAATTGGAGGAACCTGCGCATATTTTGTTATTTTTAATCTGTACAAAATACAAAATATTAGTCTAATCTGTTTGGCAAAGTCCATGTGTTAGAAAGGAAAAAAAGATATGAGATACTCACATCTTCAGAAACATCCTCGGGAGTGTCAAAAACAGCATCTGGTGGATACACTTTGGTGATCTCCATCAGAGAACCATCAGGCACTCTATCAAGCAAAAGAAACTAAAAATTTAGTAACACAAGAATAAATACTTTGCATCTTTATGCAATGTCAAGCATGATCCATTGATTCAATTCAAACATCACCTCAGACCTCCCAAATTTGAGATTAGAACTTTACAGACCATATTGCTACTAAATGCAATAATTTAGCACTTTCTACCATTAGAATTGTATAGAGCTGCATACACTAAGCTTTTCAAACAGAGCCATGTGCTTAACAATATAGAAATATTGATTGGAAAAATAGTGCACATTAAAAGGGCTAGTTGTGCTACCGATACTATTGATCAAACACAGTCCTTTGATTGTCTTTCTAAAAAGTTTTTTCCAAAAGAGAGGATTTTACGGAAACAATAGCAATAACTCTAATTTCTCTTGCCAATGTGTGCAAATCTACTGTGCATCTTAGCTCAAGAAGAACATTCGTTTTAACCATTTATCCACCAGTCACACGACATGTGTGGATGGGAGAAACAAAAGCGGTTCTACACTATTTGGTGCATGATATGCTAACATCAAAGGTATGTTCTCCATCCTTTCGAATGTGTTAACATAACATAGTGCTTTTAACACAACGGATATTCGTCAATAGCATTTAAAATTGAAGTAATGAAAGAAGGGCTGTAGGTATAAAATACATTTTAGATGAGCGAGAGATATGAGTTGCAAGGAAGTGAAACAGCAAGACTGTTTGGGTCAGAAAATATTACCCAAATACTTGGGTCATATTCATCCAAAGGCTTGTTTCGCTTTTGATGTATAATCTCTTTGGAGGTGTTTCGATGTTGAAAATCGAAGCTTTCTGACATGTAAGAGAAAGGGAAGATATAGGTTTCCAAGTTGGCGAATTTCTCCGCTTTAGTGATAAAGAGAATGTGATGATTGGTATTAAAGAATTAAATTGAGCTATTGGGTTGTTTTGTTTGTGTGGGATATAGTGTGAAAATGAACGATGTTTTAGAAATACAAGGTCATTCGTGGTGTTTTGGGGAGGAAAGAAGTATAGACTATCGAGGAAATATGTTCCAAGTGCATGGATTTAGGCTATAAATCATGGGGTAATGCATCAGTTGCCAACCACTATTTAAATCTTATATTATCAAATGTTTTTCTTTATTTCTTATTCTGTAGCAGAATAAGAAATACTCCTTATAACTAAATATTCCTTATAACTAAATGCAAGGTAACAGTTAATTCGCTAACAAATAATTCATTTTTTAAAACTTTTGCATGAGAAATTTGAATTTGAATCATATATCAGAACAACTCAGTAAGTTCTCTAAATAATGATCACATCCAATCATTTAGTTTTTCAGTCTAGGTTAGGTAGGCTTATGTTCCTAACATAAAAGCAAAACGGTAAATTAACTCAGTTTAATGTATGCTTGGATGAACCAATCTCCTGTAATTTGCTGCTGGTACCAGTCTAGAGAAATTACCAACTATCCCCCGTTAGCCCTTAAAAAGAAGGCTATTTTATATGCTAACCTGCAAAGAACTTTTATGAATCAATTAAAAACTTTCATGTCCGACAATTCATTTTCATGGTCATATTTTAAGGAAGCCCGGTAAATGTAATGCTTTGCCTGCAGCAGAAGGCATTATAGAGTGCCTTAGCAATTGCCCAACCATAACCATTGTCATCTGCTACCCTAGTAATAAATCCCCTTTTCCCTATAAACACAATTTATTTTTCAGTAACCAATTATGCAACACAGAATTTCATAAGCACTGTGCGGTTTGTTATTACTAGCATGACTGCAATCATCATTCTCATGACTATTACAACTAGCTCTACTAAGTATACTTTCACTATGTCATATCCACTGCGTATAATTTTATTTTTTAAACTAATTTGAAAGAAATGAACTAAGAATTAATAACTGATACATCAAATCAAGAACAATTTGCAAGAATCTGAGACGTAAAATTAAGAAATCGGTTACGAGTTCAATTCCAACTCCAAGAAGTTCTATCATTCAAAAATTTATTACATAGAATCAGGTTTGAAAAAATTCACAAGAAAGCACAACTACATTTTAGGTATTCTAAATTAAGATTATTATTTCAAATGTCTATTCACTTTCGGGTTTGAACAAATTCAAAAGCAAGCACAACAATTGTTATATCAAATTATCAATCCATGAACTGTTGTTTTAAGAATAATTGAATAAATGAATTAAACACTCAATAAAATTTAAATAAAACATATAAACATTAAGACTACACAAAATAAATCACACTCACATTTCTCCTCTTATTGCAGCATTCGCCATAGCTCAAAATTCAAATAACAAAGGATGGAAACCAAGGAGGCGGCGAAGGATTGACAATAGCAGGGGAGAAAATTTTGTGAGTTGATTTTTTCTTTTGGGAAGGAAAATCAACAAGTTTACTTATTTTTGGAAACGAACTGTGAAAGAGCGGTGAAGCAAGCGTGATTCAACTAGAGTTTAGGAAAATTAAGTGGGCCGGTTGTGGAAATGATAATTTTGGATCCACCGAACAAAACTATATTGGTAAGGGATTTGCATCGGTAGACTTTAAAACCAATGCGACTAAAACTATTTGCATCGATGTATTTTCTCTGTTTGTTGATGACAACTGATGCAAATTTAATTTTTTATTACCTATTGCTTTCCACATACCAATTGCACCGGTTATTAAGATGGAACTGATGCAAATAGTTCTATTTGCATCAGTTTTTACTTCAACGATTCAAATGAGGTGAAGCAATATGCACTTTTTGTACTAGTGTGTGATTTCCAAAGTGATTTGATTTCAAAGTGTTATGATTTCCAAAAGCTATGATTCCCAAAGGGTTATAATTTCAAAGTGTTATAGTTTCGAAGAGTCATAATTTTGGAATGTGTTATGATTTTGGAAATGAATATTATTTAAGTAAGAAATGATATCGCATTGATATGGTTTTGAAATGGATATGATATTTTGGTTTGAAGTATGATATTTTGAAATGACCACGGTGTTATAATAACGTTTGGTTGTTAAAGAGACAGGGATCAGATATTGTCTTACTCTCTACTAATACTGAAAACCACTTTAATAACCTTGTTCGTGGTGGTGATTCCAGAATGAAGTAGGATGGTGGCGACGATCCTGTATGAGGTATATACATGGACCTAACTCCCATGAGTTAGCATAAGGTAGCTAAAACAGGAGCAATTGACGGGCCAAGTGAGGTAGCTCCTCCAATTGGACACACTTCTTCGATTGCCATTCTATTACTTTGTGATTGATTTGGGGCGCACCTTTGTTTTGTGTTGTACCTATGGTGTATCCTCTAGTAGCCTCCTTACCAGGAGGTATTATGATACTGTATAGACTATTGGCACTATAAAATGTGTTAATGGGGAAATGGGTAACGCCTTAATGCTATTTTAATAGTTTACTTTACTATGGACATTATTATAATAGCGTATATTACTACATAGTAGATTGTTCCATGTATCCTTAGAGGATGGTTATCCCAAACATCCTTTAAGTTACTTGTATTTCAGTTGATATTTCACTTGAGTTGGATTTATTGATATAAGAATGTTAATCCTGACTTGAGTGTTTTGTGTTTTTGCTTTACGCTCGGGTCAGACAGAGTGTCACAGCATTTGAGTCTCACCTTTGGAGATGGAGCATCGCTTGAAGATTCATCTATCCATTCAGCTTTCAGTTATTCAATTGACTCCAGCGATATATCCAGATTTTTGTTGTTTGACTATTGTATTGAGACTTCTGAGTATTCGAAACTTTTGTTGTATGTTGTTTTAACTCTATTATACACACACACACACACAAATATATATATATATATATATATAGTAGCTTCATGAACTACTATTCGTTTGTTTTTGCTGCTTATCGTCATATTACTCTGTGTTGTGATTCTGTGATTGATTTATTTGCTGTATATGCTGAGTTTTGCCAAATATAAATTAATAATTTGATATTTTAAGCAATTCAAGTCTGACATGTGTGGATGCGAATAGTTGAAAATATTAGGTCGTTACAGTTGGTATCAAAGCTCTGGTTTTAGGCAAAACTTAGCATATAAAGTAAATTTACTTACGGAATTACCTCCTTCGAGCTTGAATTCCTTCCTCCTTGACTCGGATCTCCTTTGAATTTTGGGACATTCCCCTCGGTTCCAAAATCCACTTTGTCCTCCTCCTATTCATATTTTTCTTGATTATGGACCATCCCATAGCTTCGCTGAATGATTTATAAAGGGGTAAAACTCCTTTACAATTGGCATTGATTCACCGAAGATTTCTATGTCCTCGGTTTACAATGCTGTTATCTCATGATGTGCCTGGATTCTATCCCTTGCGATCGAATGTCGATTTACCTTGGAATTCTGCATCGATCTTACTTTTGACGTCACGTTTGGCCCAGTTAAGGTCATCCATGATTTATATTAGTCTATCCATCTTTTCTTTTTTGCTATTTAATTATCTTATCTCCTTTTCGAACCTATCTTCTAGTTAGAATTCTAACTTATTAGAGTCCCCTTGAATTTGAATCTCTATCCTTGCATTGAAATCCATTCTTGTATCATCGAGCGAGGAAGTGTATTCGTAAATTAATATTAAAAATGTTTTATATATTGTGTTGTCTGAGTTGTTGATGTTGATTTGGGTTTTCAATCGATTCGTCTGATCAACGCTATCGATAGAAATTCCAAAACACTTGAACAGAGCAAACTGACACAATATTATATTCAAAATTTGGTAATGAAATAATTTTGTATGATTATATTATAGATATGAGTAAAGTTTTTGAAATTAAAAAGTTAGATGAATTTGGTTGTTTGAAATGATAATATTTGATTTTCATTTATTGTTTTGAAAACCATTGACTATTTCAACATTATAAATAAATGGAATTATAAAAACATGGTTTAGAAACTATTTTGGAAATTTAAATGAATTTAATTTTGAATTTGAGAATTTAATTTCCGGTAATTCCAACCTTTGGTTTTAAAATTTTTAAAATATTGAATATAAAATATTTAATATAAAATATATTGACCAATAGAAATGTATTTGATAGAAATCGGCTTTATATCTCAAAGTGTAATGTCGGACACACATCCTTACAAGTCTGTTCCGGGAACGAACGGAACCGAAGGCACATCAAAGAAGCCCTTGCAAATCCGGATGTTCACAAATCACGTCCGGAATCCCCATCACAAAGAGTGATAAAATCTCTACACCGGAGCAACTCGGTGTAGAGACATTCGACGGGTAATCCTTTCGCATTCGAAAAATACCTGGTCTTCAACACCGTCTTCAAATGCATTCCCATTTCGTCGTATCATTATTCGTAATGAGTTTTATGACACAAAGTCCTCTCTCGGCTAATCCGAATAACGAGCGCTTATTTTTAAAAATAAGCGTTACATTCAGATTTCAAACAAATCACAACAATTTCCACTTTGATCTTTTAAACAAAAGATCCATCACAATCACAAAGGTTCGATGTGGGTTTCGAACATCCATTTGGAATTCGACTCCCGGTCGCATCGAAATCCAAATGTCGTTTAAAGGAAAATATTGATAGTCGGTTATTTAACAAGCAATCATCATTCACAACCATCACTAGATTTCAAATAATTTTTCTAAATCATTTAATTTCGACATATCTTCGCAAGACATACTTTTACCACATTAATATTTTGAAAACAAATTTCAAATCACTATGCACATATCAATCCTTTGGAAACAAATTTTCAAAGCATTTTCCTTATATATTTTCAAATATTTATTCATTTCCACTGAAAATCTACCGAGTTCAAATATTTTAAAATACTTATTTTAAATATTAGTTTTTAAATCTTTATACCAATATCTTATATAAAACTTCAAATCCAAACTAACTTTTAAATAAAATTAATAGATATGGTATAACTACTCAAATATCCATTTTTTAAAACCAATATCAGTTAAATCTTTAAATCATTATTTCCATAATTAATTAAATAGATCATTACTTTAAAAATTTACAAAATAACTTAAAGAAAGTAATTTCTCCAAAATATTCTTTTTAAACCAACCCTAGAACTTTCAATTTATATTTCGAAAGCTATTTTACAAACATACTTGGCTTTTCAGGGAAAATACACCTTCCTTTTCAAAACGGATCATTTTTTATCAATTAATAAATCCTTTCGGATTTATTTTAAATTTACGTTCCAAATCCGTAAATTTCTTTCCACGCTTTTTAAAAATAAAATAATATTTATTTTTATAACAAATTTCCCTTTTTTTTATAAAATTCCCATTGTGAATTTTAAACTTTCAAATATCCACAAATATATGATTTTTCAAATCGATTCCCAAATATTCACTTTCAACACCAAATCAATTTTCAAATTGATTCTCAAATTTATTTCAAACACCAAACTTATTATCTTTTGAAACAAATTCCTTCTTTTACATTTATTTAATTTTTTAAAATTAATTTACTGTAAATTTTCTACTAAATTTCAAAAATCAAATTTCATTTATTTCTGGTATCTTACGAAACCAAAAATATATTTGGCTAAATTATAGCCTTCAACAATTTCAATCACAAATAGTCACACACAGATTATAAATCATCAACACACAATATTGAAACAAATTCAAATATTTAAGGAATCCAGTTGGATTCCTTCAACTTGTTTCCCTGCATCCACAGACGTTAGCACAGCAATTAAATACTCATTCCACTTCGAGGTGGAATATCGCGGTATATGGGATTTATAAAATATCATCCGCTATTATGCGGCGCATTGGGTCTCATCCGCTATATAATGCGGGAAATCAACAACTCCAAATACATATATAATAACAATTCCACTTCAAGGTGAAATATCGCGGTATATGGGTTTAAATATAATATCATCCGCTATTATGCGCCGCATTGGGTCTAAACTAATACAACTAATAATAAATCAATCATCCAAGCACACAGTCAATCAATTTTAAATTTAACTATTTAAAATTAAGTTAGAAAAATTGAATGATTGAGAAGATCTCACCTTTGCTTATGCATGCAATCCATTTTCATTCTAGATTGTTTTCTTCATTGTATTAGACCTTGTACGAACAATTATACAATTTATTAATATTCAACCAATTGAATAATCAATTTTCGTTTGGTAATTTTGATTATCCACTGATTTTATTTTAAACCAATTTCTTTTAATAAATTATTTAACTAAAAATTTAATTTCAAACTAATGATTTAATCTTTAAACAAATTTTCCTTTTTAAATAAAATTCTTTAGTAACAAAAATAAATAGGTTAACTAAATAAATTAACCACTAAAATTTATTATTTCTTTTAAAACTACATATATATATTTTTAAAATATCTACATAGAATCAAAAACCAAATTTTGTATAAATCCTTAAATATTTACAATTTCTTAAATATCTCATAGTAACTAAAATAATTAAATTTTAAACCAATCTCTTATGATAAACAAATTCCTAATAACTAAAATAATTAAACTAGTTACTTGAATTTTTTAATCACCCTAACTCATGTATAAAAATGTGTATATATAAAATTTTATGTTTACATATATATGTAAAAAAATTGAAAATCTGCATATATGTGCTGCTGTATATATTTTTCAGTGAATAACAAAATAATAAATCGTTTTACTGTAAATTAAAATCCCACCTAAATATATATTATTTGTTAAATTAAATTAAATTAAACCAAACACCCATTCATTAATTCCCAAATCAAACAGAAATTATACTTACTGCCGAGCCCTAATTCTGGAACGAAACCCTAGCTCGGCCCATCATCACGAACACTGAGCTGAGCCCAAATCGATATTCCCTTCACCTCAGTCATCACTGCGACCATTGATGTCGTCGCCATCACGACTTCCCCTCGTGTTTTCGAGCACCGCTTGCTTCGCCTTGTCGCCGCCATTGCCTGGCTCGACTTCGAACTCCCCACAGATGAACGCGAACATCGTGCTTCGCTTGCATGACCCCTCTCCAGGCCGAGCCGCTGCCTCATCGCGCTTGATGCCGCGAAACTCCAGTTCGGATCGAACACGATTCGATTTGTATTAGTCGCCCTTTTTTTAATCTGAGGAGAAAGGGGTTTCGGCCATTTTAATTTTGAAATGAACAAAAAGGGGCGGCCATTGATTTTGATTTAGAACGATAGATTTTTGAACGAGAAATGAAAGTTAAGGCTTCGGCCATTGATTTTGATTCCTTCTGCTTTTCGAAATGATTTTACGTCAGATTTGTAAAAGAAATGGGGAGACAAGGATGAGACGTTGGCGTGTGAAGGAAGGTATGGTTTGACTTTCTAATTGATTTTTATAATTTTATATTCAAAATATCTCGTATAACCTAATTCAAAATCCCGAACTCCTATCGAGGCATGCCGCCTAGCATTTATAATGTTATAACCCTATTCCGAACCCAATGGAACAAATCTTGGGATCCATTTTGATCGTATGTGAAAGATAGCTATTTAAATCGACTATTTAAATTAAATTCAACTAAAATATTTCTAGACGTTTCCAGATCGAACGACCAAACGGTGAATCCAAATGCTACGAAACTTGAAATCCGATAATAATGCAATATTACGGATCCAATGAAACTGGTTCCGTCGAATTCCGAGATTGTGCCTCGGAAGGCTATTTTTAAATACCGATTTAAATAATATAAATTCAAACTAAATAAAACATTTTCAAATTAAATTCTGAAGCTGGCATTATCTTCAGTATTATCAATATAAATTTCCGAAGCCTTTAAATTATTTTTAATCAGCTTAAAAATAGAAAATTCAATATTTTATCCGACTTCAATAAATTAATTTCAATAATTTAATTGTCAAATTCATTCTGATATCTGAAATTCAAGTTAGACTATCTTTTAAACATTTAAAAATCACTTAAATATTTCAGTTTCTAGTGTTCAAAATTCTAGGTCATCACATCCTTCCCCACTTAAAAGAATTTCGTCCCGAAATAACTAGTTAAGAAGAATGATCCTTAACCCATTTATTATTTTTCCAAACCAAAGTTTCAACTTTCCAAAATAAATCTTTCTATTAGAGATCCATTATCATTTCAACTAACATTCCAAAATCTTTCATGGTTCCCGAACAACATTGTTTTCCTAACAATTCAAATTTAAATTCAAATTTAAAATTTTCAAAATTTTGTCAAAATTTTTCTAACTGCCTAAATTTTCGGAAAATTTCGCCAGCGTCTCCTTTGCGCGGCTAGCTCGGTACGACTACAAAATGGCACCATGGGCCCCCAGATTTCAAAAAGAAAACAAAACGCCAAGAGGCTAGACAAGAAAGTCATCAAATTTCATATAGAAATTTAAATACATACCTTTTGTCGAGCAATTTAAATTATCATTAGAATCAAAATCCAAATTCCATTTCCCTGTAACACACATGTATATTCTACTAGTCATAATATCCAATTACAACATTCAACTATGATTTTGTACATTTTATTACAAAAGTTTAAATACTTACTTCTTATAGCATCTTTACTTCATTATTGAAGTTATATATTCATTTTCATTCAACTTTGCATTTTCAATTTCATTTGAATTCGATTTACACTTTCAAATCTGCTTGGATTCAATTATCTTCTGAATATTGAATTTTATCAGTTATCTTTCATTCACAACTGATTCATATCACTATTTTAAATTAGTTTTATTTACTAATTCATTACAAATTCCAATTCATTTTATCTCAAACCATTTCTTTATTTCACCTTTATTATCTTTAGTTCACTTCGAACTAATTTTACAACTTCATTTTATTTCACACAATTCAAATTGGTTTTCAATATTCAGTTTCAATTCCAGTTTTATTCTTTTGTTCATCCCCAAACACAATTCAATTTCAATTCACCATTTGGTTTACAACCACTTATATTTAAACTGGATTTCAAATTCCATATGAATTTAATTTATCTTTCATTTATAATTATTGAATTCATTTCAAACCTTATCCATTTGGTCATTCATCAATTAGTTTCACTTACTAATTTTAGTTTAATACTTCACTTTGTTTATCACAAATCAATTCAATTCCAATTCCAATTATTTAGTGACGCAGCGGATATAACGGATGATGACGAAATGTGGATTTCGTGCCAAACTAATCGATGAACAATTAGAAGAAGCAATATGAATTGATGAATTAGTGATACCAAACGCCCAAATCCGTTGATCTCAAGAGATACTGGATTCTAGCTATTTCCAACACGTTGATCGCTTACGATACCATGTTAAAAGATCTACGATTCTCCGACGTGAATCTTGCGCACAAGATTCCGTGAATCGGCTTCAAAATCGTTGATTCGAGCGCACTCGAATAACCGAAGATGGAGAAAGGAGATAACACTCAACTTCCAATTTCAAAGAGGCACAAAGCATGTAACAACCCTAGATTTTTAACTATAAATTTCTTTAGTTTATTTTAAATGTGTTTTATTTGTTAAATTTCATCTCTAAATATTTTTAAAACGATAATAGAATTTTTCCAAAATTTACTGTATTTATTTCCTATTTTGAAGGGCAGTTTTCCTATTTTCTTCATTAAAAACTATATTCAAATTAAATTTTAAATATTTATTTTGTGAATGTATTTTTATTTTATTTTATTATTTATGTTTAAAAATATTTTACAAGCTCATATGAATTTTCTAAAAATTATTCTATTTAATTTTAAATTTTCTAGTCTAGTTCACCGTTTTTAGCTATTTTTCTTAATTTAACTTAATATAATTAATAAATAATATATAAATTTTTATATATTGATAAATTTTCGAAATTTTATCTGGGATTATTATTATTTCCAGAAATATAAAGTTATATAATTAAAATAAAGAAATATGAAAGGGTTTTGACTTTTGAATTGCCTTTTGCCTTTTTGAGTTCCACCTCTTCATTTTCCTCACAACTCTTCATTTCTCTTGCCATAACTCCCCACATTTCAGCCGACTATCTCATTTTCAATTCACGTATCTTTCTTTCCTCCTTCCTGAGAAAAAATTTCGGCCATCCTTGCTTGAAGATTTTGGTAAAACTTTATTTCTTTTATCTCTTTTTCTATTTACATCGTTTATTTCTAGCTTGATTTTGCACATGCTTTCACCTCTTTTAGGATCGGCCATGCCTTCCTTGCTGCCTAGCCGCCTCAAGTACCTGATGACACACCACCAGCACCTCCTCCTCACCAGCCACCCAAGCCATGAACCCCCTGGTGATGCATATCCACAAAAGTTTCAAAACACCCTTCATACTAGCCTAACCGAGCACCACTCTCATTCCATCACCTCACCACCCCTCTAGCTGCCACTTACCACACCACCACCACCTCCAGCACCTCCAGCATCCATGACCACACCACCACAATAGACCCCAATCCTTTGGCCGTGATACCTAGGGCCTTGGCCGAGCCCAAATCCTTGACCAAATTCATGTATGCATGCGTATGTGTGTTATTGCTTCACCCACATTTACACCATCATTCCAACATGTAGGCCGAACCCATACTTACCCAAACCAGACCCAAACACCTGCAATTATGTTGTATTTCCCTTATGGCTGAGCCTAGTAAAGGTTAAAAGCAAGTGCAAGCATTTCTATTTGATTTTGTGCAGTCTATTCTAGTGTAGTTTTGATCGTAGTTGATTTGAAACTCATCGTTGTTATATTGTTTTTGTTTGATGTGTATCCAAGGAATTTGACATTTGGCTCCTCCATTCGAATCTGTGTCGTGCTTTTGTGCTTGTGTAGATCTCGTTTGTGAAATTCGTCATTGGGTCATCAGCTCAAACCAGTGAGTTATTCTCACCAGACAATTTTATACTTATATGAATAGTAAATCGATCGCTTGTGAATATGTAAACTGCATCACCATATTTTATTTGCTATGTCACTATTATATGATGTTCACACATGACTAAACACCAGTTATATCATATGTCACTATTATATTATTGCTGTTTTGTTTATTTTATCAGTATATCACACTACAAGTTCCCTTTAGATTAGAATCACTATGGATTGAAATGATACATACCCGAACGGACTTTAGAATAAGGAAAAATCGTTATGGGCTGAAATGATAGGCCTGAATGATTTTCAATTTATTTCATTTACTTAGGACTGCGGATTTGAAATGATAAAACCCGGATTTTCTTTGTAAATTACGGGTTGAAATGATATATTACCCGTATCACTTTTCCTAGTGTAGGAAATTATATACAGACCCGTAGTTAATATATGTTTTTCTAAAAAATTTAAAATTATTTTAGAAATGTAAATATTAAAATATTTTGATTTAAATCTAATTAAAATTGATTTTTTTAAAAATATTATTGATTTTTTGAATAATTATAAGTGAAATAAATTAATGAAAAAGTTAGAAAATTTTGAATGTAAGTTATTTTGGAAAATTTGATTTAATTATAATTGGAAATTAAGGAATATGAAATCATGATAAATTTATGATAATTTGAATTTAAATGAATTTAAAATGATTTTATATCATATTAATGATTTTTAATAAAGTAGAAATGTGAAATGAATGAATATTTAAGTTGAAATTTTGAAATATAACTAAAATTGGAAATTCATGGAATTGACTTAAAAGTGAATTTTTAGTTAAGTAAATAAAAATAAAACTAAGTTATATTTGAGAATTTGAACTTAAGTGTTAGGTTGAAATTTAATGTAAGGAATTTAAAATTGAACATTGCAATTTAATAAGTGAATTAGTGTTAAATATGAATTTTTAAACGGAAATTTAACTTTATGAAAGCATGTAATTAGAGAAAATTAAATGATAGTTATAAAAGTAAGAATATGTGATTTTATAAGTTAAAAGCGATTCATAGAAAATATAACTGTTGTGAAATTATATTGAAATTTTGAAGTTAATTAACTGCATTTTTGAAATGCTATTTTATCTAATATAAATGATAATACAACATTTGTAATTGCTGTAGTCGATAAGTGAACTAAATAGCTAAATTGAATTAAAGGCTATTATAGCATTTTATTTTAATGCTATAATTGTTGGATTTAAACTAAGCTTTCTTTGAAACTAATTTAACTATATTACAACATTTTAAAACGCTGTCTTTTGTTAAATTGAATTGTTTTGAATATAACTTTCTGTAGCATTTTCCAAATGCTGCGAAAGTTGAAATTTCACTGTTTTGATAAAATTAAGTGAATGAATGAACTTTGAAGTTGAAAATTTTGGAAATTTAATAATTTAATTATTAAATGTAATAACTTTATTTTGTTATTATTTAAATGAAGTAATTTGTTTGGAAATGAACTATTTTGAAATGTGAATTGAAATGGTATTTTTAAATTTAATAAAATGAATATGTTTTTCAAATGAAATGATAAGTTTGATATTTTGAAATGGATTTGAAATGATATTGGATTTTGAGAAATAAATACCATTTGAAATTATAACTACGGGTTATAATAATGATTGGTTGTTGAAGAGTCCGGGATCGGATATGGACATACTCTTTGTCGATACCGAAAACAACTTTAACAACTGTGTACGAGGTGGAGATTCTAGAATGAAGTAGGATGGTGACGACGTTCCTAAGGTACATTTCGTGGACCTAACTCCCATGAGTTAGCATAAGGCGGCTAAAACAGGAGCGATCTCGGGCCAAAGGAGGTAGCACCTCTGGCTGAGCACACTTCTTCGATACCATTCTATTACTGTTGTGATCGATTGGTTGCACCCCTTGATTTTGGAGTGTTGTTCAGGGTAGTCGTATGTGGCTGCTGCGTTACCACCAGCCCGTGTGCGTAATTGGTATATCTACCATGGCATTTCCTTGTGTGTCGTGTCACCTACCATACCGAGCTTTTACTACGAGTTTGTTTTTCTCCCGTGGCCCGTGTGGTATCCTCTGAAAGTCACCCGGAGTGGAGATGGCATGATATTGGATGGACTACTGGGACTATTATGTGTGAAGGGTGATATGGGTAGCCCGGAACGCTATTTAAAAGTATGTTTATTTTACTATAGTCTTTATTATAATAGCGAAATATTACTATATAGTAAATAGTTTAACGGATCCTTAGAGGATGGGCGGTCCCAGGCATCCTTTAAGTTACTTGTATCTTTATTACAGTTCACTTGAGTTGGTTTGCATTATATAAGTATATATTGTCCTGACTCAAGTGTTTTGTGTTTTGCTTTACGCTCGGGTCAGCCTGAGTATTCACAGCTTTGGATTCGCTTCCTAGAGCTGGTCTTTCACTGTAGTTTCTACTTATCTGCATATATTTCTATTACTCTTTCAGCTGTATTAGTTTATCTCATGTATTAGTGAACTTCTATGTATTTGGGATTTCTATTCTGTTGTTTTCAGACTATATTATGTATTTGGTTTGAGACTCTGTTATAGTAGCTTCATGAACTACTATGTTATTTTATATTCTGCTGCGAGTTATTCTGATTGTTCTGTGTCTGTAATTATGTATATTTGATTTTATTTGCTCCAAATTTATTTACAATCTGTTATTTCGCATCATTCAAGTCTGACATGTGTGGATTATTGTCGATTTGAATGGTACGAAATCGGGGGTTGTCACAAAGCACTCAAAATTTTATTCAAAATTCAACTCTTTTCAAATGATACAACTCACCCGCTATTTATAGGAGATTACAACTCAACACACTTTACAACACTTCATACGACTTAAAAAATACATCACAAACAGTACAAACGACTTACCAATCACACAGTCGACCTAAAGAACAACCTCGCGACTTAAAATCTCAGTAACACAAGAAGACCCGTGACCTAAAAAAGAAAAAAAACGACCTACTGGAAGCTCGCGACATAAGAATTTCGCAACCTAGGATCGTCGTTCGCGACCTACTGGGGGGAATTTGCGACCTAAGGAAAGTCACCGTTCGCTCGCGACTTAAACTTCGCGATCTAGTTAGGTCGTTCATGACCTACCGGCATGATTTGCATCATAAGTGAAGACGCCGCTTGCCCGCTACTTAGGCCTGTTCGCGACCTAGGGTAGGTCGTTCGCGAACTAGAGTGGAGGAGCAGCAGAGCGAGGTAGTTCTGGAGAGAGGCTTCGCGGCCTAGGGTAGGTCGGCCGCGACCTAAAGAGGTATGCTCTGCATCATCCTCCCCTGGTTTGAAAAGATTCGTCCCTGAATTCTCACTTTCCTCTTCTTCGACATGCTTATCCTCATGGTATGGAATCAAGTGTTTGACGTTGAAAACGTCAGTAGTATGGATATGATCAGGTACTCTCAACTGATAAGCATTCTCATTAATCTTCTTTACGCTTTCTAAAGGACCAATCTTTCTAGCTTTCAACTTGTTGTAAGTTCCAACAGGAAAACGATCTTTCGTCAATACTGCGTAAACAAAATCGTCCTCTTTGAAGTCTACACTCCTTCGTTTCTTATCCGCCAGTTGTTTATACTTCTCATTTGATGCAAGTAATCGTTCATGAACAGTTCTGTGACACTCCTGCAACTCATTAACAAAATCACAAGCTCGTTTAACAACTCCTTTCTAAATTGGCACTGTTGACAATTCTAACGGTCCCTTTGGATTTGCTGAATAGACAACTTGAAACGGACTGAAACCAGTACTTCGATTAACAGCATGATTATGTGCAAATTCCGCCTGACATAATTTCATATCCCAACTCTTCAAATTATCTTTCACAAGACATCTCAACAAGTTTCCCAATGATTTATTCACCATCTCTGTTTTCCCATCTGTTTGCGGATGATAAGCGCTACTAAAATTCAGTTTCGTTCCAACCATTTTCCACAAACTCATCCAAAAATGGCTTAGAAATCGCGTATCCCTGTCAGAAACAATGGTCTCAGGTAACCCATGTAATCGATAAATCTCTTTAAAGAATAACTGAGCAACACGGACTACATCAGCGGTCTTCTTACAAGCTATGAAATGTGCCATTTTCGAAAATCTGTCCACCACCACATATATAGAATCATTCCCTAGCTGAGTTCTTGGCAAAACCAAAACGAAATCCATGCTGATATCAACCCATGGTCTGGTGGCACAGGCAACGACATATACAATCCTGCATTCGTAGTTGTCCCTTTGGAAACTTGACAGATGTGACATCTCTCCACAAATCTTTCAACTTTTTTCCTCATGAAAGGCCAAAAATAAGATTGAGAAATCAACTGCAATGTGCGATCTCTACCCACATGACCTTTTACATGTAACTCCTTCACAATCTTCATTCGCAAACTACAATCTGGAATACATAATCGATTTCCTTTGAAAAGAAAACCATCCACTAACACAAACTCATCCGTCTTCCCTTTATTGACCTCGTTTACAAACTTCGCAAAGTAAGGATCTTCAACAAACAGTTCTGGAAGTATATCAAACCCCGTCACTTCAACCTTCATCGTAGTCAATAAATGATTACTCCTACTCAATGCATCTACCACTCGATTTGTAACTCCCGATTTGTGTTTCACAACAAATGTAAACTGTTGTAAGTATGCAATCCACGAGGCGTGCCTAGCTGCAATCTTGTCCTGCCCTTGCAAATGCTTCAACGCTTCATGATCAGTATATAAAACAAATTCTTTATGGAACAAATAATGTCTCTAATGTTTCTCGGCTTGCACAATAGCATAAAATTCCATATCATAAGTATTACATCTCATCTTTGCTCCAGAAAGTTTCTCACTGAAATAAGCAATAGGACGTCCCTTCTGACTCAACACTCCTCCGATTATAACTTTCGATGCATCTGTATGCAATTCAAATAGCAACTGAAAATCTGGCAATACTAGAATTGTGCTGACGTCAAAAGTTCCTTGATTCGCTCAAAAGCAAATCCTGCTTCCTTCGACCATGAAAACTGCTTACCCTTCATACAATCAGTAACAGGTGCCATCACGCTACTGAAATGTGGAATAAACCTTCGGTAGAATGACGCTAAACCATGAAAACTTCTCACTTCAGTTATAGTCCTGGGTTGTGGCCAATTTCTGATTGCTTCAACTTTACTTTGATCCACCTGGATACCTTCCTTGGACAATACATACCCGAAAAACAAAACACTATGCGTCATGAAAACGCATTTCTTTGTAGCCGCATAAAATTGCTCCTGACGAAGTATCATCAAGCTTTCCGCAAATGTAGTAGTTGTTTTTCGGTGCTCCCACTGTATATCAATATATCATCAAAGTATACCACCACAAACTTTCCAATAAATGGTCTAAAGATTTGATTCATCACTCGCATAAAATTACTAGGTGCGTTCGAAAGACCAAATGGCATGACCAGCCATTCATATAACCCCTCCCGTGTCTTGAAAGTTGTCTTCCATTCGTCCCCTGGTCGAATTCGAATTTGATGATATCCGCTCTTCAGATCAATCTTGGAAAATATAGTTGCCCCATTCAACTGATCTAACAAATCATCCAATCTTGGCATTGGAAATCTATACCTTACGGTAATCTTGTTCAGTGCCCGACTATCGGTACACATCCTCCACGTTCCATCCTTTTTCGGCACTAACAAGGCCGGAACTGCACAAGGGTTTAAACTTTCCTGTACACGCCCTTGTTCAAGAAAATCTTCCACCTGCCTTCTCAACTCCTCGTGTTCTTTTGGACTCATCCTGTAATGTGGTCTATGTGGTAACACAGCTCCTGGAACAAGATCTATTTGGTGTTGTATGTCCCTCAACGGTGGTAACTCTTTTAGCAGCTCTTCAGGAAATACATCTTCAAATTCTTCCAGCACTGGCTTTACTTCTTCAGGAATTTCAACCACTTCATTACTCTCATGTCCGATCAACAAAAATATTTCAGGTTCATCTTCGACTTCTTTAACAAACTCTTTCAAAGATAGTAAAGTTTTCAGCTCTTCAATCTCCTCCAACTTGCTTTCCTTCTGTTGTTGCTTTTTAGGAATTAAAGTGATTTTAGTACCTTCAAACATGAAACTGTAGCTGTTGGTACGTCCATCATGTTGTACAGCTCTATCATACTGCCACGGTCTCCCCAACAACAGATGACATACATCCATATCAACCACATCACATCAAATTTCATCTTTGTATTTCTTCCCAATCGAAAAAGTTACACAAGCTCTTCTACTAACCTTCACCTCCCCACCTTTCCTTAACCAAGCTAACTTGTAGGTCTTAGGATGCTTCTCAGTCTTCAATGCCAACTTCTTTACAGCTTCTGAAGAGATAATGTTATCACAGCTTCCAGCATCAATAACAAACTTGCAAACTTTTCCCAGAATAGTGCATGTTGACTGAAAAATGTTACTCCTTAGCCAACTTGAATCGTCCTCTTGCATTGGTGTCAAACACGACCTCCTCATCATCAAATTACAACCCTCATCTCCTGACAATTCTTCTTCCTCCTTAACTTGCGGTGAATTGGAACATTTTGCTTCTGCATCCTCATCCTCAGCCTGAGCAATCATTGCTCGCTTCTTAGGTTTTGGGCATTCATTGCCCTTGTGACCAATTTCCTATAGTTATAGCACTTGAAATTGTTGTTGACCTTGGTCTTAACAGCTTCATTGACAACCGGTTTATTGACTGTTTTGGAAACATTAGATTTGCTACTAGCCCCTTCCACTTGATTGTTGGCATTTGTGAACACATCACCTCCTCGTCTCCCTTGTTTCTCCCAAGCAAGTGCTTTCTGATGTTCTTCAGTGACAGATCTTGGATCAAACATATTCACCATATCTTGAATCTGTGTTCTCAACCCTCCAACAAATCTAGCGGTCAATTGTTCCTCTGTCTCCATGATATCATTCCTCGTAATTAGTTGATAAAATTCATCCGCATAATCATTCACAGACTTTGTTCCCTGTCTCAAGTTCTGCAATCACTGATACATAAGAGATTGATAATTATAAGGAAAGAAAGTAGCCTTCATCAATTTCTTCATCTTCTCCCATGAGACAATCTTTGATTTGCCCATTCTCTCCCGTGTAAGTTTTGTTTGCTGCCACCATGCCATAGCTCTTCCTCTCAACCGAGTAGCAACCAACTTAACTCTACGAGACTCAGGAACTTCTTTGAAGTCAAAAATCTCTTCAACATTAGATAGCCAATCAAGGAATTCTTTAGCTTGCATACCACCCTTGAATTCTCGAATTTCAGTTTTCATCCCCGACTCTCATCGACGATCATCTTCTACATCCCGGGTTTGACATCGTACTTGGTCTCAATCTCGATAATGAATACTTCCTCTGTCACTCTCTTCATCATAATCAAATGTACTTCGATATCGATCTCGACCATCAACATCTCTATGATCACGCATATCTCTTCGACTATGTCTTTCAGCATCACGATAAGGCTCATACTCAAACTCACGTTGAGTTCTTCGTTCTTCATTTCGATAGTCGTGGTGATCTCTCCTCATCGAAACTGATGATTCTCTTCTATCTCGATAAGATTGTGGCGACACCCTCCTCGCTTCCGTAACCGATGGCGAAACTCTGTTTCCTCCATGGTTCGAGATTGGTGACCTTCTCCTTTGACTTTGATTTATATCGATCATCAATTTATCCAACTTTCCAATACCTTCATCAAACTTTTCATTAATACGTTGTTTCATTTGCTCAGCTTCTTGTCTTCTATACACATCTCCAATATTTTGAAATCGGTTAGCACGTCTCGGAGACATGATCTCCCTAACAAGCTCGGTTCCTTCTCTACTTAGCTCAAACAAAAGGTGATGCACAACTCAATACATCTTCTCTGCTCCGAACAGGCTCGGCTTAGCTATGATTGGCTAAGTTCAAGCTTTGATACCAAACTGACGCAGCAGATGTAACGGATGACGATGAAATGTGGATTTCATGCCAAACTAATCGATGAATGATTAGATGAAGCAATATGAATTGATGAATTAGTGATACCAAACGCCCAAATCCGTTGATCTCAAGAGATACCGGATTCTAGCTATCTCCAACACGTTGATCGCGCATGATACCGTGTTAAAAGATCTATGATTCTCCGACGTTGATCTTGCGCACAAGATTCCGTGAATCGGCTTCAAAATCGTTGATTCGAGTGCACTCGAATAATCGAAGATGGAGAAAGGAGATAACACTCAACTTCCTATTTCAAAGAGGCAAAAAGCACTCAAAATTTTATTCAAAATTCAACTTTTTTCAAATGATACAACTCACCCGCTATTTATAAGAGATTACAACTCAACACGCTTTACAACACTTCATACGACTTAAAAAAATACATCGCAAACAGTACAAACGACTTACCAATCACACAGTCGACCTAAAGAACAACACCCGCGACTTAAAATCTCAGTAACATAAGAAGACCCGCGACCTAAAAAAGAAAAAAAAGACCTACCGGAAGCTCGCGACATAAGAATTTCGCGACCTAGGATCGTCGTTCGCGACCTACTGGGGGGGAATTTGCGACCTATGGAAAGTCGTCGTTCGCTCGCGACTTAAACTTCGCGACCTAGTTAGGTCGTTCGCGACCTACCGGCGTGATTTGCGTCATAAGTGAAGTCGTCGCTTGCCCGCGACTTAGGCCTGTTCACGACCTAGGGTAGGTCGTTCGCGAACTAGAGTGGAGGAGCGGCAGAGTGAGGTAGTTCTGGAGAGAGGCTTCGCGACCTAGGGTAGGTCGGCCGCGACCTAAAGAGGTATGCTCTGCATCATTTAGTCTATAAGACCTCTCAAATTCACCTTTATTCAAATTAACTCAAGTTAATTTCAGTTTAAATATGAATTTTCCAAGTTTTCAAACTTGTTATTCCATAACTATTTTTTATAAGATTCCAGAGTCTTCACAACATTTCAAAAATCATTTTTGAAATCAATTCAAATTATCCCTTTAAATTTCTAAAACCAAGCCCAGTTTACAAACAACTTCAATTTAAAATAATTTGGCAGCAATTCCTCTCTTGGAAACTCGAAAATGAACATCGGTGATGCCGCAGTCATCACCAAAGTATTTCCCAGTGACCAAAAAGAGTTTAGTGCTTTCATCCTTTCAAAACATTTTTTTCAAAACCTTTGAAAATCATCTTCAAAATCAAAAGGGATTTAAACTTTCTAAATCTCCAAAATTTTCAAATTCTTTTCAAAACATTTCCAAATACTTCTCTGGAATTCCGTTTCAAATTATAAATCACATTTACAATTCATATTCTCAAATTCCATTTGTATGTGAATTTATTTCTTAATTTTGGGGTTACATTTTCAATTTCCTATTCAAATGATAATAATATTATCACTTCCTAACAATCATGCAACCATATACTATAATAATTTACAAAGATTATTTCCTTTATCTACGAAAATAGTTTTGGGTAAAATTATTTCATTTACCCTATTTTAAAACAATATCGTGTCGAATTATTCTGTACGAGTGTTTAGAGATCCATATCGATAGATTTGTACAGACTATACCGACCAGAATCCATATAGCACTCAACAAACCAATCATCACTATATAAAACAATTTTATATTCACTAACAAATACGCGCTCATATCTATTATTACACTCTAACTCATTCTAGAGTACTACTGACTCTATCTCTAATGAGTAACACCCAACAGAGCCAAGGTTGTCGCTTAACTAAATGCTCTGATACCACATTGTAACGACCCGATTTTTTCGACGCCCGAAAGTTGACATTGATACGTCCACTGTATCAAATGCCGCACTGTCAAATGCCGAAAACCAAACCATTAAGGTTAAAGAAGAAGAAGATAGAAGAAGAAACAATAACAGAATCTCACATATCGCAGCGGAACAAATATAATAGATAAATGAATAATCTTTAAAACAAAAGAACTGTATATGTTTTACATCACATCATCATCGGAGTACAACACTTATATAGCACGCAACTGGACAATTATATAAACTTGTCCCTACAATTGAATACACAGCGGAAAAGATAATAGTATACAGAAGTACATCACACCATCCAGCTCGTCTCTTGAGCTCCGCAGCAACTTCTTGACTTCGCTTCAGAATAATGATAACCTGACTCTAGGCTGCCCGTGTGGAAAATTATGGGCACCCAGAGTTTACGAAGGTAACAATAAACTCCAAGTCAGTCTTGGGACTAGTGTGAGATCTTAAAACAGTTATCCTTTAACAAAAGAAAACAAAAGGGGAATAAAAGAAATTTGCAATGCTTTTTGGAAAATGAAACTACATCAGGCCTCACGCCACACACACAATGCAATCGCAAACCTGGGGGAGATTTCTCCTTATGATAGTCAAACATGCTTGATACGCAAAATACTTTTTAATATTATCATTAGTGCATAGTGTAGAAAACATTTCGAAAGTATAATATTAATCTTAGCCAGCATAGGTACCATTATATTATGCATGCTATAGCTACCTCCTGAGGAGGCAGGTTATACAATTGCAATCGTAAAGGGCTCGTATTGTTTCTTTGGATTTCCAAGAAATGGTCAGGCTAAGGAACTTCCTACCGCCTCTGGAGGGACGTCCCGAGAACCTAACCGGATCTCTGCCAACACAAGGTCGGGTTACATCTGTAACTAGGCAACTACTACACGAGTATGCCATCCCCCAGTCGTTTGCGACCTTTGTCCGAGGATCCTCAACCACAAATCAACAACCACAAAGAGAATAAATTTGCAGCATCAACATAGGTAAAATATCTGGGCTCCATACCGTGACACTACCCTTTTCCAGAAGGAAATGACATACCCGCAGAGGGCGCTACCTCCAAATAACCTTGCCGCATCATTCCTATTTCGACCATTTTCGGGTTGTGAGGTCCGACGAGGCCTCGTCCGCAAAGCTACACTTTTTCACAAAGTCATGCTTTGATCAACAAATGATCAGCAGCACTTCGCATGCCACATTACCAAATTGGGAGTATATCACTAATAACCATCAACTACATAACCTATGAGCTCGTACGTCTCAGAGAAGGGTGTTAAGCTAAGAGAATAAATTCTCCAGCACCAGCAGAAATATATTTGATAGAAATCAGCTTCATATCTCAAAGTGTAATGTCAGACACACATCCATACAAGTCCGTTTCGGGATCGAACGGAACCGTAGGCACTTCAAAGAAGCCCTTGCAAATCCGGATATTCACAAATCACGTCCGGAATCCAGATCACAAAGAGATAAAATCTCTATACCGGAGCAACCCGGTGCAGAGACATTCGACAAATAATCCTTTCACTTTCAAAAAATACCCGGTCTTCAACACCGTCTTTAAATGCATTCCTATTTCGTCGTATCATTATTCGAAATGGTTTTTATGACACAAAGTCCTCTCCCGGCTAATCCGAATAACGAGCGCTTATTTTTAAAAATAAGTGTTACATTTTGATTTCAAACAAATCACAACAATTTCCACTTTGATCTTTTAAACAAAAGATCCATCACAATCACAAAGGTTCGATGTGGGTTTCGAATATCCATTTGGAATTTGACTCCCAGTCGCATCGAAATTAAAATGTCGACTAAAGGCAAATATTGATAGTCGGTTATTCAACTATCAATCAACATTCATAACCATCACTGGATTTCAAATAATTTTTCTAAAACATGTAATTTCGACATATCTTCGCAAGATATACTTTTACCACTTCAATATTTTGAAAACAAATTTCAAATCATTATTCACATATCAATCCTTTGGAAACAAATTTTCCTTACGTGGAATATATTTTCAAATATTTATTCATTTCCACTGAAAATCTATCGAGTTCAAATATTTTAAAATACTTATTTTAAATATTAGCTATGAAATCTTTATACCAATATCTCATATAAAACTTCAAATCCAAACTAATTTTTAAATAAAATTAATAGATAGGGTATAACTACTCAAATATACATTTTCTAAAACCAATATCAATTAAATCTTTAAATCATTACTTCCATTGTTAATTAAATAAATCATCACTTTAAAGATTTAAAAAATAACTTAAAGAAACTAATTTCTCCAAAATATTCTTTTAAAACCAACCCTAGAACTTTCAATTTATATTTCGAAAGCTATTTTACAAACATACTCGGCTTTTCAAGAAAAATATACCTTTCTTTTCAAAATGGATCATTTTTAATCAATTAATAAACCATTTTGGATTTATTTTAAATTTACGTTCCAAATCCGTAAATTTCTTTCCACACTTTTTAAAAATAAAACAATATTTTTTTTTTAAAATTCTCTTTCTTTTATAAAATTTCCATTGTGAATTTTAAATTTTCAAATATCCACAGATATACAATTTTTCAAATCGATTCCCAAATATTCACTTTCAACACCAAATCAATTTTCAAATTGATTCTCAAATTATTTCAAACACCAAATTTATTATCTTTTGAAACAAATTCCTTCTTTTAAGTATATTCAATTTTTTAAAATTAATTTACTATAAATTTTCTACTAAATTTCAAAAATCAAATTTTATTTATTTCCGGTATCCTACGATACCAAAAATATATTTGGCTAAATTATAGCCTTCAACAGTTTCAATCAGAAATAGTCACACACAGATTATAAATGATCAACACACAATATTGAAACAAATTCAAATATTTGAGGAATCCAGTTGGATCCCTCCAACCTATTTTCCTGCATTCACAGACATTAGCACAACAATTAAATACCCATTCTACTTCGAGGTGGAATATCGCGGTATATGGGATTTATAAAATATCATCCGCTATTCTGCGGCGCATAGGGTCTCATTCGCTATATAACAACAACTCCACATACATATATAATACCAATTCCACTTCAAGGTGGAATATCGCGGTATATGGGTTTAAATATAATATCATCCGCTATTATGCGGCGCATAGGGTCTAAACTAATATAGCTGATAATAAATCAATCACCCAAGCACACAGTCAATCAATTTTAAATTTAACTATTTAAAATTAAGTCAGAAATACTTAAATGAGTGAGAAGATCTCACCTTTGCTTATGCATGCAATCCATTTTCATTCCAGATTGTTTTCTTCATTGTATTAGACCTAGTAAAACAATTATACAATCTGTTAATATTCAAACAATTGAATAATCAATTTTCATATGGTAATTTTAATTATCCACTGATTTTAATTTAAACCAATTTCTTTTAATAAATTATTTAACTAAAAATTTAATTTCAAACTAACGATTTAATTTTTTTAAACAAATTTTCCTTTTTAAATAAAATTCTTTAGTAACAAAATATAAATAGGTTAACTAAATAAATTAACCACTAAAATTTATTATTTCTTTTAAAACTACATATATATATTTTTAAAATATCTACATAGATTCAAAAATCAAATTTTGTATAAATCCTTCAATATTTACAATTTCTTTAAATAATCTCCTAGTGACTAAAATAATTTAATTTTAAACCAGTCTTTTATGATAAATAAACTCCTAATAACTAAAATAATTAAACTAGTTACTTGAATTTTTTAATCACCCTAGCTCATGTATAAAAAATTTATATATAAAATTTTCTATTTACATACATACATATATATATATATGTAAATTGAAAATCTGCATATATATGTGCTGCTGTATATATTTTTCGGTGAATAACAAATTAACAATTTGTTTTACTGTAAATTAAAATCCCACCTAATTATATTTTATTTGTTAAGTTAAATTAAATTAAACCAAATACCCATTCATTAATTCCCAAATCAAACAGAAATTATACTTACCGCCGAGCCCTAATTCTGGAACGAAACCCTAGCTCGGGCCATCATCACGAACACCTAGTTGAGCCCAAATCGAGATTCCTTTCACCTCGATCGTCACTGCGACCATTGATGTCATCACCATCATGACTTCTCCTCGCGTTTGCAAGCACCGCTTGCTCCACCTTGTCGCCGCCATTGCCTGGCTCGACTTCGAACTCCCCACAAACGAACGCGAACATCGCGCTTTGCTCGCACGACCCCTCTCCAGGCCGAGCTGCCGCCTCTTCGCACTTGATGCCGCGAAACTCCAGCTCGAATCGAATGCGATTCGATTTGCGTCAGTCGCCCTTTTTTTATCTGAGGAGAAGGGGGTTTCGGCCATTTTAATTTTGAAATGAACAAAAAAGGGCAGCCACTGATTTTGATTTAGAACGATAGATTTTTGAACGAGAAATGAATGTGAAGGCTTCGGCCATTGATTTTGATTCCTTCTGCTTTTTGAAATGATTTTGCGTGAGATTTGTAAAAGAAATGGAGAGGCAGGGATGAGATGTTGGCGTGTGGAGGAAGGTAAGGTTTGACTTTCTAATTGATTTTTATAAATTTACATTCAAAATATCTCATATAACCTAACTCGAAATCTCGAACTCCTATCGAGATGTGCCGCCTAGCGTTTCTAATGTTATAACCCTATTCCGAACCCAATTGAACAAATCTCGGGCTCTAATTTGATCGTATGTGGAAGATAGCTATTTAAATTGACTATTTAATTAAATTTAACTAAATTATTTCTAGACATTTCCAGATCGAAGACCAAACGGTGAATCCAAACGCTATGAAACTTGAAATCCGATAACAATACAATAGTACGGATTCAATGGAACTGGTTCCGTCGAATTCCGAGATTGTGCCTCGGAAGGCTATTTTTAAATATCGATTTAAACAATATAAATTCAAACTAAACAAAAATTTCCAAATTAAATTCTGAAGCTTTCATTATCTTCAGTATTATCAATATAAATTTCCGAAGCCTTTAAATTATTTTTAATCAGCTTAAAAATAGAAAATTCAATATTTTATCCGACTTCAATAAATTAATTTCAATAATTTATTTGCCAAATTCATTCTGATATCTGAAATTCAAGTCAGACTATCTTTTAAACATTTAAAAATCACTTAAATATTTCAATTTCTAGTGTTCAAAATTCTAGGTCGTCACAGGTGGCCTCTCGATTAGGAGGTATTACGATACTGTATAGACTATTGGCACTATAAAATGTGTTAAGGGAGAAATGGTTAATGCCTTAACGCTATTTTAATAGTTTACTTTACTACATACATTATTATAATAGTGTCTATTACTACATAGTAGATAGTTCCGCGGATCCTTAGAGGATGGTTATCCCAAACATCCTTTAAGCTACTTGTATTTCAGTTGATTTTTCACTTGAGTTGGATTTATTGATATAAGAATGTTAATCCTGACTCGAGTGTTTTGTGTTTTTGCTTTACACTCGGATCAAACCGAATGTCACAGCATTCGAGACTCACCTTTGAGTTGGAGCTTCGCTTGGAGATCCATCTATCTATTCAGCTTTCAGCTATTCAATTGACTCCAGTGATATATTCAGATTTTGTTATTCGACTATTGTATTGAGACATCTATGTATTTAAGGCTTCTATTGTATCTTGTTTTAACTCTGTTATATATATAGTAGCTTCGTGAACTACTATTCTTTTGTTTCCGCTGCTTATTGTTATATTACTCTGTATCTGTGATTCTGTGATTTATTTATGTAACAGTACGGATTTTCGTTCTCCGAAAATTCGACATCGATACTCACTTTATCGACTGCCGAGAAATCAAAGGCCGAAAACCGAGATGTTATGGGTTTTAAAAAGAATTTAAGAAAAGAAAGAAGAGAGAAGAGAAGAAAGAAAAAGAAAAATAGAGGGAAAAGAAAACAGAGAATTAGAAAAACAGAAGATAGAAGCATTTTAAAAATAGAACGGACAGAAAGGAAACAACAGAACAACAACAGAATCTCACAATTCGCAGCGGAACAACATATAATAATAAATGAATAATCTTTAAACAAAGAACTATATCAGTTATTACATTACATCACATTTTATTACATCATATCATCACATCAGAGTGTACAACAACATACAACAACAAACAATGCAGCGGAAAAAGAAATACTATATAAATAATACGCCATGCCATCCAGCTTGCCTCCAGCAACTCCAGAATATCCTGATAAACCTAACTCTTAACTGCCCGTGTGGAAATTGGTGGGCACCCAGAGTTTAGGAAGGAAAACAATAAACTCCGAGTCAGTCATGTGACTGGTGTGAGAACTCAAAACAGTTTATTTAACTTTAAAATCAAAATAGAGGAATATTTTTAATCAATTCGCAATGCTTTTAAAAATGAGACTACCATAAGGCCTCCCGCACACACACACATGCAAACGCAGAATCGGAGGAGATTTCTCCTTATGATAGTCAAAGATGCTTGATACGCATTTAAAATAACATTTGATATTATTATTAGTGCATAATGTATAACAGATTCATTTCGAAAGTAGAATATAAATCTTAGCCAACATACGACCATTATCGTATGCCTACTATAGCTAACTATGTTCAATAGCAGGTTACCGCCACATTCCATAGCAGGTTCTACAACTAAAACCGTACAAGTTTCGTATTGGGAATTGGATTTCCAACAAATGGTCAGGCCAAGGAACTTCCCATTGCCACTGAGAATGCCTCTGGATGGACATCCCCGAGAACCAAACCGGATCTCAACCAACACAAGGCCGGGTTACTCCTAACTGAGTAACAACTGACCGAATATGCCATCCCCCGGTCCTTTGGGACCTTTTTCCGAGAGCGCTCTCTAATCAATTCACACAATCATAACAAAGTGTTTTCAACATGAGTAAGTATCTGGGCTCCATACCATGATACCACCCTTTTCCAGAAGGAAATGGACACATCCTAAAGGGTGCTACCCCTCATAACCTTGCTGCTTCTTTCCTGTTTTGACCATTTCCGGGATGTGAGGCTCGACGAATTCACGTCCACAAAAACATACTTTATACAAAAGCCATGCTTTGGGTCAACAAATGATCAACACAATGATCACTAAGATAGACGATCAAATAAATGATCCTATCACAATAATCAACACAATGATCATTTCAGCATCACTCAGCATGTCACATTACCAAACTGGGAATATATCGCTGATAACTTCAACTATATAACCTTTGAGCTCGTACGTCTCAAAGAAGGGTGTTAAGCAAAGAATAAATTCTCCGCCACCAACAGAAATATATTTGAAAGAAATCGGCTTTATATCTCAAATTGTAATGTCAGACATACAATCCATACAAGTCTGTTCCGGGCTCGAACAGAACCGAAGGCACTTACAAGAAGTCCTTGCAATCCGGATATTCACAATCCTGATCGGATTTCCCATCACTTAGGGAGTCTCTATACCGTTGCAACTCAGTGCAGAGACAATCGATAGGTCATCCTATCGCTTTCGCAAATACCGGGTCTTCAACACCGATCTTCAATGCAATTCACAACGACGTATCACATATTCGGAATGGGTTATACGACCCCATGGTCCTTTCCCGGTTAACCCGAATAGTGAGCGCTTATTCAAAAATAAGTGTGCATTCAAATTCAATCAATTCACATCAAATACCCATTCAAAGGGAAATATTGATAGTCGGCTATTGAACTATCAATTGATATGCATACATCACCAGATTCCAAATAATTTTCCAAATTATTTATTTTCCAAAATATCTTTACTAGATATAAAATTTCAACACTTCAAAAATAAATCAATATTTATTTTTAAAACAATTCTCCTTTTTATTTATAAATTCCATAATGAATTTATATTTCAAAATATCCATGCATATGCGATTTCAATAATCCATTTCAATTTATCTTTAAAAAGATAAATTCTAATTTTTCACTTCATATTGGAAAACATTTCCATACTTATTAAAAATAAGTAATTCACAAATCTTTTTATTTTCAACACTTAGAAAATATTCAATATACTTAAATCGAATTAAGTATATATTTCATTCTTTAAGGAAATCATTCACTTAAACATATTTATTTGGGCCAAAACGAATGTTGCGTAAAACATCGTTACGACAACCCAAAATCACTAGTATAGGGATTCGAAATTAAAATAGATATATAAATCCCAATACTATACAAAACATTTCCTTTCGGAAATCATTTACTATAACAACAGTGTTATAGTCCACATTTCCTTTTTATTTCTCGAAAACATCTATTTCAACAATAAATGTTGAAATCTATGGTTTTGAATCTCAACACATCTAAAAACATCGTTAGATCGTTTTAATTCTATTTAGAACATCATATCTAAATCAATTTTCTTTAACATATTATTCACTATTCAAAAATGTGAATATACTACGTTAATAAATATCATCCTTTCTATTCATTTTAATTCAAAGGATTATTCACTATTCAAAAATGTGAATATAACTCCATTTCTAAGTTATAACAATTAACTTATCAAAATAAGTCGTTTGCGAATTTATAAAACAACGTTTATAAATTCCATTTCTATTTATTTATAAAAACTTCTTTTTATAAATTCCTTTATTAACCTATTCGATTTATAATCTTAATTATAAACCAAAAGTCCAAATTTTAAGTCAAACACTTATAATTTATTTATTTGCAAAAATCGTTCCTTTGAACTTTACAAATTTTATAAACCTATTGTTTATAAAATTCCATTTATAACTTCACCGTTATATAATTCTATAAATTTCATTCATTTAGGAAATTCATTTTCACTACATTCAAACACTTATAAAAACTCGTTTTAAAATGTCAATATTTCGATTTATAAATATCCGTTTATAAATCTCTTAATATAAATCAATTAATATTATTCTTTAAAACATCTTTTAATTTCCTTTATAATTTCATCATTTCGATTTATAAAATAATCAAATTTTATAAATCCTATATTTAAACTTTTATCATATATTCAAAAATCCAATTTAACTATTTTATAAAATCATTAGTTCATATTTCTCAAAAATCGACTTTTAATCGTATTTCTAAAAATCAGCTTTATAACTATATTTCACAAAAACCATAATTTTTATAACTTTAAAAATTATAACGTTTATTTATTTATAATGGATCAATTCCAAAAATATAGTATATTTTCAAAAATCACTTTTAAAATCATTTTAAAATCCCAAAATCTGGGTCCAATGATGCTACACACCAAATAGTCAATCACGACTAACAACGATATCATATATCGATATGATAATCCATCAAATATCAAAATATCTGAAATAAAATAAATACTGTTGAGGAATCCAGTTGGATCCCTCCAACCTGTTTTCCTGCATCACAAACATTAGCACAATACCAATTTCGCTCCAGTACGAAATTATCGCGGTATATGTTCTTATTAAATATTATCCGCTTAATAACGGCGTAATAGGGTCTCATCCGCTAAACAAAAAATGCGGGAAATCAATCAACTGCAATATATATATATGCCAATATATATATATTGATATTATATATAATACCAATTTCACTGTTTATGAAATATTCGCGGTATATGTTTTTATTAAATAACATCCGCTTACTAACGGCGCATAATGTCTATTTTAACAATCAATAATTTACAGTCATCATTCAAACATGCATTCAAATATTTTAAATCTAACTATTTAAAATAAAATCGAAATCTATTCGATTGAGTGAGAAGTTCTCACCTTGGTTTTAAATTCCGTTTAAGCTTTTATTTCGAATAAAATTAAACGCGCGTTTAATTTTACCCGAAATTCTCACTAACTCCAAACGACTCCAAACCAACTCCATCGCGTAGTGCTCGTCCATACGATTCCAACGCAAAAAATCTCGTCCGAAACGGACCTCGTATGAAAGAGTTACGATATTTTAAAGTTTACTCGAATTAATCTTTATAAATTACAACATAATAAAAAAAAAAATAAACTTAACACTCCTGGGCCGTTGGATCCCCTACATCCACATCAGACCGCACGCGCGCTAACCCTTCTCTCCCTCTCTTCTTCGTTCGAACACAAGAACAGCCGTAACCCAATTTCAAATCTAGGGTTAAATTATTCGATTTTTTTCGTGCAATAGGAACTCGATCAAGGAGCACCACTCAACTCGCCTCGCTCCACTCCATGCTCGGCCTAAATGCGGTCACGTGCGGCCCCCTGTAGTACTCGAACGACGTGCATCAACTAGAGGAGAACGCGGCCACTTTGCACCATCCACACGACTCCATATTCGATCACCACCGTTCACATTATAGCTCTCTTCATGATCTTCGTTTTGTTAGTTGAAAGAATTTGCTATAAATCGATGGATAAGGAGATCGGAGGGAGGAAAGGAGGGAGTTTTCTGGCCATTAATTTTTTTGAAACTGGCGGCTACGTTTTTTTTTTTTTTTGGCTAGGGTTTCTCAATGCAACATGGTGAAGAGGTGAAGTGCTTATATAGAAAAGCAAGCGTAAACACTATTCATCCCGAGAATTCCGAACTCCGATTTAGACGCCGTAACCAGCGTACCTAGGGTTTATCCCGCGTTCCGGACACAATGGAACAGGTTTCGGAAGCTAATTCGGAAGTATGTGCGAGTTATGGCTGAAAACGTTCAATTTGAATTAAACCGATTTAAGTCGATTTCTAGGCGTTTTAATTTGTACCGGACAAACGGTAAATCCAATTGACTTGAAATTTGAAACCTTACAATAATATCACATTACGGATCCGATGAAATTGGTTTCGTCGAAATCCGAGACTTTTTGAAAAATAGCTATTTTGACTCGCCAAATTTAAATTAAAAACGATTCGATGCGTTTCGAGCTGCCACGATCAAACGATAACTCCGATTGACACGAAAATTGAAATCCGGTAATAACTAACTATTACGGATCCAATGGAACTGGTTTCGTTCAATTCTGAGACTGTTCAAAAATTGGCTATTTTACAGTCGATTATTAAATATTAAAATATTCAATTTTCACAAATTAACTTTTAATTCGATTTTAAAAGTTCTAAAATATTTCTATACCTCCAGTATGATTAAATAAAATTTTCCAAATTATTTACAATCATTTTTAACTCAATTTTTAATTATTTCCATAATTTAACACATTAAATTATCGATTTAATTATTCAATTAAATTCAAAAATTCAAATAAAAATTTATTCGACTTAAAAATCCACTTATAAATATTTAAAATTAATTAAATATTCAAATTTTAATTATTAAAAATTCTGGGTCGTTACAATCTTTCCCCCTTAAAAGAATTTCGTCCTCGAAATTACAATTAAGAAAGGTTACAGAATTTATTAACTTTCCAAAATTCATAATTAAATTCCTTATGATAACTTTTACTAAGTTTTCAAATCATACTTAGTTATCTTTTCAAAAACAACTACTATTGTTTAACTTTCAATTCCAAATCAAAGCTTAAGTTTTCCAAAAATTTTCCAAAATTTTCTCAAATTTTTTCTAACGCCTTAAATTTCCGGAAAAATTCGCCATGTCTCCTTTGCGCGGCTCGATCCGAAAAAAAAATGACAGTATATATATCACAAATATACATCTCATCAAGTAATGAGGCATCCCGAAGGGAAAAAAGTATAAAAGTGCGATATTTAATCCGAGATATGTACCTTATATTTTTATTAGCAAGCATATACGGCTAATATAGCGCTAAAGCGAACTCCAAATGCGAAGCAACGCGATCCGCACCTACTAAACTCAACAAACAACATGAGAACATGCACATATGCAAATAATCTCAATATACAACATATTGCAACATAACAACTACATATGTCACATAAGCAATGTATTCAAAACAACAAATGCAAACATCAACCAACTACCATTCATAATCAAATGAATTTTCATTCATATTCTCATTATATTCAATGAATTGGTTTTCACTTTAAAACACATTTGATTCATTTACATTGGATTTTTTTTTTTTTTTTTTTTTTTTTATCAACATTCATTCTCAATTTTTAATTAGTTTGCATTCACTAATTAAATCCAATTCACATTCAATTCTATTCAAATTTATTTACTTTCAATTTGAATTCAATTACATAGCTTTCAATTTCATTAACTCTTAATGACTTTTATAAAATCATATAACAATCATATAGCAACCAAAGTATATTAATTACAACCAAATTCCTTTGCTTACTTTCATTCTGGTTTAATTAAATTGATTTCCATTCCAATTTTTTTTTTTTTTATCAACTTCTAATAACATTAGATTTTAATGAATTTACACTTACATTCATTATTTCATATCAATTTAATTCACATTTAATCGATTAACATTCAATCCATTCATTCAATTCAATTACAAAGTTGAATTCTATTACATAACTCAAGTTCATATTCTTTTTTTCTACTTGATTTATTTACTTCAATACCAAAATCAATTCCATACAACAACTCTTAAGTTATATTTACATTTAAACATCACTTAGTTTTACATAACTTAAATTCCCACTTGTAAATAAATTCAGATTCCAACTCTAAAGTAAATTTTCATTTAACTTTAAATTCATTTTTATTTACAACTCATATTCATAAATATATTCATATAGTTTCACTTCTTATATATATAAGTTTATTTCACAATTGTAATCACTTTAATTATAATTCAATTCTTATAATTCTTTTACTTATACAATTCTTCTTTTATTTAGATTATTCAAACAACTTAACAATCAACTTATACATACTTTAATAATTCTGAAAAATTATTCCTTTACATATAAAAATATAATCAAGGCAAAATCATTCCATTTACCCAATTTAAAAACAATATCGTGTCGAATTGTTCTATTCAAGTGTTTAGAAACCCCTTCGGCATAGTCTTGCGGACCACGCTGACGAAAGTTCATATACCACTCAATAAACCAATCATCACAATATAAAACAATTTTATATTCACTAACAAATACGCTCTCATAGCTATTATTACACTCAAACTCATTCTAGAGTACTGCTGACTCTATCTCTAATGAATTATACCCTACAGAACCATGGTTGTCGCTTAACCATAAGCTCTGATACCAAATGTAACAGTACGGATTTTCGTTCTCCGAAAATTCGACATCGATACTCACTTTATCGACTGCCGAGAAATCAAAGGCCGAAAACCGAGATGTTATGGGTTTTAAAAAGAATTTAAGAAAAGAAAGAAGAGAGAAGAGAAGAAAGAAAAAGAAAAATAGAGGGAAAAGAAAACAGAGAATTAGAAAAACAGAAGATAGAAGCATTTTAAAAATAGAACGGACAGAAAGGAAACAACAGAACAACAACAGAATCTCACAATTCGCAGCGGAACAACATATAATAATAAATGAATAATCTTTAAACAAAGAACTATATCAGTTATTACATTACATCACATTTTATTACATCATATCATCACATCAGAGTGTACAACAACATACAACAACAAACAATGCAGCGGAAAAAGAAATACTATATAAATAATACGCCATGCCATCCAGCTTGCCTCCAGCAACTCCAGAATATCCAGAATATCCTGATAAACCTAACTCTTAACTGCCCGTGTGGAAATTGGTGGGCACCCAGAGTTTAGGAAGGAAAACAATAAACTCCGAGTCAGTCATGTGACTGGTGTGAGAACTCAAAACAGTTTATTTAACTTTAAAATCAAAATAGAGGAATATTTTTAATCAATTCGCAATGCTTTTAAAAATGAGACTACCATAAGGCCTCCCGCACACACACACATGCAAACGCAGAATCGGAGGAGATTTCTCCTTATGATAGTCAAAGATGCTTGATACGCATTTAAAATAACATTTGATATTATTATTAGTGCATAATGTATAACAGATTCATTTCGAAAGTAGAATATAAATCTTAGCCAACATACGACCATTATCGTATGCCTACTATAGCTAACTATGTTCAATAGCAGGTTACCGCCACATTCCATAGCAGGTTCTACAACTAAAACCGTACAAGTTTCGTATTGGGAATTGGATTTCCAACAAATGGTCAGGCCAAGGAACTTCCCATTGCCACTGAGAATGCCTCTGGATGGACATCCCCGAGAACCAAACCGGATCTCAACCAACACAAGGCCGGGTTACTCCTAACTGAGTAACAACTGACCGAATATGCCATCCCCCGGTCCTTTGGGACCTTTTTCCGAGAGCGCTCTCTAATCAATTCACACAATCATAACAAAGTGTTTTCAACATGAGTAAGTATCTGGGCTCCATACCATGATACCACCCTTTTCCAGAAGGAAATGGACACATCCTAAAGGGTGCTACCCCTCATAACCTTGCTGCTTCTTTCCTGTTTTGACCATTTCCGGGATGTGAGGCTCGACGAATTCACGTCCACAAAAACATACTTTATACAAAAGCCATGCTTTGGGTCAACAAATGATCAACACAATGATCACTAAGATAGACGATCAAATAAATGATCCTATCACAATAATCAACACAATGATCATTTCAGCATCACTCAGCATGTCACATTACCAAACTGGGAATATATCGCTGATAACTTCAACTATATAACCTTTGAGCTCGTACGTCTCAAAGAAGGGTGTTAAGCAAAGAATAAATTCTCCGCCACCAACAGAAATATATTTGAAAGAAATCGGCTTTATATCTCAAATTGTAATGTCAGACATACAATCCATACAAGTCTGTTCCGGGCTCGAACAGAACCGAAGGCACTTACAAGAAGTCCTTGCAATCCGGATATTCACAATCCTGATCGGATTTCCCATCACTTAGGGAGTCTCTATACCGTTGCAACTCAGTGCAGAGACAATCGATAGGTCATCCTATCGCTTTCGCAAATACCGGGTCTTCAACACCGATCTTCAATGCAATTCACAACGACGTATCACATATTCGGAATGGGTTATACGACCCCATGGTCCTTTCCCGGTTAACCCGAATAGTGAGCGCTTATTCAAAAATAAGTGTGCATTCAAATTCAATCAATTCACATCAAATACCCATTCAAAGGGAAATATTGATAGTCGGCTATTGAACTATCAATTGATATGCATACATCACCAGATTCCAAATAATTTTCCAAATTATTTATTTTCCAAAATATCTTTACTAGATATAAAATTTCAACACTTCAAAAATAAATCAATATTTATTTTTAAAACAATTCTCCTTTTTATTTATAAATTCCATAATGAATTTATATTTCAAAATATCCATGCATATGCGATTTCAATAATCCATTTCAATTTATCTTTAAAAAGATAAATTCTAATTTTTCACTTCATATTGGAAAACATTTCCATACTTATTAAAAATAAGTAATTCACAAATCTTTTTATTTTCAACACTTAGAAAATATTCAATATACTTAAATCGAATTAAGTATATATTTCATTCTTTAAGGAAATCATTCACTTAAACATATTTATTTGGGCCAAAACGAATGTTGCGTAAAACATCGTTACGACAACCCAAAATCACTAGTATAGGGATTCGAAATTAAAATAGATATATAAATCCCAATACTATACAAAACATTTCCTTTCGGAAATCATTTACTATAACAACAGTGTTATAGTCCACATTTCCTTTTTATTTCTCGAAAACATCTATTTCAACAATAAATGTTGAAATCTATGGTTTTGAATCTCAACACATCTAAAAACATCGTTAGATCGTTTTAATTCTATTTAGAACATCATATCTAAATCAATTTTCTTTAACATATTATTCACTATTCAAAAATGTGAATATACTACGTTAATAAATATCATCCTTTCTATTCATTTTAATTCAAAGGATTATTCACTATTCAAAAATGTGAATATAACTCCATTTCTAAGTTATAACAATTAACTTATCAAAATAAGTCGTTTGCGAATTTATAAAACAACGTTTATAAATTCCATTTCTATTTATTTATAAAAACTTCTTTTTATAAATTCCTTTATTAACCTATTCGATTTATAATCTTAATTATAAACCAAAAGTCCAAATTTTAAGTCAAACACTTATAATTTATTTATTTGCAAAAATCGTTCCTTTGAACTTTACAAATTTTATAAACCTATTGTTTATAAAATTCCATTTATAACTTCACCGTTATATAATTCTATAAATTTCATTCATTTAGGAAATTCATTTTCACTACATTCAAACACTTATAAAAACTCGTTTTAAAATGTCAATATTTCGATTTATAAATATCCGTTTATAAATCTCTTAATATAAATCAATTAATATTATTCTTTAAAACATCTTTTAATTTCCTTTATAATTTCATCATTTCGATTTATAAAATAATCAAATTTTATAAATCCTATATTTAAACTTTTATCATATATTCAAAAATCCAATTTAACTATTTTATAAAATCATTAGTTCATATTTCTCAAAAATCGACTTTTAATCGTATTTCTAAAAATCAGCTTTATAACTATATTTCACAAAAACCATAATTTTTATAACTTTAAAAATTATAACGTTTATTTATTTATAATGGATCAATTCCAAAAATATAGTATATTTTCAAAAATCACTTTTAAAATCATTTTAAAATCCCAAAATCTGGGTCCAATGATGCTACACACCAAATAGTCAATCACGACTAACAACGATATCATATATCGATATGATAATCCATCAAATATCAAAATATCTGAAATAAAATAAATACTGTTGAGGAATCCAGTTGGATCCCTCCAACCTGTTTTCCTGCATCACAAACATTAGCACAATACCAATTTCGCTCCAGTACGAAATTATCGCGGTATATGTTCTTATTAAATATTATCCGCTTAATAACGGCGTAATAGGGTCTCATCCGCTAAACAAAAAATGCGGGAAATCAATCAACTGCAATATATATATATGCCAATATATATATATATTGATATTATATATAATACCAATTTCACTGTTTATGAAATATTCGCGGTATATGTTTTTATTAAATAACATCCGCTTACTAACGGCGCATAATGTCTATTTTAACAATCAATAATTTACAGTCATCATTCAAACATGCATTCAAATATTTTAAATCTAACTATTTAAAATAAAATCGAAATCTATTCGATTGAGTGAGAAGTTCTCACCTTGGTTTTAAATTCCGTTTAAGCTTTTATTTCGAATAAAATTAAACGCGCGTTTAATTTTACCCGAAATTCTCACTAACTCCAAACGACTCCAAACCAACTCCATCGCGTAGTGCTCGTCCATACGATTCCAACGCAAAAAATCTCGTCCGAAACAGACCTCGTATGAAAGAGTTACGATATTTTAAAGTTTACTCGAATTAATCTTTATAAATTACAACATAATAAAAAAAAAAAATAAACTTAACACTCCTGGGCCGTTGGATCCCCTACATCCACATCAGACCGCACGCGCGCTAACCCTTCTCTCCCTCTCTTCTTCGTTCGAACACAAGAACAGCCGTAACCCAATTTCAAATCTAGGGTTAAATTATTCGATTTTTTTCGTGCAATAGGAACTCGATCAAGGAGCACCACTCAACTCGCCTCGCTCCACTCCATGCTCGGCCTAAATGCGGTCACGTGCGGCCCCCTGTAGTACTCGAACGACGTGCATCAACTAGAGGAGAACGCGGCCACTTTGCACCATCCACACGACTCCATATTCGATCACCACCGTTCACATTATAGCTCTCTTCATGATCTTCGTTTTGTTAGTTGAAAGAATTTGCTATAAATCGATGGATAAGGAGATCGGAGGGAGGAAAGGAGGGAGTTTTCTGGCCATTAATTTTTTTGAAACTGGCGGCTACGTTTTTTTTTTTTTTGGCTAGGGTTTCTCAATGCAACATGGTGAAGAGGTGAAGTGCTTATATAGAAAAGCAAGCGTAAACACTATTCATCCCGAGAATTCCGAACTCCGATTTAGACGCCGTAACCAGCGTACCTAGGGTTTATCCCGCGTTCCGGACACAATGGAACAGGTTTCGGAAGCTAATTCGGAAGTATGTGCGAGTTATGGCTGAAAACGTTCAATTTGAATTAAACCGATTTAAGTCGATTTCTAGGCGTTTTAATTTGTACCGGACAAACGGTAAATCCAATTGACTTGAAATTTGAAACCTTACAATAATATCACATTACGGATCCGATGAAACTGGTTTCGTCGAAATCCGAGACTTTTTGAAAAATAGCTATTTTGACTCGCCAAATTTAAATTAAAAACGATTCGATGCGTTTCGAGCTGCCACGATCAAACGATAACTCCGATTGACACGAAAATTGAAATCCGGTAATAACTAACTATTACGGATCCAATGGAACTGGTTTCGTTCAATTCTGAGACTGTTCAAAAATTGGCTATTTTACAGTCGATTATTAAATATTAAAATATTCAATTTTCACAAATTAACTTTTAATTCGATTTTAAAAGTTCTAAAATATTTCTATACCTCCAGTATGATTAAATAAAATTTTCCAAATTATTTACAATCATTTTTAACTCAATTTTTAATTATTTCCATAATTTAACACATTAAATTATCGATTTAATTATTCAATTAAATTCAAAAATTCAAATAAAAATTTATTCGACTTAAAAATCCACTTATAAATATTTAAAATTAATTAAATATTCAAATTTTAATTATTAAAAATTCTGGGTCGTTACAATTTATTTACTGTATATGCTGAGTTTTGCCAAGTATAAATTAACAATTTGGTATTTTGAGCAATTCAAGTCCGACATGTGTGGATGCGAATGGTTGAAAATATCGGGCTATTACAGTTGGTATCAGAGCTTTAGTTTTAAGCAAAACTTAACATATATAGTAAAATTTGATTATTGAATCACTTACGTTTGAGCTTGAATCTTATTCCTCTTTGACTCGGTTTCCTTTGAATTTTGGAACTTCCCCATTCATTCTGAAATCCATTCTCTGACCCGGGCTTAATGCATCGGTTTACTACATTGATATCTCACATAGAATCATTACCAATCCATTCTCTTACCCGAGCATAACGCATCTTATTTTCTATATTTTTTCTCACTCTACAAGTTTCGTATGCACATTTTAAAATCATATCACTTCTGAAATCATATTCACTTAAAAATCATAACCACAAAATAGTCTAACCATCATATCAAAATATTCGCATTTAAATCCATTAAATCTAAATCATAACAGTTCCAACTTAAACAGTTTTAAATATAGAAAATAGTTTATTTATATTGAAAGAGTTATATATTAAAAATAGTGTATACATATAGGTTATAGATTAAAATAGTTTATGAACCAAAAATAGTTTTTATATTATATTATATATATATATATATATATTTTTCAAAGTAGAACTCCTCTTCCAATTTCACAACCAACTCAAATCAACTTTAGTTCCACAACTCAATTTAAATCAATTTCAGTTCAACAATTTCAAATAAAAAGGTCGGTGGTTCAATCCAAATTCACATTAAAATCATCTTTAATTTATATCAATTTCAAATCTAGGTTTGAACTACAATCTTAAACCATTTCCAATTCAATAGTTTTCAAAGTTAAATATTTAAACATTTACGATAACTCAATTTTATAATTTCATTTATATTTCCAAATCCAACATTTAATTTTATTTAATTTTGAAATTATTTGCTAAACATTTTAATAATATTTAGCTAAATCTCAAATTATAAATTTATATAAAATCAATAAATCAAGCATCTAACTTCAATTATATATATAATTTAAAAAAGTCACCTAGTTGCCTTTTATAAGCATTTAAATAAAATTTCAAATTACAACTTAACCAAAATTTAATATTCAATTTGATTTAGTTTGACAATATTCATTTAATCACCTTTAATTAAGTCAAGTTGCAAAATCATCTCTTTCAAAATCTCAAAATAAGTTTCTAATCAAATCTTAATTATATTAAATTCCAAAACAAATGAAATTACAAATTAACTTAATTTATCTTGCTAATCTATGTATTTTTTTAAAGTTAATACAAAATATATTTTCAAAATATTTATATAATTTGTAAATGAATAATAAAGCATATTATATGTTTTAGTCAAATTAATTCCTTATTAAATTTATATTAGGTATTATTATATTATGTCTTATTATTATTAAATCTATTTCAAGTCTTATTTATATACTTAAAAATGATAAAATTATAGGTAATATCTTAAAATTTATATTTTCAAAACTAAACTTTTAATTTAAAATTTCAAAAACATATAAATTTAAAAATCTAACCTTTACACATATATTAAAGTTAAAATCTTTAAATTATATTAAAAAACAATATTTATAAAAACCCATATATTTCCTTTCGAACTTTGGAAATCATTTCAAAAATAGACCAACAGTGTTTGTTTATAATTTTCTATCCTATGGTCAAGTGATATAGATATTTATCATTTCAATCTACAATTTAAATTTAATATTTATGGTTATATATCATTTCATCCCAAAATTTCAAAATCAATGAAAATCCCTTGGGTTTATCATTTCAACGCATAACGATTCTCCAATAATCTATAAGATCGTTCGGGTATGTATCATTTCAACCCATAAAAAGTTCTAAACTAACAGGAACTTGTAGAATGAGAAAAAATATAATAATAATATAACATCTCAACGACATGCATAAATCATCAGTAACAAATTTTAAAATATAATATATACAACAGGTGATGGTGTCATATGTCATAGGTAAACAATTGCAGATAATGGCATTTCATATTTAGCACTTATATAACTAACTATTCAAATTTAACAATATATTTCAATTGTCATTTCATGTGAATTAAATTTACTAGATATAAGAATATTACGTGAGTGATTGCTCACTTTTCAAGGCTAGAGAACAACGATGGCGTAGAAGATGACACAGACATGCACATGGATACGGACACTCCACAAAAGCAACCAGCAATTATTGTGACAAGTTCGACAGCGCCAAACAAAGCCAAGAATTCGGTAAAATCAAATATATATAATATTTATTTTTTCTTTTTAAAACAATATTTAATTTAAAATGCATATTTAAAATTTGTATATACATGTATTTTAAGACCAATTATCCAAATAAAACCATTATATTTATAGTTCAAAAATCAATATTTATAAAATCCATACGTTTCTTTCAAAATTTCTTAAAATACATTTTTAAACATTAACAATAACATAAATAGACATATATATATACACACACCCTTTCCTAAAATATTAATATTAAAGTAAATATAACATATTATATAAATATATACATACCAAAATGTTAACAAAACATATTTTATATAAATATACACATTTTAGAAATTAACAAAACATATTATATATAAATATACATATTTTAGAATATTAACAAACTGTTATATATAAATACTCTTAGAATATTATCAAAACCGTATAGGCTCGGCAAAGGAAATTTATAGAAGAAAAGACGTAGATGGGGTGTTCGGTTGTGGCAGAGGGGCGCCGGAGCTGCTTTTAGAGGCAAGAGGAGGGTAGCTTCGGCTGGTGAAGGTGATGAAAAGGTGGGCTTGTCGGAGATGTGATAACGTGTTGTGGATTTTTTCTTTTGTTTTTTAATATACATAAGGGGAAGGCGGACTAGCTTCTGCCAGAGGGAATTGGAAGGAGGATTGGGCAGATGCGGAACATGGTGATGTTGCATGCGGAAGGGTAGGTAGACGTGGGAGAAGGCTTTCCCGGAGGTACGAATTGAGGGAGGTGGTTGTCTAGTGGGTGATGTTCAGCAACAAGCAAGGAGGAAGGGAAATAATGGTTGTCATTTGGTTGGAAAGGTGAAGAGACGTGCGGCGTAGGATGGCGGAGGGAAGAGGCCATGGTTTAGGAAAAATGAAGGAGATCTAGAAGATAGATAACAATGACGACAGGTGGCAAAGCAACATATATAAAAATGCACTTTTTATATATTATAAGTTTTTAATTCTAAAGAATAGAATGAAAGTAAATAAAAGAAGAGAGAAGGAGAACCGGTTAATATTGAATATAGTGGGAATAACAATAGCCAGGTACATGAATTCAAGGAAATATAAAAGGTAGCTGGCTGTTGGTTGTCTCAAGAACCCGAAAGGACACAGGAAAACAGAAAGCTTAAAATGGATACCGATACAGATAACCGTTCCACGGATTTCTTTGCGTACCGGGATCTAAAATGCATGAATGAATATACTTTGAAGATCAGCACGACAAAACGAATAGAATGCTACAAAGATATCAGTGATATGACAATCCTATCGGAAGTTGATAGTTCACTGCTAAATTTCTGCTAATTCGCTGAAAATAAGATAAACGGTGCTAGAGAAGTCAAAATTTGGCGAAATGAAACATAACGTCTTACTTAGAACATGACTTATAATTTTTATTATATAAAAATATTTGGATTTCAAAAACATTTTATTAACATCAAATTTAACTGATTTAAATTGAAAATTGAAAATTGAAATTTTTTGAAAAGCAAAGAGCATTAAACTCATTTTATTGACTTAATCAACATTACAACAAACAATTACAAAACCACAAGATACAATCAGTTACAACCCTACACTTGACTACAATCAATACCAATAATACAGAACAAAAATACACAAAGTGACAACTAACTCTAAGCGTACTGAAAGAAACAAGTGATACAACAATCTCTTATACAGATTCATGTTCAGAACAGGCTATCCAGTTGCTCTCATGCCAGCATTGGTAGAAACTTCCTACTTCAAATATTGACAGTATATTAAAATCTGAGTATCCAGGCACATCATATTAAACAAACTTAGAATATGATCATCTGCAGATCTTCCAAGAAATAAAAGCAAGCATCAGTTACATTCTGTTTTTAAATCTCTAAGAATACTACCATGAATCATATTATAGAGTTGTGAAGAATTTTTAATAGCAATACCAAACACTCTATTATTTCTTTCTGTCCAAACTGCATATATCAACCTTTTTAGTAGCTTAAGGAGCAGTTTAGTCATTCTGGTCTTCCATCTAGTTGCTTTAAACACATTAAACCACTCAATAGCACTAACTGGTGAAGGCTTATAAAATCCACCATTTGACAAAAGCCTATACCATATCTGATATACAAAAGTGCATTCAAAAAATAAATGTGTATTTGTTTCTGATTCTGATCTGCAGAAAACACAAATATCCTCTGAGATAATACCCATTCTACAAAGCTTATCTTTAGTGTTTAATGCATTTGCCATCACTTTCCACAACAGTAAATTTTCTTTAGCACTTCCACCAATATTCCAAATTCTTGAATGCCATGGGAAATTTGAACCAACTCCACAGAGAGATTTATACACATGCCTAATAGAATGAAGCTTACCCTTATCTGACCAGATCAAAACATTTCCATTATTCTTAATGGGATTACTGCTAATAACATTCCATAAATTTCTGAGCTGAAAAGAACTAGAATATGGTAAAACAATACTATCACCCTGTATAAAGTCATCAACAGTTGCGAAATCAGAAATACCATAATTCCTTCTCAGATTAAAATCAACAACAGAACTTAAAATCAAACCTTGTCTAGCCCATGGAGAATGCCAGAATGATAAACCTTTAATTAGAGCATAGTTGCATTGTAAGAGAGGGATAAAAATTTCCCTAAGCTTAAGAATACTTCTCCAACTCCAACTGCATCTCTGTGGAATTTGCATAGTCCAAAAATTCTTCTTACCAATCAAATTATGATTAACCCATTGTGACCATAAATTTCTATCAGATTCAAAGATCTTATTGAAGTATACTGACATGGCTGCCTTGTTCCAAAGAAAAATATTAGTTATACCAAGACCACCATTCTTCTTAGATTCAAACAGTTTATAAAAAGAAATTGGGATGAGTTTTCTAGAAAAAGGATCACCATGCCAGAGGAATTTGTTAAGAGCACTAGAAATCATGCTTATCAACTTTACAAGGAGTATGTAATGTCTTGTCCAATAATTGGTCATAGCCACAACAATGGATTAGATGATAGTAAGCCTACCAGCTTGTGATAGCTTATCAATAGGCCATACTCGAAGTCTTTCAATGATCTTCTCAAAGAGTGGCAAGCAATTTTGTTTAGTAATTCTAGAACTTAAGATAGGTAAACCCAAATAGTAAGAGTTCTTAGATAATTCTTGAAGACCTGAAAATTTTATGATATCATTCTTTTGGAATGAATTTAAACCAGCAACCATGATATTTGATTTATGGAGATTAATTTGCAAGCCAGTGATTGAATGGAAAAATTTTAGTGATGAAGTAACATATTGAATATTATGATAAGTAGGCTTTGTAAAGATTATAAGATCATCCGCAAAAAGAAGATGAGTGATAATTGGATTTTTGCATTTGGGATGAAGCTGAAAATTATTTTGAACTACAAGATCCTTCATGATAGAATTCAGAAGCTCCATAACTATTATGAACAAATAAGCTGAGATTGGATCACCTTGTCTAACACCTTGATTACCTTTAAAATAACCATACAATCCACCCTCTCTCGAAATAGAATACTTAGGTGATGATATACATGTGTAGATCCAAGCTAAAAAAGGTTTTGGGAAGTTCATTCTAGACATTATAGCTAAAATAGAAGGCCAAGCAATGGAATCAAATTCCTTTTTAATGTCTAGTTTTAACATGCACCTTGGAGAAATATTTGTCCTCTCATATCCATACAACAATTCTTGAGTCAAGAGGATATTATCACTTATTGATCTACCAGTAATATATGCAGCTTGATTGTTTGTAATGATAGATGGTAAGACTATTTGTAATCTATTTGCCAAAACCTTTGATATAATTTTGTAAATAATATTACAACAAGAAATTGGCCTAAAATCAGCAACTGAAGATGGATTATTTATTTTGGGAATTAAAGTAATAGCAGTTGCAGCAAGACCAACAGGGAGCTTATTATGAAGAAAAAAATGCTGAATGGCCTTAACAATATCTGATCCAATTATCTTCCAACTCTGCTGAATAAAATGTGCATTAAATCCATCTGGACCACCACAACTATCACTATCTAGGCTAAAAACTGCAGATTCAATTTCATTCCCTGATATTGCACTAATCAAAGTATTTGACTGAGAGGCAGTTATGGTAGGAAGGTTAATGTCATAAAGTGAATTGATATCAGGAATGAATAAGTTGGATGGAGCTAAAATAGATTTGAAATACTGAACAAAAGCCTCATTTATTCCATCAAAAGTATTCACCATGTTTCCAAGCATATCCTTAATCTTAAAAATACATTCATGATTCCTTTTTACTTTTAGAAAATTATGGTAGTACTTAGTATTCCTATCAGCCTCACTTTCCATTCTCAAGTGAATTTTCTGTTTGATTGAAGAAACTTCTTTTTGTATAACTTGATGCAGAGCATTTTTTAATTGCAATTCAATATGAAGTAAAGAAGCATCAAAAGGTCTATCACTCAGCATAGCTTGAATTTTAAAGAGCTCATTCCTAATCTGAGTAGATAGTTTAGAATCCTTACCAAAGTTAACAGCAGACCACTTCTTAAGTTGAAATTTTAGAGCTTTCATTTTGAAAATAATATTTGTAAGAGGATCCTTGCCATATTGCATATTCCACACCTACTTTAAAATAACATGATAATCAACTTGTTTAGTCCAGAAATTAAAAAATTTAAAAGAGTGCTTCCCACCACGAAAATCATTAGCTCCACAATGAAATAATAATGGACAATGATCAGATAAAGAAAGTTGTAAGATATGATAAAAAGATTTTGGCCAAAGATGAAGAAAAGAAATGATTAAGAAAATATGATCAAGCTTACATAAAGTAGAATTACCACTCCTATTACTGTTAGACCAAGTAAAATCTGAACCAATATATTTAGCAAAGATAAGATTTGATTGAATTAGGGCACTATTTAATGGAGAAATATCCTTCAGAGATAATGGACAGCCACCACATTTCTGATTGCTTGCAAACATACAATTAAAATCACCACCAATTAGCCAAGGAGTGGAAGATGAGTTTAAAGAAGGAAGAGAATCCAGAAAAAACTGTCTTAAAGATAATGAGTTTTGAGCATAAACAGAGGTAAGATGAAAAGAAACATTGGATGGCAAATGAATACAAAGGTAATGAATATATTGATCAGAAGCATTTAACCTGGAAAGTTTGAAAAATTTTGGATTCCATAAAGTGAGTAATCTGCCATAATTAGCTTCAACAAAGTTATCATCATATAACCAGGATGGAGCCATTAAACGTATAGCCTTGATAGTAGATTGTATATCAAGCTTAGTTTCAGATACACACATTAATTGAATATTCTTTTCCTGTATAAGATTTTTGATCTCAAATTGTTTAGATGATAAATTAGCCCCTCTTATATTCCAAAAAGAAATATTATTCGTTTAAGAGGGAGTGGAGGAAACAAAGGTGAAGGATTTTTCCTAGTATGCCTATGATGGGAATTATTTTTTGATGAGGATAAAGGTAAGACTTCATGAGGTTTATAGTTTTTACCTTTGTTGAGATCATCGGTGTTGACAACATTATTTTTGCCAGAATTTGATATGACATCAGAACACTCATTAGATACAGAAGGCGGAGGTAACAAAATATGATTTGGTGGAGACAAATGCAAATAAGGTGAGGAAGGTTTAGGAATAGGAGATTTTGAACTAAAATGAGAGGAACAAGAAGCTGAAGTAGAAGTGGTTGCACCAGGGAGAACAGTTGAGACAACTTTATTTGCAGATGATAGATTTGATAGTGTTTCAGCTACTAAGAAAGTAGCAGAAGGATCAGAATCATTAACAGCTGAAACAACTTTAGGACCAGATTCAGATGAATGCATGGAATGATTTAGTGTAGATAAAAATGTGAAAGCTTCACTGACACTATCCTTATTTGTAACAAGAGAGGAGTCATTTAAAACTTCAAAGGAATTAGGATTTTCTGAGAGACATGAACTATTGACATGATGAACTACAGCTTCAATTGCCCTGCCAACTTCCATGTCACTAACTGAATCAACTTTTGATTTATTATTTTCCTTGACCACTGATTGCTTCTGTTTCCATACTCCTTTATTTCTTTTATTAACAACTCTCCAAGTGTGATCAACTGTATTAACATCATTATCACCTCCTTGATTCTTATTAACATTCACTCCCACCACATGCTTTTTACTTTCATCAGTATCACCCCCAACACACTGCTTGTTTACAAATTCACAGGATACAGTGTCATGCCCAAAAATTACACACAAGACAACCATATATATTTTTTGATGAAAATTTGACATTTGCTACGTTTAAATAAACATACTCCAAATATCAAATTTTCATTATTAAATTTTATTGTTTCAATATTCGAGAAAAATTTAGTAAATTACGTTATCAAAATCTTTAAAATTTACGGGTAGTTACACTCTCCCCCACTCAAAACTTTTCATCCTCAAAAAGGAATGAGATTGGAGAAAAGAAGTAATAGAAAGGTAAGATAGATTTGAAATACACAACAATAGATACAACAATTAATTTAAAACCATGTAAATTAATTTTGGGCGTCTTATTACTTACATTTAATTATATATTATTCAATTACATATTCACATGAACATTTTATCTTTTTGAATATTCCAGGTAAGTTATATATGTTTTAGAGTGCAATTGAGTATTATACAAATAAATTTTATCCTAGTTTAACTATTTCAAGTTGTTTTAATTCCATCTCAATTTTGACACTCTAATTATTCAAAACTTTTGCTTTATTTCAACAATTGAAAACCATCACTTACATAAGACTTAAGAGTTAAATTTTCGGTTTTACTTCAAACCATTTGAAATATATATATAAACCAAATCATATTAAAGAAATTCAAATCAAAACCATTTTCCAAAACAAAAGTGTTGCAAAGCTACTAAGTTGTCTCTCCATTTTGAGACTCGAAAATGAATGTCGATGATGCTACAGTCATCGCCGAATTATTTTTCATCGATGAAGCAATTTCTGTTTGGAAATACTTTTAAATAATATATTTTCAAAACTTTGAAACAAAATTTGAAAAGAACCGAAAATTTAATTCTCAAATCCTTAATTTAGATTCATTTCGTTTGCAAAATCAAATTATAACCCATGTTTTAAAGTTTCATATCCTTATAATATACAACAATAGTCAATCATTTATGGATGTTAATGAAATAATAAATGATAATCTAGTATATCATTTCTAACAACCATTTATTTAATTATTTAATTTCATAAAATTATACATGTATCAATAAAATTATTTCATTTCTCAATTTTGAAAACAGTATTGTGTCATTTTGCTTTGTTCAAGTATTTTGGAATTCCTGTCGATAGTGTTGGCCAGACGAATTGATCGAAACCCCAAATCAGACTTAACAATTCAAACAACACAATATATTTATATTAATTAAAAATACACTCCTTCACATGATGATTCGAGAAAGGATTTGAATAAAGATAGAGATTCAAATTTAGAGGGACCCTAAACAAAGAGAATTCTAACTAAGAAGATAGACTCGAATGGAAGATAAGATAATTAAATTACAAAAGAGGAAAGATGGATAGACTTATATTAATCGCGACGACCTTAACCGAGTCAACCTAGACTTAGATAAGACGAGAATATCATTAACGAAAATGGGACAAACCTATTGAGAACAACGTGGAAATGTGATTCATGAGATTGATGAAGAATGCAGGGGCATTGGTTAATCCAAAGGGAAAGACTAACCATTTATAGAAACCATTCTTCTGAAAGGGAGGACAACAGGTCGAGCTCCAGAAATAAGGTCGAAGCGGAATCCAATTTCCCGCTTGGGAGGGAGAGAAGTGACTTCACCACAACATCAGGATAATCTCTGACTATCGGGTGGAGTCAAGATTAATAGGCTGAGAATCAAGCAAGAAGATAAATTGCATGCATTGTCCTGAGGCAATTAACATTCAATCAGAAGAGAATTACCCTGGTCATCTCCTAGAGAAACGGTTTGGGCTTTGCAAGAGATAACCGCATCAAAACCGAGGACATGGAAATCTTCGGTTAGTTGAAGCTTATTGTGAAGGAGTTTCACCCCTTTCAAATCATAATAAGATTGGCAAGATTATCGATGGAGTGAACCACACACACTAGGTTGAAATTGCCAATTGAGTTTAGAGCTATGGGATGCTCCAATATCAAAAGGACATGAACAAGATAAGATAAGAATAGCTTTTAGAACAAAGGGAATGTTCCAAAATTCAAAAGAAATCTTAATCCAGGATGATCCTAGAGAAGAATTTCAAGCTCGAACGAAGATGATTCTGTAATTAATTTTACTCCATATGCTAAGTTTTGCCTAAACCAGAGCTCTGATACCACCTGTAACGACCCGCTGTTTTTCGAACCATTCAAATCGACAAACATCCACTCATGTCAGATGTAAATTGCTCAAAACAACAGATTGTTAATTTATATTTGGCAAAACTTAGCATATACAGTAAATAAAATCAATCATAGAATCACAGACATAGAACTATACAACAATAAGCAACGGAGTAGATAAATAGTAGTTCATGAAGCTACCACAATAAACAACAGAGTCTTAAACAAGATACAACAGATATCCAATACATAGAAATCTCAATACAAAGTAAGTGACAAGTTTGAATTGAAAACTGTAATTAATTGAGATAACTGAAAGCTGAATAGAAAGACAAATCTTCAAGAAAAGCTCCAAGCTCCAAAGACGAGTCTCGAATGTTGTGACTCTCGATCTAACCCGAGCATAAAGGAAAACACAAAACATTCGAGTTAGGATTAACATTCTTATACTAGTAAATTCAACTCAAGTGAAATGTCAACTGAAATATAAGTAACTTAAAGGATGTTTGGGATCTACATCCTCTAAGGATCCATGGAACAATCTACTATGTAATAATGTACGCTATTATAATATGTCTATCAGTAAAGTAAAAATAGCGTTAAGGCGTCCCATATCCCCCTTAACACTTTTTATATATTCCCGTAGTCTATACAGTACCATAAGCTCCACCAAACCGGTGGTTTACTCAGAGGGCACTCCATAGGTATTGTACAAACCAAACTCGTTGAAGGCGCAACAAGGCATGCGAGATAATGCTAGGGTAGGATTCTACCATTTGCACTCCCGGACTGGTGGTAACGCATGGTAGTTACTACCGCCCATCTCGAGAAACGCTCCCAAATCAAAGGTGCTTCCAATCGAATCACGAAAGCAATAGAATTTTATCGAAGAAATGTGCTCGATAGGAGGGCGACCCCACTTAGCCTGGTATAGCTCCCGTTTTAGCCATATCAAGCTGACTCATGGGAGTCATGGTTGTGTTAATACCCCATACAAAATCGTCGCCAAACCATCCGACTTCGTTTTGGAATCTCCACCATGTACATGTTTGTTAAAGTGGTTTTCAGTATTGACAGAGAGTATGACTATATCCGACCCTGGTCTCTTTAACAACCAAACGTTTATTTCACACCGTGGTCATTTACATTTCAAATAGTTCATACTTCATATCAAAATATCACATTCATTTTTAAAAAAATCATATCACTTTAGAAATCGTATTTACTTTTTGAAATCATATCACTTCTAAAATCATATTCACTTAAAAATCATAACCACAAAATAGTTTAACCATCATATTAAAATATTTGCATTTAAATCCATTAAATCTAAATCATCACGGTTCCAACTTAAACAGTTTTAAATATAGAAAATAGTTTATATTTATTAAGATAGTTATAAATTAAAAATTGTATATATATTTAAATATAGGTTATAGATTAAAATAATTTATATACCAACAATAGTTTTTATATTATATATATATAGTTTATATATATATATAAAGTTGCAAAAAATGTTGGTCGAATCTTCATCATTGAACCCTAACCCTACGAACTTGACTTTTTCATCCGATCTACCTACTCAGGAAGGAGAAGACGAATATAATTGGTAAGAGGTTATAAAAAGATAATCAGAAGATGGCGTTTAAACCTAACTCAAATCAAATTCATTCGACTTATGCTGATGCGCTTAGATCTCAAGTATTCTCAAAGGAAAAGGTTAAAAGTTGGACAAAGGCTATAGACTGTAAGGGGAGCACAGATAATAATATCCGATTTTATGATAAAACTGTTGATGACAAAGGAAAATTTGCGAAGATTGATGAGGATGACTATGCTGACGCTGTTAGCATGTGGAGAAACTCTGTATACATACATATGGCAGGAAAAAGGCCATATTATATTCATTTTAATGCATATATCAAAAGGGAATGGAAACCAGAAGTGGGATGGAACATTTTTGCAAGAGAAAATGGTTACTATTTAGTGAAATTTGAACTAGAATCACATTGTCAAAAAATTATTGACAAAGGTCCATGGTTCATGGAGAGTAAATTACTTTTCATTAAAAGATGGGAAGCAAATTTAAGATTGGACCATGATATGCTAGATTTGCATCCTATATGGATTAGGTTAATGAACCTTAACTTAGCATTATGGAGTAGCAGAGGAATAAGCAAACTTTATATTCTTATAGATAAGCGTATAAAGACAGATGAGAATACTAAACACCTGAGAAAACTTAGATTTGCAAGAGTCCTTGTAGTAATTTCAGCAGATTCTAAATTACCTAACAAGCTACGTGCAAAGGATAGAAATGGCAAAGAATACGAACAAGACGTGGAATATGAATTTGTTCCTCCAAGGTGCACACAATGTCTATGCTTTGGTCATACACAAATGCAATGTACAAGAACTAACACACAAGAATGGTGGGTTAAGAAGAAAAAACCTGATGATTCTGACAATCATAGTGTAAGTGATCAGAGAAGTGTTTCAGATGAATTAAGGTGCTCAAGCAATATACGACAACTCAAAATGAAGCATCAGATATATTACAAGGCCCACAAAAACCTACAGTTGATAATATAAACATGGAACCGGCTGATGTTATACAAATATAATACTGATAGTATTGTTACCGATTCAGTATATCTTAGTACTGTTGATAGTCAAATACACTCTGATTGTTTCCCAAGGGCTGAAGTGGATTTGTGACAATCGAGAATTTTTGAACATTTGAAATTGGAATGCTTTATTGATTTTAAATATTTGAACGTTAGTTTAACGTGAATTTTAAAAAATATCTCCATTTATTGGATAATTAAATAATTGGATTTAACAATTGGAAATTGATTAAAATAGTGAATCTTGATTTCTAAGCTGGTTAAAAATATGTCAAAGGCTCGGAAAATTTTTATTTACAATACTGAAGGTAATAGAACAAAATCGAATTTAAAAGCAGTTTGTTCGGTTTTAAAAATATATCGTTTAAATTGATATTTAAAAATAGCCTTTCGAGGCACAGTCTTGGAATTCAACGAAACCAGTTCCATTGGATCCGTGATAGTGTATTATTATCGTATTTCAATTTTCGTAGTGTTTGGAATGTCCGTTTTGCCGAACAGTAAGTAAACGCGCTAAAATTAAATCGAAAATTCAGTATAATAATAAGGTCCAAAAAGAAATCTTCTCCATACAATCGAGTTAGGCCTCGAAACCTATTCCATTACGTTCGAAATAGAGGTATAAAATTATAAACGCCTAGCAGCACGTCTCGATTGGAGATCGAGATTGTGAATTGCGAAAATCGAGACAATTTAAACTTGAATTTAAATTTAGGAATAAATGATATTTTTATAGCATTGGAATCTACAGCAAGCACTGACCGTAAAGGAAATTTTAAACACGTGTTTACCTTTCTTTGTCAAAATTTCACATGCGTCTTCTTCCTCCTTTAAAAAATCATAGCCGTGTTTTCTTTTTCTTTTTTATAAATAAACGAAAGATAAAATAAAAAAACCAAATCAGATAACCATGGCCGAGCATTCAATAGAAATCGAGCTAAATTCGTTCGAAAAACAAGGTTAATTAAATTATCGTCCTCCTCTTAACAATGATCGAAACCAAAAAAAGGGCAACACGTATCTGGGAATCGCGATGGGAGAGAGAAGGCGCGTAGCTATATTCAAACAGTTGGAGTTCGAAAGGTACAGGGTTCGATCTGAATTGGGTTTCGAGATGGTGGAGAATCGTACGACCGATGTGAATAGAGATTAGCTTCGATGTAGGCGCATCGGGGAGGAAGCGCGACGATGTGGGTCACGCAAGGCGAAGCCGTGGAGGGTCGAGCCGATTGTCGTTCGATTGAGACGTGCGGGTGCAACGACGCGCATGGCTATGAGCCAGAGGAGATGATGGCGAATTTGCGTGAAGCAGCGACGAGCTAGGGTTTCTTTTGCGGGAAGAAGAGACTCGCGATGGGTTCTCTGGCTTGGGTTTTCTCTGCATGCAGTCGAGTTAGAATTGGGGCTATGGCAATAGGATTAGGCTGAGGTATTTTTCCTTTATTTAATTTATATATATGAATATGCAGAAAACAAATAGAAATGAATAAGCATGTGCACATTTTTATCTTACTAATTTAATTTTTAAAATAATATATGATGGAGAATAATTTGTTTAATTATTTTAGTCATAAAAAATAATAATTTATTAAAGGAAATTAGTTTAAGTAAAATTCTTAGTTAATTAAATTAATAAATGGTAATAAATTGTTGATTAGTTCAAATAGTAATAAACCGTGAATTATTTATACAAGGTCAAAATCATGAAGAAAACCAAGCCAATCTGGATCGGATTGCAAAACAAAAGCAAAGGTGAGAACTCCTCACTCAATTGGATTACTAGTTCAATTTAAATTGTTAAATTTAAATTATTGGTTGTTTGCTTGGATTGATAATTGTTATCAGTTGGATGTTATGTTACATATATTAGTATATAAATTGGAGTGACTGATTTCCCGCATTACATAGCGGATGAGACCCTATGCGCCCCGCATAATAGCGGATGACCGCATATACCGCAAAATTCCACCTCGAAGTGGAATTGATATTTTATATTATGCTAACATCTGTGGAGGCAGGGAAACAAGTTAGAGGGAACCAACTAGATTCCTCAAATGTTTGAATTAATTTCATATGCTGTGATATGATTTATTGATAATCTGTGATTGATTATATTAGTAATTGAAATTATTGAAGGTTATGGTTTGGCCGAATATATTTTGGGTATCTTAGGATACCAAAAATACAAAAATTTGATTTTTCTAAAGAAATCAAAGTATGGAATTTTAAGTAAAATAATTTTACAGAATTGGATAAATTAAAAGAAGGAATTTGGAAAGGATAAAAGTTGATTTTTGAAATCCTATTGAATAAATTTCAAGTATGGGGAAAAAGATTTTTATTTATAAATGGAAATAAATTGATTTTGAAACTTAAGTAGTATTGTTTAAAAGTTGAAGAATTTAGTTAAAATTCGGATTTTAAATGGTTTGGGAGAAATAAAGGAATTTATTTTTAAAATGGAGTTAGTTTTAGGAAAACGATTTGAAAACTAATTAAATGTTTGAAACTATGTTTTAAAAGGAGTATGAGACTATGGAATTTATAAACTGGGTTTTATAAAGAGAGACAATATATCAGTGGATATTTGGAAATATAAATTCACGGTGGGAATTTATAAACGAATGGATAATTTGTTTTAAAAATAAATGGTGGTTTATTTTTAAAGGTGTGAAAGAAAAGTGTATTTCCTTGAAAAGCCAAGTACGTTTTCAAAGCAGATTTTTAAGTATAAGTTGGAAGTTTTAAAGTTGTTTTAAAAGAATGTTTTTGAGAAATTATTTATTTAAGTTGTTTAGAATTTTAAAGTTAAATATTTATTAAATTAGTTGTAGTAGTAATTATTTTAAAAGGCTAATTGGTACTATAATTTAAAAGGACAATTTTTAATATTTATATTTTATAAAGAAGTTTTATTTTAAAGATAGTTTTGCTAAAACTTTTATTTGAAAAACTTGTAGAGAATTTCATAACATTTATTTTAAGATTGTTTTGGCTTAAGTATTATATGAGAAACTACTATAAAATTTCATAACTAGTATTTTAAATAAAGTGTTTAAAATAGTTTTTATTTTAAGTGTTTTAAATTATATTTTTGGATTAAGTGACTTAAATTAATTTAAAAACCTAAAGTATTAGGACTTGGCAAAAATTTTAGTGGAAATAAACATTGTTTGGAAATTTATTCCACAAGAGAAAATAGTTTGAAAATTGTTTTCAATGGGTTGAAGTGTGGAAATATATCTTGCGAAGATATTTATAAATAAATAAATAATCTGGGGAAATTGTTAGTGTCTGATGGCATTTATTCTGCGAGCGAAATGTGTGATTTGAAAACTGTTTCAAAGAGTTGGAGGGCAGAAAAACAGTTTGCAAAGATATTTTGAAAATAAATAATTTCGGAAATTATTTAAATCTGATTGATAGTTAAATAACCGACTATCAATATTGGCCTTTATGATGGCATTTGAATTTCGATGAGACCGGGAATCAGATTCCAAATGGTTATCCGAAAACCACATCGAATCTTAAAGGTGGATCTTTTGTTTAAAAGATTAAAAAATAGAAATTTATTGTTACTTAACTAAGATCCGAATGTATCCGCATGTTTTAAAAATAAGAGCTCATTATTCGATAAGCCGAGGGAGGACGTTAATCCATAAACCTATTCTGAATAATGATATGACAAAATGGGATTACATTTGAATACGGTGTTGAAACCGAATATTTTCGAAAATGAAAGGATTGCTTGTTGTTTGTCTCTACACCGAGTTGCTCTGGTATTGAGATTACCCTATGAGATGGGGAATCCGGACTTGATTAGGGGATATCCGGATTTGCAAGGCCTTCTTTCATTAATTGGACGAAGTGACTCCAGTTCCGTTTAGACCCAGGATGGACTTGTATGGATGTATGTATGACATTACACTTTGGGATATAAAGCTGGTTTCTATCAAATATATTTATGTTGGCGGCGGAGAATTTATTCTCTTGGCTTAACACCCTTTTCCGAGACGTACTAGCTCAGAGGTTATATAGTTAATAGTAATTAGTGATATATTCCCAATTTGGTAATGTGGCATGCTAAGTGTTGAGCATTGGTTGATCGAAGCATGGCTTTTTTGAAAAGCATAGCTTTGTGGGATGAGACTTCATCGAACCTCGCACCACGAAAAAGGTCGAAATAGGAAAGGATGCAGCAAGGTTATGGGGGTCGCGCCCCTCAGGGTATGTACATTTCCTTCTGGATAAAAAATGGTATTCTGGTATGGAGTCCATATATTTTACTTATATGGATAAAAAAAGTGGTATTCTGGTATAGATCCCAGATATTTTACTAATGTGGTTGTTGGAATTTAAGGCACCTCAGTAAAGGTCGGTTATGACCGAAGGATGGCATACTTGTGACAGTTGGTTACCTAGTTAAATAGGTAACCCGGCCTTGTGTTGGCAGAGGTCCAGTTAGGTTCTTGGACCGTCCTTCCAGAAGTGTACCCATTCGGATAAAGGAAGTTCCTTAACCTTGACCATTTGTTAGAAATCCAAATAAAACAATACGAGCCCTTTACGATTTTAATTGTAGAGCCTGCCATTTAACATGGTAGCTATAGTAGGCATACTATAATGGTACGTATGATGGCTAAGATTAATATTATACATGCAAATGTTTTTCCACACTATGCACTAATAATAATATCAAAATGATTTTCGCGTATCAAGCATGTTTGACTACTATAAGGAGAAACCTCCTCCATGTGTACGATTGCATTTGAGTGTGTGCCAGGAGACCTTATGGTAGTTTCATTTTCCAAAAGCATGAACAGGTTTCTTTTTATTTCTTTTTGTACAAATAACTGTTTTAAGTTCTCAGACCAGTCCCATGGTTGAATCGGTGTTTACTGTTCCCTTTTCTAAACTCTGGGTGCCCTTAATTTTCCACATGGGCAGCATAGAGTTAGGTTATCAGTAAGTTCTGGAGCTAAGTCAGGAAAGTATGATGTGGAGATCAGGAGGCAAGCTGGATGGCGAGATATATCACACGCATATGATGTATTATCCGCTGTGTATGGTTTGTTGCAAATTCAGTTTCCATATGGACAAGTTATCATAACTGCCTAGTTTGTGCTTTGTTGATGTTGTACTCTGGTGATGTAATGTATAAACTAATATAGTTATTTTGTTTATAGATTAGTTATTTATCTATTATATCTTGTTCCTTTGCGATTGTGAGATTCTAATATTGTTTCTATTTCTTCTTCTACCTTCTTCTTCTTTAACCCTAATGGTTCGGTTTTCCGGCAATCAATTGTTCGGCATTAGATATAGTGGACGTATTGATGTCGATTTTCGGGTGTCGAAAAATCGGGTCGTTACAATTTGGTATCAGAGCTGAAGGTTAAGCAAGAACCTTGGCTTTGGTGGGGATTACTCATTAGGATAAAGTTAATAGTACTCTAGAATGAGTTTGAGTGTATTAATAGATATGAGCACGTATTAGTTGGTGAATATAAAAATTGTTTTTATATTGTGTTGACTTATCGGTTGAGTGTTTATAGATTCTGGTCGATATATAGGATACCATGTTATCGATAGGGGTTTCTAAACTCTTAAACAAGATAAACCGACACAGTATTATTTTAAAAAACAAGAGAAAATTGTCTGTTTAAATTTTTTTGGAAAGTTCAAATTGTTGGGTTTTAGGAAGTTGTTAAAAACTATTTGGATTGGAAAAATAGTGAACGGGTTATGGATCATTTTTTTAACTAGTAATTTTGAGGACGAAATTCTTTTAAGAGGGGAAGAGTGTGACGACCCGGAATTTATGGACATTTGAAATTGGAATATTTAATTGATTTTAAATATTTGAACGTTAGTTTAACGTGAATTTTAAAAAAAATCTCCATTTATTGGATAATTAAATAATTGGATTTAACAATTGTAAATTGGTTAAAATAGTAAACCTTGGTTTCTAAGCTGGTTAACAACATTTCAAAGGCTTGGAAATTTTTTATCTACAATACTGAAGGTAATAGAACTTTAAAAATCTAATTTAAAAGCAGTTTATTCAGTTTTAAAAGTATATCATTTAAATTGATATTTGAAAGTAGCCTTCCGACGCACAGTCTCAGAATTCAACGAAACCAGTTCCATTAGATCCATAATAGTGTATTGTTATCTGATTTCAATTTTTGTAGTGTTTGGAGTGTTCGTTTGGCCCAACGGTGAGTAAACGCGCTGAAATTCAATCAAAAATTCAGTATAATAATAAGGTCCAAAAAGCTATCTTCTCCATACAATCGAGTTAGGCCTCGAAACCATTTCTGTTGCATTCGAAATAGGGGTATAACATTATAAACGCCTAGCGGCACGTCTCGATTGGAGATCGAGAATGTGAATTGCAAAAATCAAGACGATCTAAATTTGAATTTAAATTTAAAAATAAATGATATTTTTATAGCATTGGAATCTACAGCAAGCATTGACACGTAGAGGGAATTTTAAACACGTGTTTCCTTTCTCTATCAAAATTTCACACGCATCTTCTTCCTTCTCTAAAAAATCGTAGTCATATTTTCTCTTTTTTATAAAAAACCGAAAGATAAAATAAAAAAACCAAATCAGATAACCATGGTCGATCATTCAATAGAAATCGAGCTAAAATTCATTCGAAAAAAAAGGTTTGTTAAATTCTCGTCCGCCTCTAAACAATAATCGAAATCAAAAAAAAGGGCAACGTGTATCTGGGAATCATGACAGGAGATGGAAGGCGCGGAGCTGTACAGTTGGAGTTCAAAAGGTAAGGGGTTCGATCTGAATTGGGTTTCGAGCTGGTGGAGACTCGTACGATTGATGTGAATCGAGATTGGCTTCGATGCAAGCGCTTTAGGGAGGAAGCGCGACGATGTGGGTCGCGCAAGGCGAAGCCATAAAGGGTCGAGCCGATTGTCGTTCGATTGAGACGTGTGGGTCCATCGACGCGTGCGGCTACGAGCTAGAGGACATAGCGACGAATTTGGGTGAAGTAGCGACAAGCAAGGGTTTCGTGTTCGTGGGAAGAGGATACTCACGATGGGTTCTCTGGCTTGGGGTTTCTCTGCATGCAGTCGAGTTCGAATTAGGGCTATGGCAGTAGGGTTAGGCTGAGGTATTTTCCCTTATTTGATTTGTGTATATATATATATATATATATATATGAATATGCAGAAGAAAAAAATAGAAATGAATATTGATGTGCACACTTTTATCTTACTAATTTAATTTTTAAAATAATATATGATGGAGAATAATTTGTTTAGTTATTTTAGTCATAAAAATAATAATTTATTAAAGGAAATTAGTTTAAGTAAAATTCTTGGTTAATTAAATTAATAAATGGTTGATTAGTTCAAATAGTAGTAAACCATGAATTATTTATACAATGTCAAAATCATGAAGAAAACCAAGCCAATCTAGATCAGATTGCAAAATAAAATCAAAGGTGAGAACTCCTCACTCAATTGGATTACCAAGTTTAATTTAAATTGTTAAATTTAAATTATTGGTTGTTTTCTTGGATTGGTAATAGTTATCAGTTGGATGTTATGTTATACATATTAGTGTGTACACATATATATATTGGAGTGATTGATTTCCCTTATTATATAGCGGACGGGACCCTATGCGCCGTGCATAATAGCGGATGACCCCATATACCGCGATATTCCATCTAAAAGTTGAATTTGTATTTTATATTGTGCTAACATCTGTGGATGCAGGGAAACAGGCTGGAGGGATCCAACTGGATTTCTCAAATGTTTGAATTTATTTCATATGTTATGATATGATTTATTGATAATCTATGATTGATTATATTGGTAATTGAAATTATTGAAGGCTATGGCTTGGACGAATATATTTTTGGTACCTTAGGATACCAAAGATATAAAAATTTGATTTTTTTTTGAAAGAAATTAAAGTAGGGAATTTTAAGTAAAATAATTTTAGAGAATTGGACAAATTAAAAGAAGGATTTTGGAAAGGATAAAAATGGATTTTTGAAATCCTATTGAATAAATTCCAAGTATGGGGAAAAAGATTTTTTTATAAATGGAAATAAATGGATTTTGAGAACTTAAGTAGTATTGTTTAAAAGTTGAAGAATTTATTTAAAATTCGGATTTTAAATGGTTTGGGAGACATAAAGGAATTTATTTAAAAATGGAGTTAGTTTTGTGAAATCAATTTGAAAACTAATTAAATGTTTAAAACTATGTTTTAAAAGGAGAATGAGACTATGAAATTTATAAACTAGGTTTTATAAAGAGAAATAATATATCAGTGGATATTTGGAAGTTTAAATTCAGGGCGGGAATTTATAAAAGAATGGGTAATTTGTTTTAAAATAAATGGTGGTTTATTTTTAAAGTGTGAAAGAAAAGTGTATTTCCGTGAAAAGCCAAGTACATTTTCAAAGCAGATTTTTTAAGTATAAGTTGGAAGTTTTAAAGTTGTTTTAGAAGAATGTTTTTGAGAAATTATTTATTTACGTTGTTTAGAATTTTAAAGTTAAATATTTATTAAATTAGTTATAGTTGTAATTATTTTAAAAGGCAAATTGATATTATAATTTAAAATATAATTTTTGATATTTATATTTTATAAAGAAGTTTTATTTTAAAGATAGTTTTGCTAAAACTTTTATTTGAAAAACTTGAAGAGAATTTCAAAACTTTTATTTTAAAATTGTTTCGGCTTAAGTCTTACATGAGAAATTACTATAAAATTTCATAACTAGTATTTTAAATAAAATGTTTTAAATAGTATTTATTTTAAGTGTTTTAATGTATATTTTGGGATTAAGTGATTTAAATTATTTTAAAAACCTAAAGTATTAGGACTTGCCAATTTTTCAGTGGAAATAAACAATGTTTGGAAATTTATTCCGCGAGAGGAAAGTAGTTTGAAAATTGTTTTCAAAGGGTTGAAGTGTGGAAATATATCTTACTAAGATATTTATAATTAAATAATTAATTTGGGGAAATTATTAATGTCTGATGGTATTTTTCTACGAGAGAAAAGGGTGATTTGTAAACAGTTTCAAAGAGTTGAAGGGTAGAAAAATAGTTTGCAAAGATATTTTGAAAATAAATAATTTGGGAAATTATTTAAATCTGATGGTTGTTTATGGATGTTATTTGATAGTTAAATAACCGACTATCAATATTGCAATTTAAGATAGCATTAGAATTTCAATGAGACCGGGAATCAGATTCCAAATGGTTAACCGAAAACCACATCGAATCTTAAAGGTGGGTCTTTTGTTTAGAAGATTAAAAATGGAAATTTGTTGCGACTTGACTTAGATCCGAATGTATCCACATGTTTTAAAAATAAGCGCTCATTATTCGGATAAGCCGGGTGAGGACATTAAGTCGTAAAACCCATTTCGAATGATGATACGATGAAATGGGATTGCATTTGAAGACGGTGTTGAAGACCAGGAATTTTCAAAAATAAAAGGATTGCTTGTTGATTGTCTCTGCATCAAGTTGCTCCGGTATAGAGATTACCCGATGTAACGGGGAGTCCGAACGTGATTAGGGGATATCCGGATTTGTAAGGGCTTCTTTCCTTAATTGAACGAGGTGCCTTCGATTCCATTCAGACCCAGGATGGACTTGTATGGATGTATGTCTGACATTACACTTTGAGATGTAAAGCTAATTTCTATCAAATATATTCATGTTAGTGGCAGAGAATTTATTCTCTTAGCTTAACACCCTTCTCTGAGACGTACGAGCTCAGAGGTTATGTAGTTGATAGTTATTAGTGATATATTCCTTATTTGGTGATGTGGCATGCTAAGTGTTGAGCATTGGTTGATCAAAGCATGGCTTTCGTGAAAAGCGTAGCTTTTTGGGACGAGACTTCATTGAACCTCACACCTTGGAAATGTTCGAAACAGGAAAGGATGCAGCAAGGTTATGGGGGCCGCGCCCCTTAGGGTATGTACATTTCCTTCTGGATAAAAAGTGGTATTCTGGTATAGAGTCCAGATGTTTTACTTATGTGGTGGTTGGAATTTGAGGCACCTCGGTAAAGGTCGGTTACGACTGGGGATGGCATACTCATGACAGTTAGTTACCTAGTTACAAAGGTAACCCGACCTTATGCTGGCAGAGATCCAGTTAGGTTCTCGGGATGTCCTTCTAGAGGCGTACCCATTCGACTAAAGGAAGTTCCTTAGCCTTGACCATTTGTTGGAAATCTAAACAAAACAATACGAGCCCTTTACGGTTTTAGTTGTAGAACCTTCCATTTAACATGGTAGCTATAGTAGGCATACTATAATGGTACGTATGTTGGCTAAGATTAATATTATACTTGCAAATGTTTTTCCACACTATGCACTAATAATAATATCAAAAGGATTTTCGCATATCAAGCATGTTTGACTACTATAAGGAGAAACCCCCCTCATGTCTGTGATTGCATGTGAGAGTGTGCTGGGAGACCTTATGGTAGTTTCATTTTCCAAAAGCATGAACGAATTTCTTTTTTTGGTACAAATAACTGTTTTAAGTTCTCACACCAGTACATGACTGACTCGGAGTTTATTGTTCCCTTTTCTAAACTCTGGGTGCCCCTAGTTTTCCTCACTGGCAGCCTAGAGTCAGGTTATCAATAAGTACTGGAGCTAAGTCATGAAATATGTTATGGAGATTAGGAGACAAGCTGGATGGCGAGACGTATCACACGTATATGATGTATTATCCGCTGTGCATAGTTTGCTACAAATTCAGTTTCCATGTGAACAAGTTATCATAACTGCCCAATGTTGTGTTTTGTTGATGTTGTACTCTAGTGATGTAATGTATAAACTGATATAGTTCTTTTGTTGAAAGATTAGTCATTTATCTATTACATATAGTTCCGTTGCGGTTGTGAGATTCTGATATTGTTTCTATTTCTTCTTCTACCTTCTTCTTCTTTAACCCTAACGGTTCGGTTTTCCGGCATTAGATACAGTGGATGTATTGATGTCGATTTTCAAGCGTCGAAAAATCAGGTCGTTGCAGGATTACTCTGTGATTGACAAAACAAACCAGCAACAGGAGAATTTGAACAATTTGATCCAGGACAAGGAATGAAATGGGTGCTTGTTGAGACTGACTAGAATGAAAAGGAACCTGAATCATTGGAAGATATTAGTAAATTGAATATAAACTTGGAATCTAGTGATGAGGAGATGTATGTTTATCCAAAAACAAGCACTTACACTAAATCAAACCAAGCATACATAGAACAGTTCAATAAGAAAGCAAGTAAGCATGGTCCAAAGAACTTTGCTCCTAGAAACTTGAGGAGTAATAAGGCACCACCCTCCCAATGAAAATTATTTGCTGGAATGTTAGAGGTCTTAATAGTGATAAAAGACAATTAGACCTCTTTAATTTAACAAATAAAGATAAACCATCATTATTTGGTTTACTTGAAAATAAAATGAATAATAGCAGTATAGATAATTTTCATTATACTTTGGGTGCAAAATGGAGTATATATCGTAATAACTCATCTACTTACAAAGGAAGAATCTTAAATTTTGGTCTTGTAAATTGTTAAGCATGGATGATCTACAAATTACTGTAAAAGCTACAAATACCGGTGGTTTGACAGTTCACATAACATTCATATACGCTAGTAATTTTGCATCAATATGGTCATGACTCTGGAAACATCTTATAAATATTTCAAATCAAAGTGATTGTTCTTGTTTCACTATAGGAGATTATAATGCAATGTTGGTTATCTCACATTGAAGGCATCCGAGCTGGAGGAATTTAATGGTTGTGTCACTTCTGCTGGATTAATTGAAGTTGCCCACACTGGGCTGAAATATACATGGAGAAGTGGAGAAGTTAAAAAGATTGCATGCAAACTGGACAAAGTGCTTGTAAATGCTGAGGCTATTTACCTGTTCACTAACATGAAAGTAACAATTTTGCCATGTTCTACAAGTGATCACTTCCCTCTTCTTATTGAACTAATTCAAGTGATAAAATTCGGGCATAGAAAAAGATAAAATTCGGGCATAGCAAAAGATAGCAGTATCTAAACCGATGATACAGAAATCTCCGGTAAATCAATGCTCATTGTAAAATAGTTTCACCCCTTTACAAATCATATAGTGGAGCTATGGGATGCTCCAGAATCAAGAAGGACACTAACCGTAAGAACCACGAATAGATTTCAGAACAAGTGGGGAAGTTCCAAAATTCAATGGAAAACGAGTCAAAGAGGAATAAGATTCAAGCTCGAGCGAAGGTGATTCTGTAAACAAATTTTACTATATATGTTAAGTTTTGCCTAAAACCAAAGCTCGGATACCAACTGTAGCAGCACAATATTTTCAATCATTAGCATCCACACATGTCGGACTTAAATTGCTCAAAATATCAGATTGTTAATTTATAATTGGCAAAACTCGGTATGTACAGTAAATAAATAAATCACAAAATCACAGATACAGAGTAATATAACAATAAGAAGTGGAAAAAAAAGAATAGTAGTTCATGAGGCTACTATATATAATAGAGTTAAAAACAAGATAAAACAAAAGCCTTGAATACATAGATGTCTCAATACAATAGTCGAATAACAAAATCTGAATATATCACTGGAGTCAATTGAATACTGAAAGCTGAATAGGTAGATGGATCTCCAAGTGAAGCTCCAACTCCAAAGGTGAGTCTCGAATGTTGTGACACTCGGTCCAACCCGAGCGTAAAGAAAAACATAAATCACTCGAGTCAAGATTAACATTCTTATATCAATAAATCCAACTCAAGTGAAATATGAACTGAAATACAAGTAACTCAAGGATGTTTGAGATAACCATCCTCTAAGGATCCATGGAACTATATACTATGTAGTAATATATGCAATTATAATAATGTCTATAGTAAAGTAAAATATTAAAATAGCGTTAAGGCGTTATCCATATCCCCTTTTAACACATTTTATATATTTCCATGGTCTATACAGTGCTGTAATCTCCCCCGTACTGGAGGTCGTCCGAGGGCAATCCATAGGTATGGTACAAAAAAAACTCGTAGTAATCTCCACCGCATAGACGGTTGTTAAAGTGGTTTTCAGTATTGGCAGAGAGTGACAATATTCGATCCCGGTATCTTTAACAGCTAAATGTTATTATAACACCGCGGTCCTTTCAAAATAGTTTATACTTCAAAGCCAAAATATCATATCCATTTCAAACCATATCAATACGATATCATTTTCACTTCAAATATATCTATTTTCAAAATCATAGCATTTCAAAGTTATAACACTTTTGAAATTATAAAACTTAGAAATTATAGTACTTTGTAAATCATAACATTTGATAACATGATACTTGAAATTCATAACTTTGAAATCATAACTTCCGACTTGAACAATTTAGATATTAGTAATAATATATATAATAAAATAGTTTATATAAAAATAATTATAAGTCAAAATAGTTTATATTAAAATAATTAGTTAAAATAGTTTATATTAAAAATAGTTTATATTAAAATAGTTTATATTAAAGTAATTTATAAAGTAAAATATAAAATTGTTTTAAATATAATTTAAAAATAATTCATATAATAAAGTAGTTTCCTCAAATTTCACAAATCGATTCAAATCAACTCGAATTCCAAAATCCCATTTAAATCAAATCTCAGTTCTTCCATTTCACTTCAAATCTCAACAAACCATTTTATATCGATTTCAAATATAGATATAAACTATAATTCAAACCATTTCAACTTTAATAGATTTCAAAGCTTTAAATAATCAAACATTTACAAAGCTAAATTTTGACGAATTTCATATATATATCAAATTCACTTTACTATTACTTAGTTTTGAAATATTCAATTAATCCATCCAATAACATTTAAATAAGACTTCAATTACAAATTTAAATAAACTAAATATCCCATTTCAATTTATGTAAATTTGAAAATATTTATTTAAATCACTTTTAATCGAAATCAAGTTATAAAATCGTATCTTTAAAATCTTAAATTCAATAAGTTTCAAATCAATTTAACTAAATACAATTCTTAATTAAACACAATTTCAAATAAATTCAAATTTATCTTCCCAACCTTAACATATAAAAATCATTATGAAATCTATTTTAAAATATAATTTTTTTAAATACTTAAACACATTATACTTTAATTAAATCAATTTTTATTAAATTAAATCTTATTATTAAACTTATTTTATATTAAAAATTATTTATATATATTTAAAAATTAGTAGAATTCATAAGTAAAATCTTAAAATTTAAAATTTCAAAACTAGCTTATAACTTTAAAATTTTCAAAACATATAATTGAAAAATCAAGAATTTAACCGTATATATAATAACATTTATATATATAATATTTGAAATCAATATTTATGTAAAACCATATACATATATCTTTTCAAAACCATGGAAATCATTTTCAAAATATTTATATATAGACCAACGGTGTCTGTATATAATTTTCTATCCTATGGTCAAGTGATACGGATATTTATCTTATTAATCCGTAATTTAAATATATACGGGTATATATCATTTCAACCCGCAATCCCAAGTTTAATTCAATGAAAATCGCTTTGATTTATCATTTCAACCCATAACGATTTTCTCCTATTCTACAGATCGTTCGAATATGTATCATTTCAACCCATAGAGAATTCTAAAGTAACAGGGCACTTGCAGAGTGATAACAGATATGATAATAATATAACAGGCATATATAATTAATATAAATAACATATAATGGTGTTAGATGTCACAGGTGAACAGATACAGATAATAGCATATATAACAATGTAAATAACTAACAGCAGCATATTTCAATTGTCGTTTCAATTGAAATCAAATTTAGTAAATATAAGAACGTTAATAATGAGTGATTTCTCACCTTTTTAGGATAGAGATGATTCAACAATGAAGTTGAGTTACTAAATACAAGCACGATTACCAAAGCAAAGCTAGATTGGCACGAATTTGATGGACAAGCTAATAAATAGGAATAGACGAAATCAAATCAGGACTGGGTCGATGAAGATAATTGGTATCAGTGAACTTATATATAACTATATATAATTATATATATGTAAAGCCATATTCTAAATCCAAACATATATTAAATTAAATAAATATATATATAATATATGATTTTCGAAAATCATTGTTTTAAATTAAGACACGTATAAAAATCAAACATATATACATTATATATTTTTAAACAAATATATATATACTTATTAAAAAATACAAAATACTTACGTATATAATGTATGTTCATTGCAACATATCAAATACCACACATATAAACTTATATATATACAGTAACTATTGTTTAGGAACTATACCTATAAACTATTAAAACTTGTATATTAAATCTAAAATAATATATATAAACATATATATATACACAAAAGCTAATAATGTATAAATATGCAGATCATAAACAAAACAAAATATGCAGACATGTAAATATATATGTACAATTACTCTCACAAATACACACACACACACACACACACACACACATATATATATATATATAATTAGACAACTAAATATGCAGACTCACTATAGTTAAATAAATGTATATCATACACACACACACACACACACACATATATATCCAACATGCCTATTTCAAAACTCTATGGAATATATATTAACAAATATATATACAAATTTTTTGAAACATATATATAAACCAGGAGTCAAACTATGTACATGCCTTTTGTAACATATGTATGGTCTAAAATCCAAACAGAGTGCATTGTACAACTTCCTACATAAAACGTACATAACAGCAAGCGTATACTGACATAATAAAAATGTATATATTTTTTCGTTTCAACAGATTTGTCGACCAAAATAAAATAAAATAACTATATATATACTCATATATATGAACTAAAACCAATATATTGAATATAATACAAAACAGGTAATATAAGCATATTATATATAAACGAAACAAGCGTTTGCAAAAATCAATTATATATTAGCAGTATACTTATATACATATGCGACAGCCTTAAATATCCTATATATATAATATTATTCTAAAAATAAAATATGTATATATATATATATATATGTAAAACCAAATTCACTTATACACATATATAACTGATATACATACAAACATATATACAACTCATATAACCAATGTATAATATAGGATAGACTTACGGTTGCTAAAGTAAGCACCAGTGGAGTTGAGTAGGCCGATGGTGGGAATGAGCTTTGGCATCGACGAGTGGAGCTCCACGTGCTGGCTGCCATGGCTGATCGGCTACAAGGTGAGGGGATGAGTGGAGAATCTCGGGTTGCGCGCACATAGGCTCGGCAAGAAATAGAGGGAGGATCGAAAAATAGTGGAGTTCAGTTGTTGATGATTTATTGGAGGTCGGAGGCTCGGAAAGGGTTTTGCTGCATCGGAGGGAGAATGAGAAGGAGGGCAGAGCACAAGGTGGCGGGGTTTGATCTGGTCGCGATATGTCGGAGTATTATAGTGTGTGGGCGGATCAGCCATGGCCGATGAGGAAGTACAGATATGTGATTTGCCAATAGAAGGAAGAATAAAATGGCTTTCGGGGAAAATATGACTTATATACATTATTTAAATTTTCTTTCCTGAGGCAAACACAGGTCAGAACCCAAAGAATGAAAGTAGGAGAAGAAAATGAATCACGAACCAGAAATTAAAAGTTTGAAATGATGGAAGAGTAAGAGTCAAACACGAGAATTGAGGAATAATAATATATAATGACTGCTGATTTAAACGGTGGAATATGAAAGGGTGTAAGGAACCAAAAGACGCAAACTGGTTACCGATATGGTTATCATTTACGTGGATTTCGCTACGTACCAGGCTTCAAAACAAAAAATTGAATATACCGTAGAGACTAACACGACAAGACGATTAAAAAGGTATACAGATATCAGTGGTATGATCGTCCTATCAAAAGTTGATAATCGGTACCGAAAATGCTGCTAAAACGCCCGAATTAAGATAGACGGGGCAATAACAGTCCAAATTTAGAGAAACGAAATATGAGTCTCATTCAGAAGATGATTTACAAATTCATTGTGCAAAAATATCCAGGTTTGGAAAATATTTTATTATCATCAATTATTAACTGATTTGAATTTAAATGAAATTACTCAAGTAAATAAACTTCCATATTATATGATGAAAATTTACCGTTTGCTATGTTTATTTAGACGTAGTCCAAATATTAAATTTTCAGTTCAAAATTTTATTATTTAAAATTTCACAAAAATTCAATTAATTAAATTATTTAAACCCATAAATATCCGGGTTGTTATACTCTCCCCCACTCAAAACTTTTCGTCTCCGAAAAGGAACGAGGTAGGAGAATGGAAACAACTAGAAAGAAAAATAGATTGAAATACAAATAAAACAACAAATCCCAAAACCATATAAATATGAATTATTTTTAAATTGGTTCATATCCAACTGATTGATTTCAATTCAAGGTATTGTCATTTAGTTGATTTAATTTCAGTTTATAAACTATTTCAAAACAAAATTTATTTTATCTATCTTATTTATTTAAGCCATTTATTTTACTTAAGTTAATTTCACTAAAATTCAATCTTAAATATTTTTAAATTCATATTTATTTATTCATTATCTTATTACTCAATTTATCTCAATTAACATTTATTACAAAATTTCTTTGAGAACAACAATTATTTGATTTAACTTATTTATTAAATCCATTATTTATTAATTTATTAGTTTTATATCAAGATACTTTTCAAACATTATTAATAAATCAATAATCATTTACTTTACATATATTTTATTGAATTAATAATTTCTCACAATATTTACAACACTAATAAACCATGTCGTATAAAAATAGACAATATTTTAAACATTTTAAAGTATTTGGAAAAACATGATCAAAATATCCTTTATACAAAACTTTATCAGATATTTTTATAACTCAATGTCCTAACAGGTTTATCCTCATTCTTGCAGACTCCAGCCATGCGTTGATCAGGCGCAAGGCTAGAATTCTCCAAGTACTTAGTAGGCCTGTTTTGACACCTAGTGAAAAATACTTAAAAACAGGTATGAGAAGTACCGCTCAAAATCAAATGTCAAACAATGATAATACGATAGTAGTGGCTCGCTGCTGATCTAGTATTTACGCAATGGACTCAAAACTTTCCAGAAGATCCTTCTACCTTCTGGATTCCAGAAAAATATCGTAGCCATTTCGTAAGCAATTGACCGTCGACCTCTGCTGCAGTGATACGCTGCTGATTCAATGATTTACGCAATGGATGCACTTCCTTCGCGGAAGATCCATAAACAACAGATCCCAGGATCGAAAGCGCCTCCATTGGGTAAACTAAAGAACTATCTACCCTGAAAAAAATCGAGGAACTCATGAGTTTAAGTCCGGACAACCATATCAGTTCGAATCTATTTCTAAATTCACAAAAGTCCATTAGGGTTTATCGGTCGAATCCATTCCTGGATTCCCCAAGTCCATCTGGGTTGAAGCATATCATACTATACTTCTTCGCGGAGGGAACTTCCCCATACCTCTTACTTCAAAATATAACATACCATATATAATGCCCTTTCCAAAATCATAGCTTCAAATATCGCACTTATATAAATTCCGTTATATATAAGATTTTATTTTAGATAAAGTACTTTCCAAAATCAATATCTTGAATATATTAAATCATTCTTATATAAATTCCATTTTATATAAGGTTTATCTCTTTTGATCGAATACCTTCCAAAATCATCAGTTTTAAAACTCACTTCATACTCATGTAAAGTCCATCTTATACAAGAATCAAAAATTTCCAAAATCAATTTCACTGTATGAATAGCCATATGAGATTCAAAATTAGAGGAGTCCTAATCGAAGAGAATTCAAATCAAGAAAATAGACCCGGTAGGAAGATATGATAATTAAATTACAAAAGATGAAGATGGATAGCCTTATATTAATTGTGGGTGACCGTAACCGGGTCAACCGTGACTTCAAGAATAAGATTGATGCAAAATTCTGAGGCAAATCGGCATTCGATCGCAAGAGATAAAATTTGGGCATAGCCAAAGATAGCAACATCTAAACCGATGACACCGAAATCTCCGGTGAATCAATGCTCGTTGTAAATGAGTCTCACCCCTTTACAAATCATATAGTGGAGCTATGTGATGCTCCAGAATCAAGAAGAATAGGAACCGTAAGAACCAAGAATGGATTTCAGAACGAATGGGGAAGTTTCAAAATTCAAAGGAAACCAAGTCAAAGAGAAATAAGATTCAAGCTCAAACAAAAGTGATCCTATAATCAAATTTTACTATATATGTTAAGTTTGCCTAAAACCAAAGCTCTGATACCAACTGTAACAGCCCGATATTTTCAACCATTCGCATCCACACATGTCAGACTTGAATTGCTCAAAATATCATATTGTTAATTTATATATGGAAAAACTCAGCATATATAGTAAATAAATAAATCACCGAATCATAGACATAGAGTAATATAACAATAAGCAGCGGAAACAAAAGAATAGTAGTTCATGAATCTACTATATATAACAGAGTTAAAACAAGATACAACAGAAGCCTTGAATACATAGATGTCTCAATACAATACTCGAATAACAAAATCTAAATATATCACTGGAGTCAACTGAATAACCGAAAGCTGAATAGATAGATGGATCTCCAAGCGAAGCTCCAACTCCACAGGTAGTCTCGAATGCCGTGACACTCAGTCTGACCCAAGAGTAAAGCAAAACATAAATTACTCGAGTCAGGATTAACATTCTTATATCAATAAATCCAATTAAGTGAAATATCAACTGAAATAAAAGTAACTAAAGGATGTTTTGGATAACCATCCTCTAAGGATCCGTGGAACTATCTACTATGTAGTAATATACGCTATTATAATAATGTCTATAGTAAAGTAAACTATTAAAATGCCATTAAGGAATTACCCATATCCCCCCTTAACACATTTTATATATTCCCATAGTCTATATAGTTCCGTAATCTCCCCCGTACTAGAGGTCGTCAGAGGGCACTCCATAGGTATGGTATAAAACAAACTCATAGTAATCTCCATTGCGTACAAGGTTGTTAAAGTGGTTTTTGTATTGGCAAAGAGTATGCCAATATCCGATCCCGATCTCTTTAATAACCAAACGTTATTATAACACCGCGGTCATTTTAAAATAATTTATACTTCAAAGCCAAAATATCATATCCATTTTAAACCATATCAATACGATATCATTTTCACTTCAAATATACCTATTTTCAAAATCATAGCATTTCAAAGTTATAACACTTACAAATTATAAAACTTAAAAATTATAGCACTTTGGAAATCATGACACTTGATAATATAATACTTGAAATTCATAACTTTGAAATCATAACTTCCCACTTGAACGGTTTAGATATTAGTAATAGTATATATAATAAAATAGTTTATACAATAAAATAGTTTATATTAAAAATAGTTTATATTAAAAATGAAAATAGTTTATATTAAAGTAATTTATAAAGTAAAATATAAAATAATTTTAAATATAATTTAAAAAATACTTTATATAATAAAATAGTTTCCTCAAATTTCACAAATCGATTCAGATCAACTCGAATTCCAAAATCCCATTTAAATCAAATCTTAGTTCTTCCATTTCACTTCAAATCTCAATAAACCATTTTATATCAATTTCAAATATAGATATAAACTACAATTTAAACCATTTTAACTTCAATAGATTTCAAAGCTTTAAATATTTAAACATTTACAAAACTAATTTTGACAAATTTCATATATATATCAAATTCACTTTACTATTATTTAGTTTTGAAATATCAACTTAATAAATCCAATAAAATTTAAATAAAACTTCAATTACAAAATTAAATAAACTAAATATCCCATTTCAATTTATGTAAATTTGAAAATATTCTTTTAAATCACCTTTAAACAAAATCAAGTTATAAAATCGTATCTTTAAAATCTTAAATTCAATAAGTTTCAAATCAATTTAATTAAATAAAATTCTTAATTAAACACAATTTCAAATAAATTCAAATTTTATCTTCCCAGCCTTAACTTATAAAAATCATTATGAAATCTATTTTAAAATATAATTTTTATAAATAAATACTTAAATATATTATATTTTAATTAAATCAAATTTTATTAAATTAAATCTTATTATTAAACTTATTTTATATTAAAACTTATTTATATATATTTAAAAATTAGTAGAATTTATAAGTAAAATCTTAAAATTTAAAATTTCAAAACTAACTTATAACTTTAAAATTTTCAAAACATATAATTAAAAATGAAGAATTTAACAGTATATAATAACATTTTTATATATAATATTTAAAAATCAATATTTATATAAAACCATATATATCTTTTCAAAACCATGGAAATCATTTTCAAAATATTTATATATAGACCAACGGTGTCTGTATATAATTTTTTATCCTATGCTTAAATGATACAGATATTTATCATATTAATCCGTAATTTGAATGTATATAGTATGTATCATTTCAACTCGCATCCCAACTTCAAGGAAAATATCTTGGGTTTATCATTTCAACCTATAACGATTTTCTTATATTCTACAGATCGTTTAGGTGTGTATCATTTCAACCCATAAGGAATTCTAAAGTAACAGGGCACTTGTAGAGTGATAAGAGATATGATAATAATATAATAGGCATATATCATCAATATAAATAACAGATAATGGCATCAGATGTAACAGGTGAACAGATATAAATAATAGCATATATAACAATTTAAATAACTAACAGCAGCATATTTCAATTGTTGTTTTAATTGAAATCAAATTTAATAAATATAAAAACGTTAACCGTGAGTGTTTTCTCACCTTTTGAGGGAAGAGATAATTCAACAATGAATTTGAGTTACGAAATACAAGCACGACTTCTAAAGCAAAGCTAGATTGGCACGAATTTGATGAACAAGCTGATAAATAGGAATAGACGAAATCAAATCAGAACTGGATCGATGAAGATAATTGGTATTAGTGAACTTATATATAAATATATACACTATATATATATATATATATATGTAAAGTCATATTCTAAATCCAAACATATATTAAATTAAATATATGTGTATGATTTTCAAAAATCATTGTTTTAAATTAAGACACATATAAAATCGAACATATATACATTATATATTTTGAAATAAATAAATATATATATATATATACTTATTAAAAAATACAAAATACTTACGTATATAATGTATGTTCATTGCAACATATCAAATACTACATATATAACCTTATATATATATATGCAGTAACTATTGTTTAAGAACTATACTTATAAACTATTAAAAATTGTATATTAAATCCAAATAATATATATAAACAGAAGTGTGTATATAGGCTGATAATGTATAAATATGCAGATCATAAACAAAACAAAATGCAGACAATGAAATATATATGTACAACTACTCTCACAAATATATATATATATATATATATAAATAGACAACTAAATATGCAGACTCACTATAGTTAAATAACTGTATGTCATATATATATCCAAATTATAAACAACGTGCCTATTTCAAAACTCTACGAAATATATATTAACAAATATATATACAAAAATTTTGAAACATATATATATATATATAAACCAGGAGTCGAACTATGTACATGCCTTTTGTAATATATGTATGGTCTAAAATCCAAACATAATACATTGTACAACTTCCTTTATAAAACGTAAATGGCAGCAAGCACATACTGACATAATAAAAACATATTTTTTTTCGTTTCAATAGATTTACTGACCAAACCAAAATAAAATAACTATATATATACTCATATATATGAACTAAAACCAATATATTGAATATAATACAAAATAGGTAATATAAACATATTATATATAAAAGAAACAAGCATTTGCAAAAATCAATTATATATTAGCAGTATACTTATATACATATGCGACAGCCTTGAATATCCTATATATATATATAATACTACTCTAAAAATAAAATATGTGTATATATATATGTATATATATTTAAAACCAAATTCACTTATACATATATATAACTGATATATATATACACACAACTCATATAACTAATATATAATATAGGATAGGCTTATGGATGCTAAAGTGAGCACCGGTGGAGTCGAGTAGGCCGATGATGGGAATGAGCTTTGGCATCGGCGAGTGGGGCTTCACATGCTGGTTGCCGTGGCCGATCGGCTGCAAGGTGAGGGGATGAGTGGAGAGTCTCGGGTTGCACGCATATGGGCTCGGCAAGGAATAGAGGGAGGATCGACAAATGGTGGAGTTCGGTTGGTCATGATTTAGTGGAGCTCAGAGACTTAGAAAGGGTTTTGTTGCATCGGAGGGAGTGTGAGAAGGAGGGAGGAGCACGAGGTGGCGGGGTTTGATCTGGTCGCGAGAAGTCGGAGGATTTTTGGTGCGTGGGCGGATCAGATATGGCCAATGAGGAGGTGCAGACGTGTGATTTGCCAAAAGGAGGAAGAAGAAAAGGGCTACAGGGAAATATATGACTTATATATATTATTTAAATTTTCTTTCCTCAGGCAAACACAGGTCAGAACCCAAAGAATGAAAGTAGGAGAAGCAAATGAATCATGAACCAGGAATTAAAAATTTGAAATTATGGAAGAGTAAGAGTCCAACACGAGAATTCAGGAATAATAATGTATAATGGCTGTTGATTTACACGGTGGAATATGAAAAGGTGTAAGAAACCAAAAGAGACAAACTGTTTACCGATACGCTTATCATTTACACGGATTCCGCTGCATACCGAGCTTCAAAACATAGAATTGAATATACCGCAGAGATCAACACGACGAGATGATCAAAAGGGTATACGGATATCAGTGGTATGATCATCGTATCAAAAGTCGATAATCGATACTGAAAATGCTGCTAAAACGCCAGAATTAAGATAGACGGGGCAATAGCAGCCCAAATTTGGGAAAACAAAATATGTCATTTCACTCAGAAGATGATTTACAAATTTATTGTGTAAAAATATCTAGGTTTGGAAAATATTTTATTATCATCAATTATTAACTGATTTGAATTTAAATGAAATTACTCAAGAAAATAAACTTCCATATTATATGATGAAAATTTGTCGTTTGCTATGTTTATTTACATGTACACCAAATATTAAATTTTCAATTCAAAATTTTATTATTTAAAATTTCATAAAAATTCAATTAATTAAATTATTTAAACTCGTTAAAATATCCGGGTTATTACTGTAATGACCCATAAATTTAAATAGTTTTATAACGTAAAAATTTTGTGGAAATTTTAATTAATTAAATTTGGAAAAAAAAAATTTGATATTTGAAATGCGTCTATTTAACATAGCAAATGGTAAATTTTCATCAGATAATATGGAAGTTTATTTCCTTATGAAATTTTATTTCAATTTAAATTAGTAAATATTTGATGATGATAAAACATTTTCCAAAGCTGAATATTTTTATATAATAAATTTGTAATCATTTTCTGAGTGAGACGTCATATTTGGACTTCTCTAGCTCCGTTTACTTCATTATCTGCAATTTTGCAGCATTTCCGGTAGCAAAATTCGAATTTTTATATCCAATCATATTACTGATATTTGTGTACCGTTCTGTTCGCCTCGACGTTCTGATCTCAGTGATATATTTATTTTTGTATGTTGAAGTCTAGTACGCGACGGAAATGATAAAACGGTGCGTCGTATTGTACCATAAATTGTGACTTAATACTTTCTTTCGGTTTCAAATTCAAACAAGTGGCCCAAACAAATATTTATTGCTTTACTAATTCCACCTAAATCAAAGGCTTGACTGTTGAAATCACCCCTACTTTTAAATAATCGTTCAGCCTTTATGTTTCTTCACTGCTCTTCTTCTTTCGTTTAATTGAGGACCCTTGCAATTGCTTGCTCGCACTTCCCACCTTCTCAAGCCTTCACCGTTACTTCGCTAACCAGCCCACTCCCCTCCGACCTCCCACCTCTCTACATCGACGTGCAACCGCCACCAGATCCGTGCCCGCAACAACACTTAGATCTCGTTCCTCCTCCTTCCTCATTTGCCTTGGCCTCCACCTAGCTTTCAAGTTTGCCAACGTCGTGCAGCTTTTCCCTTGCCACTGCAACCGATCCACACAACAAACGCTCTACCCAGAAACTCCAACCTTCCTGAACCACCTGCATTTGCCTTGGCCGATCATCCTTTCTTGTGAGCTGCATATATATTTATATGTAAGTTTTATATCAGTTTTCCAAAAATTTGTTGATATATAATACTTTTATAAATTTTATTATCCATGAAAATTTAATTGATATGATGTGTATAAGCCCATATTAGTTATATATTTAATATATATAGATTATATAATCTACTGTGTTATACAGATTCTTATATAAATGTTTATATATATAATGAGTATACATTATATATTAGTTTAATATATATGTCTATGGTCTACATTTTATACATCGGTTAAGTATACACATATATAAGTATATAATAGTATTGATCGGTTATATATATTTTTATTATGTAAGTTTGGTATACATTTGTATACTTATTTTGAAATGGTATAAGTTTAGTTATATATTTGTATAGTATTTGACATACATAGTCTTGAAATTAGTCTGTTGCCATATATATATTAGTATGTGTACATAAGTTAGTAGTGATGTACGCATATAAGTTATATAAATATTATAACATATACATACTGTTTAAGTATGATATTTATGTCAGTTATATATTTTAAGTTATGATCTGTTATGAAAATATATATATAGTATAGTTTCTTTGTAAGGGTAGAGAAGATTGTGTGTGTGTGTATTTGTAGTTATACAACAGTTATATAGATATGCAAGTTACATGTTAGTTTTATATGTTAGGATATATAAAGTGTATACATAAGTTTCCTGTGACTTGTTGGATTATTTATATACTGTAATTTTAGTGGTTTGCCTATGAATATATATTGACTTTTATGAATGTGTTTTAAATTAGTGATAGTTTGGTTATATATTGTACACACAGATTTTATGTTGTAGAAGTTTTGATTTTTCTTAATGTGTTTAGGAAAGGAAAGGGTTTGGAATGCATATAAATGTTAGATGCTGGTTTGTATATTGTTTGAGTATTATAGTGTGTTTTACAGTCAAACTTATATATTTAAATTTGTTGGTTATATTAGTTATATGACTTGTTAAGTTGAAATGTAAAGTTTATATGTAACATCCTGGTATTTTCAATCATTCGCATCCACATATGTTGGACTCGGATTGCTCAAAATATCATATTGTTAATTTTAAATTGGAAAAACTCAGCATAAACAGTAAATAAAGATCACATAATCACAGACACAGAGTAATATAACAATAGTGCAGCGGAAACAAAAGAATAGTAGTTCATGAAGTTACTATACATATATATAACAGAGTTATATAAGATGCAACAGAAGTCTCGAATACCATGGTCAAATGCAAGATCAGAACACATCACTGGAACAAATGAATAACTACAAGCTGAAAGATGCAGATGGATTTCCTTGTGAAGCTCCAACCTCAAAGGTGAGTCTCAAATGCAGTGGCACTCAGTCTGAACCGAGCGTAAAGCAAAACACAAAACACTCGAGTCAGGATTAACATTCTTATATCAATAAATCCAACTCAAGTGAAATGCCAACTGAAATACAAGTAACTTAAAGGATGTTTGGGATACCCATCCTCTAAGGATCCGTGGAACTATTTATTATGTAGCAATATACGCTATCAACAACCAAACGTCATTATAACACCATGGTCACTTTTAAATAATTTATACTTCAAACCAAAATATCATATCCATTTCAAAACAATATCATTCTTCACTTCAAATTTATCTATTTCCAAATCAGTAACACTTTCAAAGTTATAACACTTCGAAACAAAAACTCTTGAAATTATAACACTTTGGAAAATCATAACATTTTGGAAATCATAACACTTCCCACTAAACCAGTTTAAATATTAAAATAGTACATAATAAAATAGTTTACATTAAAATGATTTATATTAAAATAATTTATAAGGTAAATTACTTATATATATACATTAAATACTTCATATAATAAAATAATTTCCTCAAGTTTCACAAATTGATTCAAATCAACTCAAATTCCAAAATTCAAATTTTATTCAAATCTCAGTTCATCAATTCAATTCAATTCAGTTCCTAAATAAACCATTTCAAATTATATCGATTTCTAATACAGATTTTAACCACAAATAAACCATTTCAATTTCAATATATTTCAAAGCTTTAATATTCAACATTTTAAAATTAAATTCGATAATTTCATATATATATATATATATATCATAATTTAACTTCATTATTATTTAGTTTTGAAATATTCACTTAATAAATCCAATATCATTTAGATAACACACCAAATTTCAATAAACTTCATATTTCCTTTAATTTATTTAATCTTGAAGTATCCATTTAACCACCTTAAACCAAATCAAGTTATAAAATCATATTCTCAAATCTAAATTCAGTAATTTTCAAATTGATCAATTTCAAATAAATTTCAAATTTATCTTCCCAACCTTAACTTATAAAATTGTTATAAAAATCTATTTTTAAAATAAAATTTAAATAAATACTTAACCATATTATATTTTTATAAAATCAAACTTTATTATTAAACTTATTTTATATTAAACAAATTTATACATAGCTTAAAATTAAGAATTTCACTATATATAAAATAATATTTATATAATATCAAAATAAATATTCATATAAAACCATATATTTCTTTCCAAAACCATAGAAATCATTTTCAAAATGTTTATATATGGACCAACGGTGTCTGTATATAATTTTCTATCCTATGGTCAAATGACACGGATATTTATCATTTCAAATCCGTAATTTAAATATATACGGATATATATCATTTCAATCCGCAATCCCAAATTCAATTCAAATGAAAATCGCTTGGGTTTATCATTTCAACCCATAACGATTTTCTCATATTCTATAGATCGTTTGGATATGTATCATTTCAACCCATAGTGAACTCTACACTAACAGGGAACTTGTAGAGTGATAATAGATATGATATAATATAACAGGCATATATAATCAATATAAATTACAGATGATGGTGTCAGATGTCACAGGTGAACAGATACTGATAATAGCATGATATATAGCAATGCAAATAACTAAAATCAGCATATTTCAATTGTCGTTTCAATTGAAATCAAATTTAATAAATACAAGACGTTAATCTTGAGTGATTGCTCACCTTTCGAGGCTAGATAGATTTGGCAAAGAATTGAGCTATGAATTCCAAAGCAACAGTAGATGGACACGATTGGGTGAAGAAAACAGGAACAATGGACAAAGCTAATAAATGGGAAAGGATGAGAACTATCAGAATCAGTTTTGGCATAAACTAAAAATAGATACATTGTTCTTATAATATATTTTTTTTTCTAAAATAAATTCGAAAGCATATAATTTAAAATCCATATTTAGTTCGAACATATATAAAATAAAATTATTATATATATATACATATATATTTACAAACAAGTTATTTACAAGTTGCAAAAAAAATATAAATAACTAAACAGAAAAAAAATAAAAAAGTAAAAGTAAAATAAAATAAAATCTATGCATATATATTATATAGCTTACATGCTAGCAGCATATATATAACTAACTGTATATAAAAGAAGTCTGCAGCTTGTATATGTAAATAATCTATTCTAAACTAACATACATTACTAAATATATATGGCAAGCTTTCAAACAGACCTATATATACATAACTTCCTTTATAATATTATAAATATTGCAAGCCATTACTGCACTTGTACATACACATATGTACATATTTAAAAAAAATCAAGATAACCTTATATATATAGTAAAATATATACTGAAACATCTAGGCTATGTATAAACACATACATATAACTTAATATATTATTATACAACTAACAAACTTAAGACTATAAATATATATGTACACATACATACTTACAATAAACAATATATATACGTATATTCAACTATCTATATAAAATTAGTTTTAAAAATCATTGTACTTATGAACAGACATGTATATAAACAAAGCAGCCAAAAAACATATACGGTATAACGCTGGTAATATGCCATAATATATATAGACTTATAACAATGTATATATAACTTGCATATCATACAAAAAATATTATTGTCACAAATATACAACAGCAGGTTCTCAGCTTTAACAACCAACAAAAAAATATATTATATATAAAATAAAAACCAATCCAACATATTACTGTAACACATATAAAAAAAGGGTAACTTATCTAACATTGAGTATAACAATAGATGTATATTATAAAAATCTATCTGTACTATTCTATTACATAGAAACGAAATCAGATTATATATGAAAACTATATATATAACAAATATATATATATATATATATTATACAGTAACAGCCTATGCAAACCATGCTAATATAAACCTACATATATAAGTAACAGGTATATATATAAATATATAACATATAACCCACGCACATTCATAAATAAAAATATTAAATGAAATAGTATATTACCTTTAAATATAAACATACATATAAGAAAGGGAATGCAAAGGAGGCTTGGTGTTCGGCTGTTCTCTGGTTGGAGTGGATGGTGGCGGGAAATGGTTGATGAGGCGAGCTAGGCGGAGTTGCAAAGGGTTTGGATCAGTTTTGGTTGATGGTTATGTGGAGCTTACTTGGTCAGAGAGTTGAAGGTGATAGAGGAGAGAGAGGAGGACGATGAGGTGGCTTGCACGCGGCAGTGGCCAGCTAGGAGGCCGGGCTATGGAAAATGATGGCGGAGGCAATGGTGGGTTGGGAGGCTTAGTTGTTGAGGCGGTATGGCCTGTCTCGTGGCTGCTGCTCACGTGTGGCCGGAGTGAGGAGAGGGGTCAGGCAATATGTGAAGGGGAAAAGGATATGCAATGGTTGGAGATGAACAAGCGGAAAGAAGGAATGGCTATACGTACATAATTTTTGTAAGAAAATAAAATAAAGGAGCATGAAGGGGCATGAACACAACTGGTCATAGCAAAGGAAATGCAGAGTAAAGGCATAATAAAATTAATCAGATGTGAAAGGCAACTGACGCTTCAAAATTAAATAAAGACAACAAGCTAGACGCTGGACAATTGAAAAGACAAAAAAAAACAAAAGGCCCAAAATACGGGTACCGATACGGCAAATCATATCGCGGTTTTCGCCACATACCGAACATCGAAATATAGAATTTAATATACCGTAGAGATCAGCAAGACGAGACGATCAAAACGGTATATAGTTATTAGTGGTACAATCATTCTATCAAAAGTCAATTACCGGTACCGAAATGCTGCAAATTGTCAAGAAATAAGATAAACGGAGCAATAGAACTCCAAATTTGATGAAATGAAATATGACGTCTCACTCAGAAGATGATTTACAAATTTATTATATAAAAATATTCAGGTTTAGAAAATATTTTATTATCATCTAATATTACTGATTTGAATTGAAATAAAATTACACAATAAAATAAACTTCATATTATCCGATGAAAATTTATCATTTGTTATGTTTAATTAGACGCATTCCAAATATAAAAAATTTATTTCAAAATTTTATTGTTTAAACTTCACAAAATTCAATTAATTTAATAAATAAAACCATTATAATTTACGGGTCATTACATTATAGAAACGGTATTTGATATGTTGTAATGAGCATACACTATATATGTAAGTATTTTGTATTTTTAATATATATATATATATATATTTCAAAATATATAATGTATATATGTTCGATTTTATATGTGAATTTTAATTTAAAACTATGATTTTTGGAACCCATGTATATATATTTTATATAATATGTGTTTGAAATTAGAATATGATTTTATGTGTGTGTATATGTATATAATTTTTTATGTTATATATATATCAGTTCACTTAGACAAATTATCATCATCGGTCCAATTCTGATTCATTTATCAATTCCTCTTTATCATCTTTGTTCATTGAATTCGTGCCAATCTTGCTCGTTTCGAATTCATGCTTGGATTCGTAGCTCATTTCTTTTTCAGTTTCTCTCTAGCCTCGAAGGTGAGCAATCACTCATGATTGACATTCTTATATTTATTGAATTCAATTTCAATTGAAACGACAATTGAAATATGCTGCTGTTAGTTATTTAAATTGTTATATACATGCCACTATCTGTAACTGTTCACTTGTGGGATATGACAACATATCCTGTTGTTTTTATTTAATAACTGATGATATATGCCTGTTGTTATATGTTATATTTTATCATATATGTTCTCACTTTGCAAGTTTCCTGTCAGTATAGAATTCCTTATGGGTTTAAATGATACATACCCAATGATCTGTAGAATAGGAGAAAATCATTATGGGTTGAAATGATAAACCCAAGTGATTTTCGTTGAATTGAATTTGGGATTGCGGGTTAATATGATATATACCCGTATATATTTAAATTTCGGATCGAAATGATAGATATCTGTATCACTTGACCATAGGATAGAAAATTTTATACAGACATCGTTGGTCTATGTATATATATATGGTGTGTGTGTGTGTGTGCGTGTGTGTATATTGTTTTACATGAATATTGATTTCAAATATTATATATATGTCATCGTTCCATTGTGAGATTCTGATATTATGCTCTCTTCTTCCTTGTTCTTTTTCTTTTCTTGTTTTATTTAACCTAATGTTTTGTCTTTCCGACACTTGGGTGTTTGGCATGTAAATACCGCTGATGTATTAATGTCGATATTTTGGGGGTTGAAAAGGCGTGCTTACATTATTTCCTCATTTTCCTTTACTTTTCTTTATGTAATCTCTACTACATAAACTTCTGCGTGTTTATGCCATTTTTGGTTCAAACACTGGCTAACTTTATACATCTAAGCCACGCAACCGCATTTGTGAATTCTCTAAAGCACCACATGATTTAATTAGTTTATAAAGTGTTATAGATTAATTAAACTATTATTTAAGAAATATTAATTACTATTATTTGATGTTTGGAATGTTATTGAGAACTATGATAAATTTTCTAGGTGTTATTAGTAATTATTTGGATTTATATGTTAAAGTTATATATGCATGTATCTATATATGATATCGATATACATATATACAATGTAACAACCCGGAAATTCGTAGCAATTAATTATCGTCACTAGGTGATTAAATCATTTGCAAAATTCTATTGGAATTCTATTTGGGTTAAAAATTCTTTTAAAAATTTGTTTAAGAATTTATGGGCTTTATAATATTGGCTCATCCCTTTTTCTTTGTGCCGCGATAACTATCAGGGCAGACCCGATCCCCCTTTCATTTTCAATTCATTTTGAAAACCCTAAAATGATAAACGAAGGAAAATAAAAATGGTGGATGCGCTTCCTTCTTCTCTTCGAAAATTAGGGATTTCTGCTAATTTGTTGATGCCAATTGCAACTTGATTTTCGTGCTTCGCTTGTTGATCGTTCCTTGAGATACTTCGGCCGCTTGAATTCATTCGTTATCGAGTCGCTGTCCTCGGCCGAGTGGATTCGCACTCTTCAAAACAAAGGTGAGTGATCCACTCACATCTAATTCAATCTGCAATTTATTAAATTTGTCAATTGATTTGTTTCGGCAGTTCGATCTTGTTGTTGATTTTGAACTGTTCGTTCTTTTCGGTCATCACTGTTTCAATTTTGGTTGACGATATTGGTTTCGTTCGTGACCATCACGGTTCGATTTCTGTTTCCTTTGGTCACTTGAATGAATTATGTTGATTTCATGGAAATATTTTGGGTATGACTTGAGCATTGCCTATGATTTCTCTGCATATGTTTTGAGTCACCGTTGCATTCATTAGAATTTGCATTTTTTTCATTCACTTCGAAACAGTTCCAGTTGTTAGTGCATTTAGTTGTTTTCACGTGTGACTTGAACCCAATGCATTATTGAACTGCGTATAGTTTTTTTTATCTTGGTTTTTCCTGTTGACTTTTGTTCTGTTCATTGTGTTTCACTGACACTTGATCGCTGTCACTGGTTACTGTTTTGTAAATATATATGCCCTCCTTTTGGTTGCTGCATTTCAACCTGTAACTGGGCTAGGTTGCTTCGTACTCGTAGTCTACACTGCACATTATCTTGAATTCGTGATGCGCTGCATTCATCGAGTAACTGGTTTGAGTTTTATGCATCTGTACAGTTTATATGGGGGTTGGCCTATTCGATGTTGTTGAGTTAGTTACATCTCCATTTGTATACTTGATGTTGATTTGAGTTCGGTCTTTGTTGACGAGGCTGTGCACTATTGTTTGTTCCATTATGTGGTAGCTGTCTTCATGTTCTTGTCTGCATCATGTAGTTGTTCTTGCCTGCATCATACAGTGGTTTTGTCGATGTGCACTGACTTGAATTTGCATTGAGTTGTACGGCACTGGTATACATTATAGTCTTTTAAAATCGGCATATATTAGTCTGCAGTTCCATGTTGTCACTATATTTGGTTAAGGCTTAGTCACCGATTATCACTGCATACTGCATGTCGCCATTTCGACTGTTGCAGTTCCATCTGGGTCATTTTGTTTTGAGTTGCATCTTTATTTGTCGTACTTGAGTTATTGGATTGCATTGAGTACTGAATTGTATTCATTCGTATACATATATGCACTGCATGTATGTATCTAGTTTCCTTTGTTTGAATGTTGCTTCGTCTCATGCTGCTGATATTTGCTAATTGAGGTTATGGCCTCACTTTGGCATTTGAACTGGTTAGATATTAATTTCCTTATAGTTTTTCTTATACTTGCTGCTGCTATGCTCATGCTTCACCGTGCTTTGCAAATTGAAGCTATAGTACAGTTGATGTTCGTACTTTATGCACTGTGGTGTACTGGGTTTTGGACTTTGACCATTTTGAGTTTGTTTCTTTTGAACTGTAGCATTTATGTGGTGACTGCCTTTTTGTTTTGTACGCAGTCTTGCCTTGTGGTTTGCGTTGCATTGATGCAATCGGATTTGTTTTTTCGAATTCACTTGAGTTGAATCCGATAATTCGGGTTTGACCTTGGGTTCGTTTGTGAATTTTCATTGTGTACTACGTGCACATTATTTATATCTGTCTGCTTTGACCATTGAGTCCGTGGCATTGATAATTGCTTCTTCATATGATTTTGGTTCGTTGATCTTTTGTGTACATCATCGCTGTAGTGGCAAGACAGTGCATGCAGGCGTGAACTGCAGCCACACGGTATTGTTTTGGTTGATATCCTATTTTGTTTTGATTTACTGATCTTTTGCGCATTCCATATGCTGTAGTGGCGAGGCAGTGCACGCGTGCGTGTACTGCAGCCCTCCCCGTATTGTTGTTTAATTGATATTTCAACTGTTTGAACTGTTTCGTTTATTCAATTCAATATGATTTGAATTGTATTTTGATTGGATTAATTTGCTGATTTGTTGTTTAACACTATTAAGTGTTATATTTACCGTTATCCGATTTCTTATTTAAGGATCGGATAGACGAGATTCATTGCGACTGTCATCTAATTGCTATTTAATTATTATTGCTTCTATGCACTAATAACTGAGTTTGAATTAGACTGACCCGTGTATTATTTTCTTTTGAATTTAATACTCGGGTCAGACCGAGTATTTACAGGTTGTTGATATCTTACTTTGGGTTGCTGCTAGAGCTATGAAGTCTTTTTCATACTTTTTGGAGTAGTCGTTGTCTTAGTATAGGATGTTGTATATTCATGTATATTATTTATGATAATGTACTTGTATATGTAACTTCTAGAGTCGACAGTTGTAGTTGTATCATATGTATTGTATCACATGTATTGTAACTGACATCAGTTATTATATATATGAGACTTTCTGTTTTATCTATGTTCCGCATTTATATTATCTGTGTTGTATTATATTTATTATCCTAAACCATTATGAACCATCGTAGTTCGTTTTATATTGGAACTGGGTATGTCGATGGGAGTAAATAAATAAGAGATGAAAAATTAAAAATATATACCACTCCTATCGAAATAACCAATACTAATGTAAGGCCTAACTATGGATGGCCGCTCCTATCCAGCCTTATTCTTCGTAATAACAGACAGTATTTCTTTTAATACCCTTTGTTATTGTGAGCATAGAGGTGGGGCGTCACATACAAATAGGGTTTAAATATAGTTAATTACTTAATGGGGTTTGGGATCTTTTTTAGTCCATATAGGAGACCAAGCATGGACGCCCAAACATGGGAGTGAAATGGTCAAAATTTGGATCTAGATCAGTGGGATTGGTAAATGAAAACAAGAAAATATGGCTGAATTTTCTCAATTTTCTCTGTATAAATACCATGCCACTTCCCCTTATTTCATGCCTCTTGCTTCCTTATTCTTTGGTTGCCATCTTCAACCTTATCCCCTTCAACCGAACTCATTTCTACCCATAAAACATCAAATAAAATTAACACAAGGTGGTTTATTCGATTGTAACAATATTGGTTAGTGAATCAAGGAGTCTATGAGGCAATTTACAGATCAAAGTATTATAAAGGGTTGGATCTTCAAAGATATATTCATATTTATTTTATACATTCATACACGCTCACATCTAACCCTAACTGATGTACGTAATGTATTATCATTAAATATTATTAAAATTTAAATCATTGTACAAGTTAATTTTTAAATAAAGTTCAAATTGAAAAACAAAATAACCATAAAATTTGATCTATTTATTGGGCCATATATGTATAAGTTAATCCTTTGATGCAAGTTTTATTTTATGTAATACTAAATAATTTATACATATAATTATTATTTTTTGTTATAATATAAATGTATATATCTCAAAAATTGATTTTATAATTTATGTATAAATAAAAAAAATATTTTAGGCTTACTAACCCATGGCCAATAATGAACAAATGATTTTCGACCATGCATATAAATATATTGTTAGACTAATATTTTGATAATATAAACTTATATATAAAATATACATGTATATTTTTATTAAATTATTTTCTGCCAAAATATTTTCATCAAAATTTTATAAATTTAACGCATTTACTATTGAAATACTCAAAATTTTAATTTATTAAAAAAATATTATTTAAATAACATAATAGTATTTAAATACTTGGCCATGTCAATTTAATTTTAAATCATGATATTTTAATGCTTACCTAGTCAAAGAAATAAATTTTAAATTTATTTTTAAGTTTTATTATTATGACCTTTTAGCCAAAGATCATTGTTAGACCAATGCTTGACTAGTAAAATGTCCCAATATTTGTAGCAGTATACTAAAACAGCCTTTTACTTCATAGTTATTCTAGTGTATTATTGAGTAAAACCTGAATTTTTCCAACATTTTAGATTTCGTATCGGAGCCATGGCAATACACACATACATTCATATGTGTGTGTATTACATACATATATATGTATGTCCAATATATATATATATATATATATATATATATTGTACTATAAATATGTGTATACCAACCATATACATATATTATAATATATTTAAATTTATGTATATGCTTAGGCATTTACATTTCAGAAATGCATACGATTTTATCATACGTATATATAAGTATAATTTATATGCATATACAATATATATACACACACATCCCAATATCACTACGTATAGATATTGTTACACACAGTATATTTGATATATTCTAAATAAATAGTAAATACATTTAACTAATATAATTATTTGAATAAGCATAGAATATTTTAAAATAAAATATGATTTTATTTTAATATATAGATTGGATATATTGCTAATTAATGGATTTTATCGGCCTATTAAGATGCAAATAAGGATAACTTTTAAAATTGCATATTTCACCCGCTGCCAAATGGGCGAGTTCTAATAGTAACATCGAAGGCCGTCGTACAATCGAATTAGTCATCACTTTGGGATAACCAATAGACATATTTATATGAATGATGTCTAGAACAATATTGTCTTGGCTTAAGTTGGATAAGTATTCTCACCTCTCTAGCTACTGCTTGGGCCAACAGGTGGTGAAATTACAAAAAGTTAGCCCTGATGTAAGGCCCAAAGTTAATTTAACTTTGGGCTAAATTTCAAATTAAGGTTTGAAAATTTAAAATGTATTTTAAATTTAAATTCAAAGTTCAAAATATAAAAAGAAATTCTATTAAAAAATGATTAATATTATTAGTTAAATAAATAATTAGTTAAAAGTTAATATATATATATAACTATAAATGTTATAGTTGAATATTTATCTTAAAATTGTTTAAGGTAAATTAAATAAAAATTTCAAAATATATTAAAATTTTAAAATAAATAAATAAATAGGATAAATAATTTATTGAATGTTGATTAATTAAGATATTATATATATATAATAAAACTGTAAAAGTTATAGTTGATTATTCATCTTAAATAGTTTAGGATGAATAAAAAAATTTGAAATTTTTAATAAAATTTAATTAAATTAGTTAGTTAAATAAAGAAGTAAAATTATTTAGTTGTGATTCAATCAATAAGATACATAGAAATGTTATGTAAATTAGTGAAATTATATAAATTATTAACTAGAAAATTAGCCAACCTCGAAAGTGTGATTATGTCTTATGATAGCAAAGGCTACTTGCTAATTAATAGGTTGAAAATTAGGAGAAAAACGTAGTGATAAATGCTAAAATCAGTAAAGAGACACAAGATTTAGAGTGGTTCGACCAAGAATGATCAACGTACACTATCATAACTTTTATTGCTTTGAGTTCTTTAGTTACAACTGTCATTTTACAAGAGACAATAAATGAAAATTTGATCCTTGTATAATTTCATTTAATGTTGTATGCATATTAGTCGAAATCTTGTTTGAACTATTCAAAATTATGCGCCAATCCCTAAGCTTCCCCTATACCATTGATAGCACTAAATAATTTAGACGTGGGTCGACTAGGATGCTAATTTGGCAGAAGGGTTCGGATGATGGCCAACCGGAGGACTATACCAAAACATGATGTTGTTAAATAGGGTGACATGGGATCAAGGATTTCTTGAACAATAGTATCGTTGTCATATGGTAAATGAAGAATGTGAAGTAGTTCCTACATAATGGCACTTTTATTAGATGAACGATGTTGTATTCGCTAATCGTTTATATGGAACATTGCAAAGTCATTGCTACTTTTGTATAGGTAGCCGAATGTTTTAGGCATAAGACCATCGAGTTAGGACAGAATAAGAGATTCGAAGAGGGAAAACTTGGGCTGGTTGCTAGGTGACATGGATCTTGTGGCCTCGAAAGGAGAGCAAGAGAGTTATCTTCACTACACAAGCAATTGGGCAGGCTTTTCACCTAGGGTTGCACTTGTAACACCCCACTATTTGAAATATCTGAAATCAATTCCGAACGCCACAGAATACGGTTGCAATTAATTTCTAGTATTAAAAGAAGTGGATATTTGATTTATAATTTAAATTTTCAATAACTAATAACAGAAAATGGAAACCTCACAACATAATCGAACATCAATATAGATGAATATCAACTCAATAATATAATTATTTAACAATATATCACATTAATTTACATTTCAATGCATCAATTATCATTAACCCATAAATGGCATAAATATGCTATAAATGGATATACCAAATCGCCTATTTGTGATACAGCCTTCATCCATCTTTACATTCCCTCTTTTCCTCCTACCTACAACCTCACACCTATACAGATATATGTAAAATAAAAGGAAAAATGTTTCAAATCTATTTGGACTGTGCCTAACCCTGTACATTACGATCATAGGCTCAATAGCTATTGCATAGGAAAATAAAACAAACGAACCCCTTTTGGAGGATCAAGCCCATATAGTTCTGTTTTCTGCTCTTGTCTTGCATTCAAATACTTGTTAGTACATAATAACCATATTATCCATGCAACTCACAATCATCGCAACTAATGGAACCAATGCAATCCCTACCACCAATGCATTTAACGCAAGCAGAAAACTCTACTCCTGCTAAACCATACCAATCAATTGTCATAAATATGGTGTAAAACAATAATAACACAGTTGGTCATTAAACATTGCAAACATTTGACAGCACATAATATCAACCACAAACATCAAATAAGCTAACCACGATACACGGTATGTGTATACACACACATACACATACTTATATTTACTAATTATCACCCATTAGTGATACACCATCAACGTAAGTACAAATCAATCCAATATGTACTACATCATTACATTAGTAACACAAACATTATGTCATCAAATGTGTACTTAACCCTTATTTTAGTAACACAATCATCAAAACAATAAACAACATAATTAATAAAAAAACAACGCAGTAAAAACTGCAAAATATCTCACACAAATCCAAATAATATCTCATCATCATATCAATTATTAATCGCATATTTTATCCATTCAAAATATTACATTTACAACTATCATTATCTCTTAAATATAAAATCATCAAATCATATTATTATTTTTTATTATAAAAGAACCTTTTATTTATCTAACAAACAATAATAATTCTCCCAAAATGATAATATATTTCAAAATACTTTGTTGTAATCTCATTGCTCCAAATCTCTTAAAACATTATATTTTCCATCAAATTACGTTTCAAACAAATAATATTATCATTTTACATCAAAATAATAATATACATATTAGATCTCTTTAATATTTTCGAAAACCAATTCATACTATTTATCTCAAAAAAGTGTAATTTTCATACAAACCATATTATTATTCATAAAATCTCTAAATAATAATAATAAACTTTCCAGTTTTTAGTTTAAATTATATTTGTCCACTATTATTTATGAGTTTCCCCAGAAATTCATAAATAATAATCTTACTAAATTTCTCCCATTAATATCATTCCATTTCATCCAGTTGTTATAATTTCAATAATTAGTTTCAATAATACAATAATCAACAATAAACAATCGACAAAGCACAACATATCCAAAATATCCATGATGTCCAAACGATCACTAATATATCACAACATATATATACATAATTATAATTTTCCATTGATGGATGTGCATTTAAAATTCAATTAACTAAATAAATAGACCATACCAATGCACTTTTTCTAATAGTCTCCAAACTCATCAAACTTAATTCCACATCATCTAGAATTTTTCCATGAGTCGAATGGAAGAAACCATGTAGAGTCGAAGTTCATATGCGGAAGATATGGAGATTATAAGTTATAAGGGGCGATATAGTAATTTACTAATTTAATAATTAACTATTTATAAATCTCGTTGCCTATAGTAACCTCAATTCCATGACCCCCACCCAATGCCGAATTCCCTAATTTTCTCCTACCTTGGTCACCTACGTCACTGTCGACCACATTCATCCATCTCCCATCGCCAGATGCACAATACCAACGCCGCCATCCATAGCGCTCCTCCACTATGCCACGAAATACATGAGCGCCCTAGTTCTAGGCCAATTTTCGATCGATTACAACATCGATAGATAAAATTCTAACCGCCATTCCACTCTACTTGTCGAGGGCTACAAATTCATATCTTCAAATTTGCCTTAAAATCGATAAATAGGAAGTTCTTAAATTTGAAATTAGGGTTTCGTCTATTTAGGAATTTGACCATGATTTCATGTCACCTCGGGCACATTTATGACATAAGAACACTTTAATTGTATCGAGCGCTTCGCAACGATATATAATTTGATAGGATTTGGACAGTTTAATTTTTAATCACTTTTAATTAATTCATTGATCACCATTAGAGAGTAATTAAGTTGATTTCAGGATTAGGGAAGAAAAATGAGAATAGAGGTGATGGCTAGGGTTCCACGGGCTCACTTATACAGTCGTTATGTTGGGTTATGTGTTGTTTGTCTAGTTTAACCTAAAACAACTACATACACTACTTAAACACTATAACGCCTCTACTTCGCAAATGTAATTCAAAATGAATCAAAACTATATATCCAACTGATTGTCTCGAAAAGACCTTCGCAATAGCTATAAAAATGATACCCAATTCACCATTTTATTAAAAAATCATTCTTAATTAATTTAATATTTTCCACTATGAAATTTGCAAGTTGTTACAATCTCTATCCCTTAAAAGAATTTCACCCTTGCAATTTCTCAAATAAAATCATTGGCTAAATCAATAAAGTCTCAACATGGGTTTAATAACAAATTATGGGGAAGAACATTTATCATAATCAACCATCTTAAATTATAGTACACGACATCCATATAATATAATCAATCATGATACGTAACTATTCATTTACAATAATGAATTCAACACATATACCATAGTAACACCTATGGTTCCTCAATCATGCATCCTAACTATAGTGTATAAAAATAACACTACGTCAATAAAGGGTAAAACAAATCCAACCATAGACTACTCCATACACAAGTCGCAACATGCATCTCATCAATCAAAACACAACAACCCGTAGCAATGAATATCTTCCAACCTATAGATGAACTTCCTTATTGTCTCATCCATAACAATTGTTGTACCATCTCATGCCTACACTACCGGAATAATATTTATGCCCACTTATGGCTACCTCCTTAAAATAACGATGCACTTGCATCAATCCTCGATTTCTCGGTCCCTCACATATAGATGGGGAATATAGACCACCACTAAGGTGAACTAGACTACCATCAAGATCTTATACAGAATACTTCTCAGCACTATTAAGGCGAATTAGACCATTACCAAGGTCTCACCTTGCCATGCATCATCATCGAAGCCTCACTTTGCAACAATCCTCACCGAACCTTCACTTATCTAAGATCGTCACCAAAGTTTTACTTCACCACTATCATCTCCAGAGTCTTTCTCCATTTTGACATCTTCAAAGTCTCCCTTAACTATGACCATCTCAAGGTATCCTCAAAGTCTCACTTAGCTATGATTATTTTCAGAGTCTCACCCATCATGATCATTTCTGGAGTCTCGCTCCATTATGACTTTCTCAAAGTCCTCCTTCATCATGACCTTCTTAGGATCTCTTGGATACAGAATAATTCAATCTATGACCTCTTAATCCGGTTACATCTCATGCCACAATTGGATCTGTCATTCTTTTGGATGCCTATCTTATAGGTGCTTCCCTCTTAAGACAACCCAGATTGTCTCATGATCCAATGCACAAAGGTAAACATCCTCACATACTCATGTCCCTAGGAAAACCTCCCTATCTAGAGTTATCAATGATCCCTTCAACATTTGACTCAATACATGACATCTTATGCCTCTATAAATTAGTTCACCTTATTGTACGTGCTTCTTTGAAATCTAGTCTTGTATATTCACTTCTCACTTGATGTACTCGGTCAAATGCCTTGGTCATCGATTTGTCATTGTTTAGAACACTTCACTTGGCTCATAGGATTTCCTTGCACTTGATCCGCCATTTTTCCTATGCACTCCATGAAGTCAACTAGAGAAAATCTCATGTCATCCACCAAGAATATTCCAAATATATCCCTTATTATCTCCTTAGTTTTTCCAATACACATCAGTTGAAAGGTTAACGTTGGTTGACTCCCTCATCATAAGATTATTAACACAAAAATGCATGTATCCCACTACACGGTGTACACATCATAACAAGGGGAAAAAAGCAACCAACAATTAAGCGGATTGAAGCAAAACAAACTATTGATAAAAATATTATTCAAGCAAAATAATTAACAATCATGTTATAGATCATAAAACAAATATTGTCCAATGAAATAGTCAAATTAATACTACTAATGTCAATAAGAAATAGAATAGTACATCTGATTTGACGAAAATGAACATATACTGCTAAAATTAAATATCTCAACTCCATATACATCAAAATGGGTAATCATCATCTCACATCCCTATCATTCCTTCGGAAGGAAATAGCCAGACGTCCCTATAACATATCAGTGTAAATCACACAAAGTAGGCATATAATTTTTATCTCATCATAACGGGTTTTGCACAAACTTAAAACTCACATCACTAGGCATCCCACATCTCATGTTACATAGCCTTTGTTTACAATATTTAAATTGAGTTTTCAAAACAAAATCCACCATAATAGTTTTATTCAAACCAAGAATTTTACATCTTTTCTTTTCAAAAGACCACTTTTTAATCAGATTATTCCCATCGTTCTAAAATATTTTTCCATAATATTTTCTCAAAATATTTAATAATATTTTATAATATATCTTTTTTTGGAAAAGAGAAATACTATCACACACATTCTTAATAAAACGTTCTTTTTAATAAAAATTGGGTACTCTCCTAATCAAAATCCTTTTAAAACAATAATGTTTTCCCTTCAAATATCATTTATCAAAAAGTATTCTTCACACAATTACAACCAAAATTTGCTTCCACACAAAAGCTATTCAAATTTCAAGGATGTTCTATTAAACAGAAAATATATTTTGAAATAAAATGTTTCTGTAACTCTTTACTCAAAGGGGTATTTTTCAAGATATTTTTAACAAAAATACTTTCAAATATTTTCTCAATTAAAATAACTTCTCAAAAGTATATTTCTTTTTTATATGTTTTAATATCTTTTTACTAAAATAGCTTTTTCCATAAAACATCTTCAAAACAAAAATTTTACTTCTAACTAAAAAACCTTTCAAAAATCCAAAAGGTATATTTTTAGTATATCTTCTCAAGTTAAAAATCTATAAAAATAGGCCCATTTTTTAAGGTTGGGCTCTAATGTCACATATGTATCATTTAGGTTGTAACTAACATCTTTGCCCTCTTATAAGTGCTCGTCTTACATCTTTCCACTCAAAGGTCACTACAAATAACTAACATCTTAGGATAAGGTAATAGTTATCACACACACAATCCATATGTACAAAACATGTGAACATAAATAAGGACGCTCTCTCATTTAATAGTTATAACCCAACCAAAAAGTGTAAATTAACCTAATGGTCAGTCTTCCTGTAATAATCCTCTCTGAAATAAGATTAATTTTCAACCAATAGAAGCCAATTGAACCTTAGTTTCATTTCAAAGCTAGCTATTATTAGTATACGTAAACAATTCATAGAGTTGTCTATCTATACTTTAAGAATCTCACGGCAGAAGGGATAAAATATAATAATCAAGTAAGTGCCCATTTCATAATATCCATGTCATAGGAATACAGAGTATCAAAACACATAAACTAAGTTAAATACATTCTTTTTAGGGTACATCATAAACATAAACAGATAGCTAAATCTGCTATTGGGTCTTCGTCATCTTCTCCTCTGTCACATCGTCATATAAAACATGTATGTTATAACGACAAAGGGGTCAAAACAACAATGTATGATTGATGGAAATCTCAAGATTACAATAATCGTATATGGGCATTAAGTATTCATACAAGTATTGTATCTTACGTACTGTTATATTTCTCCACATGTACCTCCAACTATGAGAATTCCTCTATGTATGTCTTCAACTAAGGGCACTTATCTTCGTATATCTCCAAATATGGGTTAGCGACCCTACAGGACCTACTTAATGACTGTAAAAGTGTGTGCACACAACTATGAAATATATTATATTAGGTTCAATAACCCTTCTCATGTCCAATCACATCCTAACAATGCTAAAGAAGGAAGTATATGGGCTATTTAATACCCTTAAATTGGAAATAGGTAGGCCCCCGGTCATTTAATACCTAACCCCAAGCGAACCCCTCCTGAGACACCTTAACCGACATTGTACGAAATATCTTCTAGGCCACCTATTACATCTTAGATAGGGAAGAAGTAGAATCTAACATAGTCAATTAATACCTCAACCCCTAAGCGGACCTTCCGCAAGATAATTTCATTAACGCATATAAGTGATAATTCAGACATCTAATATGCAATTATGCCAACCATTTAATACTTCTTAAATATGAAGTGGAAAAACCTAACATAACCACTTAATGACTCCAGCCCTGACGTAGGCCCATCTTGGGATATCCGTTCTATGACCCGTAACCCAATCTATGACGTCTCACATTAGTCCGGTTATTTGTAAGTGCTGGTAGCCAGATTAGCTGGATAGTCTTACCATACATAATTAGGACTAATCATGTGTCCACCATAGGTACTAATTATAGGTGATGTCTTACATCAGTTCCAAAGTCACATTGTTAGTAGCCAGATTGGCTGGAAAGACTTCTGTGTGCTTTTAATTAACCTCGCATCCCTATAACTTAGCCATATTTCCACTCTCCAACGTTACAAAACTACATCAGCAAATATTATAATGCATACATATATGTATGTATGTATGTATGCATGCGTGCACACACAATATACCTCACCCGTATTTATGCATTAAAGGCCATATAAGGGAAACTCTTTATTTCGACTTTATTTATGGATTAAATTTCATAACTGTCCTAACTCTTTTTATTAGATTAATTGTTGATGCTTAATTATGTATGTTATAGTTTGTAACTATAGTTGTCAACTTCAGGATTTGAAGGAATATGTTATTACTATATTTATGTCCACTTCGTTTTATTTATATTTAGGTAATTTGTTCGTTTCTTATTTGGGGTTGCATATTATTTAATATTGTTAACTCACTGTGATGCCCCACCTCGAGACCTACATTAACAAAGAGAATTACTTAGTAACTCTATCTTTTTATGCAGAGAATAGAACTGGTAAAGGGTGACCATCATAGTCTTGCATTAGATAAGATTTAAGTATGTTGATTTGGTACTCATCATTTTTCTTTTTCATTTCATCTAAATTATTTGACATACTTAATTTCTATCTAACACTACTATGGTGGTTACAGGATCAATTCAGAAATAAAATATAATAACTACAACAATCTCTAGTCATAGAACAACAACACAAATAATATACATATACATATACACCAAATGTAATACAAACGTAACAAGTGGTATTCAACCACAGTATATATATGTACATCCCAACAAAAGAATATATACATCATAAGGTTCCCAACCAAAAGACTACTACACAAAACTATGCCATATCCAAAGTCGATGAAGAAGCCCAAAAGGTAAAGCTAGCATAGGTCCAAAAGTTAACATGCAACTCGGTCTGACTCGAGTAATGAATACACGGGTCAGGCTAACAAAAACTTGATATTAGCAAGAGATGAAGAAATATAAGCATATAAGTGAAGCATTCCTTTGAATATAGAGGAATGATATGAGTAAATTTTAACTTATACTTCCAAGGGTGGAAGTGTCCCAAAGGTCCATAATTAACTTAGGAATGGGTTTAACATAGCAAAGATGTTTCACACTCAAGGGTTCGATAATATGAGTGAACATATGCAATCACACAAGCCATAAGTGAAATCATCGAAATCTCCAAAATCAAATCTCATGAAACTCAAATAAGAGCTCATAATCCCAATATATAAATCACCATAAACATATATAAGCCTTTTTCTACTCAAGGTTGTAAATAACATCATCATCTCAAATTGGTGAAATCAAAATCAAAATCTCATAAAAATCCGCGGATTGATCAAATCCCAGATTCATGCCGAAGCGATGCTGCATGAGCAAAACTCTGACCAGTACTATATATATGATTTAGGTACATAATACATCATGACGACCGGAGTCGTAAAACATCATGACGACCGAAGTTGTAGAACATCCTGGTGACCAAAGTCGTAGAACATCGTGATGACCCGAAGGTCTATAGTACTAGTAAACATCGTGAATGTGTCACAAACTCTCAGATAGGAACCCGAAAAGTGTTAACGTGCATCCCATACCACACGTTCACACTTAGCTGTTTACTAACTGCTAATCGATGTCACACTAGAAAACATCATAAAATAATTAATCTCAGAAAGTCATAACTCGCCTCATTTCATTGGCAAGTATCAAAACAGCATAACTTGTCTGGTCTCATCGATAAGTAAAACAAAATAATGGGTTCTCATAGATCATACTCCTAGAATAGGAGATCTAGAACCACAACTCACCAAGTGGCCTTCCTGGATAATTCCTAAAGATAGAAATTATAATCTCAAAAACTCGCCATAAATTGGCTAAATAACATAGAAATCAATAATCCTCGATTAGTTTCGATCGTACAAGTCCGGAATTAACCGATAAAGTAAACTCACATGTTTTACAAAATTGTTTAATTCTCTTCCACATACATTTGAAAAGAATAAAATAGTGTATATTATTTATAAAATAATTTACTGGAGAAAAAGGGATTTTAAACCCATTTCTCGAAACCATTTTGAAATCAATTTATTGAAAATTCTCCTTATAATAGGAAATAAATATATTTAAATACTTGAAAATAATTTGATATTAATTTAAAAATAATTTGAAAACATTTTATAATCATGATTTCAAAAACCAATTTATTTAGAAATTTTCTCAAATTTTTTTTGAAAGAAATAGTGCTTGAAATCGAAGAAATACGAAGGAAGTGCTCTAAATCGATATTCACATTCAAATCGAATTCAAATTCAAAATTTTAATTCCAAATTCCTTCGAAACTTGGCTAATCCATTGATGAATATCATATCCTACAATTGTCGCCAAAATCATCTCAAAATTTACATCAAAACAAATGACAAAACGATTGCAATTCAAAGGCAAATGTCACGAAATATGCTATGAAAGGTATACGAACAAAAGGCCACAACGCACACATCTAGGCCAATAAGGGGGTCAACCCAGACCAGTGGCCAGGTCGACTGCAAGATCGACCGCCAGATTGACCTGAATGGTGTTGGGTCAACCTCATGTCAACCCACGCTATAGACATTTGACCTGGATATTTTTCTGCCTCATATTGATTTTCCTGGACCAATCTAACATATCAAACAATGGAATTTCTAGATGAAAATTGACATGCACACAGCTTAAGATCTAAATAACACTCCAAAAAGATCTGGCAGCAATTCGAGTGAAAATCAAAGAGTTATGGCCACTCAAAGTGGCAACCGAAAACCAGAAATCAAAGAACAACTAACAGAGAATAATATTTACAAAATTATTTTTCCAGCAACGTGTTTTACAGGCAGAGCATATTTCTAGTTATCACTTATGAGCTTTTACACTCACCTTGTTGATTTAGCAAGGTTTGGCATGACTTTGGAGTCAAGATGCAAGCTTTTGAGATGGAGAAGTATCTCTAGAACCTATATAACCCGAGACAGAAGCATGCAACAGGAAACAAAATATTACAATAAATTCATATCTCAATTCAAAGCTTTTTGATGAAATCTCTTGTAGTATTGGTGAAGGTTACCTTTTATAATCTTTTTTTGGTGATTTCCTTCTTTTGTTTGCAGCAATCTAAGTGAAAATTGAATTTAGTTGAAGGAAGCCATTGATTTTGTTCTTTTCACTCACTGTATATTGTTTTTTGAGAAGGAAGATGAGAAAACTAACGTACTGTGAGTTTCCCTTCTCACCGAAAGTATCTAGAATTATTAGATGGATCTAAATACAAAACGCATAAAGCCCAAACCTTATAATACTTAGAGAAAATTGATTTATGCACAATTCTAACCTATATAATCAACATATACACATTTTTCTTCATTTTAAAGCCAAATAAATGTATACATCTATTTGTTTGCAATTAAAATTGTTATTTTAACAAGAAATTTTATTCTAAAAATAAAAAGTCATTTTTAATAATAAAACTTTATTTTTGAAAATGTCACACAATTTACATTATTTTATCACTAAAACACTATTTTTACTACAACTTATTCAAAAATTGTTTCCTTGTCAAATAAATTACAATAAACCATTCTAACTTTATTTAAACATCAAAATATTATTTTTAAACAAGACTTCACGCTTTTATATTTATAAAATACAAATTTACTTCATTTTCCCTATTTTAAAATCAATAAATGGTTAATATTGGCATTTACCCAAATAAAATTACAAATTGTTTATTTTCACTCCAAATTCTCAAAATAAAGTTTTTAAAACTTTTTTCTATTACTTTAGATTTATTTCAACAATTTAACGCTAAAATACATCACCTAATTCATTTATTAGCTTTAAACTAATAAATACCCAATATTTCTATTTATTTGAACCAAATACTTATCCAATCAATGTTTAATCCCATATTTATTCCCAAATAAACAAAATAAAGTTCCAAACTTTAATTTTTCCATTTTATTTACAAAATTCATTATTTATTCCAAATAAACAATTTAAAATTTCCAATTATATTTTAGTTTACAATATTAAATTATAAATTTCGTTAGAATTTAATGTATACAGGTATTCTCCAAACTAGGGTTGTTGCACTCACATATTGCCAGGGCAGTATACAGGCGGATTTAACCAATTGACATCACAAATATCAAGCCCGATGAGTCCAGAGTGACGATTATAAGGCCAAGAAACCAAGCACAAATAATAATACAAGTCGAGGTTGAATTGAATTTATAGATATGCCAGGCAGAATGTTCGAAGTATGGAATATGGCTCAATGTATAAGAGGGATTGACATAGGTTGGCTCCAACAATAGGGATCGGCATACTTCAGAGTACAAAAGCATTCTTGTGGAAAGAAATCTATATCTCATGATCTATAAGTCCAATACATATGAAATTTTATGAGAAAGATGTGTGGACCCTAGGGTACCTGGCCTAGGGTTCACATATCATTTGGATGAAGTAAGATGGATCGGTACCTATCCCTCCATGGGGGTCGGCTAAACCCAATTTCATAGCGAAGATTGATCAATATATCGACATCTACACATTAAATTAATATGAAACTTGAAAGGCAAGCTAATTAGAACACGTGGAACACTCCATATGGGTCGCATGGATTTTCGAGTAAGTTATAGGGATCAGTACCTATCCCTCCATAGGGATCGGCTATAATCAGCCTTCACAACATATTGCAACAAAGATTGATCAATAACTCGAATTCTACTAATTCAATTGGTGTAAAACTTGGAGGCTAAGCATAATACAACATGGAGAAGCTCCACTAGGTACTGCATGAAATTTGGAAGTGATTGGAGGGATCGGTACCTATCCCTCCATAGGGATCGGTAGAAATCAGGATTTAAAGAACACCACTTCATGGAAAACACGATATCTTACAAACCGTAAGTTGAAATGACATAAAATTTGGAGGGCAAGTAGCTGACATCATAGGGAACCATCTAGAGGGATTGCAACCCATTTGGACACCAAGATAGGGATCAGTACCGATCCTTATTGTGGGCCCCAATGAGCTTGGAAATTTTTAGGTGGATTCGTCTTGGTCTCTTGAAACTTCTGCTAAAATTTCAGCTCGTTCCGTGCAGGCCTTCCCCTATAAATACAGCAAGCATAGTGTCAGAAAAGGGATCTTCTTTCTACTTCTCTTTACCCTCAACCTAGGCTATACTCTATCAATTTTATTCTTGGATTTCGGATTGTAACCGTAAACAAACTTTAATATAACAAAAAGGATTATTTAAGAGTGAACGTAGGCCAGAGTTAGCCGAACCACTATAAATCTTGTCTCCTTTTACTTACTTTCTGATTATTTTATTATTGTTCTTCTTTTATTTCTCTTCATATTTTTTGATTGGATTGGATATTGGAGCTTTTGTATAATTGGGTGTTGGTGGCCAATTTTGATGCCAAAAAATATTAATAACTGTAATAGTTATACAAGTTAATTCATTGCAGTAATTACACAATAACGAACATTATCAATAAACTAGGTATATAAAATAGACTTGTATACATAAAAAAAGAAATAAAATGCATATGATTAATTTACCTTAATATAGTAGAATATTCCTTCCTTTCTTAGAAACCAATTTATAATATAAATCTTTTGTATTCCATTAAAGATTTTTAAACGAATAGCATTGCAATGACTATGAAATCGCACATTTTAGTTAAAGAAATAAGTGGTGCAAACCACGGACAAGAGAAGAAGAATCTATTTTTCCCTACTTTGCATATCTATTTCTACTTTCTTGTTTGGAATTCTTTGCCATTACAATCAAAAGGAGAAAAGCGAAATCAAAGAGAATACAAATTATTTATAATATAAATATTCATGAATTCAATTCTACTACATTAAATAACACAATAAAGATTCCAACTAATTCACAAATTCATATTTTATGGGGATATTTTGGTGTTTAAGTTGATACTTTTCGCATACAAAATCTCCCAAGGTACAATATAAATCTGAAAATCAAACTACATAATACTTCTAGGGAAAAATCAAGATACTCGCTCTTAGATAATTCTTAATGAAATAGCTCGGATTTGTTTTGGGCTATAGCCTTTCACTTTCTCCAAGTTAACACTTTTTATTATATAATAAATTTGTTTAGGCATATTAGATTTAGAAATTATAGATTAAGAAAGAAGATGCATATATAATTACCTTTCTCATTTCCTAGATTTCTTTAAATATTCCTCTAATCCTTGGACATATTTATTTATTTTTGAAGTTGAAGTTCGAGAAATTTTATTGTGGAGAAAGAGAATGACACAATGTCATTCATGGCTTAATATCTATACGTAAAAAATGAGAGGCTAGCCTATTATTTATAGTAGTATGGATGTATTGGAATCGTTGGATGGAGAATACTTTAATAATTTTAGGTCTTGGCCATTCAGGCCACTTAAAACCATAGCCGACAATTCATGACCGATCGACCGGTCCTCCATAGGCGGCCGATCACTAACTGTCAAGTTGGCCCAATAGCCAATCCATCGATTATGGTCATGGTTGTGTATTACGTTAATGCTAACATTTATATATTTATTACTTATTTTTAATTTTAATGTTAATGATTACTTAGACATTAAGTCTTATATTTATCATTTATCTTAACTTTGATTTTAATAATACTTATTAATTTAATTTATTTTGAATTATATTTGATTCAAAATTTTCAAACGTCTTCGTTTGAACTCCGATCACGAAGCTGTATATATGAAAATTGCTCTATAAATTGCAATTAAACAATAGTGCAAGTTTCATGGCCAAATTTTAACATTTACTAAATTTCTGCTTTAATATTATTATTCATTGATTGAATTTTCTTAATTTAAGTTCCTGTCAATTTTACAGGGAGTTATAATCTTCCCCCTTAAAAGAATATCGTCCTTTGGAATTCCTAAGGGACAGATAGAGTAACACGCACTCTACAACCATGTTGTACAACCAAGTTATCTACACAAACATCTACTCGATCAAAAGTGCAATGTGACTATGTATGCAATATATCTATGGATGAGCTCAACCCCAGTGTGAATGCAAAATCGTGACATATAAGCATGTATGCAAACAACCTAAATATGCATAAAATTCTATGTAAGTGCAAATAACAGGAAAAAAATGTGGCAACCATCCCATCCCCTCTAATCAACCTGATGCAACCAAAACCTATATAATAGTAAATCTAGAGGGAGAAAATTTCCCAGAGAAAAGCTCTAGTCGAGAAGCGTCCATCTTCTTTTCCATTTCCTAAGTGCTCTCTTCGTAATTATCTTCCTATTGTACTCGAACTAGACTAATTTCTTTTTACAATGGTTCCTAACTCCATGCTCCACTATGCATGCAGTGGCACAGAATGCTATCAGTTCCATCTCCGTATCTGCTAACTGATCAGACTCCACTACAGTAGTTATGCTATATAGACACTTCCTCAAATGCAATACATAGAAAACATTATGGATTCCAACCAACTTAGATGGAAGTTTTACCCAATATGCAAGTCTCCATACTTTTTCTAAAATAGAGAAAGGCCCAACAAATCTCGACGCCAACTTCCTATAGTCCCAAATCTCATAACCTTCCTAAGAGGAAAAACTTTAACGAACACCATGTCCAAAATTGAGAATTGCAACCCTTCCTTCGCCCATCAGCATAGGATTTCTGTTGGTCCTATGGTGTATTCATTCGATGTCTTACCTAACCTTCTCCACGGTCTCACATATCAAATCTGGCCCAAGTAAGATTTTGTCGGCATTCTCCCACCACAACTAGGTGACTTACATGGCCTCCCGTATAAGACTTCAAAGGGTGGTATACCTATCATTGCCTGATAACCGTTATTGATGATGAATTCTGTTAAAGGTAAATGTTGATCCCAACATCCTCCAAATTCCATGATCCTGGCCCTCAATAAATCCTTTCATTCATTTTGTTTATCCATCAGTCTAAGGGTGGTAAGCAGTGGTAAGATTCAATGCCATTCCTAAAGCTGACTAAAAGCTCCAATAAAATTCACTAGTAAATAAGTGGTCCCAATCGTTGACAATGCTAATCGAAATTTTGGACTACCTCTTTAATGTAATTCCGCGCTAGAGGTACTGTCATCCTATTAGTCTTTACCGGAATGAAGTAGGCACATTTAGCAAGCTATCAAATATAACCTAAATAGGTTCATTTCTTCATCGAATTCTAGGCAACCTATCTAGAAATCCATCGATATGTGTTCCTTCTTCCAAGTTGTATCCTCCAATGGTAATAACAGACCTTCGAGCTTTCCTTGCTTAGCTTTGATTTGTTGACATGTCAAACGCCTCGCTACATATTCCGCTACTTTCCTTCCCGACCAATAGAAAATCTGCTTCATGTCTCTATACATCTTATCTCCCTTGGAATGAATAGTCATCCTTAATCGATGGCACTCGGCCAGTACTTCCTCCAGAATATCCTCCACCATAGGAACACATAGGCATCCATCTCTCCTTAGCCATCCTTCTTTATTGACCAAATACCTACCATGATGGGGAAAATACTCTGCCCTAGTTATTTGAGCTAAAATAACAACTATCGCCATATCCTTCTGCTCTTAACCGATGCGGCCCGCCAATGTTGGCCTTACTTCCTTGCTACCAAATATCCTGTAGTGAATTTTGATGGCGTTGAAAATTGAAATTCAATAGGAACTCCAACTATCTTCGCTCATATATAGCACCTAGAGTAGCATGTCCTCCACTAAGGGTGTCGGCAAGAACATTCCCTTTTCTAAGGGTATACTAAATCTTAAAGTGATATGATGCTATGAACTCCATCCATCTCTGTTGCCTAAGGTTTAAGCTTTTTTTGGAAAACAGGTATTTAAGGGACTTATGGTCTGTAAATTATTCAAATTTTTCTTCCAAAACATGATGTCTCCACATTTTCAAGGCATATACGATAACCGGTAATTCTAAATCATGAGCGGGATACCTCTTCTCATGGTCCTTTAATTGTTTGTTTGCACAGGAGATCTCATGCCTTTTTCATAAGAATAGCTCCCAATCATGTATCCCACGCATTAGTGTAAATAGTGAAAGGTTTCGATCCATCTGAAATCTTTAGTACAGGTGCACTAGTTAATAGCTTCTTCAGTTTCTTGAATTCCTCCATGCATTTCTCATCCCACGTGAAGACTAAGCTTCTTTTAGTTTGTTGAGTCAACAGCACTGCTATCTTTGCAAAGTCCTTAATGAATTTCCCATAGTAACTCACTAAACTTAAAGAAACTTTTAACTTTCGTAGGGTTCTTTGGAATATTCTAGTCTCCAATAGGTGCTACCTTTGCAGGGTCAACAAACAACCCCTTCTCGAAGACTATATGGTCGTGAAACCTTACCTCCTTCCTCCAAAAATGACACTTTAAAATTTTGGCTTTTAGTCGGTGCCTTTTTAAGGTCTCTAGTACCTCACTTAAATGATTTTCATGTTCACCATCACTTTTAGAGAGTATTATAATATCATCTATAAATACTACGAAAAGCTTATTCAATTAGCCCCCTAAATCCAAAAGACATTACCTCATATTCATACAGTCCGTATGGAGTGCAAAAAGTGGTCTTCTTGCCATCTTTACCTATTCTCAGTTAGTGGAATCGGTGGCCAAGATTAATTGTGAAAAGATTTTGGCTCCAACAAGTTATGGTCAATAAGTCATATATTCTAGGCAGGGTATGTATACTCTTCTTGGTCAACTTGTTGAGTTCTCGGTAATCGATGCATAGCTTTAAAGATCCATCTGCCTTAATGGAAAATAAAACCGGTATTCCCTACTTTATAGTACTATGATGAATATATTTATTTTGTGATAGAACCTAAATCTTCTTATTGAACTCTCGACTTTCTTTATGGGCCATATGCATTTAAGGCAGTACGACTGGTTTGGCGCCTTTCTCCAAATCAATTCTAAACTCTGTTTCTCTTCGAAGCTGGGATGGGAGACATCTTCAAAAACATATGGAAATTCCTGAACTATAGGTATAAATGATAGCTCATCTTATGATAAGATGAGAAAATACAGATGGCCCAACACGGTGGAGCCTTAGGGCATGCATGGAACGTATATATCTTTCCCTTCACAACTCTTCAATAATACAATCCTCTTATCACACTCTATGACCTCCCCATAGTAAGATAATCAATATATTCCCATGATAAGGCCATACCCCTCAAAACCCATACAAACGCATTACCAAAAAGTCTACATTACATATAATCCACCACTAGGTTTTTGCAAATCATAGCAAGATGTGTCGACCCCCAATCGAATTCGATACAACTATAGGATTAGTGACAAGTTGGGTTCCTAATTGTACGGGTTTAACTATATTTTCGATGATGGATGAATGCGATGCTTCTGAATCGAATAGAGTACGAATAACATTCCTGGAATAGTAGTTATACCTTCCATGGTAGCTTTTACTATGTCCTTAGAAGGAGGTTTGCTTGAAACAGGTACAACTTCAATGGTGTAAGCTTGTAAAACTTGTCTCTCCTTAGCTGGCTTTGGACATCGGTTCTTGTAGTTTCCTTCCCTGTTGCAATTATAGCACCTACCTTTGAACTCCTCTCTCATTAAGCTCACTATGAAATCCTTAGTGAAGTGTCGCTACTTTTAGCATCTACAACATGTTACACTTCTCTTTTTGAACATTCCTTTGGCCTTCTTATATTTCTAGAAATTCCCTTTCTTTGTTCTATCTTGGTTATTGGACTGCCATGCTTTCTCTTTCTCTTATTTACCAACTGTTTGAAGCTGGGCCATTTCAGCTAACTCCTCATAAGTGGTGCCTATGGGAACTTGAGTTACGAGCAGCTCCTTTAAAGGAAATTTAGAACCTTCACAAATTTCATTGCCTTCTTCTCTTGGGTGTCAATCAAACTCATTCAAAATTTAACCACCTCTATTAATTTGTTAACATATTCCTTCACTACGGGGTCCCCTTGCTTCAGATGAATGAACTTCTCCAATTATAGATTAATTTCTGTATTGGACATGAATGCGGCTCAAAGCGAATCTTAAATTCAGCCTAAATTATGCCTTCTTTAGCATTCTCTATGGTCCGTATGGTCCACCAATTCAGTGCCTCCACTTCCAACTGCCATGCAGCTAACTTTCTCCTGAATCGATCTTCCAATTATAGTTCCTTGAATACGCAGTCACAATCATCAACCAGGCCTTGGTTTCTACGAAGTCCTTTAAGCTTATGAATACACGTCCACCCATACTTTAAAAATCCTTACACAGCTTAGAAAATTCTAGCGGTTGGAATGTTGGCTCAACGTGTGAAGCAACTAGCGTCGCTGGTGCAGCTTGTTGAGGAATGGGGGATTGCCCTACGAATCTTAAGTATTGCAGGAACCACGCTGGCATACCTGGTATGATGGGTATTTACTGGACAGTGGGGCTTCCGACCTTAGAGCCATTGTTTTCAACCATAATCAACCATCCGTAGGTTCAAAGTTTGGTCATAACTTCATATAGTATTACTTGTGAATTAAGAATTTGCCTAGGATACTTACATATATCCATATATGTATAATTATATATATATATATATTATAGTTTTGAAAATATTTCCAAAATAACAAATTCGTACTCTCGCACGTTCCTATTTACGTTGATCAGGTAACCTAAGCCATGTAATAACCCTCTCCGAAGTAGGATAATTTTCAACCAACAAAATCCCATTGAACCTTAGGTCCATTTTGGACCTCGCTACTAATTGGTATAAATAAACAATTCATAGAGTTATCTATCTGTACTTTCAGAATCTCATGGTGGAAGAATAAAATATAATAATCAAATAAGTACCCATTTCATAATATCCATGTCTTAGAAATACAATGCATCAAAACATGTAAACCAAGTTAAATACATTATTTTTAGCATATATCAAAAAATAGATAGCTAAAAAACCACCAGGTCTTAGTCGTTTGTTCTCCGCTCAAATCATTAAATCCAATTAGTATGTTATAATGAGGAGGGGGTCGAAAAAACAAAATGTGATGAAAAAAATATCAAGTTTTATAATAATGGTATATGGGTAGTAAGTATCCATATACGTATATGTCTTAAATATTTATTATATTTCTCCATTTATACCTTCAATTATGGGCATTTCTTTATGTATATCTCCAACTATGGGCATTTCTCCAATTATGGGCCAACGGCCCAACAAGTCCTACTCTGTGACTAAAAAATAGGTGCATGCAACTATGAAATATATTATATTAGGTTTAACAACACTTTTCGTGTCCAATCATGTCTTAACGATGCTAAGGAAGGAAGTACCTGACTACTTAATACCCTTAAATTGGTAAATAGGTAGGCCTTCCAACGATTAAATATCTAATCTCAAGTGATCCCCTCTTAGTACTCCTTAACGACAACATACGAAATATCTTCTAAGCCACTTAGTACTTCTTAGATAGGGAAGAGACAAACCCAAACATGGCCATTTAATACCCCAACCCTAAAGCAGAACTACCCTAAGAGCTTTCCTTTAATGCATATAAGCGATAATTCTGACCATCCAATGCACACCGATAACATAATCCTGACCATGTACTACTTCGTAAAAAAGAAGAGGTAGACACTAACACGGCCTTTTAATACTTCTAACCCCAAAGTAGGCCTGTTTCAGGATATCTCTTCTATGACCCGTAACCCAAACCGTGACATCTCACATTAGCCTGACTATTCATATATGCTTGTAGCCAGATTTGCTGGGCAGGCTTACCCTACAGAATTGGAGCTAACATTACGTCTACCTGGGTACTTATTATAGGTGATGTCTCACATCAGTTTCAAAGTCACGCTATTAGTAGCCAGATTAGCTAGGCCAACTTTTGTGGTGCTTTTAACTGACCTTATATCCCAATAACTTAGCCATATTTTCACTCTTCAACATTACAAAACTATACCAACATGTATATATAATACACACGCACACACACAATATACCTCATCTGTATTTATGCATTAAAGGTCACATAAGGGAACTCACTATTGCGCTTTTATTTATGGGTTAAATTCTATAATTATCCTAATTCTTTTTACTAGACTAATTTTTAATGGTTAATTATGTATGTTATTGGTTTATACAATTGTGGACTTCAGGGTTTAAAGGGATATGTTATTATTATAATTATGTCTAGTTCATTTTAATTATATTTATCTAATTTATCTATTTCTTATTTGGGGTGTTATATTGTTTAATATTAACAACTTCACTAATTATACAAGTTAATTTATTACAACAATTACACAATAACCAACATTATTAATAAATTGGGTACATAAAATAGACCTGTATACATAATAATGGAATCCAAAGCATGTGATTTATTTTACCTTAATATAGCAGAACTAATCCTCCCTTTCCAAGAAGCCAATCTATAATATCAATCCTTTGTATTCTATTTAAGATTTTTAAACGAATAGTGTTGCAATGGCAAAGAAATCGCATTTATTTTAAATATTGAAATAGGAGGTGAAAACCATGGGAAAGAGAAGAAGAATCTCTTTTACCCTACTTTGCACACCTCATTCTACATTCTCATTTGGAATTCTTTGCCATTACAGTCACAAATATAAAAGTGAAATCAAGTAGTATATAAATTATTTACACTATGAATATTCTTAAATTAAATTCTATCACATTAAAATAAAACAACGAAGATTCTAACCAATTCACATATTATTGGGAGATATTGGGGCTTAAGTTGATAGTTTTCACATACAAAATCTCCAAAGGCATGGTACAAATCCACTATCAAACTATATAGTACTATCATGGTAAAATAAATATTCCCACTCATAGATAATTCCTAATGAATTAGCTTAGATTTTCTTTGTGTTATAGCTTTTCCCTTTCTCTAAGTTATCTTCTTTTTACTATATAATATATTTTTTGTACTAGATTGTAAATTATTCATTAGGGAAGCAGATATATATACATATACATATATATACATATAATTACCTTTCTCTTTTCAAGATTTCTTTAAATCTTCTTCTAATCCTTAGATGTGTATATTTATTTTTGAAGTTGGAGTTTGATAAGTTTTATTGTGAAGAAAGAGAATGGCATAGTGTCATTCATGGCTTAAGATCTATATGAAAAGAATTAGGGGGCAAGCCTCTTATTTATAGTTATTTGGATGCACTGGAACAATCGAATGGAAAAAGAGGGTGGAATTCATCTGATTGTAGTCCTGGTTGTGTATTACATTAACATTAACATTTATATATTTATTAGTTATTTTTATTTTTAAAGTCAACGAGTACTTTGTGTTATCCCGCCTTTTGGCAAGGCCGTGACACCAAGAAATTAACTGGAAACCAAGGGCAGTCCATTCCGAAGATCAGTTATACGCAGGTTCACTATAGATACTGGTAAATCTTGTCTGAGTTCGGATCGAGCTAAGATTGATATGGCACGACAAACAAAGCTATGAAAGCCAACGTTCCAAATTTAAGTCAACTGGAATTCATATGCTCAAGATATGATTGTTGCAGCTCAAGTGATCGCATTGTTTGTATCCATAGAGAGCAGCGTTCTTCGTATCCATCCTTCCTCATACTGCTTCGCATCCATCATCTCCAGCTTGTTCGTATCGATCAACCAGTGTCCACTTTGTATCCATCGAAACCATACAAAGCCGCTACTTCGCATCGATCCATTAACACATACTACACTCATATCAATCGGCCAGTGATCGATGCGAACAGTATAAAATGAACCAATGCGAAATGCATTATGATTGATCGATATGAAATAGAGTGGTGACGATCGATACGAACAGAGTGGTGACGATCGATACAAACAGAGCAATGACGATCAATACGAATAGGGCTAAACTGGGTCGATACGAATGAGGTGCATCCATAATAAAGACTCAATCGCTCGACATAAAATGGGAATCGATCTTAGAAGCAAGCGCCATGTCATCAGACATCATGTGCAGAACCATCGATATGAAGCTATCGATACGAAAAATATCAATATGAATTCAACAGCCTTCGAAAAATCCAATCTTGCATCGATCATAACTCAAAATCTACAAGTCCAAATGCTACCAAATTTTCATAGGAGCTTGCATACATCCTCAAGAATGTTCATGATCGATCTCGACTCGATTGGACAAAATATTGATCGATATGAAATTTGTTCATATCGATCACGGATCGAGTGCAAATGGCATGGGATCGATCGTGTGGGCCCACCCATGTGAGAGAAGAGGTCTTTCGAGATCTGAGCGAGATATTTGCAGCCTATGCCTATAAATAGTAGCCATGAACCTACAAAAAATGGACTTTTTGTCTCTTCTACGTCCAGACTCTGCCGAAATCACTGTTGTACTTGAGTTTTACTGTTCTAATTCATTGTAACCAGCAAAAAAACATTAATAAAAGTCAATCATTTCATAGTGGACGTAAGCCATACATCGAACCACTTTGAATTCGTGTGTTTCTATGTGATTTTCTTGCTTACTATTGGTGCGTTTGTCAGATCTGCCTCATTTTCCATTTATTTCCTTCTCTTTATCTCTTCAAACACATCCAAAGAGTGTTGTGCCCAATTTTGATACAAACACTTTGGTGCTTTCACTGAGAAAACCCTGTTTTTCTCCTGCTCGTTGAATCTACAATATCGGATTGCATATATCTAAAAAGAAGATCTAGATTTCACGTATAAAGTTCTTCCTTCCTATTCAAATTTGCATCAAGTCTAGGAAAGAGCTTCACTATCCCTCATGGTTAACACTAGGACCACTTCTATAGCAGCAATATCAGAAGGACGGGATAGATAAAACCCCGAACAGCTACCTCTTGTCGATCAGAATGCTGTCGGACCATCAGATCTGCAAGGATCTGTCACTAGGGAAATATTTCAAATGCTAATGCAAGAGCTGACTCAGAGCCGCCAACAGCTTACCCAACAACTTCACGCTAACGTGGAACTGACTAACCAATTAAATTGTCAATGACGAAGGAGATCCAGAAGGGATCAGGCTTCATATTCATCCACCGAGAGTTTAGCCTCTTCTGACTATCACCATAGATCCACGTGCCCATGGCTGGACGGAAGCTATACACTTGGACAGTAGCGCACCTTGAGTCTTGGGAAACTGAGGGTTGGCCCGTCAACTAGCCATCAGACTGGACCCTCCTCCCAAAGAGGTACTATTCCTTATCATGCCATGGACAATCGCACTTCCGCCACTGCTAATGAATTAGGAGTTGATGCCCGAAATTGGACGGATCTGAACTGTCGCCAACATGAACGTACTCTAGTACCTTACATTCTAGAGAACTTAGAACCAAGGTGGCTAGATATGGACCATCGACCGCGTCCGGCCCATCCTCGCTTTTTGGAACCCGACCACACCTTGGCCCCGCTGGCCCAGAACGTCCAAATGTCGGACATCCCGACGATGATCCGTCAGATGATCCATGAAAATTAGGGTCTCACCAATGACGAATCGAGAATCTCTCAGAGTCATACCCCTTTTACTGATGATATACTCTCTGCTGAATAATGTCGGCGATTCAGGATGCCGACTTTGCTGGTTTATGAAGGGAGCTCTGATCCTAATCAACATATCTTAAAGTATGAATAGTTAATGAATGTTGCACGAGCTGATGATGCAGTCAAATGTCGAAGTTTCTCAATCTCTCTAAGGGGCATAGGAACTATGTGGTTCACCCGTTTACCACCTCGATATATCTTGTGTTTTTATCAGTTGGCGGCAAAGTTTGTTGAGCAGTTCCACATGCATGTTACGAAGCCGAAAGATGTTAATACTTTATCTAGTGTCACTCAAACTCATGGAGAGTCACTCAGACATTATTTGAAGAGATTTCATGTTGCATGTGCTGAGACAAGCAATCCCAATGATAACTCTATTCTGATGGCACTGACTAAAGGGATCGACCCGATTTTGAATTTGACAACTGGTTGGCCGGAAAGCCTCCGGCGTCGTTGTACCGTTTCCATTCCAAGGCATTCCAATTCTTGAGAAAGGAGGATGCGAAACAGTCTAGGAAAAAGGATGACATATGGCCTAGTATGGAAGGGATTCAAAGCAATGTAGCTGTTAAATAAACCAGGGAGAGTTTCTAAAAAGTGCAATTGAACATACAGAATAAACAAAATCAATAAAAAGCAATGAAAATCAAAACAGGAAATGGGATCAGAATCATGGTCCACGACATAGTGCTCCTATGTTTGACAATTATACTCCTTTGAATATGTCACTGGAAAATGTGTATTTGCAAACTCGCAATACTATTCGGTATAAGAAACCTGCTCCAAAAAAATTATCGAAAAAACAGATTCAAACGGGAAGTTTTGTAGATTCCACGAAAGCTATGGCCATAACACAAACGAGTGCCGTCATTTGCAGGATATCATTGAGAAGTTGATAAGTGAGAAAAAGTTGGAGAAGTTTGCGCGGGCACCGCAGTCTGGAGGTGCTGGCCCATCGAATCAAAATCATGTACCAAATCAGGCAAGACAGGTGGAACCCGCTCGTACCGACCGGAGGTTGGTAATAAATACTATTAGTGGTGGTCCTCACCCTGCAGACCGAAGCTCGAAGGAAATGTAGTCATATGCCAGTTCTATTAGGCATGCGAGCTTTGAGTGTTGTAGTAGCTTGGAAGATGGGGCTCCGGCCAAGCTACAGAAGACGATGATCGACGACATTATCTTTCGAGACAGAGACGCCGATAGGGTTGAAGCCCCAACAATCAATCCACTTGTCATATGATCTCAAGTAGATCCTTCTTAGATGAAGAGAATCTTGGTAGATAGTGGAAGTTCTATGAATATATTGTTTAAGCGAGCCTATGACCAGAAGAAAATGGAGACTAAAGATTTGAAGCCTTGTCACTCTCATATTTATCACTTCAGCGGGAGTGCAACTATACCCACATGAGTGGTAGAACTTCTAGTGGAGTTGGAAATCGAAGAACGCCAGAGAGTTCAGATATTACAATTTATTGTGTTGGATATAGACTCGCCATACAATGCTTTCTTCGATCGACCGACCCTAGCAGAATTTAGGGCTGCCATTGCCCCTTGGTGTCTGACTTTAAAATTCCCTTCCAACAATGGAGTTAGAGTCGTTCAAGGAGACCAGGCTGCTGGGTGAGCCTGTTATATTGTTGAGCTGTGAGAGGCGCAGCGAAGGAAAAAGGACAGGGAATCGAGGAATCTCTCTGCGTCCGCTTTGTTGAGAATTGATAATTGACGCCAGACCCAGGTTCGGGCACCACAACCAATTCCCTAGGGATCTTAACCCGAGAAATACCGAAAGTGAAGACGAAAATAAAGACAGTCAAGGTTCCCCTACCGAGCTGACAATCGATGTCTCGATCGATGATAATGATGATTCTAAATGATAGAAATTGGATATGCTATGCCACCAGATGCAAGAGGAATTGGTTGAATTTCTCCAGGAAAACTTGGATGTGTTTGCCTGGACACATTCTGACATGTATGGAATCTCTCCGAACATCACAAGCCATACATTAAATATTGACCGGCGGCATATCCCGGTCAAACAAAAAAGGCGTGGTATGGATCTAGAGAGATCTGCCGCCATTAAAGAAGAAGCAGATAAGCTTAAATCGAAAGAGTTTATTCGAGATGCGTTATACCCGAAATGGGTATCCAATCCTGTACTTGTCCGAAAGCCAAATGGGAAATGGAGAACATGTGTTGACTACTCAGACTTGAATAAAGCCTACCCCAAAGACAATTTTCCGCTTCCTCGAATCGATCAGCTCGTAGATTCAATGGCTGGACATGAACTCTTGCCCTTCATGGATGCGTATTCTGGCTACAACCAGATACCCATGCACTTACCTGACTAAGAGCATACTAGCTTCGTAACCGATCTAGGACTTTACTGCTGCAAAGTTATGCCTTTCGGACTCAAGAATGTTGGGCAACTTACCAGTGTTTAGTTAATCGAATGTTCCCTGACCATATCGGAAAGACCATGGAAGTATATGTGGATGACATGCTAGTAAAGTCGTGATTCTCCACTGATCATATTAGAAATCTGGAATCAATGTTTAACATCCTTCGAGAATATAAAATGAAGCTCAATCCGTTGAAATGTCACTTTAGGGGCGCATAAGGAAAATTCCTTGGGTTTATCGTCAATGATCGAGGAATTAAAGCCAATCTCGGAAAGATCTGGGCAACTAGAAATCTTGAGACTCCAAGAACTATAAAGCAAGTCCAGAGCCTCAACGGGAAAGTAGTAGCACTAAGCACGTTCATTTTAAAATCCACTGACAAATGCATTCCCTTCTTCGATCTGATCAGAAAAGGGAAACAGAACTTTGAATAGACTACGGAATGTGAGGGCGCATTCCAAGCACTAGTACAACATCTCTCCACACCACCCATTCTGTCAAAGCCTATGGATCATGAGAGACTATACATCTACCTAGCAGTATTAGAAAACGCAATCAGTGCTGCCTTAATTCGGAGAAAGACTGAATACAAAGACAGGTCTACTACATTATCAAACGGCTGACCGGAGCTGAGAGAAACCATCCGAAGCTAGAGAAGTTGGCTTATTATCATGTCTTTGCCTCGAGGAAGCTCCATCCGTATTTCCAGGCCTATCCTATCACCGTTTACACCGACTAGCTATTACGACATGTCCTTGCACGGCTTGAGACGTCTGGTAGTTTACTCAAGTGGAACATCGAGCTAAGTCGGTTTGACATTACTTACACTCCAAGGCGAGCCATTCAAGAACAAGTCCTAGCAGATTTCATGGCTCAATTTACTATCTTAGGGGACTTGCCCAAAACCGGTGAATCTCCCAAGTATATCTGGAAGTTGCATACTGATGGTGCATCAAATGACCGTTTCTCAGGTGTTGGGGTTGTACTTGAAACTCTTGAAGGTCAATCTATATGCTATGCTTTAAAGTTCAATTTTCATGCAACCAACTACGAAGCCGAATATGAAGCCCTGCTTGCCGGATTGAGACACGCCAGAGATTTAAGAATCATTGATGTGGAGATTTATTAGGACTTTCAATTGGTCGTATGCCAAGTTCAGTGGGAATACCAGGCCAAGGACCGAAGACTGGATGCTTACCTTGCTTGAGTTCAGGAAATATTAAATCAGTTTGATTATTGTACCATCTACTGCATATCTCGAGAGTGCAATCAGAAAGCTGATTCGTTAGCAAAATTAGCCAGTACAGGTGGGGCATAGAAAATGGGGTTCGTTTTTGTGGAATCATTATCTTCCCTGAGCATCGATCAAGTGGAAATGAATTGGGCATTTGAGGTTGTTCTCGATAAGGAGTCATGGATGACTCTGTTTAGAAATTATCTCGAGCATGGGACCTTGTCGGAGCGTAGAAGTGAAAATAGACAAGTCCTTCGAAAGGCTTTGCGGTTCACTATTCAGGATGGAGTCCTGTATAGAAGAGGGTATTTTATCCCTTTACTCCAGGTAACACTCACGACGAAGTCAAACGAGTATTGCATGATGTGCACGAAGAAGAATGTGGCGATCAAACCGGGGGGCAAGATCTTGCCAAGAAAGTGCTCCTATATGAATACTATTGGCCGACAATAAATCGCGATGCACCGGATTACGCCAGAAATTATGACAGATGTTAGAAGCATGCTTGGATTCCTAAAGCCCCACCTACCGAAATAACTCAAATGTCCAGTCCACGGCCATTCGTAGTATCGGGCATCGACATTACTGGTTCTCTACCATTGGCTAAAGGTGGTGCAAAGTATGCCATCGTCGCAGTTGATTACTTTAACAAGTGGGCGGAAGATGAGCCTTTGCTACAATCACAACGAAAAAAATGATCAACTTTGTAGTACGCAACATTATCTGTCGATTTGGACTCCCATATACCGTCATCACCGATAACGGAACCCAATTCGATGGTATTGAATTTAAGAATTTCTATCAGCGATTCCACATCTAGAAGAAATTCTCCTCAGTTGCACACCCTTAAGAAAATGGACATGTTGAAGCTGTTAATAAAGTTCTAAAGTCTATTCTGAAGAAACAACTAGAAAAGGCCGGGGGTAAATGGGTTGATGGACTCCCTATGGCTTTATGGGCTTACCGAACAACCCACAAATCCACAACCGGCCACACTCCATTCTCTCTTTCGTACGGCTCAAAAGTTGTTATTCCAGTCAAGATGCAAGTACCTTCTCATCGCATGACCTATTATGATCCGAAGACAAATGTTATACTAGTTGTCGAATCTCTAGATGTATTGAATGAGAAGCATGAAGAGCCTGATTTGAGGGCAGTCGCATATCGAAGTAGAGTTGCCTGGTTATACAATGCCAAGGTCCGACCCCAAACCTTTGAAATCGGCGATCTCGGCCTTAAAAGAATTTATCTGGTCCCTTCACATATGAAGCCGATGTAGGAAGGGTCGTATGTTGTTGAACGAAAGCTTGGAGATGGCACATTCAAAGTATCGACCGTTGACGGTCTCATTCTGCCGAGAGCCTGGAACAGCGAGAGTCTTCGTCGGTACTACACATGACAGGCCCTGTTATTTAGTTAGTCTACTTTTCATGTGCAATTTGTTTATGCATTTCGAAATTTGAATTTGTAATAAGGAAAATGACTTTGACATATTTTCTTATTTCAGCAATAAAATGCAATGTCTTCAAGCCAGAGCTGTGATTTATTTGAAATGCGTCATATGACCATCATTGTGCACGGAGAGCTAAGTTTCACCGTACGGTGGGATTTATTCAAATAGGGAGTGACTGTGATGCAACCGGTCACTCGCTAAGTGAAACCCGAGCTCGGGGACAAGTCAGTACACTGAAGCCAAAAAAGAATTGATACACGACAATCCTCTAACTCACTCCAGATTCCCATAGCGCGAACTGGATTACAAACCTGTAAATGCGGTTTCAAAGAGGGTGGATCTGTCCACCTAACGATTTCTCCTGTATCTCGACCAAGTTTAAGGAGGATGGATTCGTCCATCTAGCAGCCCCGATTGTTAACTCAGGGTGGGTGTGAACCGACCATCCATGATCCTGATATATTCGTCGTTCTTGGAGTACGAACGAAATCCTAAAGCCTAAACAGATGTGACTGACCATCTATCGGCCAACTCTAGATTCCTGAAGTGTGAACTGGAGTATAAACATCAACTAACTACGGATTTCCAGAGTGCGAACCGAAGTATCGACAGAAGTTAACTCTAAGCCCCAGGAGCATGGATTGGAGTATAAACACAGACTAACTCTAAGTCCCCAGAGAGCAGATTGGAGTTTAAACACAAACCAGACACAAATTTATTATCCATGAGACAACTCTGAGTAATCAAAGTGCGGTTGGAGTATAAACATAAATCGATTGTGACTGACCACCCACGAATCAATCTAACGTCCTCAAATTGTGGACGCAGTTATAAATATTAAGCTGGTGTAATTGACTGCCTGTGAAAATAACTTAAGTCCTCGAAGCGTGGACGCATCACTAAAACTTAAGCGGGCCTAACTGACCGTCGACGAGTAAGTGCAATCCCTAGAGTGTGGATACAGTCGCCAATTGATAGACAAGCATGATTCGACTACCCTAATTCGCCATGTTTCAGCTTCGTTTCATAAAGATCGAGATCGATGTCTTAAAGGAAAATAGTGATTGCTGGCTGATCTTCTCAATTTATCCCCAAAACTGGGGGCGGAATTTAAGTATCAGAATCCTGCTCGTGATGCAACTCTTGAGTTGCAGGAGGCGTAGTATATGTCACTCCAATCACTATACAGAGACAAAGAAAAAACTATTAATAATTACTTCAAGTAAAGCTTCCGATTTTGAGCGAGCATAGGAAATGTTCAGAGTACCTTCCTTAGTTTGACTTGTGGCTGGCGGAGCAGCTTCAGATACTTTCTCTTGGACTGAATGCAACTACAATTGATCGGGATTGTATGCAGGGATAGACTGGAGATCAATCACAGATGTAGTTTCAGGCTGGGTTCGCACAAGAGTTTCAAGACTTACGTCGTGGTATGCAACACCAGAACTTTCTGTTTGGAAATCAAATCTACGGTTCCGATGACAACAACTATACAATGGAAATCGAATATGCACATATATATTTCTATTTACAGGTAATTTCTAAAGTAACATCACTAGAGAGATAAGAACAAGACTTGAAAAATGTTACAAGAGACTACAAGTCGATAGGATCAATGAAGCAATGACACAGATGCACAAAAGCAACATGCACAGGGTTTAGACGTTAGGTGCACAAGCCAGACGTCTGAAGAAATCCTATGGATTGTAGACCAGACAGGATCAGACGTCTGGTTAATGTACTCAGACATCTGAAAGGCTACTGCATACAAAAAATATATATAGCTAGACGTCTGAAACATTTACCAGACGTCTGGTACTGAACTCAGGTTTTGAAATTCAAACCACAACTATCGCATTTGAAAAGACATCTTTGCTTCTCTTCGCTACAACTCTTCATCACCATCAGAAGCGACTATAGAATATTTGTTAATGGATGCAACTACTCAAGCAATCTCTCTACCACTATAGATAACATCAAGAGTAAAAGAGAAGAACTTACCTTATTTACTTGCGCTCTTTAATTTTATACTCTAATATATTCTTGATCTCTAGCAATCTATACTTGTATTTCACTCTTCCATATATTCAGATCTCCTCAATCAATATTCTCTAGATATATATTGGAAGCATTTGTACTTAATAATCAATATCCGTGTTATACAACACATATTTGACAAGAACAAGCTATTGTAACCAAGCCTATTCCTCCGGGTGAAGTGAGGGTGTTTGATAATCGAATTCCAAAGGGGAGCTTCGGGATTGGATGTAGGATGGGAGGTCCGAACCAGTATAAAATCCTGGTGTGCTTATTCTATATTCACTTAGATTAATTTTATCTTAATCGCATCATATAATTAGTCACATATACTTGCATATACACTATACGATCCACCCTATAGATTTTCAATTGGTATCAAAGCAAGGTTTGATCAAAGTACAGTAACACGTTTTTGAATCATTTTAATATGGCAAGTATTTTACAACAAGGACAATCCACAGTACGACCCCTACTTTTTAATGGATCTAACTATTCATATTGGTCAACACGTATGAGAATTTTTATGGAAGCTAATGGTCTAGAAATTAGGTCAACCACTCAAGATAAATATGAAGCACCTATTGCTACTGCGAATACATGGACCGATGCACAAAAAACAAGAGCGTCTAATAATGCCAAAGCTATGAATGATTTGTTTTACTCATTAGATAAAAATGATTTCTCACGTGTCATATTACGTAATACTGCATTTGATATTTGGCGTACCATACAAGTTACACACGAAGGCACAAACAAAGTTAAACAAAATAAGATTTTAATTTTACAAAATCAATTCTCATCATTTAAAATGAAACAAAATGAATCTATAGGAGATATATACTTTAGATTTCAAACCATTCAACATGATTTAATGGCACTTGGAGTCAAATTTACAAAGTTTGATTTAGTATCTTGAATACTCAATTCTTTAACTCCGGAGTGGGAAAGAAAAGTATTAGCTATCGATGAAGCTAATGATCTCTCAGCACTCTTATTTGAAGAGTTGATAGGAAATTTAATGTCCTATGAAGCTAATTTGCAGGCACGAAAAGAACTAAATTTGAAAAAGAAGAACATAGCATTCCCAGTAATAAATGAAGACTCCGACTTAGACGAAGAAGAAATTGTATTTATTTCCAAAAATTACAACAAATTCAAGAAGTTTAGGAAAATGAATAAATTTCAGAAAGAAGGAAAATCAAGTTCAACAAATCAAACATCAATCAAATGCTATGAATGCGATCAATTTGGACATATGAAGAAAGACTGTCCCAACCTCAATAATGATAAAAAGAAGAACAAATTTTAAAGGTTAAAAAAGAAGAAGGCTTTCAAAGTAACATGGTATGACTCGGATTCTTCATCATCTGAAAGTGATAGCGATAATGAAGGAGAACAAGCTAATGTGTGTTTTATGGCACAAACTGATGAGGTCTGTCCCGAACTTAGCTATGACGAATTATTAGAACTTGGCATGGAATTAGATGATAAATTTAGATAGATTAAAAAATTGAACAAAGAACATATAGCCAAAATAAATCGATTAGAACTTGAAGTAGGAATGTTAAAATATAAAAATATTATCTTAGAAGAGGAACTAGAATTATCTCAAGAAAAAATTAAAAATAATTTGGTCGAAAATGAGGCTATTTCTATTGATTTTGATAAAACTAAAGTAGTAAAGGATAATTTGTTAAAAGAAAATGTCAACTTGAAGAGTAATATTGAAGTATTGAAAACTGAAAATTTAGAATTAAAAGAAAAATTAGATAAAATTACAAATAATGTTTCAAAATTTAATAAAGGAAAACAAGATTTGGAAAATCTTATCAAAACTTCAAAACCATCAGGTAATAGAAATGGAATAGGATTTAAAAATATTCCTAAATAAAAAGGAAATGATGCTAAGAATTATAGGTATAAAAAGGCTAAGAGTTCACCTAAGTCTAATATGAATACCAAAAATATGAAAATTTGGATTCCTAAGACAAATAATAATTTGATTAGACAAAAACATATTAATAATTTCTTAAAGAATGTAGTCTATAATAAAAATTATATTTATAAAGGTACCAAACCATCTTGGGTATGGCTACCTACTTCTTCTAATATCTAGGACCCTAACAAAGTATATGGGTACCAATTAAAACATCTTTTATTTTGCAGGTACCCAAAATAAAAATTAAAGAGAAATGGATACTAGATAGTGGTTGCTCCAAGCATATGACTAGAAATTCAAAAATGTTATCAAATACAACATACATCGATGGTGGAACGGTAACCTTTGGAGATAATTCAAAAGGATATGTCGTGGACATTGGAGAAGTCATCAACTCTGGTATTTCTAACTCTCCTATTATTACAAATGTTTTATTAGTAGAAAATCTAAAGCACAACCTACAAAGTATTAGTCAATTATGCGATAAAGGTTTTCAAATCAATTTCGAAAAAGATAGGTGTAATATTTTCGATAATAAAAAACAACTTATATTTGAAGGTCGTAGAAACAAAAATATTTATGTCTTAAACATGAATATAAATAAAAATTCAAATTTGTGTTTAACTGCCAAACATGACGATCCATGGTTATGGCATAAACGATTTTGTCATATCAATTTTAAAAATATTAATAAATTAGCAAAATATGAGCTAGTTAGAGGTTTACCTAAAATAAATTATAAAGTAGAAAATACATGTGACGATTGTCAAATTGGAAAACTAAAGAAAAGTTCTTTAAGATTTAAAAATAATATTTCTACAAAACAACCATTAGAACTATTACATCTAGATTTATTTGGTCCAACGTAAGTACGATTTATAAATCATAACAAATATGTTTTCGTAATAGTTGATGATTTTTCGAGATATACGTGGACTTTATTTTTAAACATAAAAGCGATACCTTTGGTATGTTTAAAATATTTTCTAAAAGAATTAAAACACAAATGGGCTTGAAAATTAAAAATATTCGAAGTGATCACAGTGGAGAATTCGAAAATGATCTTTTTACTAATTTTTGCAATAAGAAAGGAATGAGTCATAATTTTTCTTTTCCTCGCACACTTCAACAGAATGGTGTAGTAGAAAGAAAAAACCATACGTTACAAGAATGTGCACAAACACTACTAGTGGTCCACCAAAACATTTTTGGGCTGAAGCTATTGCCACAGCTTGTTACGCGTTGAATCAAGTAACCATACGTCCTATGACTAAACAAACTTGTTTTGAAATAATTTTTGGAAGAAAACCTGAAGTATCATACTTTAAAACTTTCGGATCAAAATGTTTTGTATACAAAATATAATTTAGGAAAATTTGACCTGAAGGCCGATGAAGGAATCTTTGTTGGATATTCGAATCGCAACAAAGCATATAGAATTTTTAATTAACGAAATAATACTACTGAAGAAAGTTTACATGCTTCGTTCGACGAAAATTTTCTTAACCATCATACTAGTGATGATGAAGAAATAATTCCAATAAAAAATACAACAAACTCTATTGATAATGAGACAAATGTGCAAAATAATACTTTGATATCATCCCTTAGAATTCTTAAGGATCATCCAAAAGATAATATCATTGGAGATCTCAATTCTAGAGTAACCAGAAATCAACTTAATCAGATAAGCCATATAGCATTTGTGTCAAACTTTGAACCAAAAAAATTATAAAGATGCTTCAAATGATAATTTTTGGATAATCGCTATGTAAGAAGAATTAAATCAATTTGAACGTAATAATGTTTGGAAATTAGTACCAAGATCAGAAGATTAATCGGTTGTAGAAACAAAATGGGTATTTAAAAACAAAGCTGATAAAAACGGAAATATTGTTAGAAATAAAGCATGTTTAGTTGCTCAAGGCTATAATTAAGGAAAACGTATCGATTATGAGGAAATCTTTGCTCCAGTAGCAAGATTAGAGGCCATTCGTACATTACTCGCTTTTGCAAATCATCACAATTTTAAACTATTTCAAATGGACCTCAAAAGTGCCTTTTTAAATGGTTTTATTAAAGAAAACGTATATGTTGAACAACCCCCATTATTTGTTCACGAAAAATATCCCGACCGTGTTTTTAAATTACAAAAAGCATTATGTGGATTAAAACAAGCTCCTCGTGCATGGTATGAGCGACTTGAAAATCACTTGATTACATCTGGTTTTCAAATAGGCAAAATCGATACAACTTTATTTATTAAACGAAAAAATAATGATATTTTAGTTGTAAAAATTTACTTTGACGATATTGTTTTTGGTTCAACCAACGAAAATCTATGTGATCAATTTTCAAATACTATGAAAATTGAATTGGAAATGTCACACATGGGAGAATTAAATTTCTTCTTAGGTTTACAAATAAAACAACTTGAAAATGGTATTTTTATTCATCAAGAAAATATTATAACGATTTATTACGACGTTTTGAAATGGATAAAACTTCAAGAAAACCAACACCAATGAGTACCACTGTTCACTTAGAAAAGGATGATAACGGAAAAGATTTCGATGAAAAATTATATCGTAGCTTGATTGGTTCTTTATTCTATTTGACGGCTAGTCAACCCGATATTATGATGAGTGTATGTCTTTGTACTCGATTTCAAGAAAACCAAAAGAATCTCACCTAAGAGCTGTTAAACGTATCTTACGATATCTATCTAGTACTAGAGATTATGGTTTGTTTTATCCTAAAGTATCATCATTTGAATATAGTGATGCGGATTTCGTTGGATGTAGAACAGATCGTAAGAGTACTAGTGGAACATTTCATTTTATTGGACAATCATTAGTTTCATGGTTTTAGCAAAAAGCAAAATTGTGTCTCTTTATCTACTTGTGAAGCCGAATATATTTCAGCAGTTCTAGTATGTGCACAAGTGATACACATGCAACAAACACTTACGGATTTCGGCAAAATTATCAATAAATCTCCAATATGTTGTCATAATACGAGTGCAATGAATTTATTAAAAAAAACTGTAAATCACTCAGAACTAAACATATAGATATACGATATCATTTTTACGTGACAATGTTGAAAAAGGAACTATTTCATTAGAATATATAAATACCGAAAATCAAATAGCAGACATTTTCACAAAACCACTAAACGAACAAACCATTATAAAACTCCGACGCAATTTAGGGATATGTTCTGTTCATGATCTTATAAATTAAGAACCACTCCTTCATTTAGTCTATGATTAGCTAATAATTTTCTATCTACAAATTACAATTGATAAAGCCTTCACCTTTGGTTTTTTAATTTGTTAGTTTCTGTAAATTTTCTATAAATAATTTTTGAACTTTTATAAATATTCATGCAACAAAAAAGAAGAAAAAATATACAGTTCATACTTGTTTTTAAACAAAATATAATCATGGCCTCTGAAAATTCTTATATATCCATCTCGACACCTGCAACGGATAGCTCGGCGGATACACCAAAACGGCTTCCTACACCCACACCAAATCAGGAACCAACATATAGGTGGTCTTCATATCACACGGGATTCACTCCCGATAGCAAGAAGACCAAACAATCTTTATTTGTCTCTCCTAACACAAAGGAGAAAATTGATGAAATACATCGCTATCAGAAACAACAAATAGATCTTCAAGAAGAACTATATTTTGAAAAAAAAAGTCATGGCACGTCTGCTAAGCTTTTTGGAGCAAGTAGCGATGAAGTTTTTTACTTCACAGAAGAAAGATGTCCATAAACCGCTTCTGATGCCTTGTAGTTCCTTGGATCCCTCTTCCTCGTATCATACACCTTTGGATTCTTCACCAAGGCGATTCTCTGGTTCTTCTAGAACCCACGAACGAGGAAATATATGGTCTCCACTCAAGCCATGGAGGGACAACAAGTCAAATGATCGCAAAACTCCACCGTCTGACGTCTGTTATAACCATTAAATTTAGGCTATTATTAGAAAGATTGTCTATTTTAGACGTCTGGGTATGGACCTCAGACGTCTGACACTATGATATCACATAAATATTTTATCACTGTGCATATGTCAGATGTCTGTTATAACCCTCCAGACGTCTACAAATTTGCTCTGCCTCCTTGAAATAGAAACCAGACTATTTCAGACGTCTACACTTTGATCTAGACGTCTGAGTTATACCTCTACCACCAAATTTTAAAAACTCGACCTAATTCAGGCGTCTGATATTTTAACCAGACGTTTGGAAATCCCTCTGCTTATCAGATTTTTAAAACTCGACCAAACCAGACGTCTAGCAATTAAATCAGACGTCTTAAATTATCTACTGTGTTGCAATTAGGGTAAACCAGACGTTTGAAATCACTTCTAGATGTCTAATATTCAATCGACACGTTAAAAACACCCAGATAACGTATATTTTTTTCCAGCCGATTATATTCGATCGACGATTTTTTTCAAAAAACCATCTTTTTCCTGTCTCTCAATTACAATGCCTCCTAGAACTAAGAACCCTAAGATATGCAAAAGAAAACAAGACCAACCAACATCATCTTCAATTCCTCAAGTTTGCTCAGATGATCAAATCGAAAGATGGATGAATCGGGCACCACACTCAATCAAGAGATATGAGGATATATAAAAGAAGAAGCTTCACACAGGTCCATTTTATAACCTATTTAAATTTCCAATGTATGATTTGGATGAAATGTGTGAGAATGCCGGGATAGAAACATTTATATCGTTCACTCCCAATGACATCCAAATCGATCGATTGACAATATTTCTTTTTTACGCAAATTTGGATAGCACATCAGTACGGAACACTGAAGATGAACACAATTGGTTATGGTCTAGCATGTATGGCAATACGATTAGACTCACTCTAGGCATAATAGGTGGGACTCTAGGATGTTCCGATACGGGCGAAGACTTATATAATATTCCCGATATGCGCTTCAAACCAAGGAATAGTATAACACATCAAATATGGGAGGATGAAATGCCAAAATTTGCCTCTAAATATCTACGACCAAAAGCAATACTTCTTACTCAAATGATCATCAATACCATCGTTCCACGTATGGAAAGTCATGAGCAAATAACCGAATCAGAGCACAAAGCCATATATGCTCTATTTAGCGAAACAAGGGTAAATTGAGCCAAAGTTATCTTTAACGAGCTCAAACATTTTTAGACTCGATCACGGCCATCAATTATCTACCCCACATACATTATAAGACTTCTACGTGCTCACAACATCGCCTCCTACTTATCAACTTTTGAAGACATCTCTCTAAAATATGCTTCCACAAAGTTTTTCTCGTTAATGCACCTACCGGAAATTCCTTCAGAATTTATCTCTTTCGAAGAATGGATGCACAATCGTTAAACTAGACAATTTGAGCCTTCACCTCAACCACACAATGAACCATCTCAAAAGGAGGAACAACACCGTAAAGCAACTCCACCTCCTCCTGCACCATTTGATTATCCAAGCCAAGATGAGATTTTGGAAACTCGAACAGAAACAAATCCAAATGAAAGCGTTCGAGATCTCGCTCTTAAAAATCAACACATTTTGTCACAAAATCAAAAAGTTACGGCTAGGTGTATTGACAACTTTGAAACAACTTTTTCCACATGCCTAGCAATAGTTGAAGAATCACTTTCAACTGTATTATTGACTCTCAAAGTGGTACTTCAAAGGGTTCGTGGTCTGACACCTCCTTCTGAAGATTGGACAACCCCAGTGCCTTCTCCTCCCGCAAATCATTACAAACTTTTTGAGGACGAACCTTTAAAACAAGCTTCGACATCTCCTACGAAGCCTACCTCTTCCCAAATGGAAGATAAAGGAGATGATCAAGAAAAAGCTTCTCCGAAAGAATCATAGATTTTAGGAGTTCAACTTCTGTATGCTTGACAAAATCTATGAATGTAATCAATTTCAAATTATTAATGAAACTTTCCTTTTTGTGTGTTATCTTCGACAATATCTATGAATTGGCTAAAATTTTATAATTCTTTTTGATAATGCCAAAGGAGGAGAAATATAAGTGTGTATATATATATAAAAATTTAGAAATGAGCACATATTCAGGGGGAGATTAATAAATTATAAGTACATTGTATAGTTGTCATCATCAAAAGGGGGAGATTGTTAGGAAATCAAATCTACGGTTTCGATGACAACAACTATACAATGGAAATTGAATATGCATATATATTTCTATTTACATGTAATTGCTAAAGTAGCATCACTAGAAGGACAAGAACAAGACTCAAAGAACATTACAAGAGACTACAAGTCGATAGGATCAATGGAGCAATGACACAGATGCACAAAAGCAACATGCACAGGGTTCAGACGTCTGGATGCACTAACCACACGTCTGAAGAAATCCTCTAGATTATAAACCAGATAGGATCAGATGTCTGGTTAATGCACTTAGACGTCTGAAAGGCTACTGCATACAAAAAATATATATAGCGAGACATCTGAAATAATGTAACGATCGGGATTTTTCGTTGCCGAAAAATCGAACCGTTAGGGTTTTAGAAGAAGAAAGAGGTAGAAGAAGAAAGAAAAGAAAGAGAGGAGAAAACAGAAAACAAGTAACAGAACGAGAAACAATATCAGAATCTCACAATCGCAGCGGAACAACATATAATAGATAAATGAATATCATTAAAACAAAAGAACTATACATTTTATACATACATCACAATACATCATATCATCAGAGTGTACAACAATAAAACAGCGGAAAGAATACTATATACAATAGATAATAGACTACGCTATCCAAGCTCGCCTCCAACATCTGCACAGCAACTCCAGAATCCAGAATAACCTGATAACCTAACTCTAGACTGCCCGTGTGGAAAAATAGTGGGCACCCAGAGTTTAGGAAAGGAACAATAAACTCCAGGTCAGTCATGGGACTGGTGTGAGAACTCAAAACAGTTTATCTTTAAACAAGCAACAAGAAAATTTAAATTTTTAAATCCGCAATGCTTTTTGGAAAATGAAACTACCATAAGGCCTCCCGCCACACACACAATGCAAACGCAGAATTGGAGGAGATTTCTCCTTATGATAGTCAAAGATGCTTACTACGCGAAAATCAAATCATTTTTGATATTATTACTAGTGCATAGTGTAGAAAACAATTCGAAAGTAGAATATAAATCCTAGCCAGCATAGACATTCCGAACTATGCCTACTATAGCTACCATCCAAACAGTGGTGACCACCATAAGTGAATGGCAGGTAATACAACTAAAACCGTACAAGGCGCGTATTGTTTTGATTGGATTTCCAACAAATGGTCAGGCTAAGGAACTTCCTACTGCCACATGGGATCGCCTCTGGCGGGACGTCCCGAGAAACTAACGTTACGGTTAGATCTCTGCCAACACAAGGCCGGGTTACCTCTGTAACTAGGTAACTACTACACGAATATGTCATCCCCCGGTCCTTTGGGACCTTTATCCGAGCGCTCGATACCAACAACACCACACAGAAATAGATATAGTGTTTCCACATGAGTAAATATCTGGGCTCCATACCATGATACCACCCTTTTCCAGAAGGAAATGACATACCCTAAAGGGCGCGACCCTCATAACCTTGCCGCATATTCCTGTTTCGACCATTTCCGGGGAGTGAGGTCCTGACGAAGTCTCGTCCACAAAGCTACGCTTTGTGCAACAAAGCCATGCTTCGGGTCCACAGATGACCAAAGCAATAATCACAAAGATAAATGATCAAACAAATGATCATATCCAAACGATCAACCAATGATCATCACACAGCAGCACTCAGCATGCCACATTACCAGATTGGGAAATATCGCTGATAACCTTCAACTACATAACCTCTGAGCTCGTACGTCTCAGAGAAGGGTGTTAAGCTAAGAGAATAAATTCTCCGCCACCAACAGAAATGTATTTGAAAGAAATCTGCTCTATCTCTCAAAATGTAATGTCAGACATGTAACCATACAAGTCTGTTCCGGGTTCGAACAGAACCGAAGGCACTTCCAAAGAAGCCCTTGCAATCCGGGTATTCACAATCCCGATAAAATTTCCCATCACAAAGGAAATCTCCATATCGTAGCTAACGATGCGGAGACAATCGATAGGTCATCCTATCGTTCTCACAAATACCCGGTCTTCAACACCGGTCTTCAGATGCAATCCAAACGACGTATCGCATATTCGGAATGGGATATACGACACAAAGGTCCTCTCCCGGCTAAACCGAATAGCGAGCGCTTATTTTTAAAAATAAGTGTAGCATTCAATTTCAACAATCACAACAATTACCATCCAAGGGTAAATACTGATAGTCGGTTATTTAACTATCAATAAAGATGCGCCACATCATCAGATTCCAAATAATTTTTCCAAAATTATTTAATCCCAAAAATATCTTTACAAGATATATATACACAATTTCCAAATAATTGCCCAATTTATTTGCTTTACCAAAACACCTTCACGATACAATTTCCACACTTAACCATTTGAAAACCCATTTCAAATTAAACACCTCAACCATTTGAAAACAAATTTCAAATTACATTAACCATTTGCAAACCAATTTCAAATAACCTTAACCATTTGAAAACTAATTTCAAATCACCTTAACCATTTGAAAACTAATTTCAAATTACTTTTCATCCTTTATACCCTTTGAAAACAAATTTCAAATCATCAAATAAATCTTTACCGATTTAATTTAAATTTACGTCCCAAATCCGTAAATTCATTTTCATACTTCAAAATAAATCAATATTTATTTTTAAACAAATTTCCCTTCATATATATATAAATTCCAAGGTGGATTTAAATTCCAAGCATCTACTAGCATACGATTCCCAAATCGATTTCAAGTTATTTGCTTTCAATTACCTTAAAGGTGAATTCACAAAAACCGTTCCATTTCATATTAGAAAACCATTCCCATGCTTATTTTAAAAATAAGTAATTCACAAATTTATTTATTTTCAACGATTTGAAAATATTCCATATACTTAAATCACAGTTAAGTATTTATCCCATTCTCTTTAAGAAAACATTCCTTTATTCACATTTATTTGGGTTAAAAACGAATGTTGCGTAAAACATCGTTACGACAACCCAAAAACACTAGTATATGGATTTGAAATAAAAAAATGGATACATAAATCCACTACTATTCAAAATATTCCCTTCTATTTCTCGAAATCGTCTATTTCAACAATCAATGTTGAAATCTATGATTTCGATACTTAACATATCTTAAAACGTCTTTAATTAGTTTTAAATTCCATTTAGAACGTTCTTTTCCAAAAACACGTTCATTTAATAAAATAATACATTCACCGTTCAAAAATAGTGAATACAACCCCTTTAACAAATTCCATATTCAATTTATCAAATTAAATTGATTTTTCGGATTTATAACAATGTCCATACATCCCATTTCTATTTATGAAACTTCGTTTTAGAAATCTCCTTTTATTAGTCCAATTCGATTTACATAACTCGATTATATACTAAAATCAATATTATAAGTTAAATACTTATAATATTATCTATTTACCCAAATCGTTCTTTTGAACTTCACCAATTTAAAATCTTATCACTTACAAGATTTCTTTATGGCTTATAATAATTTCAACTAATGAAATCTTCATTTATTAACAATTTCTATAAAATTCCCCTTTTTAATGCCCAAATCCATTTCTATAAGTTAATAACTTATAAACTTAAATTTTTCCAATAACCGTTCGTTTTATAAATTTCACATTTATTAATCTATAAATCCTAGTGAAATTCATGTTATACATCAACTTAACACTTTATAAATTTATCCTATAACTTCAATAATTTTTATTTAAAAACATCCATTTACAAAATCCTTTATATAAACCATTAATAATAATAACTTCCCAAAAACCAAATTTAACTATTTTATAAAAACCTATTATTGTTAAAAATTTCTTTTAAGTTATATTTAATAAAAATATAAATTTTTAAAACATAAAATTTTATCCGTCTATTTATTTTAAAATTTAATCAATTCAAAATTTTTAATAAACCATATTCTTTGAAAAATCGATTTAAAACCCCTTTAAATTCAAAACCGTTATTTTAATTTTTTTAAAAATTTGAATCCGATGATGCAACAACATCAGATGGTCAATCACGGGAATAAGTGTCATATATCAATATGATTATCAACAATCAACATAATATTTATAAACAAATAAATATGTGAGGAATCCAGTTGGATCCCTCCAACCTGTTACCCTGCATCCACAGACGTTAGCACAATACCAATTCCACTTCGAGGTGGAATATCGCGGTATATGGGATTTATAAAATATTATCCGCTTACTAACGGCGCAATAGGGTCTCATCCGCTATACGAGGCGGGAAATCAAATCCAATATATACATATGCCAATATATATATATTGCTATATATAGTATATATCCTACTATATCTACTACCACAATCAAACGGCAATCATCAATCAACATTAACTATTTAAAATTTTAAACCAAACAGTTTGATTGAGTGAGGAGTTCTCACCTTGGCTTTTATTAGCAATCCATTTTCCATTCCAGCTTGTTTTCTTGATTTATAGACCTTATATAAACATTATACAATCCATTAATATTCGAACTAATTGAACAATTAAATTCTCATTTTTGAATTTAATTACCAATGATTTTATTTTAAAACAATTTTCTGTAAATTAATTTATTTAACTATCATTTTAAATTTCCAACTAACTTTCCTATTTCCTTAACAAAAATCTCATTTACATATATATTTCAAACATTTTACTTATATAAATTCCTCCAATATTTGAAATCCCTTTTAATAAATTTCAAAACTAATTCCTTTGGTAACTAAAATCAAATGAATAAATTAAATAAATTTTCCACCATAATTTATTATTTCAAAATAAATTTAGTAGATTACAATTTATTTGTACACTTGTTTTATTTTTATTTTCTTTTTCTTCCTGTTAACTTTTAAAAATAGAAATGTTTCCAAACTATCCTGTCATATATTTTCTTCCTGTATTTTTCTGTCTGTCCAATATATTGACATGTGAATATATATATTATTTTCTATTCAAAACAGAATTTATTCTACAGCTTACAGTAAAAATAAAATTTTAATAATAATAATAATAACTTTATATATAATTTTTTTCCAAATCTGTACGTATATAATCAACATATATGTGTCATTAAAATAACTTAATTATAGATTCAATATTTTACTGCAAATAATATTTTTTTTTATTTTTTTTTTAAATTTAAAACAATACCTCACAACGAAGATAAACCCAGATCCTTCGCATGTGACTCCGCCGATAATTGAATCCCACGGCTAAGCCCCATTTCCCCACATTGACATCACCAGCACGCGCCTCCAGGAATCGCGACGGCCAGATCGCGTCGCCCTTCCAGATGCTCGCGAGCGCCTGCTTCTTCGAATCGCGGCCCACACCATCCAATAGAAATCGCACAGCTTCCAGACTCGAGCTCCACTCCTCTGTCGCCAGAACGCAAGCTAACGCCACCCAAAACCAAAAGCGGCCCACTGCTCAACCCGACTTCGAACTGGGGACGAAGGATTTGCTTCGGTTTGAAATTTCGATTCGAATGGATTTTGAAAGGAGGATGAAGAACGATGTTGTTCGGCCATGAAATTTATTTTCAATCGAACTGGATTTTTTTGAAGAGGATAGGGGAAAAACTCGGCTCTGTTATTCATTATACCCCTTTTTGTGGAACGAATTTTGGGTTGGAGGGGAGTGAGACTGGAGGCTACGGCCATGGTTTTGAATTTCTTTCGTTTTTTTTTTTTATTATTATTATTAACTGAAGGAAGCTCGGTTATAACTTTAAACGAAGATGGTTGCGTGCTGAGGAGACACGATTTGATCTTTGCAATTTTAAAATAAAAGAGGGGTCGACTTCGTACATAGTAGGGTGGCAGTGGTATATTAGGGTGGCTGATGATTTGAGGGTATAGATTTATATTTAAATTTAAATTGAACTCGATTTAATTTCAACGCGTTTTCTTATCGTACAGTCACACAACAACTCCAAACACTACGAAATTTGAAATCCGGTAATAATTCAATATTACGGATCCAATGGAACTGGTTTTATTCAATTTTGAGACTGTTCAAAAATTGGCTATTTTTCAGTCGATAATTAAATATTAAAATCTTCGATTTTCACAAATTAATTCCAAATTCAATTTTACAAGTTCTAAAATATCTCTATAACTTTAATATGATAAAACAAAATTTTCCAAATCATTTTCAATCATATTTAACCCAATATTTAATTATTTTTGGAATTTCACTATTAAATTATCGATTTAATTATCCCATTAAATCCAATATTCGAAAAATAAATTATTCTACTTAAAAATTCCACTTATTAATATTTAAAATTAATTAAATACTCAAATTCAAATTATCAAAAATTCTGGGTCGTTACAATCTTCCCCCCTTAAAAGAATTTCGTCCTCGAAATTACAAGTTAAGGAGAATAATTCATAATCCGTTTATTATTTTTCCAAAACTAATAGTTTTACTAACTTTTCAAAACAATCTTTTTATTAAGGATTTACTATCATTTCAATTAGCTTTCTAACTTCAATTATAGGTTTCAAACAACATTGTTTACTCAACAATTCAAATTTAAATTCAAATTTCAAACTTTCAAAATTTTCTCAAAAATTTTCTAACTCCCTAAATTTTCGAAAAATTTCGCCAGCGTCTCCTTTGCGCGGCTCGATCGGTACGACTACAAAATGGCACCACGGCCCCTCAGAATCAAAAAGAAAAGAGAAAGCCAAGTGGCTGGAGAAGGAAATCATCAAATCTCATACTAAAATTGAAATACGTACCTTTTTGTCGAGCAATTCAATTTTTTTAACTTCAAAATCAAATCCCAATTCCATTATACACCTGTATATCCTGCTAATAGTAGTACACAATTCCAACTTCAACATTCAAATCATTTTGCCAATTCAATTACAAAACCTTTCAACATATGCTTCTTATACATTTTTAGTTTACTATTGAAGTTGCATATTCTTTCTCATTCATTTCCCATTAGTTTACATTCACTAATTAAATTCACATTGGTTCACTTTCAAATCAACTCGAATTCAATTCTATTCAAATTTATTTACTTCACTTTCAATTTGAATTCAATTACATAGCTTCCAATTGCGCTAATTCAATTTCATTAACACTTAATGAATTTACATACAATCAACCAACAAGCAAATAACAACCAATGTATATCCAATAAAACCAAATTATTAATTTTTCTCTCACTACATTCAATTTGGTTCAACAGTTGTAATTCCAATTGATTTAACATTCAATTATTCAACTATTTTCAAATGAATTTACACTTACATATTTCATTTCATATCAACTTATTTACATTCGATTGATTAACATTCAATCCATACTTTAATTCAGTTGCCAATTCTTTTTACATATAAAAATTGAATTTCATTTATATAACTCAAGTTCACATCATTTAACGATTTCATTAATTCACTTTATTCATTTTATTTTGATATCAACATCAATTCTTTCAACATTATTCAAGTTATATTCCATTCAACTTCATTTACATTTACTTCCACTATTCAACTTAAGTATTCTCCTAATTCATTTCAAACTCTATTCCATTTAACATCATTTGTTCAAATAAACTTAAGTTTCCACTTATCAATCCAATTCGGTTTCCAATTCTAAAGTAAATTCTATTTAACTTTTACTTAAGTCAAATTCATATCAATATTCAAATTCATATTTCATCTTACTTAAGTTAATTGCTTAACCACTTCAATAATTGGTTTTGCTTACCTTTCCCATTCTATAATTTATACAACTTATTATTCAACTTCCAACTCATATTATAAGTTCAAAACCCCTTTTTTTCACTTATATTTGACAATTTCAAGTTGAATTTTAATTTCAAATTTGTTTACTACAACAAAGCTTCAATTTTAAATTCATTATTGTAGCAAATCCATCACATAGAAACTCGAAAATGATACTGATGATGCTGCAGTCATCATCCTTATTATTTCCCAGTAACAATAGTGAATCAGTGCTAAATCTTCTTTCAAAATTTCCTTTTATTTATAAAATACATTTATAAATCTTACTTATAAAATTTCACTTCTTATATATATATAAGATTATTTCACAATTGTAAATCATTCTAATTATAACTTCATACTTATAATTCATTGGTTATACTATTATTCTTTTACAATTGTTGCTTTCATTTAACTTATTCAAACAACTTTTAATTAACTTATATATATTTATATTTCAAACAATCAAACAATCAATTATACACACACTTCAATAATTCTTGAAAAAAAATATTTTCTTATATAGAAAATATAGTCAAGGTAAAATTATTTCATTTACCCAATCTAAAACAATATCGTGTCGAGTTGTTCTATTCAAGTGTTTAGAAACCCCTTCGATCCAGTTGTACAGACTGTGCCGACGAAGGTTCATATGCCACTCAATAAACCAATCATCACAATATAAAACAATTTTATATTCACTAACAAATACGCGCTCATATCTATTATTACACTCACACTCATTCTAGAGTACTGCTGACTCTATCTCTAATGAGTAATACCCAACAGAACCATGGTTGTCGCTTAACCACATGCTCTGATACCAAATGTAACGATCGCGATTTTTCGTTGCCGAAAAATCGAACCGTTAGGGTTTTAGAAGAAGAAAGAGGTAGAAGAAGAAAGAAAAGAAAGAGAGGAGAAAACAGAAAACAAGTAACAGAACGAGAAACAATATCAGAATCTCACAATCGCAGCGGAACAACATATAATAGATAAATGAATATCATTAAAACAAAAGAACTATACATTTTATACATACATCACAATACATCATATCATCAGAGTGTACAACAATAAAACAGCGGAAAGAATACTATATACAATAGATAATAGACTACGCTATCCAAGCTCGCCTCCAACATCTGCACAGCAACTCCAGAATCCAGAATAACCTGATAACCTAACTCTAGACTGCCCGTGTGGAAAAATAGTGGGCACCCAGAGTTTAGGAAAGGAACAATAAACTCCAGGTCAGTCATGGGACTGGTGTGAGAACTCAAAACAGTTTATCTTTAAACAAGCAACAAGAAAATTTAAATTTTTAAATCCGCAATGCTTTTTGGAAAATGAAACTACCATAAGGCCTCCCGCCACACACACAATGCAAACGCAGAATTGGAGGAGATTTCTCCTTATGATAGTCAAAGATGCTTACTACGCGAAAATCAAATCATTTTTGATATTATTACTAGTGCATAGTGTAGAAAACAATTCGAAAGTAGAATATAAATCCTAGCCAGCATAGACATTCCGAACTATGCCTACTATAGCTACCATCCAAACAGTGGTGACCACCATAAGTGAATGGCAGGTAATACAACTAAAACCGTACAAGGCGCGTATTGTTTTGATTGGATTTCCAACAAATGGTCAGGCTAAGGAACTTCCTACTGCCACATGGGATCGCCTCTGGCGGGACGTCCCGAGAAACTAACGTTACGGTTAGATCTCTGCCAACACAAGGCCGGGTTACCTCTGTAACTAGGTAACTACTACACGAATATGTCATCCCCCGGTCCTTTGGGACCTTTATCCGAGCGCTCGATACCAACAACACCACACAGAAATAGATATAGTGTTTCCACATGAGTAAATATCTGGGCTCCATACCATGATACCACCCTTTTCCAGAAGGAAATGACATACCCTAAAGGGCGCGACCCTCATAACCTTGCCGCATATTCCTGTTTCGACCATTTCCGGGGAGTGAGGTCCTGACGAAGTCTCGTCCACAAAGCTACGCTTTGTGCAACAAAGCCATGCTTCGGGTCCACAGATGACCAAAGCAATAATCACAAAGATAAATGATCAAACAAATGATCATATCCAAACGATCAACCAATGATCATCACACAGCAGCACTCAGCATGCCACATTACCAGATTGGGAAATATCGCTGATAACCTTCAACTACATAACCTCTGAGCTCGTACGTCTCAGAGAAGGGTGTTAAGCTAAGAGAATAAATTCTCCGCCACCAACAGAAATGTATTTGAAAGAAATCTGCTCTATCTCTCAAAATGTAATGTCAGACATGTAACCATACAAGTCTGTTCCGGGTTCGAACAGAACCGAAGGCACTTCCAAAGAAGCCCTTGCAATCCGGGTATTCACAATCCCGATAAAATTTCCCATCACAAAGGAAATCTCCATATCGTAGCTAACGATGCGGAGACAATCGATAGGTCATCCTATCGTTCTCACAAATACCCGGTCTTCAACACCGGTCTTCAGATGCAATCCAAACGACGTATCGCATATTCGGAATGGGATATACGACACAAAGGTCCTCTCCCGGCTAAACCGAATAGCGAGCGCTTATTTTTAAAAATAAGTGTAGCATTCAATTTCAACAATCACAACAATTACCATCCAAGGGTAAATACTGATAGTCGGTTATTTAACTATCAATAAAGATGCGCCACATCATCAGATTCCAAATAATTTTTCCAAAATTATTTAATCCCAAAAATATCTTTACAAGATATATATACACAATTTCCAAATAATTGCCCAATTTATTTGCTTTACCAAAACACCTTCACGATACAATTTCCACACTTAACCATTTGAAAACCCATTTCAAATTAAACACCTCAACCATTTGAAAACAAATTTCAAATTACATTAACCATTTGCAAACCAATTTCAAATAACCTTAACCATTTGAAAACTAATTTCAAATCACCTTAACCATTTGAAAACTAATTTCAAATTACTTTTCATCCTTTATACCCTTTGAAAACAAATTTCAAATCATCAAATAAATCTTTACCGATTTAATTTAAATTTACGTCCCAAATCCGTAAATTCATTTTCATACTTCAAAATAAATCAATATTTATTTTTAAACAAATTTCCCTTCATATATATATAAATTCCAAGGTGGATTTAAATTCCAAGCATCTACTAGCATACGATTCCCAAATCGATTTCAAGTTATTTGCTTTCAATTACCTTAAAGGTGAATTCACAAAAACCGTTCCATTTCATATTAGAAAACCATTCCCATGCTTATTTTAAAAATAAGTAATTCACAAATTTATTTATTTTCAACGATTTGAAAATATTCCATATACTTAAATCACAGTTAAGTATTTATCCCATTCTCTTTAAGAAAACATTCCTTTATTCACATTTATTTGGGTTAAAAACGAATGTTGCGTAAAACATCGTTACGACAACCCAAAAACACTAGTATATGGATTTGAAATAAAAAAATGGATACATAAATCCACTACTATTCAAAATATTCCCTTCTATTTCTCGAAATCGTCTATTTCAACAATCAATGTTGAAATCTATGATTTCGATACTTAACATATCTTAAAACGTCTTTAATTAGTTTTAAATTCCATTTAGAACGTTCTTTTCCAAAAACACGTTCATTTAATAAAATAATACATTCACCGTTCAAAAATAGTGAATACAACCCCTTTAACAAATTCCATATTCAATTTATCAAATTAAATTGATTTTTCGGATTTATAACAATGTCCATACATCCCATTTCTATTTATGAAACTTCGTTTTAGAAATCTCCTTTTATTAGTCCAATTCGATTTACATAACTCGATTATATACTAAAATCAATATTATAAGTTAAATACTTATAATATTATCTATTTACCCAAATCGTTCTTTTGAACTTCACCAATTTAAAATCTTATCACTTACAAGATTTCTTTATGGCTTATAATAATTTCAACTAATGAAATCTTCATTTATTAACAATTTCTATAAAATTCCCCTTTTTAATGCCCAAATCCATTTCTATAAGTTAATAACTTATAAACTTAAATTTTTCCAATAACCGTTCGTTTTATAAATTTCACATTTATTAATCTATAAATCCTAGTGAAATTCATGTTATACATCAACTTAACACTTTATAAATTTATCCTATAACTTCAATAATTTTTATTTAAAAACATCCATTTACAAAATCCTTTATATAAACCATTAATAATAATAACTTCCCAAAAACCAAATTTAACTATTTTATAAAAACCTATTATTGTTAAAAATTTCTTTTAAGTTATATTTAATAAAAATATAAATTTTTAAAACATAAAATTTTATCCGTCTATTTATTTTAAAATTTAATCAATTCAAAATTTTTAATAAACCATATTCTTTGAAAAATCGATTTAAAACCCCTTTAAATTCAAAACCGTTATTTTAATTTTTTTAAAAATTTGAATCCGATGATGCAACAACATCAGATGGTCAATCACGGGAATAAGTGTCATATATCAATATGATTATCAACAATCAACATAATATTTATAAACAAATAAATATGTGAGGAATCCAGTTGGATCCCTCCAACCTGTTACCCTGCATCCACAGACGTTAGCACAATACCAATTCCACTTCGAGGTGGAATATCGCGGTATATGGGATTTATAAAATATTATCCGCTTACTAACGGCGCAATAGGGTCTCATCCGCTATACGAGGCGGGAAATCAAATCCAATATATACATATGCCAATATATATATATTGCTATATATAGTATATATCCTACTATATCTACTACCACAATCAAACGGCAATCATCAATCAACATTAACTATTTAAAATTTTAAACCAAACAGTTTGATTGAGTGAGGAGTTCTCACCTTGGCTTTTATTAGCAATCCATTTTCCATTCCAGCTTGTTTTCTTGATTTATAGACCTTATATAAACATTATACAATCCATTAATATTCGAACTAATTGAACAATTAAATTCTCATTTTTGAATTTAATTACCAATGATTTTATTTTAAAACAATTTTCTGTAAATTAATTTATTTAACTATCATTTTAAATTTCCAACTAACTTTCCTATTTCCTTAACAAAAATCTCATTTACATATATATTTCAAACATTTTACTTATATAAATTCCTCCAATATTTGAAATCCCTTTTAATAAATTTCAAAACTAATTCCTTTGGTAACTAAAATCAAATGAATAAATTAAATAAATTTTCCACCATAATTTATTATTTCAAAATAAATTTAGTAGATTACAATTTATTTGTACACTTGTTTTATTTTTATTTTCTTTTTCTTCCTGTTAACTTTTAAAAATAGAAATGTTTCCAAACTATCCTGTCATATATTTTCTTCCTGTATTTTTCTGTCTGTCCAATATATTGACATGTGAATATATATATTATTTTCTATTCAAAACAGAATTTATTCTACAGCTTACAGTAAAAATAAAATTTTAATAATAATAATAATAACTTTATATATAAATTTTTTCCAAATCTGTACGTATATAATCAACATATATGTGTCATTAAAATAACTTAATTATAGATTCAATATTTTACTGCAAATAATATTTTTTTTTATTTTTTTTTTAAATTTAAAACAATACCTCACAACGAAGATAAACCCAGATCCTTCGCATGTGACTCCGCCGATAATTGAATCCCACGGCTAAGCCCCATTTCCCCACATTGACATCACCAGCACGCGCCTCCAGGAATCGCGACGGCCAGATCGCGTCGCCCTTCCAGATGCTCGCGAGCGCCTGCTTCTTCGAATCGCGGCCCACACCATCCAATAGAAATCGCACAGCTTCCAGACTCGAGCTCCACTCCTCTGTCGCCAGAACGCAAGCTAACGCCACCCAAAACCAAAAGCGGCCCACTGCTCAACCCGACTTCGAACTGGGGACGAAGGATTTGCTTCGGTTTGAAATTTCGATTCGAATGGATTTTGAAAGGAGGATGAAGAACGATGTTGTTCGGCCATGAAATTTATTTTCAATCGAACTGGATTTTTTTGAAGAGGATAGGGGAAAAACTCGGCTCTGTTATTCATTATACCCCTTTTTGTGGAACGAATTTTGGGTTGGAGGGGAGTGAGACTGGAGGCTACGGCCATGGTTTTGAATTTCTTTCGTTTTTTTTTTTATTATTATTATTAACTGAAGGAAGCTCGGTTATAACTTTAAACGAAGATGGTTGCGTGCTGAGGAGACACGATTTGATCTTTGCAATTTTAAAATAAAAGAGGGGTCGACTTCGTACATAGTAGGGTGGCAGTGGTATATTAGGGTGGCTGATGATTTGAGGGTATAGATTTATATTTAAATTTAAATTGAACTCGATTTAATTTCAACGCGTTTTCTTATCGTACAGTCACACAACAACTCCAAACACTACGAAATTTGAAATCCGGTAATAATTCAATATTACGGATCCAATGGAACTGGTTTTATTCAATTTTGAGACTGTTCAAAAATTGGCTATTTTTCAGTCGATAATTAAATATTAAAATCTTCGATTTTCACAAATTAATTCCAAATTCAATTTTACAAGTTCTAAAATATCTCTATAACTTTAATATGATAAAACAAAATTTTCCAAATCATTTTCAATCATATTTAACCCAATATTTAATTATTTTTGGAATTTCACTATTAAATTATCGATTTAATTATCCCATTAAATCCAATATTCGAAAAATAAATTATTCTACTTAAAAATTCCACTTATTAATATTTAAAATTAATTAAATACTCAAATTCAAATTATCAAAAATTCTGGGTCGTTACAAATAATTACCAGACGTCTGGTACTGAACTCGGGTTTTGAAATTCAAACCACAACTTCCACACTTGAAAAGACATCTTTGCTTCTCTTCGCTGCAACTCTTCGTCACCATTAGAAGTGATTATAACACTTGTTAATGGATGCAACTACTCAAGGAATCTCTCTACAACTATAAATAACATCAAGAATCAGAGAGAAGAACTTACCTTACTTACTTGCTCCCTTAACTTTTACACTCTAATATGTTCTTGATCTCTAGCAATCTATAATTGTATTTCACTCTTCCATATATTCAGATCTCCTCAATCAATATTATCTAGATATATACATTGGAAGCATAGTCAATATTCATGTTATAGAACACATACTTGACAAGAACAAGCTATTATAACCAAGCCTATTCCTCCAGGCGAAGTGAGGGTGTTTGACAATCGAATTCTGTAGGGGAGCTTGGGACTGGACGTAGGACGGGAGGTCTGAACCAGTATAAAATCCTGGTGTGCTTATTCTATATTCACCTAGATTAATTTTATCTTAGTCACATCATATAATTAGTCACATATACTTGCATATACACTATACAATCCACCCTATATACTTTCACTTTCTCCAGCCTCCGAGCCTTGAGTGCCAAGTCTCTCCTTCTCATATGCAATCATGGTGTCATGGAGAATTTTCCTTCATCTTTGATCGGAACCCGGTTCTCGTGCTCAAATTCATCAATCAATTCGACTTGGTTTCGACCTTTTCGTCTTCTACTAATCGGCCCCAAGCGTTGTACAGGTGCGCTGGATAATTATAGAGGCAGGAAAGATTTTTGTGCTTTAGAATATTGACATTATATGTGATCAGAAGGTCTTCAATATCGGACTCTAGCCTGGCCTCGGCCATCTTAACTTTGTCTGCAACCCTGGCCTCAGCCTCCTTAATTTTAAGTACTGCCGCACTTTCACCTCGGAATACCACAGCTAGCCGCATGCCTCCTTGGCTGCTTTATTTGCATCATCCTTTTCTTTGATGATTTCAAAGAGTTTGGATTTAAGTTCGTTAAGTTCCTTTAATGCAGCATCCCTTTCAGCTGTAACTGTGGTATTCTGGTGACCCATCTCCTCAAGCAATGTGAAATGCGTATGCTGCATCCTCTTTATAAACTGATCGGCCTCGTCATCTTTCTAGATGGCTTCTATTTCGGATTTTCGAGCAGATTCGGCTTCATTTTTCAGCACTTGAATTATACGGCCCTTTTGGGCGAGGTTAGTTTCTAACTTCTTAATAGTTTTTGCTCACTCAAAATCCACCACCGATGCTCTATCTGTAGCTTTCATCCACTCCTTGTTTGGGTATAAATATCATGGATGGAATCAAGCTTCGTTTGTTCTGCCTCAACTAGAATTTTCTTTAAGTGTGAAGGGAAGATAAAGCCATCGAAACAAATGTTCGAAAAATCTTCTCAACCAGGCGATTTCGATTGCTCCTTCCCTAGTAGGCTTAGTGATGGCTTGTTCTATGACAATGAGAGTTTTGGTATTTGTTTTGCGATGTTACGGATCGGTCCTGGGAGCTTGAGAAGATGGTTTTTGACGTGGAGGCTCTAAGGGTTGTCTATCATGGCTAGAGGATTGTGTTGGAGCTTGAGGGGGTGGGAAGCGTGATCCGGAGCGGTATATGTATTCTCTGTCTCTATCCATATCCCTCTCGCAATGTTCTTGGCTGAAATAACTGTGATCGCGGTCTCTATCAGCCTCCCTTCGGCGGGACTCATAGTACGAACTAGATGACTGTTATGCTGAGCGAAGACTTCCCAACATGGATTTTCGTCTAGTCATCGTATCTATAAAGTAAAATAAAAGCAGGATCAGTATTCTCCAAGAATGAATAACTTATGATTGGAAATCGTGTAGTGCCATGGAGTGTATGTATGCATGTGCAACCCCCCGACCAACTGGTAATGTCGGCCACACTTGCGGGAAGAGGATCGCTTAAATCTAGAGCGCTTTAAAGCCCTTCCAATCCGGTGTCGTGTTAAAGTGACACATAATCCGGAATTGGAATATCGACAAGTCCTTCGAAAGGATTCTCGGTTTTTGAGGGAGAAGCCTCTGAAATTCTAACATCGGAGGCTGGCATGGACACAACTACAGATTTCCGTCTCGAAGACTTATGGCGTTTATATGCTACTTTCTTGCCTTTCCTTCTTCCCTCTAAGTCCTGAAAACTACTAGAAGGCCCGGCTACGGGTTTGTCGTCGGTAGGTGTGTTTTCTTTATTGCCCTCCTCAACAAATATGATCTTGGGCACTCTACGTTTACCCCGCCTCACCAGAGCTGCCCTAAGCGATCCCTCCACTCTTATGCTTTGATTTCAATCGATTAACCCGACAATCCTCAAATTTCTATCTGTGAGCACCAAGTCCATATCTCTCATTTCACTTGGCACTTCCTAAAGGATTCGTACTATTTCTTTGAAGGAGGCACCTTTAGATCATGGAATTGCGGCTGTAAAAGAAAGAAGATATTGGTTTCAACATCAACTATGATTATCTCTTTAAAAACTGGAAAAATTACAGCACTTACGTCTGACTAATCATCGACTAGCAAACCCTGGAGGACATTGGACATAGAACCACCCTATCTTAAAGTAGCTAAGATTGGTCCAGGAACCTGTCACCACTTGGCAGTCCCTGACCGCCTCTAGAAATGTGAATGAAGGACTGTCTCCCCGACTCTTAACATTAAACAAGTATCTGATTTCTTCCGGGGCCGGGGGCTGAAAAAGATGCTCTACGAATACAATGAATAGACCGTTCAGTAGTGCATATCCATTTGGATGTAATTGTGACGGAGCAATTCTAAAGAAAGACAACACTTCTTGGATATCTTGGTTGAATGGAGGAAGTGTGCCAACTGTGCACGAGTGGTGGTTAAATGCTGTAAACCCTTCTGGGGGAGCGTGTGGCCTGTCATTTAGTCCAGGGAGCAAAACGTCATATAATGATAGACCGTGCCTTAAGCATATTCGCCCCCAACATATCTTCGAAGATGTTGGATGGCATAGAATCTTGTGGATTCGTAATAAAAGTTTTGCCTAGCAGCTCATCTGGAATGGGACCTATTACTTCGGCTGCAATAGCCGGCATTTCTATTATCAGAGAAGACGAACTTTGAGTTTCCTGCTACTGAGAACTTGTAGATTCCATAACTAATCAACTCACCAAAAACCATCGTTAGATGATAATAAGCTCGTGTTTTCCCTAGTATGAGGTGTATTAATGTGTTGTGCAATGCAGTGCTATGTAGTACTTAAGAAATTCTACAAAAATTTAAGCAATATTCAAACGACAAGACTTCAAGATTCAACCAGAGTGGCTATCATCGCCGACCGCCATAACCGTGCCGACCTGACTTCAGAGAATGATCCATGTTAGAGTTCGTTAAGTTTGTCAAATTACAGTTCCATCGACGAGCTTCAAGGGTAGTCAAATATGCAGTTTAATGGTCAAGTCCGATTATACAACTGTGATTTCATGTCGATCGTTCCAAATCGGTACGAAGTCCCACTATTCCAGATCGATACGAAGCTGCTCCCTCCATCCAACATCGATACAAGATCGAAACCAGAGATTCTTCCAATGACTATTTCGTATCAATCAATAGCTCTTCTTCTCCAAGCTACAATAACACCATTACCACTTCCACACCTCACTCTAACCAACTTCCAGCATCAACAGTGCCAGAATCGGCCACGACTTTGAATGAAATGGCATCAGACTCAAGTCTCATCATTTTAAAATGGTTTCAATCGATTAATTAACTAGTTCAAGTGAATTTGATCGAGGTTTAAAAAGCTTAGTGATTTGGAGATGAAGGCAATTCTTTCTTCCTGTGTTCTCAATCGATACGAAGGCAGATAAGAAAACAATGACAAGCAAAAAAATTCTAGGTACAAAATCCTTTTATATGGATTCGTATCCTGGGAAAGAACATTTCGTATCTTGGTAGCAAGAACCGGTTGAAACAGTCAAGGGTCTGTCAATACGAAGGGCATTGAGCAAACATGCCTGGAATGATTCCCTCCATCGGTACGAAGACGAAGCTTCGTATCCATCAGCCCAAAGCAATGCAGAGGTTGACACTTCATATCCATCAATGAGTTACCATCTGTTTCATATCCATCAATTCGAATCTTATGGATATGAAACTTACAACAAAGCCTTACTTAAATCACTGAATTTTATCGATACGAAACACTTATTTCATATCCATATGCTCGAAGACCCAAGTTTCATATCAATCAATACGAAGCATCTCCCAGGACTATCCATTTCGTATCAATAGCCATCGATACGAAGCATGCATTCCAACATCCCAGATCGGTCCAGGAGAGGATCGACACGAAAGAAGTTACTTAAAACGACTATCGATCATTGCAACAACTCAAATTTCACATCGATTCACGAGAGGATGAATACAAAACTAGATCTAAACAAGAACTAAAGAACTTAACAACAAACTGTGAATGTGCAAACGTGAACAAAAGTTAAGCTAACATACATGCATGTATGTCGATCCGATATTCAATTTTTAAAATTCACAAGAATTGAATGCTCACTGGTGACAATTACAACAACGAACAATAGATTACTATCATGCAACACTCATTTATAACAGTACACGGTACAACAATTGGCAGTTAGCAGTTTGTTATTTATATTTCTAAAGATCAACCAAAAGTCACACCTTTCGATGAGAAGACAACAACCTTCCAAACAAGTTAGATAAAACTATTCAAAATGAAGATTGCATATTTTCAAAGCATGTCATGATCTCATAAGACGTACATTGGGGGGCAAAATGTTATCCCTCCTTTTGGCAAGGCCGTAACACCAAGAAATTAACTGGAAACTAAGGGTAGTCTGTCCCAAAGATCGGTCATACGCAAGTTCACTATGGATATTGGTAAATCTTATCCGAGTCCGGATCGATCTATAATTGATATGGCACGACAAACAAAGTATGAAAGCCAACGTTCCAACATTTCAAGTCAATTCGAATTTGTATGCTCAAGATATGATCGATGCAACTCAAGTGATCACATTGTTCGTCTCCATAGAGAGCGGCATTCTTCGTATCCACCCTTCCTCATACTAGTTTGCATCCATCATCTCCAGCTTCTTTGTATCGATCAACCAATGTCAACTTCGTATCCATCGAAACCATACAAAGTCGCTACTTCGTATCGATCCATTAACACACGCTACACTCGTATCGATTGGCCAGTGATCGATGTGAACAATGCAAGATGAACTAGTGCGAAATGCATTTATAATTGATCGATACGAAATAGAGCATTGACGATCGATACGAACAAAGTAGTGACAATCGATACGAACAGAGCAGTGGCAATCGATATGAACAGGGCTAAACCGGGTTGATACGAACGAGGTGCATCCATAATACAGACTCGGTCGCTCGGCATAAAATGTTGATCGATCCTAAAAGCAAGAGCCATGTCATCGGACATCATGTGTGGAACCATCGATATGAAGCTATTGATACGACAACATCGATATGAATTCAACAGCCTTCGAAAAATCCAAACTTGCATCGATCATAATTCAAAATCTACAAGTCCAAATGCTACCAATTTTTCACGGGAGCTTGCGTACATCCTCAAGAATGTTCATGATCGATCTCGACTCGATTGGATGAAATATTGATCGATACAAAATTCATTTTTATCGATCACGGATCGAGTGCAAACGGCATGGGATCGATCGTGTGGGCCCGCCCAATGAGACAAGAGGTCTTTCGAGATTTAAGTGAGATATTTGCAGCCTGTGTCTACAAATAGCAGCCATGAACCTATAGAAAATGGACTTTTTGGCTCTTCTACGTCCAGACTATGCCAAAATCATTATTGTACTCTAGTTTTACTATTGTAATTCGTTGTAACAAGCAAGCAAAAGTTAATAAAAGTCAATCATTTCATAGTGGACGTAGGCCATACGCCGAACCACTTTAAATTCGTGTGTTTCTGTGCAATTTTCCTGCTTATTATTGGTGTGTTTGTTAGATCTGCCTTATTTTCCATTTATTTCCTTCACTTTATCTCTTCAAACACATCCAAAGAGTGTTGTGTCCAATTTTGATACAAACACTTAGATGTTAAGTCTTCTATTTATCATTTATTTTGATGTTGATTTTAATAATATTTATTACCTTAATTCATTTTGAACTATTTTCAATTCGAAATTTTCAAACATTGATAACTTTTCCATTTGAACTTTGATCGCGAAGCTCTGTGTGAAAATTGCTTAGAAAATCACCACCAATACAATGGTGCAAGTTTTATAGCCAAATTATGATGTTAGCTAAATTTCCTTTTTATGTAACTATTACTTATAGCTTTTCTTAATTTAATTTCCTGCTAATTTTATGGGGTGCTACACTCAAGGCTCAGGGAATCTCTAAACCTAAGCTTTGGTACCAAGTGTAATGCCCTACTATTGTCAACATCTGAAATTAATTCAAACGCCACAAAATATGTTTGCAACAAATAGTTGATATTAAAACTAGCAGATAGTTTGTTTTATAATTTTAAATTTCAATAACAAAGAAAACAAAAGAAAAGAAAAGAGGAACCTCACAGTGGATCAAACATCAATATAGATGAATATCAACTCAATAATATAATTATCTTATAATATATCATATCAATTTATATTTCGATACATAATTACAATCAATTGTTAATGACATAATTTTGGTATAAAAGGATATACTAAATCTAGTGTTTGAGATATAGCCTTCATTCATCTTTTGATTCCTTCTTTTGCTCCTACATGCATCCTCACACCTATAAAATAAAAGATAAAAGGTTTCAACTATGTTTAGACTACGCCTAACTTTATACACTACGGCCATAGGCTTGATAGTTGTTGCATAAGAAAAAACTATCTACGTGCCCCTTTTGGGAATTAAGCCTACGTAGTTCTATTACCTGATCTTCTCCTACATCATAATACTTAGCTGTACAAACCATAACATCCATACAACTATTGCAACCATCACAACCAATGCAACTAATGCAGTCACTGTAATTAATGCAATCAATGTAACCAATGCAGTCATTGCAAGCAGGAAACCATTCCCGTTAATCATCTTAAATATGGGGTAAAACAATAATAACACACTTAGCCTCTAAACATTACAAACGGTTGACAACACGATTTCGAATATCAAATAAGCTAATCACAATACACACACTGACATATACCAATTATCAACCATTAGTAATACACCACCGATGTAAGAGCATAAATCAATCAAATATGTACTAAACCACTACATCAGTAGCACAGACCTAAGTCATCAAAAATGTACTAATCCCCTACATTAGTAACATAAACATCAACATAAAAAAAACATAATTGACTATATGCAATGTAGTAATAATGGCAAAATATATCATACATCCAAATACGATCTCAACGTCATAAAACAACATGTATGATAAATAAAATCAACCACTAATTACATATTTCATCCATCCAAAACATCATTCTTACGACCATCCTTTTCTCTTAAGAATAGATTTATTTTATTATTGTTTATTATAAATAAAGAACCTTTTATTTACCTTAAAAACAATAATACTCCCAAAATGGTAATATACTTCGAAATATTTTATTGTAATCTCGTTACTCCAAATCTCTTAAAACAATTTATTTTGCATCAAATTACTTTTCAAACCAATGGTATTGTTATTTTATGTCAAAATAATAATGTATATATTAAATTTCTTTAGGATTCTCCAAAGTCGGGTCATTACTATTTATCCTAAAACAGTGCAATTTTCACAAAAACCTTATTGTTATTCATAAAATCTCATTTTATTAAATAATAATAATACACTTTCCAATTTTTAGTTTAAAATATATTTCTCTATTATTATTTATGAGTTTCCTTCGAACTTCATAAATAATAGCCATATTAAATTTCTCTTATTAATTCCATTTTATTTCATTCAACTACTGCTATTTTAGTTAATTACCTTTAATAATTAATAATAAACTACCAACAAGGCACAACATATCCAAAATATCTATGATATCCAAATAATCACTAATATAGCACAATATATATATATATAACTATAATTTTCCATTGATCGATATGCATTTAATATTTTAAAATTCAATTAAATAAATAAATAAATTATACCAATGCACTTTTTCTAATAGTCTTCAAACCCAGCAAACATAGTACAATATCCTATGGAATTTCGCCATGAGTCAAAGGGAAGAAATCACATGAGTTGGAGTTCGTACATGGAAGATATGGAGGTTAGAAGTTATAAAGGCGATATAGTAATTTATCAATTTAGTAATTAAATTAATTTATAAATTTCACTATCTATGGTAACCTCAATACCACGACCTCTACCTAGTGCTAACCGCAAGCCTAATTTGCTACCACCTTACCTATGCCATTGCCGACCACGTCTACCTACCTCTCCATCGAAAGACGCACAAAGTGGCACATTCATCGCCATCCACCAAGCTCCTCTATCGTGCTTTTAATGCCATGAGCACAGTAGTTCTAAGCTAAATTCCAGCAGATTCTAGTCGATTAATGAAATTCCAACCGCTATTCCACTCTACTCATCTTGGGTTACAAATTTATGTCTTTAATTTTTTTTTAAAGTCGCTAAATCGAAAGCGCCCAATTTGAAATTTGGGTTTCGCTGATATGAGCTTTGACCAGGATTTCTCATTGGCTCGGGCACATAAAACAAAAGAACACCACCCTTCAACTATATTCATCGAGAACTTCGCAATGGTATATAAGTCAATATGGTTTGGACAGTCTAATTTTAATCACGTTTAATTAATTTACTAATCACTACCAATGAGTAATTAGGGTGATTTTGGGATTAAGAAAGAAAACTAAATTAAAGATGATGGCTAAGGTTCCATAGCTTCATTTATACTACCGTTACGCTAGATTATGGGTTATTTATCCGCATTGGCCTAAAATAGCTACATATGCTATTTAAACATTATAATGCCTCTATTTTGCAAATTATAACACCAAATACTTCAAATTATATATTAAACTGATCATCTTGAAAATACCCTATAAAGGAAATAAACTTGATACCCAACACACTATTTTTTTTTTAAATTTCATTCTTAATTAATTTAATATTTTGCAGTACCAAATTTATGGGTTGTTACAACACTTAGTTAGACCGCTGTCGAATGCTAGTGGCAGCTTGGCGCTATTGTCTATTGCTGACTGAACATATGAATGTAAGGAGTAAGATGGACAGGGTGATTTTGAGACCATGCAAAGCGAGGCAAGAGCATTGAGAAACTAGCAGCCTGGTCATTATTACTTTTCAAGAAAAACAAGCAACGAATTTCCCCTAAGTTTGCTTTTGTGGCCTGAGGCGGAATTGTCATTCCCGCATTTAATGTGATCGACCTCTTTCATCTTCTTACTATTGTGGCGATTTGGTTCTCCAGATGACTCAGAGATGTAATGGTTGATTTGGCAAGATAATCAATTTTAGTCTAGATGGTCCAGAATGTTTTTCGCCAATTCAATCCAAAGGCTCAGATCGAACACCAAAACTATATAAACCAAAGTCGCCCTTCCTCTTTATCTTCTATCGAGCTTTTGCATTCTCCATTAGCAAGTTCTCAAGATTTCCTTCCCAATGTTTTTATAGCATCCTCAATGGTTCTTTGAAAACTTCCTTTCATTCCATTAATAAGTCTCCCTTCTTTCTCACATTCATTTTCAACATTGATTTTGAGGTTAATGCTTGAGTATGTGATTCCATGGATTTTGACTTTTCAACTTTGTTATTTTCCCCTACTGTTTCATGTCTGTATTGAGAGTTTCCATTGATGAGAGGGTTCCTTGAAAATGATGTTGATCGGTTGATGTTGAGAAGTCGATGTTGAGAAGTCGACATTGATCGATCAAAAACTAAAAGTTCTGTCGTTGTTGAAAAAACTAAGATGAATGTGTCAGAGTTACGGAACTACCCAACCTATTGGTTGGGAAGAAGAGGCTTTTTGAATCGTGTCATAGGACTCCACCTATGGATTATTTTAAGTTGAAAATGTAGGTGGTGCAGGTCACGTCATATACTTAGAATAATAATGAGTTTTGAGTGAGTTACATAGCACATCGGTCGGCCTTATGCTTGCGGGGCGCCTCTGCGGAGAGTGCTGGAGTCAAGGTCATCCATTCCCACACTAGGGGCAGGCTTTCCCTTAAGTCTAGTTTACCCTTATGCCTTAATCGGGGTATTTTAGTAAATAAGTTGCTTGATTATTTACATGTGGCTAAGGGAAAAAGTCAGCTAACGGCGCTTCTACACTGGATAACTTTTGCGGTTGGCCTGTAAAAGTTAGGGAAGACCGAATTGACCTTGTCGGCTCTTTAGCTCAATATGGAGTGCCTGGGTTCAAACCCTCATATCCACTAGCTATAGATAGTCCCAACCTCCCCTATGCTAGCTAAATGGTTGCATTCATACATTTGGAGTAGGGCGATATTTCCCTTTCATCATTAATTCATCTAGTTCTTGAATGGCCAGCGGATGCCTCTTACAAAGCTTTTCCCTAACATTTACAGTCTCTTGCCTGCACCGTTCATCGTATGCTATGATCTAAGCCTTTCGGAGCCTAGCCCGATCTTTTTTTGGATGATATTCAAGTTATCCAGGCAGGCACTTGTCCCGTTGGGCTTCTACTATCATCTTTAAGCTCATAACTATTTTTGGGTTTGCTAGGCAAGGTTGCACGACAACACGACCACTACTACTTTGTGCCTACGACTATTAATCCAACCCTTTAGGTATGGGAATTCATGATTCCATATATGCTGCTTATCTTCTTTTGTCTTTTCAAATCTAAGCTTACTTCTTATTGCTTTGCCGATTTGTTTCATTTATGCAGTGAGCCTTCAAGCGTTGGGGATGGCCTGACCATATATACCGACCATCAATGCATGTCAAAGACAAAAGAAATAACCAAGAACCTAGCCTTATCTTGACTAATGAGAATCTCTGCTGGTTTGTTAAGCCCCGACCAATCTATGAGGATTAGGGATGTTGCCCTTCGAACTCTATGGAGTAGGCTAGCGGCTCCTGATGGTGGTGGTAATCAAGGAAACCCTCTAGGTGGCTAGTGTTAACATAGAGGAGGAGGAGACCACCAAAAGTGACTTAGGGAATGATTCTGGCCCGGGTCGATAAGGAGAAAAGAGTGAATTGAGATGCATGATCCTTGTCTATATGAGTACTTGATGCTAGAGATGCAGAGGGCCATCATCGGACAAGATAGCCCGTGGTTGGGGACCATGGCTACTAGATGTAACGCTTCCCTATCTTTCGATAACATCAGTGCCACATTCTCCTAATACGTTGAATAGCATGAGCTCATCGAATGAAGTTCCTTCTCCCCTGGGTGTTTCCACCCAAATGACACACACTATGCCTCTAAGAACACACCTCCCGACGAGGCACGCCATAGAATTATTGACATGGAGTCAACCTTCTCGCCTTTGATTAGTAAGAGGCGAGGGTGAACCAAGGGTAGATCCAATTTGTTTGTCTTATAGTCTATAGCTTTTATCTTTTATTTTATTATTGAAAGTGATTAACTCTAGCTTCCCCTTTTATTTGTAGTGGTTAACCTGAACTTCGATGCACTGATTGAATCTATAAGTTCTAGGGATAGTGCTTCCCATACCTCATACACATAAGCCAGAGGCACAACCACTGAGCAACAAAAAACACCTCCACTACTCATACAATATAAGTAAGCTGCTTTTCGTAGCGCCGTAGGACCAACTAATCTCTAATAGTCCGATTGCAGCTCCAACTCCAGTGACATGTACCCATGTAGGGCAACGGCTAAGCCATCTTATGTTCAGTTCATGAGAAGGAGAATAAGATAGGACCAGAAAGCTTTAACGAGGAACTACTTACCATTTTTCTAGGGAGGTGGAGTTGCTAAAGGCTCCCCATGAGGTGGTGGGGGTACAAGCTTATCCGTGGTCTAGGAGATGGATGAGACGACTTTGCTAGGGCTTCTTCATATCTTGGTATGACAGTCTCGGAGGTCTTGGCCTAGTCAGAATGGCTTAAATCTAGATGGATAAGCCATGGTCTGGAGCCTGTGTTGGAGGCTAACATCTAATAGGCTTTTATGGTAAGGTTCTTGCACTTAGTTCCCTTTTTAATCTCCTCTTTTTTTTTCTTTTTTTACTAGCATTATTTCCTTTTACAGGCTGGATCCTGCACCCTTCGTATTTTCTAGGAAGTGGTAGCGCTAAAGAAATGCATGGTGGAAGAGGCGAATGCATTGTGCAATGACTAGGAGAGGTTAGAAGATGGGCCATGAAGGTGACTAAGACTGTAATGGAGGTAGTTTGGGAAACGGCTGTGAGGAAGCGGAATGAGGAGGCGGCATATAGATAGGGAGTTGAAGCAAAAATAGGTTGACTAAGGGGTCAGCTGGAGGGTAGGGAAAAGGAGGTGAAGGACTTGAAGGCCATGCCCCTATAATACTAACGTTGCATAACATTTGACGGCCGTGTGGAGGAGAGAGAAAAATAGGAGGTGGAGTGGATTGAGCGTATCATAAAGATGCTTAAGGTCATCTTTAATGCCAACTATCACTTTTCCTCAACCGTCCATTTCCTTAGTCCTAATCAATATGCTAAAGTTAGCAGGGAGGTGGTGATAAAGATGAATGCCATAGGTTGTGTCCCTACCTCAGTCTTGTCACAAAATTAAATTGCTTCCCTCATAGGTACTTCTAGCAACCCACCTATTCTCGAGGTCAAAAACCAATGACCTTCAAGGATGATTGCGACATCATTGAGGGATGAATATAGGTTAGTTTACTTATTTATATAGTTTTGTACTGATGGATTTAAACCACTTTTTTGTAATGAACATAGCCTTGTCATTGTGATTTTCCTTGTTGTTTCTACTTCCGTGTTGGGTTAGTTCTTTTACCTTTTTGCTAGTGATTTACATGCATATCCGTTTATTGTGTTTATTTTTATCTATTTATTGTTAGGCTTACTTTTTATCTTGTGTCGGGCAAAACAGGCAAACGTAAACTTAGGCACTCATGCACAGCATAGCAAATGAGTGAAAGAAAACAAATAAACAAACATCTCCCTTTTTGTTAAGGCAAGTTGTCCCTAGGTAGTATAAATGGGACGTCATGATTTTGTGATGATGGATCCTTTATTAAATGTCAGGCCCTTGTGTTATTAATTGGCATAGTGAGTGGTTTGTCATGGGATGTTGATGGCTAGGCTTCATAATGATTAGGATGCCTTAGTCGTTTGTGGCCAGCACTACGAATAATAGAGTTAGGATACTGGGTAATCACGCACATCTCATCACCAGTGCCTCATCCCACTATAAGGATAGACGGCATCATGGGCAAATGAATCGAGACCTTGGTGTAGGTGATCGCGCCATCTATTCATCGATGCCTCTAATATGGTAGGGAGTATAATGAAGCAAACAAAACCAGGTTTACTCTATTAGCAAAAGCACAGTTGGTTATCCAGGGTATAAGTCATAGAACATCACAGCCGTAGATTCATTTTCTCGGTTCAGATACATCAAGTTGCTTCTCATGGATTACAAACTGTATTATGGACTTATATATTTGGCCCGTCTTCATGTATATAAATTCATTATATGTATTGACATTGGCTGTGATGAAAATTACAGTACTATAAAATAAAAACTGAGTTTGCTTTTTTCTATTTTGGTATCAGAGCAGTATAGCCAAAAGGCATATTCACCACAAAACCAAATCAAGAAAATCAAAATTGTTGGGTTATTCGACTCCCCTCAGAAAAGTATCATCATCGGGGAGGCATACCTTTCTCTTAATCTTGAAGAGATCCATTCTATCAGTTCAATATCTTTTCTGTGCCATATTAAAGAAGAAATCAGATATTCATCTTCATTTTATCTTCTTTGGTTGCACAGTTCTTCACTCTTATTCATGCACATTACTATTTCATGCTGAAATAGTAATATACACCTATCACAGCAGATCCTTCTTTTTTCATTCCTGATCTGTTTCTTGGCTGCTAAGTCCAAGATTAGCCTCGCCATCTTACTTCCTTTCCTGACCATTACTTCTTGTCTCCAAGAAACCGGCATTTCAAGATTCTTGAATCACCATGGCACTTGAAGAGGAAGATGTAACATCAGGAACTTCTAAAAATCCATTAAGAATCACCAGAATTCAGATCTGGTCCTGATCAAAAAAAGAGTCAAGTCATTACTACTCCATTAGATGAAGATAACTATATTTTATGGAAATATCAGGTTGAGATTACATTAAAAGGATATGACTTACATGACTACGTCATAGGCACCAAGATCATCCCACCAGCTATGATCACTGACAAGGAAGGAAAAACTATCAGTAACCCTGAATACAAACTGTACCAAAAGCAAGACGATTTACTATCATCATGGCTGTTATCTTCAATCAGCCAAAGTTTATTATCACAAATTGTAGGATGTAATAGTTCCTACGAAATATGGTCAGCAATTCAACGCATTTTTAGTTCACAATCAACAGCAAGAGTCATGCATTACAGAAGGGAACTGCAAAATGCAAGAAAGAATGATATGCCTATGAGGGACTATCTTGCAAAAATCAAGAACTTATGTGACAAATTAAAGGGTGTTGGCCATCATGTCTCCACCAGTGAGAAAATTCTAGTGATAACCAATGGATTAGATCAAGATTATGAATCTTTAATTACATACATAGCAACACAACCAACTCTGCTAGATTTGGACTACATTCACACAGCCCACCTTGCTCATGAAGGAAGGATTGATTAGAGAAAGTCCATGCAAGAAGATTTTAATGTCAATTATGCAACTACATCAAAGAACAAGAATCAAAAATGTATATCTAATCAACCGAAGCAAGACAGTCACAGTCGGAGAGGAGGCTACACTCAAAGAGGCAGAGGTAGGGGGAGAAACAATTATAACAACAGAGTTAAATGTCAGATTTGTGAAAAATTTGAGCATATGGCAAACAAGTGTTATTTCAGATACAAGGAAGACACTAATAATGGCCAGTCATCTCATGTCAATAAGCAAGTTAATGCAAATATGATTCAAACTCAACTAAGGAATAATGGAGACAATGTCACTGATGATACAGCCAAAACAAATGATTACGGTATGGATGAATGGTTTCCAGACTCTGGTGCTACAAATCACATCACAAACAATCTGCAAAACTTAAACTTGGGCAGCAAGGAGTACACAGGTAATCAATATGTTCTCATGGGGAATGGTGAAGCTACAAACATAACACATGTTGGTACTGGCTGTATAAAAGGTACAAGGCTACTCTATTTAAATAATTTATTAAGAGTGCCAAGTATCAAGAAAAATCTTATTAGTGTTTCACAACTTGCCATTGAAAATAAGGTGTATTTTGAGTTTCACCCAAAATTCTGTCTAGTTAGAGACTCATTAAATAAAAACATTTTGTTACAGGGTAAGCTGGACAATGGTCTGTACAAATTCAGCAATATGGCAAATAATGATGCTGCTAATGAGAGAATATGGTCTAATAATGTTAGTGCAAGGCATGATAGTGATGTAAAAGCATTTTATAAGTGGCATTGTAGACTTGGGCACCCCGGTTATAATATTGTCAAACAGATCTTAGTGCAAAATGATGTTTCTGTTCCAAACATGTCTGATTTACACTTATGTGATCACCGTCAAATGGGTAAAATGCATAAATTACCTTTTTCTACTTCTGAAACCATATATGAAAATCCTCTTGAGTTAATTGCTGCAGATCTGTGGGGTCCAGCACCACTCAATTCAATGCAGGGATACAGGTATTATCTATCACTTGTATGTGCACACACCAGACACACTTGGTTATATTTTCTCAAGGCAAAGTCTGATGCTAGTAATGTTGTTATACACTTCATCACCCACATTGAAAAGCAAATCAACAAATGTGTTAAAAAAATTCAAACTGATGGTGGGGGAGAATTTAAAACACTGAAAGATTTCTTTACCCAGAAAGGAATACTTCATAGAATTACTTGCCCCCACACATCAGAACAAAATGGTTTAGTGGAAAGACAACACAGGCATATTATGGAGACTGGTTTAACACTCTTGTCTCAAGCATCACTACCACTGAAATACTGGAGGTAAAGCCTTTGCCACTGTAGTATATCTTATTAATAGGATGCCAACAAAAGTGTTAAACAATGTTTGTCATATGAGAAACTTTATGCAGTTAGACCAAAATATGATCATTTAAAAACCTTTGGGTGTTTATGTTTTCCTTACACTAGACCATACTACAAGCACAAACTATGCCTCGGATCCAGTCCATGCACATTTTTGGGATATGCACATAATCAAAAAGGGTATAAGTGCATGGACAGTAGAGGCAAGATTTATGTTTCAAGACATTTAATTTTCAATGAACATGTATTTCCATTTGCAGATAAGGAGAAACAAGACAGGAAAATCAATAATGAGAAAACACATGTTATACACATTCCAGAACTGTCTCAACATGCTAAAAGAGATAGTCAGCAAATGCTCAGTAATCAAAGGCTCAATGATAAAGTTGCATCCATACCAAGTACTGCATCAGGGTATAGCTCAGACCATGACAATGAAATCACTAGCTTTCTACCAATTGAATCAAATGATGAACAGTGTACCAGTGTGCTAAACAACAGTCAGAACAATGATCAGAGTGGTAGTATATCCAGCAATAGTCAGAGAGATAATACAATAGCAGGCAATGATAATCAATTGGAGGATACTTATGACCAGCATACAGAAATAAAACATCCCATGATCACAAGGTCTAAAAGTGGGATTTTTAAGCCTAAAATATACACAGCACAAAAGAATGAAGTGGAGCCAGCTTCATATGATCAGGCCATCAAGCATGAAAAATGGAAAAAGGCTATGGATGAAGAATTCAATGCTTTGATTAGATGGAACATGGACTCTTGTCAAACCTCCAAGACACAAAAATATAGTAGGGTGCAGGTGGACTTATAAAATCAAAAGAGATGCGGATGGCAAAATAATAAAAAATAAAGCCAGGTTAGTTGCAAAAGGATATTCTCAGCAGTATGGTTTTGACTTCACAGAGACCTTTTCCTCAGTAATCAAACCCACAACTATAAGAATCATGTTGACACTAGCACTTCACAAAAATTGGAGAATAAAGCAACTAGATGTACATAATGCCTTTTTGAATGGTGAGCTATGTGAGGAAGTTTATATGCAACAGCCAGAAGGATATAATTCAAATGCTGGTAAAGGTCTTTTTTGCAAGCTACATAAGGCCATATATGGACTAAAACAAGCATCCAGAGCATGGCATGAGAAATTGAAGAATACACTTACACAATTAGGTTTCAGTGCTACAAAGTCAGATAACTCGCTCTACTTAAGGAAAAGAAAGCATATGAGCATATATATACTGGTGTATGTGGATGATATACTCATCACAGGAGATGATCAACAGGATATCAATCAAGTCATAAAATTACTTGACAAGCACTTTGCAATTAAAGGCATGGGTGAATTAAAAAAATTTCTGGGAATAAACATCCAAAGAAAATCTGACAGTGAGATCATCTTATCACAAAAACAATACATTAGTGACATTCTGGTCAGGCCAACATGGATAAAGCCAAGCCACTACCAACCCCGATGACAAATCACAAGAAATTATCCAAAAACAAAGGTGAACCCATTGAAAATGTCAAATAGTATCGAAGTATCGTTGGGGCACTTCAGTATGCCACAATCACTCGACCAGACGCATGTTTTAGTGTAAATAAAGTGTGCCAATACATGCAAAATCCATTAAGTGAGCATTGGTGTGCCGTGAAGCGTATTCTCAGATATCTCAAAGGGACATTAGCATATAGTTTACACTTAAAGACATGTAAAGACATAAATATACGTGCTTACAGTGATTTCGACTGGGCTAATGATGTTGATGACAGAAAATCCATTTCTGGATTCTGTATCTATCTTGGACAAAATCCGATCTCGTGGTGCACAAAGAAGCAGTCCACCATCTCCAAAAGCAGCAAAGAAGCTGAATATAGATGCATCGCAAGCGCTGTCGCCGAAATCATTTGGATCGAAACACTAATTGGGGAATTAGGGTTCGAATCGGCTCAGAAACACACTATTTGGTGCGACAACCTCAGCGCCATATCATTATCCATGAATCCGGTCCAACATGCTCGCACAAAGCACATGGAGATAGATCTCCACTTTGTTCGTGAAAGAATAGGAAGAGGCAAGCTCGCCATCAATCACGTCCCTTCCTTTCATCAAAGAGCGGACTTCTTAACAAAGGCTTTATTGGCGAAAATTTTTAATCGCTTTCGAGATGAGCTCAAAATTTTCTCGACCGACATGAAAGTTGAGGAAGAGATAAAACCCTAGTTTTGTTTGAGGCGGCGTATAATGAAGCAAACCAAACCAGGTTTACTCTATTAGCAAAAGCACAGTTGGTTATCCAGGGCATAAGTCACAGCACATCACAGCCGTAGATTCATTTCATCGGTTCAGATACATCAAGTTGCTTCTCATGGATTACAAACTATATTGTGGGCTTATATATTTGGCCCATCTTTATGTATATAAATTCATTCTATGTATTGACATTGGCTGTGATGAAAATTACAGTATTATAAAATAAAAACTGAGTTTGCTTTTCTCTATTTGGGAGCTTTGTTTGGTTTGTGCATCCTCACAAAGCATTATACCACGAAATCATGAATCGTGACCACTTCATGGGCGGTCATGCCATCAATGCACTGATGGCCTACCCATTATAGGGACGAGCAACATTATGAGGAACGATTAGGACCATGTCATGGATAGTCACGCCATTTGTTCATCGATGCCACTGAAATAGAAAGGAATGTTATTTAACTTGTGCATCGTCATAGAATTGTACACCTGGATGCAAGAATCGGGACCACATTGTGGGTGGTTGTGCCGTCGGTGCGCTAATGTCTCTGGCATGGAAGGGAGTATTATTTAACACATGAATCCTAAAGGGGTAGGCTCGCTAGTTTAGCTTCCTTTTGGCATGCATGGAGGCATTGTGCATCTGTATCCTCTTGAGATGGTTAGTTAAGTGTTTGTAGCTTGTATGATTGACAAATATTGTGGCAATGAATTGCACTATTTATATCATGCAAAATATATGATACTACATGGAATTAAGCTTCCTTATAGGACAATATACACTTTTTGCGTTGCCTTATAACTCTGGCTTACAAAGATAATTTTAATATAATAAGCCTGAAGGCGTTCCGGGTTTCAAGTACACAGGACGTGGTTGTCATCTGGTTGAGTGAGATGGTATGCTCCAGTGTTTAGCATGGGGATGATAGCATAAGTTCCTCCCTAGTTTAGCCTCAATACTCATTTGGTTGGGTACTTAGTGTTGGCAATAACCATCCACAGAAACATATCCCTAGTGATAAACTAGCATAGTTTCACCCTTGAGTTGTAATGCTTTTCCACTTTCACTTATAAGCTTTGATCTGGAGTATGGACTTTGTCGTTATTTCTTCTAATGCACGGAGTCCTAGTCTAGGTATTTGTTCCATCTCATGACTAAGGTGCTTTGGAGATGGGGTATCCACTTCTACAGGAGCATGGCTTCATATCATAAGCTAATGAGAAGAGGTAGTGCCCCGTTGAGGTCCACTCGAGGTCCTGTATGACTAGATGGAAGAAATGGGGACAGCTTATAGTGGGTAAAATGGGTAGATTTCAAAAAAATAGTAAAATCAAATTTTATACTTTCTTATGTGGTACTCTTTAGTAACAGTTATTTACACGCATTATCTTCATCAATACTGTATCACTTCAGGATTTATGGAATTTGGGTTTGGTCAAAATTCCAACATAATCCACATTCAACTTAGTTAGTCCATAAATAAAGTCTTTGACTCAATAATAACATACATTATTAACCATACCACTCTGGTCAGAGAATTTGACTCTGAGTTGTTGACTATAGTTAACTGTGATACTAACTTCATATTACTAAGGAGACGAATTCTCGATTGAATAATGTTTCACTTCCAATGCTTCAACTCGGACCCAACTATAGTGAATTTGACGATTGCCACGCTATGATTTAACTATAATCATAGTGGAGTATTCACATTACAGTCCAATAACATTCTCAAATTAAGAGATGTGTAATATCATCACTTTAATATTTCATATTCAACCTTAGTTATTACTAACTAACAGGAAACTCTCAAATGAGTCATTCCATGTTTACCGAATAACTATTAATATGTAAACTCTTGGTTCCCCCAGGTTCCATGAGTAGCACACTACCCAACTTTATGACAGCCTTACATACTGTAGTCTTGAAAAATGTATCGATATCCTTTCTTGAAACATCTCGACCCTTTCTCGAAACAACTCGACCGAGAATATTTGTAATAAAATGCAATTTTATATTCTCATGATTGCAGCTACTTTCAACTATAGTAACGTAACATTTCATTTAAGGATTTTCTTGTTTATATACTTTATAATAATTACTTAATTAATTATATCACTATATAACAATGTATATAATAGAAATTAAATACCTTTATTACGAGCAAGGTCGGGCATTGAGTTAGATATATGTAACAAATTACAGAGTTGCTCCTAGGACATATACCTAACTCTATCATAATACAAGTCATATGTCTTCAACCCATTTTTCCTTTGCCTATCTATACTGGCCAAGGTGAGCTAATCTCACCCCAACTATTATTTCTCAGTATAATGGAATAGGTATTAAAAAACGTTTTATGAACTGTCTTTGTGTTTATAACCCATTCGGTTTTGAATTAATGAAAATTTATGTTCACAACATGAGTTGCTTAATCAATATTGGCCCACCCCAAACTGCTTTAGGGCGATCAACTCAAGATCCCTTATGAATTAATATTAGTATAGCCTTTGACTTACACAGTCTATAAACTCCTTAACTTTGGATATGCAAGGGATTCTTATAAACTTTTATTTTGTATGATCTTGTAAACAATGCTTTGGATGAAATTAGTTTTAACCAATGTACTTACTCTTAGGTACATATTTTAACAGACAGAAGTTAACTGAACTTCACTCATTATCATTCATTCTTTATAGACATTGTTAACCCAAAAAATGGACCAACACCCTGGTTTGTGTTTGAAAGCATCATCCATGTTCTTATAGAGCAATAATACAGATAATAGGTCTAGAAAAAGAGAGTAAAAGAAAGAAGATAAGGAATTTTTATAGCACTTCGACTGTTAACGCAGCCTACGTCCACTTTATAGTTTTATTATGAGTGATTGCTGTTACAAGTAGTGTTTGATTATAAGGCTTTTGATTATCCTTAGCTAGATTGAATCCCATAGTTGGAATCCACTGGAGAATCACAGTGAATCCCTTTGGAGATTTCTGTAAGGGAGGTAGAGAGTGAAGAAAGTTTCCAGCAGAGCTTAAGCAACCAGTCCGGAGAAGATCCCGTTTGTGTTGTAGACAGGATGGTATTTATGGAGATCGAAGAGCTTCTGGGAAAGGCCTGTTCATTAACTGCTCACAGATGACCATAGGAACATGCCACGAGCCGTAGCTCACAACCCGAGCCAAAACCATGGATCGCTAGCGATCCATAGATTTGGCTCGCGCATGAGCACTTACTTAGCATCTTCCCCCGTTGCTTTTCTATGCTAGCTTGCTAGGATGCTGTGATCAAGTATGGATCGTTGGCGATCCATGGTGTATGGATCGTTGGCGATCCATGGTTTATGGATCGCTAGCGATCCATACACTTAGCATATTTCTGCTTTGTCTTTTAGGCCTTCTTTGCTTCAATCATGCCATAGCAAACCACGAAGTTGTATGGATCATTGGCAATCCATTGAGTATAGATCTCTAGTGATCCATGCACTTAGACTATTTCTATAGTTTAATGTTTGGGATGACTTCATTGCCCTATATTGACGCTGTTCGTGTAGTGTTGTTGCATGTTGCTTTGTTTTGATAATGTTTTGCTAGCTGGTTGTATTTGACTACTGATTGGACTGAACGGATGATGGTCTCATGGTTTACTCAAATTCAGTCGTTACTTTATAATAAGACCTGGCACTCTTTAACCTTTTTGACTCATTGGTTTAGCCCTTTTGGTTGAGTTCGGATCCATTCTGACTTCATCAAGTTGTTTCATCTTCTCTTGGATCCTGCTGGGTTAAAAACCCGGATAACTTTGCCTTCTAGAGTAGTCTTCGTTGGAGACAAGGCATGCTCTAGAAGTTATCGCTTTTAATATTTGCTCGTCAAATCCCAAGCAATTGTATTAGAGTTTTACGGGTACGTAGTAGGTCACACTGCTGATTGCTTAATTTTGGTATCTTCTGCTACTGCTTGTAGTAACTAATCAAATTCCTCCCTATAATTTCCTAGTATGCTTCGAAATGATGGGTAGATGTCGCAAAATGAGTTTGAGAGAAATTCGCCTCCAATTTCATGGGTCGCTATCGATCCATGGACGATGGATTGCTAGCGACCAGATTGTTCCAAGTTACCTTTAACAGTATGGGTCGCTAGTGATATATGAATGATGGATCGCTAGCGACCTGATTGCTTAGAAGAATTTTTGCCTTTCTTGTTTTCAGTTACCTATATAATCACTCGAGTCGAGCTATCTCTGTACTTTCATGCTACTCAAACCCTTTCTTCATGCGATCTGGAACCTTAGGCGATTCGACCTAGCTTGCTTGACCCGATCCAATGCTTCCTTAGATCCATCCTTGTCCAAGATTTCTGCCATGATTTCCTCTTGTACCACCGTCATCAGAGCATCACCACCTCCTCAGTTCATCTCTGACCAAAACCCTAGCTAGCTTACGCCTTGAATCTCCCCCAATATTTCATTAGATCGCTACCGACCTAATTCTTAGCTTGCCACCAATTTGTCTTTGGATTACTAATTTAATTCTTCAACCAATTTCGTGTTTAGAGTTCAATCCAAGGTGGGTCCACTATCATAGTGTTTGTCTAACAATTTGTTAGAAAGGTCGCCTTTATGATGTTGATCGTGAGAAGTTTGAGTTAATTACGGTCTAATGGAGGAAGATAGTAAATTGAGTCTTGAGTTTTTGTCAGAATGACATTCGGGCTTTGGCCTAATGCTTGACACATTTTTCTATCTTCGTCCATTAGGCCAAAATTGTCTTGTGCCAAGTTCTATAGCTGTAACTACATGACACATTGCTAATCGGTCCCAACTCTTCCGGAGGATTTGGACTTACTTACTTACTCGTTGCACGCTCGGTGTCCGTATAACAAGAAGAGTTTTCCACGTCGCTTCAGACAACGGATCCATTATCGATTGTTGATCGATAACGGGTAACTGTACAGGAAGTAAAAACAAATGGGAACGATGCAAGAAATTCTTTTGCTTTTCCACTGTAAGTGAACTATCTATATGGGATAGAGCATTTGTAGTGTTTCAGAACCAAGCTCGCCCCCTATAGACAACACGCTGCACTTGCCTCGGTAGACACTTGAAGCCCATTGCGTGGGCATAAATCGATATCTCTCCGGAGTTCAAGTATTGTACGGGGAAATTATTAATTTAGAATAAAATCACATGGCCATTTTGAATGCGAGTTCCATTGTTTTAGAATAAAGCATTCATCTTCGCGTTGTAAATCGAGTGGAGAAAGTCTGGCGCTTTTGACAACTGAGTCATCATCTGTCGCTCTTTCTTCTACCACTTCATAGGCAGAATATGGTCAGTTGGTCTCGGTTGGTCCAGTCTTGGATCGAATGCCTCCCAAATTTAGAGTTCTACTTAACCCGCCAGAGAGTGCTTCTTCGATGGTCTCCGCTAAAGTTTCGCACAATATCTATGTGCAGCATGGTATACGATAAGAGGACATACATCTACCAGAGAAAAATAAGTTTGCTCAAATGCCTCCTCTAAGATATACTGCTTGCCATCGGTATATGTGCCTGAATGGAAATGTGCCTCCTTTTAACAACTTTCTACTCGAGACTCTTTCCAACTTAGGCATTGCTCCGTTCCAAATACATCCTAATGGCTATGCTATCTTGACTTGTTTGCATGTTCTTTTCAAGTGGACATTCAACCGCACTCCAAACTTTGATGAGTTACGGTACTTTCTATCGTTCAAAAGGAGGGATGCATGCCCATCCTTAATAGTAATTGAAGCTCAGAGGAAACAAAAAATTAATTTGCATCTACAGAGCAACTTGTCCAAGTTCAAGATGCAGTATTTCTTCGTTAGATGCCCTAAGGGGTTAACCATCTTTGGATGACAGTGGGTAAGTTCCTTTTCATACTAATCGAGTTCTGACGCATTGCTATGGAATTTCTAACAAGCTGTATTCTTCTTGCAGTTATCCCAAGGAAAAATAGGGACGTGTCTCTTCATGAATTTTTTTGGATCCTAAAGGCTATTGATGCCGAAGAAAGGTCTGTCAAAGTCTTATTGGCCGATAAGAGCTTGCTCCGATATGGACTGCTGTATCCGGGGAGATCTGTTGTTCAAGTTGAAGCCCCCTCCCCCGCTCAGTCCAGGGTTTGCACATGATTCACTTCCTCTTCTCGCAGTTCCAAAGAAGGCGCTTCTCATAAGAGAGGGGTGAGTCCGGAGAATCGGCCGAAGAGGCCCGTGAAGGAAGAGACATTACTGCAACTGGAGTTAACAGCTCAATCAGAATGCCTTCGATCCCGAAAGAAGAAGAAGAGTTCCAACAGACGGAAGGCAAGCCGCAATGGGCATAGATAACGAGGATGGGGAACTCGAAAGTACCGAGTCCACTTCCAGCGATGACTTCTACGCAGAATCCAATTATGGGGAAACAAAATCATGCAATGAGACTCCGAGCATGAGTCTCGTCATTTCGAGCTCTCCTCCTCCAGATGCGAACGATAAAGAGAATGCCCTAGAGAATAGAGAGTGTCAATGTTCCTTAGACAAAGATTTTGGCATAGAGTTTGGAGATTTATGCAACATCTACGTCGATTTTGATGTGCTTATAGGGTAATATATTAAATTTAAGGAGGTGCCCCCTATTCAGGCAGTACTACGCCCGAAGCTAGTCCGATTTTTCCCACGACGGCTACCCGATCCGGTTTATGACGACGCTTTAGGCCTTTCCCCAAAACACACTACAAATCTCATTGGATTACACTCACTTTCTTACAATCTTTCCATGACTATTTTCTATTTTTAAAATCTTTTATTTATGATTTAAGCTAGTATGAAGAGAGGACATGGCCGCCATGATGACTTTGAAGAATTCACTGAAACCCAGTTCTAGTTTAAGCATCCTTCTAGCCTTTATCAGCCCCGTGAAATGAAGGAAGAGTATAGAATGAGAAAGGAACTAGAGGCCGAAGCCCGTTGCCAAGACGAAAGAGATTAGAGCCGGTCATACAATGGCGGGTATGAGAAAAGGAGACCTTTTGATGAAAGGGAGGAGCCATCGAAGATATCAAAATTCGACCACCATTCGCATTCTTTGGAACAACAGGATTTCGCTTTGAAGTGCTCCTCAACGGGTCAAGAAATCCTCGTCACTTCTGCTCCTGCTCAGCCTTCAACTTGCATCCCACCATCTTCAGCTGTGCGTGCCTCTGGTGCTTCGTGTCCCTATCGGAGGCCTGCCTACATTCTCCCTTCCGGCCCCCCAAGCTCGAAGCAAAACTCCCCGGATGGTTCTTCAGAGGGGTTAAGTTTGACCGCGATCTACACCCGGTCGTAAGCTATTCAACATGATATAGACCAAGCTGAAGGATGGGAAAAATTGTGTAAGTAGTTGATGGACACCAATCACAATAACTACCAGGAAATCCTCTCTTTCGAGTCAGAGAAAGATGATTTTTGGAAAAGCGCTGTCAGAACGCGATGCCAAAATTAAACTGCTGGAGAAGGAAAAAGCAGTGGCACTACAAGAGGGAAAGAGGAGCGTCGACTTGCTAAGAAAAGTGAAAGAGGCTCATGCCAGAATTGAGATCTTCTGGAGGGACGAGATAAAAAAGGCTCATGCCAATGAGGCAAAATTAAATGGAGAAGTGGATACTTGTAACGCAATGGTTGAAATCCAGAAGAAAACTATCTTTGATCATGACCTTATAGTCGAGGGGTACAATAAGACTATCGCTGATCAGGCTGCGACGATCGCCTGACTGCAAGGACAAGTTGCATAGCTTAGCGCTGAAAAATCTCGTGTTGAGGTCGAAAAGGCACCCATTACAGTGGATTATGTAGAGCTTCAAAATGCTTCTGAGAGGAAGATGGAAAAGATGGACACGACCATCCTGAATCTCTATGTTAACTCCCTATTGCACTAGGGGAGTCTCTGCTACTTGGGTCTGAAAATCCCACGCACTCTTGCTTTGCTATGAGAAGAAGTCTTGTCCTGCTTTTCTAATAGCAGTGGCATCTACACCGAGCAGGAGTTGGAGGATACTTACCTTAATGAAGAATCAAAGAAAGAATTGCTCGAGGGTCGGAAAATTTTACGAGCCAAGGGAAAGAAAGAAGTTGCTGATGCTGCCGTGGCAACTGCCGCCGGAGCACTCACTGTGCCTTTCATTTCCAGTGCTAGCGGACCATCGAAGCAGCCCCACGACCTGCCAACAAGTTCGGGCCGGAGACTTTTCCTCGGGTAGTGGAACCGTCGAAAGAAGGCGAAGGCGGTGAGTATGAATTCGACATGCTTGACCATTACTCTGGTGTAGGTAATGTTCTTATTTCCTCCGAGTTCGGGAGCTTCCATCTTATGCCACAGGAGCAGGAAGGATTTAGCGCTTTCAATTTGATCTTATAGGTCCATTTATCTTCCCTATTGATGTGCTAACTTCCTCAACACCCAGACCTGCTACTATTTCCATAGCCTCCATGCTTGTTTGTGTTCATATTCCTATTTCCACAGCCTCCAAGTCTAGCTCATAGCCGGGGCCAGAGTCCGAAAAGATAGCTGTGCTATATGGCTTGGATGACCCTTGATGTTTTTGTTAGGTGACATAACAGCAGCAGAGCCTAAGGAGCTGGAAGTTCAAATGGAGCAGCCTCGTAAGACTCTGCATGAATTGATCGCTATCAAGAAGGAGATAGTTGAAGCGATCAAAGCCTCAAAGAGCTCCCCCAAATCATGGAAGCGCAAAGCCAAAGGAGAATCTTTTGAGAAGGTGGTGGAGTAAGAGGAGAATGTTGCCACCAAGAGTTTGTTGATATTACCGGTAGGGACACCACTTCCGAGATAAGGCGGAAACTACAGAAAAAGGATGGAAATGGAAGCGGTGGAAGGAAGCATTGATAAGCTTGTATGGAGATTGATCTGATTTTGGTTCATTTTGAGTCATTTTGTTCAAGTTCAGAGTCCACGCTTAATGTTTCTATCATGGATTCTGTATTTTCTTTTTGTTGGCCAGTGTCATGTGGGTATGGCCCCCACCTTTTGATAAGTCTGTATTTTCTTTTTGTTGGCCGATGTTGTATGGGTACAGCCCCCATGTTTTGACCCCATGTAAATAAAATTATAAGTAATACATTGATATTTTACCGTATTCTTATTTTTCTGTTCATATGTGTTCTGCGTGCTTGTGCTTGTTTTGTTTACACCTATTCGATTTTGTAATTGCTGCCAATTTTTTTATTTGGAGCAATAATTCTCTATTTGGAATAACAGAGCTTGTGAACTTATTGTTCTCAATTGTTTTTATTTAAGTACCAGTGTATGCCTCCCAATTCATAGGGCTATTTACTTCAAATTACCAGTAACTTATAGTTTAGATAGTTTTCATATTAAACTTGAGATTGGCTAAGTCACAGCTTGATTTCCTTCCTTTTGTAGTTTTGCAACTTTAGCATGTAATCCAAGTTTCTTGTAATACTCTGGTAAGAAAGCAATATATGTGTGTTCGAGAGGAGCACATTGCATGGGTTAGCTGAGGGCAGTTTTACTGATTAAGTGTCATCGGTTGAAGCTTTTCTGTTGGTTTGTAGTACTCCGCTTTGATTGGAGTTGTGCCCATCATTCCCAGTCATAGAAGTAGTTGGCACTGGTCATGACATGCGAGGTGTTTGGGATTGACTTGGCCCATCAATTCGGTTCAAATGCTCCTCAGTGTTGCTTATCTACAGGCAATGTGAGGAGTTTACGCTTTAGGAGCGTGATTTTTCGACGATGTTCCTCGGCGTTTCCTATATTTGGGCAACGTGGAGAACTCAAGTTTTCTAGATGTTAGTGCTTGCTTTACGAAATGCGCGGCTTTTGGTGCTCCTCTGTGTCTCCTATCTTCGAGCAATGCGAGGAGCGTATGTTTTGGTGCAGCTTACGAAATGCAAAGCTTATGGTGCTCCTCGGCATTGCCTATCTTTGAGCAACACAAGGAGTGTATGTTTTGGCACGGCTTATGGAATGCGCGCTTTTGGTGCTCCTTGGCATTGCCAATCTTTGCGCAATGCGAGAAGCTTATGTTTCGGTGCGCCTTATGGAATGCATGGCTTTTGATGCTCCTCGGCATTTTCTATCTTCGAGAAATGTAAGGTGCGTATGTTTTGGCACGGCTTATAGAATGTGTGGCTTTTGATGCTCCTCGGCATTGCCTATCTTCGGGAAATACGAGGAGCGTATATTTTGGCCTGGCTTTTGGTGCTTCTCTGTGCTGCCTATCCTCGGGAAATGCGAGGAGCATATGTTTTGGCGTGGCTTATGGAATGTGCAGCTTTTGGTGCTCCTCGGCATTACCTATCTTTGGACAATGCGAGGAGCGTATGTTTTGGCATGGATTATGGAATATGGAGCTTTTGGTGCTCCTCGGCATTGCCTATCTTTGGGTAATGCGAGGAGCGTATGTTTTGGCACGGCTTATGAAATACACGGCTTTTGGTCCTCCTCGACATTGCTTACTTTAGGCAACGCGAGGTGCGTATGTTTTAGCGCGGTTTATGGAATGCACGGTTTTTGGTGCTCCTCGGCCTTGCCTATCTTCGAGCAATGCGAGGAGCTTATGTTTTGGGCCTTCCCGATGTTCCTGGAGCAACATCGATTTTTAGAAGGAAAGGATCGGGTTTGGTCGATCCAGTGGTTTGAGTCGATTTGCTTCCGTCGACCCAGCGGATATTGTTATGAACATAGTTTTGTTGGTTCAAAAAGTGAATCAAATTTTATTAAGGAAAGCAGGGCAGTTTTTTTGCCTATTTACAATGCCACCGGTATTCGGGGATGGCCGAAAAATAGAGAGTATATGAAGTAGTTTCCAAATGAAGTAGCGATGGAGTGACTCGCTATTCCAGGCCCTGGGAATTTTAATTTCGTCGATAGTTGTTAGCTTGAAAGTTCAGTCTTTTAGCTTTTGATTGATGACATACAGTCCTCCCCAATTGTGTCCTTAGGCCCCGGAATGGGGTAGACTCGCTTAAGCACAAAATCTCCCACTTCAAAGGTTTGGTTGTGGACTTTGGAGTTGGAGTACCGTGCGATCCTTTTTTGTGGGCGGCGGTTCTCAACTTGGCTTCTTCCCTTTTTTCATCGATCAAATCTAGTGATTCGAGTAGTAGCTGCTCGTTTAGCTTTTGATTGAAATTTTGCCTTCGATGCAAGGGGACTTCCAGTTTAGCAGGGATAATCTTTTCTGAGTCGTATACCAAGGAGAATGGAGTATGAATGGTTGCCACTTTGTGGGTGGTTCGGTGAGCCCATAGTACGAGTGGAAGTTCATCAACCCAGTTTCCCTTGTCTTTAGCTAGTCGCATTTTGATGGTAGATTTAATGATCTTATTTATTGTTTCCACTTGCCAGTTTGCTTGTGGACGAACTACTTCCACGAAGATTTTTTCAATCTGGAAGCGTTAACAATATTATTGGAACTTGGTGCTTTCGAACTGGGTTCCATTGTTAGTGATAATTATTTGTGGCACACCAAAGCTGCAAATAATGATTTTAGTAAAAAAGTTAATGACTTTCTTTGTGGTTATAGCGGCCAACGGTTTCGCTTCGGCCTATTTTGTGAAATAATCTACGACAACTATAACATATTTGGCTCCTCCTTTTTCTATCGGTAGGATGCCAATCAAGTCTATTCCGTATATTGTGAATGGCCACAGGCTGACCATTTGCGTTAGCTTTGTTGAAGGAGTTCTTTTAATTTTGCTGAATCTTTTACAACGATCACATCTCCTGGAATAATTTGTAGCATCGCAGTTTACTGTTGGCCAGAAGTATCCATATTGAAGGACTTTCTTCGTCAGGGTTTTCCCCCAGTGTGGTCTCCGTATTCGCCTTCGTGCACTTCTTTTAGGATTCGTCGAGCTTCGTCATCGGACACCCACCTTAGGATAGGGGTCAAGAATCCCCTTCAGTGAAGTACTCGATCTGGTATCATGAATCGTGGTGCCTTTTAGAGAAGCTTTTTCCATTGATTCTGGTCAGTTGGAAGAGTCCTAGTAAGTAAATACTCCTTTATCAGTGCCATCCAATATCTAGTTCGATGGTGATTTCGAGAATCCAGTCAACGTCCATTTCATATATGCTTGGGTTGGTTAGAGTTTCAACTGGGACTAGTCCCGACGACTGAGCTTCTTCAGAACTTGGCAGTTTAGCCAAATAATATGCCTTGGTGTTTTGCTCCCGTGGAATGTGAGTTATAGTGTGGTGTTCGATGTTGCTTAGCAGTTCTTGTACTTTGGAGAGGTATGGGGCAAGATTCTCCCCTCATTCCTGGTACTTCCCTTTTACTTGACAGACGACCAGCTTGGAGTCACTGTATATGTGAATAGATGTTATCTTGAGTTCTTTCACAACTTTCATCCCAGCAATCAGTGCTTCTTATTCCACTTCGTTGTTTGTAGCAGGGAATTCCAAGCGCAAAGCATAGCTAATGGCTCTCAATTTGGAGGTTTCAAGCACTACTCCTGCTCCCAAACAGAGGTTATTAGATGCGCCGTTGGCAAAGAGCTTCCATTGCGTGTTTGTTTCTAGCTAAACTTCTTCCTCGTCATCCCGTATAGTAAATTCGACGACGAAGTCGACAAATGCTTTCCCATTAGTGGCTTTCCTTGGATGGTATGTGATTTCATATTGACTCGATTCAATATTGCACTTGAGTAGTCATCCGGAAGTTTCCGGTCGGTGTAACACTTGCTTCATGGGCTGGTCAGTCAACACTTTAATTGGATGAGCCTGAAAGTACGGCCGTAATTTCTTAAATGCGATCAAGAGATAATACACTAGCTTTTCCTGTTTCGGGTAGTTTTTCTCTACTCCAATAAACCGCTTGCCAATGTAATGCACAGATCGCTGGATTTTTGCTTCTTCATGCACCAAAGCGGCGCTCAATGCATGGGGTGAGATTGCTAAGTAAATGAACAAGTCTTCTCCATCCACGGGCTTTGATAGGATTGGCGGAGACTCCATGTGCCGCAGTAGTTCTTCGAATGTTGTTTGATAAACTTCACTCCATTCGAAGTTCTTCTTTCCTTTCTTCAGCGCATCGAAGAATGGTATGCACTTGTTGGTAGCCTTCGAGATAAATCGACTTAGCGCTGCAACTTTTATATTCAAACTTTGCAGTTTCTTTTTATTCTTTGGAGCTTGGACTTCTCGTAGTGCCATTATTTATCCAAGGTTTTCTTTGATGCCCCTAACACTTACGACGAGTCCTAGGAATTTCCCGAAGGCCACTCTGAAGTGACACTTGAGTAGATTGAGTTTCATCCCATACTTTTGGAGTATTTCTAACATTTCTGCGAGATTGTCTAGGTGGTTAACAGCTGCTCGTGATTTGACTAGCATGCCATCTATATAAAATTCCATTATTTTCTCGATCTGATGCTTGAACATGGTATTTACCAACCTTCGATAAGTTTCCCCTGTGTTCTTCAAACCAAATGTACCCTATAGCAGTACAGGCCCAGGTCGGTGATGAAGCTGGTGTTTTCTTGATTGGGTTCGTACATCAGGATTTGGTTGTACCCGGAGTATATGTCCATGAATGATAACAGCTTCTGCCATGCAGTTCCGTCCACGAGTTGGCCTATTCTAGGGAGAGGGAAGTTGTCTTTTGTGCAAGCTTTGTTTAAGTCTGAGTATTCGATACAGGTACACCACTTTCCTTTGGACTTTTTGACTAAGAACCAATTAGATACCCACTCTACATAGGTTGCATCATGGATAAACATTGGCCATTAACTTGTCCACTTCTTCTCTCAACGCCTTGGATTGTCTGGGGCCTAACCTATGCCTTTTTGGCTTTAGAGTGTGAACTTGGGGTCTATGTTGAGCATGTGATATGCAATTTCTGAAGACACCCCACACATATCGGAATGTATCCTTGTAAACACGTCCAAGTTGACATGGAGAATTTTAGTAAGCTCTATACGCATCTTGTTTCCAAGGTGCGATCCAATCTTCAAAACTTTAGTTTGGTCATCCATGCCGACAGGGACGGACACCGTCAATTCTACCGGCACCGCCCATTCCTCCTCGAAGCTCTTCTTTCTAGGGTCCAAAGCCTTGTCGAATCGGCTATGGTCCCCAAGCCGGGGGGCTCTATAGTTGCTATTCGAAGGGTTCATGGATGTGGAGAGTTCTCCCCCACATCCTTCCCTTTTTCCTTTCTTCTGGATTCGCGTAATTCTACAAATATAACATTCTCTGGCAGCTTATTGCATTGATCTCCTTTCATCATTCCGATTCCATTTGTAATAGGGAACTTCATGGTTAGACACCATTGGACCAGAGCTATTTTGAAATCTGCTAGAGCGAGCTACCCCAAGAAAGCGTTATATGCTAACATTTCATCCATAATTACAAAATTCTGAATGAGGGTGACTCTTCGGTCGCCCTCTATGAGCTCCACTGGCAGGTCGATTGTTCCCACAAGTTGCTAGGGCTCGATAGTGAACCCTTGGATCTTCATTTGGCATGCAGAGATGGTTTTCATGTCGATTTTCATCTAGTCAAAAGTATGTTTGAAAAGTATATTAGCAGAACTACCACTGTCGACCAACACTCATCGAACTACGGCGGGTACGACTCCAACTGTCACCACCATCAGATCGAGATTTGAAGCTTTGATCTCTTTGGTGTCCTAATTTCGAAATACTATATCGTTACCAAAACCATTTGCAACTTGACCGGGGTTTCATCATCTATTGTGAGACATGAGTCTTTTGGAGCATGTTTTAATGAACTTGTGTACCGTTCCATTTCTCCCCAACTCCTTTACGCGGGGTATGATTGCCCAGATATCTAAGCCTTTGGTCTGTTTGTTTCGACCCTTCATCGCTAGTTCCAGCTTGATTTCTTTGTTCTCTACGACGTTGAGGGGCCGCAGGTTGATTTGGGTTTTGTGGCTTTTTCACATACTGCTGGAGCGTATTGTCTCGGATTAACTCTTCAATCAGATTCTTTAGGCGGCGGCATTTATTCTATTATGGACATGTGTCTCGTGGAAGCGATAGAATTTTCTTGAGCGCTTTTCTGCTTAGATACCTCTCTTTACGGGGCTTCTTGTATTCTTTGGTTTCCTGTGCTGCGAGATAAATATTCTTCGGAGTGTCATTTAGAGGGGTATAATCTTCCTACCTAAACTCTTCAAATCGTTTTTTGCTGCCCTTGCTATTTCTTTTATTGGAGTTTTGATTTCTCCTCTTTTGATTCCCATCTTTTCCCACGACTTCTTGAGCAGTTCTAGAATCACACATGTTTTGATTCATCGCCACATCACTCTATCCAAAGTTCAATGGTTGCACAATAGTAGACTTTCTTTCCAGTTCCCGTGCTTCCTCCAATTTTAAGTACTGGCTTGCTTTACAATTGAAGTCATACCTGTGATAGGCTGCTTAATTTTAATCCATTTCCTAAATTCGGTCTCCAAGTGAATGGCATGGACTAACGCCATAAAAACGATATCCTCATTGGGGCTGCTTACTTCCGTCACCGCAGTATTGAGCCGGTTCATGAAAGATTTCATAGACTCGCTATGTTCTTGGAACAACCCGAATAGGGACATGACATCTATCGGTTATGCGGTACGGAGCCTGAATTGGTCAAGGAATTTTGTTGCAAGTTGTTCAAAGGTAGAAATAGATCTCAGGAGAATTCTGGTGAACCACATAGACGCGACTCCTTCTAGAAAGATAGGGAAACATCGGCAGTGAACAGCCTCTGGAGCATTGTCTCCGTCTATATACTAGCTATACTTGTATAGATGGGGTTTTGGGTCCTTCGTTCAATCGTAGGATGGGACAGCTGGCATCGTGAATTTTTCTAGGTACCTTTCCTTCAAGATTTTATCGGTAAAGGGAGTCTGACTTGGAGCAGATCCCCATTCATCATCTCTTTAGTTTTTATTCTTATCCATCAACCGTTTGACTATATCTGCTACCTTTGATATTTGGTAATCCTGGGGATAAAAATCAGTCACTACACCAAGTGTTTGGCTTTGAAAATGGTCTTGAAATGTGGATTGAAGCCTAGGTTCTCCTTTCTTCAGGAGAGACACTCCCACGGGACCTCTTTGGCTTGCATTTGGCCTGATTGGGGGCAATTTGGATGTTTCTAGCATCATCGAACGCGTTAGCATTTTCTTCCATTTGATTATCTTGCTCTCTATCTTCTGAATCAGAGAGATCCATAGCTATATCTTTCTGGAAGGTCTTGGCTCCTGATTCAAATTCAGAATTGGTTGCCTTGCAGTAGGTGGAGTATTCGCATTCTCTTCCATGTTATGTCCCGTTGTCACCCTTTTTTGTGATTATGTTCTGTTTCTTATATGTAGACCAAAAACGGGGGAATTCCCTTGTTCTATAGCAATTGCGAGTTCGAGCATAGTCCTTTGAGCAACGTTTGACTGTAGGGTTAAGAGAGCTTAAGCTTATCAATTAGAGCCTCACTACAAGAAATTTGATTTTTAGTGGCGCTCAAAAAACGCTACAAAAAGTTTTGGTGGCGTTTTGATAAACGCCGCTAGAAAACATGCGACTAAAAATCCATGATTTTTTGTTGCATTTATTTTAACGCCACTATAAATGAATTTTTGGCAGCGTTTTTTTAACGTTACTAAAGATCTTTTTTACAGCGTTTAAGAAACGCCACCAAAAAGGTGTCGTTTACTATCTTATTTTTTGTTGCACTTATTATTGTTTTTTGCAGCGTTTGTTGAACGCTACCGTATGTTTCGATTTTATTGCCTGCTGTTTCACGACTACATCGGATTTCGCCTCCAATTCAAGTACTTCAAAACTTATGCAATAACGTAATATATAAACACATACACATTCAAAAATAACACATTCAATGAACCACAATAACACAAACAAAAGCAATTACATAATCACCACTATATCATAACATTAATGTCAAGACAAAAGGTTAAACATACGTTTACACAACTAAACTACCATAAAAAGTTTCATAATAGTACATACAGCTAAAGTAGTGCTGCTACCATACATACTAGTTTCATAATAGTTTCATAACAGTTTTAATCAGCCTAACTACACTATCATACCAAAACCAGTGCTGCTGCTAGAATTCTTCACAAACGTTTATCTACCTGTAAACAATAATAATCATGTTACTAAATATTTGTGAGGTGAAGGTATCAAAGATCAAAAATGGACAAATATAGAAGTCCTTAGACTATAATACTTCAAACAAATATGCCTCTACCCATCCACTTCAAAACCAAAAAATGCCCATCCACTTCAAAACCAAAAACTGCAGTTTCAATTAACCATCTACCTGCACACAAAACCACACATCCTATGCATTTATAACATAAACTTAATGAATGAAACTGACCTCTATTTCTCTTCTCTCAATAGCTACTTGCAAACACTTATGTGTTAACTTAATGAATGAAACTGAAGTTATATAATGAAACCATACATTATTTATAAACTGAATTTAACAAACTTAACGAAACTAAAGTTATATAATAAAATCATACTTATTTTAGTCAAATAAACTGAAACAAGTATAATATTGTTGCAGATAGAGTTGTAAATGTCAGTTTAAGTAAAGCATTAAGGAGCATCTAAGGACAAAACAATTGAGAAGAAATAGTTTTAAAACATACCTCTCTGTTGCTCTTCTCTCAATAGCTACTTGTAAAAGCTAAACCACTCTCTGCCTCTGAACTAATTGGGTTTCCATCCAAATGCTTCATATAGAAGTCCTGATAGAAAGAAAGAAAAGAGCACAACACAAGAAAACATTAGAAATACTCGAATTACAGAACAAAAAAAATGAAAGATAAAAGTAAGTACCAAATTTGCTTGATTATTTCAAGCATCAATAGTTCCATGAATGACAACATAACCCAAATCAGTAATCCCCCATACAACATCAGACAACAAATTGAATCTGCCCTTACACTGTACATTCACAACTGAATAACATCTCTTATTCCAATTTTGAATAGAAAAAAAATAACTGAGGTGTCACCTATAATCTTCTGTAATCAATCTACTATCATAATCTCTATCGGTATACATCATTTGATGCAAGTGTAATGAAGCACTAAAATTGAACAAAAAATAATACTGACCCCACTGTATGTTACATCCAGTTTCCATCATCCCTTTTCTGCAAAAAAAAAAAGATCACATCACTAAGAAATTAGACATAACTATAAGGAATGAGCCTATATTTGTGAAATCGGTCTAACTGTAAAGTCTTCATGGGCATATGCTCCTCTAGGACCTCTACTCTCCTTTCTTGCCTCGATAGAATGCATAGTTATGCATGCATTTATCAATAGATTTTCCAGCTCAATAGTCTCGATTAAGTCAGAAATCCTATTTTAACAAACCAATATACAGGTATACCAATCAATCAAAATAAATTATAAAAAAGAAAATACAGTTCATAATAAGCGACTCAGCATGAAACATGATGTTCAAACACAAGCCGAAAAACAGACTTAGCATGAAACATGATGTTCAAACACGATGTTCAAATACTGTTTTCCTGAAATAGGTTGAAACTCTTATATGTTTTTAGGGTGGTTTTAGATTAGATGGTATCTGACTCTTTCTATTGCATTCTATTTGAAATGCTCTAGAATCTCTAATTAGTGTTTTGTTGGCATATTTTGTGAGGCTGTCTTTTCTTGATTTTTATTTTGGTCAAGGTTGAAGTGTCATTAATGCATACATAAAGGTAACTATTTCTTATTGGTGTGTGTATATATAATCTAACTATTGCAAGCAAGACTACTGCTAAACAAATATTTAGATCGATAAAATAAACATCAACGAGGAAGTAACTTTCTAAATTAGGAATTGATGACACAAAAGATCACCTTAATGAATTAATGATCATTTCTTTCTTTCAGATCCTTTTACAAATTTCAGTGCATATATAGTTGACAGAATGCAAGGACTAGAGTAAAATGTACATTCATTGCAACATGGTCGTCAAGGAAGATGATTATACAAAAGATTACATTTGACGCTACAAGAGTCAACCATCATCATAAGTTGAGTTCAGTATGTTTAGGACTATTAATGACATAATGTGTGCTCAGTCTAGGTTTATTTGGCAAGGATCTCTTGAGTGTGAAAAGTTCAAAAAATTTAAGTCATGGTCAAAATAGAATCATGCAACTTGAAGTAATCTTTTTCCTAACCAGGCATCTATGAACCCCATCTTTTTTGCGTGCCATTAGTGCCAAACATCTCCTATTGGGAGTGCATAAAATACTAAAACCTGATAATGAGGTACTTATGCAGTATTCATGGTTTTAAATAATTCTAAAATGCTCTCATTTGACTGATCTGCTTGATCTTCACATAATTTGAAGCAGCAATGATCTCAAAAATCAAACAATAAATGTCATCTCTAAAATTAAAAAGCATACCAAAGACGAAACATTTCATTTATCAGTAACAGTACAATTTGTCGGTCAAATTCCTGCCCTAAAATAATTATTACAAGGAATGGCTGCCAACCATTAACAAATTAATTACATACTAAATAATCTTGTATTCAAAAAATTAAGTCATGTTATGCATAAAAATAATTACAGGCGTTTCATTATATCCTTAAATTTCGTCTACCAACTTTTTTAAAATTAGACTTGCCTAAATTTAATATTATACATGTGAAGAAAACAATTATAAGCAAAAGCACTGATCAAAGAAAGACACCTTGATAATTCTTCTAGAGTTTCTTTTGCTTTCCTTTTCGATATATTGAGAAAGTCCTTGCTTTCAGTTATGTAGGGCAGCTACTGACAGTTGAAAAATCCAAAGCTATAGCATTTCCACAGGCCTGTCCATATAAGCAGAAATCAAGATTTTTTTTTAGGTTTGAGACATCTTGATAAGGAATAAATATAATTATCTTGCTAAGATGAGTATCTCATCTAAATTGCTAAAATTAAGTAACCATTGATAAAACTTAGTAGACTCGAAAGTGTGCGAAGACCCGTGTAAATTAAAAAAATTCAATGGTAATTATTGTCTCAAATAATTGATATGGTACACATTACAATTTTAATTGAATATGGGGTATGTCCATTTCCAAAAATCATTATACTCAACAATTCAGCATTTTACAGAACATATTTGGTTCTCAAGACATGGGTAGAACGCAATCAGTTTCTAAATTCTCATGATATGGCTTGAAAGTGCACGAAGACATGATGGTATTTTTGCAAAATAGCAACGTGTGGTGCATTTCTTTAATCAGATCAACATTTCTTTATTCAGATCGAATCATCTAACAAATCAGAACATTACGTCCAAATCTCAAATAATCATAAAAAAAAAAGCACTCTACATCTTAAACCAGTCCAAATCATCATTAGATCCTAAGGTATGGATAAGATAACAATAAAAAATATAAAAGTGAAGGATAACGATACCTGAATTGAGGATGGTGAAAAGCAATGAAGCAACAACGTCGGTTCCGAAGATTAAGATGTTGAAGTAGAGAACGAAGACGTATGCAGACAAATTAAGCAGTTAAATTTGTAATAGGTTTGAAAATATAAAAAACTGGTTCAAAAAGGATCGAAAATTACCCGAATCATTAAGAGATGGGAGGCGAAATATGCAAAAGGGTAACTTATGGATGAAGGCTTCAAAGGAGGGATCTGACTGCTGGCGATGAGCTGTGCTTCGATCGCGTGCTTGAAGAGGGATCTGACACCATGGACACAATTTAATTTAGCATTTGAGAGTAATTGGTAAAAGAACTAGGGTTTGAGAAGCGGGTGGAAATTGAGAATAAAAGAGTGAAAGGGGAAATCAAAAGCGGAAGAAATTCTAAATGGAAACGTGACAGTAAATCAAAAAATTTCATGAAATATTTTTTAGTTTACGCGGGTGCAAAGCGGGAACGTGAAATCTTTTTAGCCGCATTTATATTTTTTAGGGAAATACTTTTTGGTTGCATTTAGAAAGAAACGCCACCAATTTTTGCAACTACAAATGGTTTTTCTTGTAGTGCCTTTTGACTATTTTTCATTTTCTGGTTGATCTCATTAACCATCTTATTCAACCAGTGACAACTTCGTGTTGGCTAGAGGATGATGGCGCTTGATTTCCTATATTAGCACCATTTACTTCCATTTGTTGGGGATTAACATATTCTCCAGCTATTAGTACCCTAATGGATCATCCAGAGGCGGTTCTTCTTCTTTCCAAAGCCATTGATTGCAAGTGGTAGATTCTTCAGGCAAAGATTAGAGATCTAACTTTTGAACCTGTGGGATCCAAAGTAGATAGCTAGATCTTGATCTTGAGTTGGAGCTCTCGGTGAAAGCACCAAAATATTAACCCAAAAAATGGATCAGCATCCTAGTTTGAGTTTAAAAGCACCAGCTCTGTTCTTACAGAGCAATAATACAAATAATACGTATAGAAAAAGACAGTAAAAGAAAGAAGACAAGGAATTTTTATCATAGTTCGGCTGTTAACGAAGCCTACGTTCACCTTATAGTTTTATTATAACCGATTACTATTACAAGTAGTGTTTGATTACAAGGCTTTTGATTATCCTTAGGTAGTTCGAATCCCCAGAGTTGAATCCACTGGAGAATCAAAGTGAATCCCTTTGAAGATTGTTGTGATGGAGGTAGAGAGTAAAGAAATTTTCCAACAGAGCTTCAGCAACTATTCCGGAGAAGATCTCATTTATGTTGCAGGTAAGGTGGTATTTATAGAGATCAAAGAGCTTCTGTGCCAGGCCTATTCAATAACTGCTTAAGATGACCATTGGAACATGCCACGAACTTTAGCCTGTGACTCGAGCCAAAACATGGATCGCTAGAGATCCATAGACTCGACTCACGTGCGAGCTACTTACTTAGCTTCTTTCCCCATTGCTTTACTATGCTAGCTCACAGGATTCTATGATCAACTATGGATCACTGGCGATCCATGGTGTATAGATCACTAGCGATCCATATACTTAGCATATTTTTTCTTTATCTATTGGGCCTTCTTTGCTTCCCTTGCGCCATAGCAAACCACGATGTTGTATGGATCATTGGCGATTCATTGAGTATGGATCGCTGGCGATTCATTGAGTATGGAACGCTACCATCCATGCGCTTAGACTATTTTTGGAATTTGATGTTTGGGATGACTTCGTTGCCTTATATTGACGTTGTTCGCGTATTATCGTTGCACGTTGCTATGCTTTGATGACGATTTACTAGCTGGTTGTATTTGACTGCTGATTGGACTGAAGAGACGCTAGTCCCTTGGTTTAGTCAAATTCAATCATTGCTTTTGTAATAGGATTTGGCTCTCTTTAGCCTCTTTGATTCATTTTTTAGCCCTTTTGGTTGAGTTATGAGCCATTCTGGCTTCATCAAGTTGTTTCGTCTTGTCTTGGATCCTGCTGGGTTAAAAACCCAGATAATAGACACCTCGTTACGTATCACAGAGAGGAGTAACTTTTAAGATAAATCTTATTCATTTTTATGTACCTTTAGAACACTTTCCGCTCATTTTTCTTAATTACTTGTGTATTAAATACACATATTCATTTCTATTTTAATTCATTTGTGAATTCAACAAAGTAAGTGGATCTGTTTTGGTATCATTAGATTGTAAACCGCATACATCTATTTGTATCAATCTAAAGACTTCACTAACTCTTATGTCATTCCTATTGAATGGATGTTTGACCTTAATAATTTGAGATACAATTCACTAGTACCATATGATTCATAATCATATAATTATTAGTTATTCCTCAAAGATATTGCTTAGCCCATAACTATAACATATAAAATTTTCATATATTTTAGTTATTCTAATGCATCTCTTTTGTTATATATACCATTATTATAGTTCTTTTTTATAACGAATATTCATAGTATTCGTATCAAAATAAGATTATATATATTTTTGGTCAATACACAAAATAGCTATTATTTCATAAAGAATATTCAGTTTGTTTATGAAAATAATTATTTTAACTTGATGTGCCTATTTAGAAGTGTTATATAGTATGTTTCCACTGTTTCCACCTTTACTATGATAGCGTACAGAATACAAAGCTCCATCCAACCACTTAATATGGAATTTTATTTCATACATTGTAACTAGTTTATAGTAGAGAGTTTTAGATCAATATCCTAAATTCGAAGAAATAACTTTCATAGGAAATAATTTTTCTACATGAAAATACATTTACAATAGAATCACATTTCTCATTCCCTATTAAGTATCTTTTAGTACTTTATGAAGTCTAATGTCCAATGTCTCTTCATGAAGCAGAAGTGACCATTCACTCTCTTCATCCCCACAGTACCTAAATTACATCCACTCTCGTATCTTTGCTTTCCTTTCAAATGTAAAACGATCCAAATGTTCCCTTATTACAAGATCACAGTGAACTTTTTACAAAAATGCATTCATTCATCCTTGACATTTAAGAATATCAAATAATTTGAACATTACGTAAACTAACAAAATAGACTGTAACATCCCCCAATTGGAGGCCTAAAACTAACGGTTATAGATGCTGCATTCATCCATAATTACTAATTCTTGGCAATTAAATGTTAAAACTTCTTGAAAGCACTTACATCTTTATTCGAAATTTATTCGTGGAATGGAATCCACTTCGAGCCTGTTAAAGGGATGGAACCCAAGTGGGATGGAACCCACGACAATATCTAATGGAACATATAGTGTTCCTATTTTGATATCCACTAATTTTATAAAAATGCTTTTCAAAAATATATCTCTTGTTTTCAAAAAATGTTTTCAAAACTTTCTTTTCAAAAAGACATCTCTCTTGGTTTTAAATATTTTAGCCTCAAAACTATTTTATCATTTTTAATATTTTGATTTCAAAATTGTCCTTATTTTTAAACTATCTCTTATTTTAAATATTTAGTTTTAAAATATTTATATACCAAGATTTTGAATCACTTTATAGATTAAGATTATATATATTAAAAATTACTTTCTAAACTCTTTTATATGTTTAAACTATATTCAAATATATTTACAAAGTTTAGAAATTGTTTTGCCAAATTGTAGAAACCAATTTTAGTAAGTAGATCAAAACATCAATTTTGCCTGGAGCATGTCGACTTCCCTCAACCCCCTATGTCGACATGGTGTCCATTATTTTCAAATTTCAATTTAAATTTCAATTTTGCCTTGAAGAATTGATTGGAAATCTAATGTCGTTCGAAGTGCAAATACAAGGGAGAAGAGATAGCAAGGCATTGGAAAAGAAGTCAATTGCGTTCAATGCATTAACAGATGGATTAGACTCGGAAAGTGATGATGATGAAGAAATATCTTTCATGACAAAGAATTTTCAAAAGTTTCTGAAATGCAGAAAGATGAACAACTTCAAAAAGAATGATGATAGGAATTTTGGAAATCATAATGAAGTACAAAACCACGTCAAATGTTTCAACTGTGACGAACCAGGCCATCTCAAAAAAGACTGTCCACATCCTAATAAGCAAAAGTTTCATGTAAGCAATGATTATACAAAGAAAAGGAAAAGAGCGTATACCGCTACACTAGACGATTCAGACTCAGACTCATCCTCAAGCGATGATGATCAGAAGACAGAAAATTCAAATATGTGCTTTATGGCTATTCATGATTCCGATGATCTTGGAGATACGAATCTAGAAAAAGGTACATGTTTACAATATATTGCTCAAAATTGTTTGCTTAAAATTGTTTGATTGTTTGATTATTTTTCAAATTATGTGTTGTTTGGCTTTTAAATTTTTTAATTCTTATGTTTATTTTTATTTTTAATATTATAATATTTTTTATTAAAAGAGTATTATTATATTTAATATTACTCAAGAAAATATATAGACATTAAAAATAATATATATAGATATAGATATTAAAGTATATAGGAAAATATAAGTCACATGAATTCTTTGACCCATGTTGACTTGGCCCTACCCATGATGTCAACATCCCTGTTAGAAATTTAAAATTCAAATTTGAATTCAAATCTTTGAATTTCCCTACACCTTTTAACCAAATCCAATGTTCTGGAAAGGTACTCTTGACCAGAGAACATGTCTATTGAATAAATATTTATTTCCATTATCTTATCATATCTTTTCACTTTCATTTTAAAATTCAAACTCTCTTTCACTCTTTCAAACTTTTTACCGTCTTTAAAAATGGCTTCTTCAAGCATTCCATCCACAATGAGGCTGTCTAAAACTATTAAAGAGTATCTCTATAATGATCCGGAAGCCATCAAGGCTTATATAAGCTACGCTAATTTCGTAAAAGTTCATACGTGAAAGTTTGCTATCTTTAGCAATTTCTTTACATATGAAGTCAATATTTTTCTTGAAGAGAATCATATCCTTAGTATTTTTGACAATTCTCAAAATGATTTTTTGTGTTACCCAAATCTTGTTAAAATGTTTTATGCGAATTTGAATCGCGGTTTTATGAAGGAAATGAAGACGAAATTTGGAGTAATGTTAAAGGCACTAAAACTTTTTCAAATTGTGAAATTTTGGGCAACATTCTCAATTGCAAGAATTCGGGAATAGATCTTACTACTTTTAATATTGATGAACATGATCTTGTGACATTTCATCACATTTTCGAAAGAGATGAAAACTTCGAATTTAAAAATTGTAACATTCGTCCAAAAGCACATATTGTCAATCTTCTTTTGCAACATACTATCACCTCTATATCGGGAAATTTCAATAACTCGACTTTAAAAGTTTCTAAAGCTCTTTTTGCTATCTTTGTTCGTTATGACATTAATTGGGCGCAAGTGATTATGGATGAACTTCGTCCTAAGAATTTGGAAATGGATGAGAATACCTTGTATCATAGAATCTATCTCACTTGGATTTTTAATTATTTTGGCATTGATTACAAAAGGGAAGAATTTCCTTTCATATTTCAACAATATGAATATCTTGCCGAAAAGGATGAAAGATTGGCACATGAAGATATGGAGGACACATATGAAGAAGAAGAAGAAGAAGAGGAGGAAGAAGAGAAAGAGGAAGAAGCACCTATGGAAGAAGACAATAACATGGTCTGCGTAGGCGAAATCTGTTTTGACAAAGATGAGAATTTGGTCGAACAACGTGGAAACTTTTGCTTTCATTATCCAAATTGTTCGATTCACATATCTTCAATTGTCAAAAACTCTCGTTGGTAGTGTTATTCTATAATTTGATACTTGAATATATTTGTGTGTTTATGTTCCATATATATATATATATATATGTAAATATAATATCGTATATAACAAAATTTTTGTTTCGCTTATTATACTTCATTATTAGTATTTAGTTTAGATAGTATTATATTAAGATGGAGCTATATATAAGTTTAGAATTAGTTTTTTTTATAAAAAAGGGGTAGAAGTATAAAATAGAGTAGTTAGGCTTAGATTAAGGAGGCATTGTTAGTTTTAGGGGGAGTTATAGTGAAGGTGAAGTATATTTTATAAACATAGGTTGTCATCATCAAAAAGGGAGAGATTGTTAGTCCTTGAGATGATTGTTTTGATGACAACAACCTTAGGACTTGTCATAAAATATAAATACTAACATTATAATTTAGATATATACGTATATGCAGGATATAAACATGCAGGTACCAAGATGAAGACTGTATAGTACAGATATTCAAGACTGAAGATATCAATATTGAAGACTCATGAGTATCAAGATATCAAGAGTTCAAGATTTCAATAGTACAAGATAAGTATTGAGTCTATAATTATGTTAAAACTTCTTGAAAGCACTTACATCTTTATTCAAAATTTATTCGTGGAATGGAATCCACTTCGAGCTTGTTAAAGGGATGGAATCCTAGTAGGATGGAACCCAGGATAATGTCTAGTGGAACATATAGTGGTTCTAGTTTGATATCCACTAATTTTATAAAAATGCTTTTCAAAAATATATCTCTTGTTTTTAAAAAATATTTTCAAAACTTTCTTTTCAAAAAGACATCTTTCTTGGTTTCAAATATTTTAGCCTTAAAACTATTTTCGTCATTTTTAATTTTTTTGATTTCAAAATTGTGCTTGTTTTTAAACCATCTGTTGTTTTAAATATTTGGCTTTAAAGTATTTATATACTTAGACTTTAAATCACTTTATAGATTAAGATTATATGCATCAAAAATTACTTTCTAAACTCTTTTATATGTTTAAACTATATTCAAATATATTCACAAAGTTTACAAATTATTTTGACAAATTATAGAAACAAATTTTAATAAGAAAATCAAAACATCAATTTTGCCTTGAGCATGTCGACATCCCTCAACCTCCATGTCGATATGGTGTCCGTTATTTTCAAATTTCAATTTTCAAAAGAAGTGTCTATTCATCGTATCCTTTCACGAATAGATATGGCTGTTGCCCTACTATAAATACCAGTAAGTTCTAAACGAATTTTTTACCAAATTTCATTTATTTTCTCTCATCTTCATCTTCCACATTTATTCTAAAGAATCCTAAACTATACTCTGTCGAAATACCAAGTGAATCAAACTTGATTATCTCTTGTTTGATTCTCTGCCACTCTCTCGATAAGATCGCAGTACTATTAAGAGTTATAGAATCTTTTGTAAATCAAACTGTTAAGTAAAAGGTGCGGTTAAGCCTTGAAATCAATTGGGTGTGATTGTAGCCCTGGAAATCAATTAGGTGACCTTGTAGTCTGGGATAAATCAAGAGAGTATGCCCTGGACTCAAATACAAGAGGGTGTACTTCGTAGCCTTGAAACCGAGGGTGTAATCTGGGAGATTATTTTGATAAGAAATCCATAAGATTGTAGGAACTAGATGTAGTGTAACTCCGAACCAGCATAAAATCCTGGGATGTTCTTTCCTTTACTGCTTTTATTTAGTATTTGCATCTGTGTCTGATTTTGTGATTATATCTGTGCCTGTGAATTGCATTTGTTGATGATTAAATTACACTAGTTTCAAAAAGATTTAGAAAATCCACGAAACATTATTCACCCCTCTCTAGTGTTATTCCAGCCTTAAGATCTGTAGTTCGCATTTCTAGCATCAATACTTCATCCAATTATAGTTTTCATGGGCTCACGATGAACCTAGTGGATTATCCAATAACTTCTCTCATGTCATAGTATTCATTGGTTGACTATGAACCTATTGATCTCTGTCAATAACTTAATCCAGATATAGTTTTCATAGGATCACTAAGAACCTATTGGCCCCTGCCAATAACACTTTCCATGCATAATTTACATGGGTTTGCTATGAACCTGTCCAAACCAATATTTCTTTGATCAATCTTTGGGCATCCTGAATTCTGGTCTACCTGGTTTGCTGGACGCAACTCTACTCATACAGGAGTTAGCTCAATATATATTCACTACTAGATCAACCTAGCTGGTTATTCTACCTTTAACACCCCAAAATACAATTATAGCTTAATTATAAAGTGAATATGTTTACAGAAGAAGCACACACAATAATTATTCATAACATCATAACACAACCATCCATGGTTTAATACCCTTGTAATCATTTTAAAATGAAACATGGTTAATACCTTTGACCTATTATCTTTAACAAGGAAAGCTTCTTCCAAAAACTCCAAAGTCAAATGCCATTTCAAAGACTCTTTCATATTGCCATAGGTTTATCTTTAAAAATGAGATTGGGTTCTTGTTTTGAAAACTAAGGCTTTCGAAACCTTAGACCTTCTCTTTCGAAACCATTTAAAATATATCCTTCAAAAGTATTTGAACCTTCTTTTCAAAACTCTTAAATATATATCTTTCGAAACACTCTAAATATCTCTTTCGAAAGCGTTAAAATCTTCCTTTCAAAACCATTGAAACATTCCTTTCAAACCTATTAAAGCTTACCTTTCAAAACCATTTAGTTCAAGCAGGTTTATAGAAGCATAGCTTCGAAACCATTTGAAAGTATCTCTTTCAAAATCTTTGGGTTTAACCTTAAATATAACTTCCGAGTCAAAGTGAGCATAAGAAAAAGTAATCCTTTCAAAAGCATCAACCTTCAAGTAAAATAATTGGGGAAAAGGATAGCTTCAAAACAACCTTTCGAAACCATTGCCTTCAAAAACCTTTAATACACATGACTACAGGGACACTTCCAAAAGCATTTGGAAGTGGCTTCAATACTAATAAAAAAGCTTCACTTTCGAACTCATTGTTGTAAGGCTATAAAGAATAGCGGCATTTAACTAATTCAAAAGGTATGAAGACGGAAACTAGGTTTCGACTTGGTTCAAAAGCAACTACTCATTCAAAAGCTCCTTTTTAAAACTTAATGTGCGGTAACTCTTTCAAAGGCTACTTTTAAAACATATGCAAGCGGCAACCCCTTCGAAATCTATATAAAAATACTTTAACCCTTTCGAAAGCTTCTTAGAAAATAAGTGGCAACTCTTTTGAAAACAAAACAAAGGGAAGTGGGTTGATTTGAAAACTATTAAAAGTGGCATCAACCCCTTTGAAAGCAAGCTTTCGTCACCATCATCTTTTACCTTTCTCCAATACACTACATACCAGCTATTTGATATCATGTGTATTGGTTTCAAATGAGTTCGAAAGGCAATCTGGGATGACTTCAGAAGCAAGCAAATGAAAGTGGCAAGCTTGTAATTCTAAGCAAAACTGATTTTAATCCTTTAAAAGAAACTCCTTTATACCTAACTTGCCTTATTTGTTAATATGTGATTGGTTGCCAAATCCTTTGCCATAATATTTTATATAAATTCGTTAAATTCATCCATTAGTAATTAAAAATATTTTAGCAAAGAAGTCCTTCCCTTTAACAACATAATTAACCCATTTAAGTCTCGAAAATTGATTAATTTAATTTTCATAGCAAATCACTTAGGAAAAATCCTCAAAAATCATCTTGATTCACTTTTAATATGTTTCCTAACATACATAAATTTCAAACCCAAAATACTTTATATAATTGCTGAAATTAATTTTAAACTCAAATATCTATTATTTCCATTTAAAATATATAATAAATTATCCGTAGCTTAGATAATTACAAAAATTTAAATCTCTCTCCAAAATAATATTTTACATAAAATATTAAATACTTATGGCATTCAAAACTCATTCTATACAATTTTAACCTTAAAATCGAATCAAAATCATTTCAAACATACATGTTTAAATCAAACATGGCATATAATCAAACATAGCATATAATCAAACATCATCATTCAAATCATCCAAATGGTTTTAAAATCTTAAACCCAAGATTAAGATATTCATTAAAGCATATATGAGAAGGGTTAGTTTATTATCCACTTTGTTTTGGATAAGGAACTTGAAATTTGATAGCTTTTAGTTGATTTTGATCCTCTTTTCTCCTAGGGTCATGGTCGGCCTTTGTTCTCCTTAGCTTTTGTGTTTGGTTTATGGCGTATGAAATGAAAAATGGAATAAAGGTTTAGGGGTTATGGGATTATGATATACATTATTTCCCATTATGCCGTTGCCTTATTCTCTTGTATAGTTAACTTATAAAACCATTTCATAAATCCATTCTTTTGATTTAGTTAAGCAAGACCTCTATTTAGTTTTTCAAATCTCAATCCCCTTATCACTACAATCTTTACGTTATTCTATTTAATTTATCTAATTAAATATCCTAAAAATGTTTTTTAAAATTAGGGGTGTTACACTAACATTTTAGTCATCGGATTTCTAGGTACATCTTGTAGTTCTTAGTCCGGTGCTACATCTAACACAACAAGATCCTTATTGTAACTAATCGTGTTGAATACATGATCTCATACTATGATCTACTTGCTTATTACAAATGAATAGATTTCATCGAAGTTCCATACATCATAAATAGCGACCAATCACTAGATAATCTTTATATGTAATCGAATATGATTTGAATGTCCATATTCTTGTATTGATTTTTAGAGTTCAAAAATCATTGAAGACAATATACATTCTCGGGTAAAGAAATACCGAGGTGACCAAGGTGTGAATGTTTTAGTGATTGCATTATTTGACCCTTGCATGGGTCTTGAAAAAATAAGAAGCCCCAAAGATTATCGGTAGGTACATTTTATATTTCTATGTCAATACTAATTCAGTTTATTTGTATATTTTAACTGATATACCATTTATCAGTTATATTAGTTGCACAAATTTAGTGAAGTAGATTATTATATCTTTGTAGCATATATACTTACATTATTAGAAAGAATAAATGTGTTCACTTCATTTTTCTAATAAGGGTCCCACTAGGTTTTTTTTGTTTCTCAAAACCCTAAGAATAACTTGGAATCTATTGATTCCTTTAGTAGATGTCAAGGCTCGCTTGCATTAGACCTACGACCTTTAGGAAGCTCAATAGATCATAGGCTAGCAAGTGATGGATAACATTTTATCGGTAGTGTCATATAAAATTTCTAAATCATGGTCATTGTCCTAATCTCATATCAACATTGAGGCGGCTTAAAAAATCAAAAGAGATTATTCACTCACACCTACCACTTTTCGATGGCCTAAATGTAATGTGCGTACCTTGAGGAGGCTCAACAAACATGTGCATGTATCTTACCCCATTTAGTTAGTATGTTAACAGTGCTATACATAACATTTCTAGCTTGAGGAAGCTCAAAAAATAAAGAGTATGCAAGCAATTATTGGTATATAACTGATAGAGGACAACTTATATATTAAGGATTTATAATCTTTAACACACACACTAAAAATACATATTGATTAATATCGATTTAGGAACAATGTAATTCTTATGAAATACCTTGCTGATTTAAGTATTGGACACATCTAAAATCATGGTATACGTTCCTTGAATCTAAGTTGGGTTTCTTATAGTTCGACTTATGTTTATACATATATAGTTATATAAGTTTTAATTTATTTATAACTTTTATAATTTAATTATCTTATATAAAATGTGTGTATCTCATTAATTAAATCATATTTAATCGATTTTAACCTTATTAATTAAATCACATTTATTTATTTTTAGTTCTTTAATTTAATTAACTATTTTAGTTTAAAAAAAATTATTCATCTTAAATTATTTAAGAATAATATTCAACTATAACCATTATAGTTTCGTATACCTATATATATAGGTTCATATATATATATATATATATATATATATATATATATTGTTAGCACAAAAAAGGTCACCAACAGCCTGTTTTAAGTGAAAGCACCAATATCCAATATTTAGATCTAAGCAGAGAAGTATAGATTCATAGATCGCAGAATAGATTGCAGAAAAGTAAATGAATACGTGAGTTTTATAGTGGTTCGGCAAACTCCGACCTACGTCCACTCCAATAATATTTTATTTATACTGTAAGATTACAAGTATAGTTGTTTTTGTCTTAGAAAATTAATGAAGAAAGAGATTAGAAGTGATGAAGAAGATCCAATTGGTAGAAGAGGAAGAAGATCCCTTGTAATGTAATGAGACAAATTTGATGTATCTATAGGTGAAGACATGCATGTCAGATTGAAATTTCTCCAGAAGAACCTCCAGAGCCGTACGGCCTGATACGCCTATTTTTCAGATCGCTCGCACTGCATTGGAACGATCGGCACCGATCATAAATTAGCTCCAATAGGGGTGTGATCGTTTTTGTGGGTCCTCCATGATGTTAGATACCTGCTCTCCAAATTTCGTGCAATTTCCGTTGAAAATGCGAATTACGGATCTTAAGGTTGGATTAACACTAGGGGTGTGAATAGTGTTTAATGGATCTAAAGGAATTTCTGAAATATTTTAAAATTAAACATAGATAGATGCAATTCAAACACAGAGACAATCGCAGAATCATACACAGATGCAAATAGTAAATAAAATGAAGTAAAGGAAAGAACACACTGGAATTTTATACTGGTTCGGAGTTACCCTACGTCCAATCCCACACAATTTCCTATGCAGATTTCTTTTCAAATATAATATCGATAATACAACCTCGATTTCAAGGCCACGAGATACGCCTTCCTATCTTCGAGCCCAGGGGCAACTCTCTTGATTTAACCAGGCAACAAGGTCACCTAATTGATTTACGGGCTACAATCACACCCAATTAATTTACGGGCCGCAATCACACCATTTTCAATATCACTTTGATAGATGGAGAGGCCCAATACACTTCTTTATTAGAAATGATCCTATAACTCTGAATAGCACTGAGATCTTTGAGAGAGAGTGGTAGAGAATCAAAATAGAGATGACCAAGTTTGATTCAGTTAGGATTTCGATAGATTTTTGTTAAAATATAAGAGAATACTGGAGTGTAGAAGGAGTGAAGAAATGAAGAAAAACTAACTTAAAATTCGTTGAAAACCACTGGTATTTATAGAAGAACAACAGTCATGTCTGTTCGTGAAAAATTATGATGAATAGACACTTCTTTTGAAAATTTGAAATTTACATTCTACCGTCACCATATCGACATGGGGGGATAGGGTATATCGACATGCCCTAGTAAATTTTGAAAATTGATTTTTGTTTTCAAAGAGATTTTCTTTCTAAAACTTATCAAAACAATTTCTGAAGTTTACAAACCATTTTGAATATAGTTTAGACTTATAAAAAAGATTTAGAAAGTAATCTTAAAAATATATAACCTATAATATAATAATAGTATTAAAAACTAAGTATAGAATATATTTTTGAGATTTAAAGCTTATAATATTAAAACCAGGAGATACTTTAAAAACAAGAGATGATTTTGAAATCAAAATATAAAAGGTAATAAAAATAGTTTAAGGCCAAAATATTTAAACTAAGAGAGATGACTTTTAAAAAGTTTTTGGAAAAATATTTAAAATAAATCATTTTGAAATTTTTTTTGGATTCCATTCCACTAGGGAAGGTCGTGGGTTCCATCACACTAACGAAGTAGTGGGTTCCATCCCACTATTAAAGTGAGAATGTGGATTCCATTCCAAAATTAAAATCCGAATAAAGATTTTAGTGCTATTATGAAGTTTTAATATAAATCTAGACATTATTACTTATCTTGATATCTTGAACTCTTGAAATCTTGAACTCTTGATACTCATGAGTCTTTAGTCTTGGTTTCTTCAATCTTGAATTTGTCGGTCTTGAATCTCTATACTGTACAATCTTCATTCTCAGTACCTGCATATATATATCTAGAGAAGAATATTAGTATATATATTTTATAACAAGTCCTAAGGTTGTTGTAATCAAAACCATCATCTCAGGAACTAACAATCCTCCCTTTTTGATGATGACAACCTTTGTTTATAAAATATACTCCACAAAACTCTGATTCTACTCTAACTCCCCTTACTCCAATAACTCCCCTTAATCTACTAACCCCACCTCAATCAAAGCCTATCTAACCTATTTTATAATTCTCCCCATTTGTCATCAACAAAAACTAATCCTAAACTACATAACTCCCCCTAAATCTTATACTATAGCATTATATAGTATTATAATACAATATAGTAGAATATACATGAGACAAATAATAATATGAGTAAACTCTAGTAAGGTAAACGTGGGAGATATGAAAATTTCAAACATAATCAATCAATATATTTACCAAACCACACCATTTCAATCGTATATTGCATACCATCTTTAAATCAATTCGAACAATTCAAATCATGTCAAACCAAACCAAACAATTCAAACCACATCAAACCAAATTAAATCAAAGTAAATCAAACCATACAAGTCAAATCAAACATTTCTTGGAACTACAACCCATCCTTCTTCACTGAAGGTAGGATCTGACTTTATAGCATCCCATTCTTCATTATCCTTGTTCAAAGTTCCTTTTGGACTCGCTTCGAGTTCTTCTTTGTTGAGGGCTGAAATCATCCATCGAATGGCATCGAAGTGCCTTTCTTGTTCCTTTATCATCTGCATTTGGCTTAATTCTAAGAGTCGTTGATTGCAAAGGACAAAAGTAAGTATGTTCTTGAAAGATTTGAGAGTGTCTTCAAGATTCTCACTATATTATGAATAGGAGAGGCCATTTTTGATATAAAAAATGCAGAAATTCAACAGAAAATAAGGAGAATTGAAAATGTGCATTTGTCTTCAAGATTCTCACTTTATAGTCGTTACATGTCGATATGGGTCCTATAATACATGTGACTAATTTTTTTCTAATTTGTTTAATATATATATATATATATATATATATATATATATCCTATAATCTAATTTATATTTTTTCTAAAATAATACAAATATAATAACACTTTAATATTAATATTTTAATATTAAAAGTATTACTAAAATAATATTATATTGAAAATCAAAGTTTTAAATTTAAGCAGCAAGAAATTTCAAAACATGCAAACAATCAAACATTCAAGCAAATAAATTCAACCAATATAATATAAACGCGTACCTATTTTTAGATCCATATTTCCGAGATCATCAGATTTGTGAATAGCTGTAAAGCACATATTTGAATTTTCCATCCCTTGATCTTCATCATTGGAGGTGAGTCTGAATCGTCTAGTGTAGTAGTATACGCTCTCTTCCTTTTCTTTGACGAATCATTACTTAGAGGAAACTTTTGATTATCTGGATGTGGACAATCTCTTTTTAAGGGTCTGGCTCATCACAATTGTAGCTTCTGACGTTGTTAAGAGTCTCATTATTATTTCCAAAATCCTTGTGATCATTTCTCTTGTGTTGTTCATCTTTCTGTATTTCAGAAACTTTCTAAAATTTCTTGTCATCAAGGCTATTTCTGGATCGTCTCACTGTTTGAGTATGAACCATCTGTTGTTGCGTTGAACGCTAATAAATTCTTTCATAAGGCCTTGTTTCTCTTCTCCCTTGCATTTGTACTTCAAAACGACATCAAATTCCCAAATAATTCTTCAATTTTCAACGTATTGGTATCATTAGCCTCTTCAATTACTAGTGTCCTCTGATCCCATTTCGGAGTGAGTGAATTCAAAAAATTTCTAATTTGATCTTCTTCAGAAAAGTTCTTTCCTAATGTAATTAGTGAGTGCACAATGTCTTGAAACTGATTGTACATGTCCGAAATGAACTCATTTGGATTCATCTTGAATAATTGAAACTGAATGGCCAAGATGGAAATTTTGGCCTGTTTAACTTTGCTTTTTCCTTCATAAATAACTTGCAAAGTTTTCCAGATCTCATATGCACAACTTACAGACAGACACTCTATTACACTCATTCCTATCAAGTAAATCGAATAGATATTCATGGCTTTGGAATTATTTTGTGCAACAGTCTTTTGCTCAGTGGTCCACTGTGCAAAATTTGTTGTGGGTTCAATGTACTCGGTTTGTGTGATATTCCAAGTGTCTAATCCTATTGATTGTAAATAGATTTACACCCTACATGCCCAATATGCATAGTTACTCCCATTAAAAAAGTGGTGGTCAGGTAGTAGACTGACCTTCTAAAAATAAACTAGTGATAGTGTTGACACTACCAGTGTTGGCAGCCATTTGAAAACTTTTCAAAAATCAGATTATGAAAATTTTGAAAACCAATGCTTCGATAAAAAATGTTGGAAATGCGGATTATGAACCTTAAGGTTGGATTAACACTAGAGGAGGGGTGAATAGTGTTTAATGGATTTTGTGGAATTTTTGAAATCCTTTGAAAGTAAACACAGCCAAATGCAATGCACAAACACAGAGACAATCATAGAATCGGACGCAGATGCAAATAGTAAATAAAAAGCAATAAAAAAAAAGAACATACTGGAATTTTATACTGGTTTGGAGTTACGCTACATCCAGTCCCATATAATTTCTTGTGTTGATTTCTTTTCAAATGTAATGTCGATATTACAACCTCGATTTCAAGGCCACGAGATACACCCTCTTATCTTTCGAGTCCAGGGAAAACTTTCTTGATTTAACTAGGCTACAAGATCACCTAATTGATTTATGAGCTACAATCACACCCAATTGATTTATGGGCCCCAATCACACCGTTCCAATATCACTTTGATGGTTAGAGAGACTCGATATACTTCTATGATTACAAATGATCCTATAACTCTGAATAGCACTGAGACCGTTGAGACAGTGTGGCAGAGAATCAAATAGAGATGATCGAGTTTGATTCACTTAGAATTTGGCAGAGTTATATTAAAACATAAGAGAATACTTGAGTCGATAAGAAGGAGTGAAGAAATGAAGAAAACTAACTTAAAATTCGTTAAAAGCAACTGGTATTTATATAAGAACAACAATCATGTCCATTCGTGAAAGGATATGATAAATAAACACACCTTTTGAAAATTTGAAATTTGAATTCTACGGTCACCATGTTAACACGCGGGGATGGGGTATGTCGACATACCCTAGTAAATTTTAAAAATTGATTTTTGTTATTAGAAGAGATTTTCTTTCTAAAACTTGTCAAAACAATTTCTGAAGTTTACAAACCATTTTGAATATATTTTAAACTTACAAAGAGATTTAAAAAGTAATCTTAAAAATATATAACCTATAATATAAAGGTAATGTTAAAAACTAAGTATAGAATATATTTTGAGATTTAAAGCTTATTAAAAGCAGGAGATAGTTCAAAAACAAGAGATGATTTTGAAATCAAAATATAAAAAATTATGAAAATAGTTTAAGGGAAAAATATTTAAAATGAGAGAGACGACTTTTAAAAAGTTTTTGGAAAAGTATTTAAAATAAATCATTTTGAAAATTTCGTGGATTCCATTCCACTAAAGAAGACCGTAGGTTCCATCCCACTAAAGAGGTCGTGGGTTCCATCCCATTATTAAAGCGAGAAGATGGATTCCATTCCATAATTAAAATCCAAATAAAGACTTTAGTGCTATTATGAAGTTTTAACATAAACTAGACACTATTACTTATCTTGATACCTTGAATTCTTGAAATCTTGAACTCTTGATACTCATGAGTCTTTAGTCTTGGTTTCTTCAATCTTGAATTCATCAGTCTTAAATCTGTATGTTGTACAGTCTTCAGTACCTACATATATATCCTGCATATACATATATATCTAGACAAGAGTATAAGTATTTATATTTATAACAAGTCCTAAGGTTATTGTCATCAAAACCATGATTTCAGGAACTAACAGTTTCGTCTTACCGTTTGTGAAATATCGCGTTTTCCATAGAGTCGAGTTAAAATGGGAAATATGGAAGATCATTCCATATTTTCTCCTTTTAGGTTACGATCATTCTGGTGGGTCCATCATGATTTTAGCTAATTTCTCTCCAAATTTCATGCCATTCCAACTTACCATTTGTCAGATATTGCGTTTTCCATGGAGTTAAGATCATTCCGGTTGAAATGATATGATCATTCAAGAATGATGTAGGCTGGTCATTCAAGTTTCTCCCAAATGATGTGCGATCAATGTGGTAGGTTCTTTTACATAATATGTTACTATTCCTAAAGTTTCGTGTCATTCTGACTTTGCGTTTATGAGATATTGATTTATCATCATTGATTTGAATTGTTTTGTGGATCAATCCATATGGATCATGATCGATCATCATCATGGAGCCCAATAATCGATAATGTAGGTCCCCCATGCTGTACTGTAGTTATCCTCCAAATTTCATGTCAATTGCCTTTGTAGATTTTGAGTTATAGATCGATCATCGTCGAAAATCACCAAAATGGTCGTCGAAAAACCTATTTTAGGTTTGACTCAAAGCGAGACCCAAGTAATCACCTTTCTGACTCAAAGTAGGTGCTAATAATTCTGGCCCAGGGTTAAACTTGGGTAAAATCCAAATTTTCTCCAAGCACGAAAAACGATCGGTGCTAATCGTTTTTCTCCAAGAAACCTCCAAGAAAAGGTGCGTCGACCCCAAGCACAATACAGAACTTTAAACTTCTATGACTCCAAACGAACCATGCGCCGATGCGAAAGAAGTAGAAAATTTACACGGGTCCGATTCCAAGCAAATTACCACTGATCTGTCGATACTGATCCATCTTCTTTTGTCCATTACTCGAGTATACGAACTCTGATAGACTTAAAATTTGAAATGTATCCTTATGAGGCCTTCCTTGTCACTCCATACTAGCCACATGTTGATTGGGTCATAAATCAGGTATCCCATCCGATCCGTTGCCCAGATGAAGTGACAATTCCATACTTAGACATTTTTGAGTGTTGTCCATCCTAATCCATTCAACCATCATCCATAGTTTCGATTGCAATCGTTTCCAATACATCCATTTTAGTAGAATCTGTGGTATCCTGGCCTGACCAAAAGGAAAGATAACACACACACACACACACACACACACACACACACATATATATATATATATATATGCACATGTGTGTTAAGTAATTAATTATTTAATTAGAACTTCAAAAATTTTAAAAGTTTACTAAGTTTAATTTCTCAAAATAAATTTTAGAAAATTAAAACATTTAAAGTTAGTAAACTAGGACCCTTATAGTTAATTTACATATATGTAAACATAACTCTACTATTAATAAAGGGAATTCAATGAATATGATTTCCATCATGCCTTTTGAAAATTCTGAAAATACACTACACCTGTCAACGAAATCTCACCATCTGCTTAAAACTTCCACCACCTTCCCCTTCCTGATCACCCATCAATGGAATTTTACTATCAATTTGCAATCGACACCACCAATAAGAATGCTTGAAATAAAAGTGATGTGACCACAAGAGATTTTGAACGTCCGTTCATTAATTTTTATTAAATAAAAAAACAAATATTTCTAACTATTAGATGCATATGCATTCGATTTACACTTGTATAATTTAATCAACTAACATTTAATTAATTATTTTCAAGTAAATCATTTATTTAATTAAACATTTTAGTTAAATAATTTATTAATTTCAAAAAAAATTCAATTTACCTTAACAATTTAAGATAAGTTTTCAGCAATAACCTTTAGAGTTTCATATGCATATATCACTTTATTTGTGTATACTTTAATTGGTTGCTTATTTAGTTATTCAAATTAATCAAATATTTATAAAATTTTAAAAATATTAAATTAATTTCTCAAAATAGGTTTAATTTTTTTAGATTTACTTCATAACATTTATGGAATATTGATATATACTTTAAATTTAACATTTAAATATCTTTTGAATTTTCAAAATTAATTTTGAAAATTAGCCCTAGGCCCAAAAATATTCAGGCCTTTACGGTTAGGCCAACCTTTTGGACCAACTTCACCCGTTGGGCCAGACCAGTAGCCACAGAGGATAGAATGCTGATTATTAAATACGAAACATAGACATTATTAATGTTAATGTGGACATCCATGGATATGTATATTTAATTAGTTGATCCTAAAATTGCTAATTATACCATGTAGACCATTTGGGCTCTGATAATATTGAAGGAAAATGGTTTGTTTGTTGTGGGTGAAATGGGTGGTTTTTTAAAAAATTAATAAAATCATATTTATTTATTTTTTTAAGCGGAACCTATTAGTAGTGATTGTTTGAATACATTCCCTTCGCCAACATTATATCTCTTCAGAATTTATGGAATTTGATTTTTGTCAAGATTCCAACATCACCCACATTCAACTTGGTTAGTCCATAAACAAATTTCCTGATTTAATAATAATATTTATCATTAACTGTATTCCTCTAGCCATAGATTTGACATTGAGTTAACTATAGTTGATTATAACACTAACCTTATATAATTAAGGAGACGAATTCCCTGTTAAATAATTTTTCACTTCCAACATTTAACTCAGACCCTATAACAGTCGTTTGATACGCACCATGTTATGATTGAACTATAACTAAAGTGTACTAACTATATTGAAGTTCAATAGTATTCTCAAATTGAGAGAAATGTGTAATATCATCATTTTGAGATTTATTTTTCACCTTAGTTATTATTAAGTAACATGGAACTTTCGAATGAGTCATTCCATAGCTATCCGGTAACTATTATAAGGTAACCCCTTAATTCCCCCAACTGTCTTAAGAAACACTACCCGACATTTGGAGAGAGTTACCCTGGTCTCAATTGTTATATTAATATTCTTTCTCAAAACATCTTGATCAGGAATATTTAAAATAAAATGTTATTTTATATTGTGACTAATTACTCATGATTACAATTATCTGCAACAACAATCACATAACATCTCATTTAAGGATTTTCTTATTTACATACTTTAAATTAATTACTTAATTAATTATATCACTATATAACAATGTTGATAATATAAATCAAATACCTTGTTATAAATAAGATTGGTTATAGAGTTAGATATATATATTAGGGCATACCCTTAACTCTTTCGTAGAGTAAGAGCAGTACGTCTTCTACCTAGTTTTCCTTAACTATCTAATCCCCATCATCCCATACCTTGTCACAAACAGGATTGATGCATGGCTCTCGTGTTCTCTCAGGTGCAGGGGATGACATAGTTAGTTCCTCAATGGCTTCTGTACTATAGGCGAACCTGATACCAATGAGAGGGTTTCATGGCTATTGTGTTCTTTTGGGTTAACCATTGGTGAGCATCATTGGTTCTTGTTGTAGCTTGGGGACTCTCTTCTAATCTTGTTGTATGAAGATGTTGAAGTAATCTTGAGCAATTTGTTGGTTACTGGGAATACATCATTTATCTCCCTTAATGAGGAACTTTACAGTGATCCGCTAATATGCCATGATGCATCTAGGTTTGCTACTGCCAATTTACCTATCAAGACGTTATAAGCGGAGAAGCAATCTACTATTATAAAATTCAACTGAATCTATGTGGAGCATAGTACCTTATCGAAGGTGACTATGTGTGAGGTCGAACATAGAGGGACAATATCGACACCTTTTAACCCATAGATGGGCAAGGCACGCGGTGCTAGGCTAGATGATGGAAGCTTTATTTGGTAAAAAAAAAAAATTTGTGAACATTACATTGGTGGAGCTACCCAGATCGATAAAGAGACGATATACTCTAGCAATTGCAATGTTGATAGATATAACCATGGGTCATGGTGTGCATATTCTACTCCTCTCTTGTCTAAGTGGTGAAAGTAACGTCTACTTACCCTTCTTCTACTTGAGGTGCCTTTGGGGCCTAGAAATTTACTGAATGGATAAGACTAGTTGGGGCAAGCTCTAGTCTATATCGAGCTTCGACCCCTCTACTATTTTTGGCCACATGGGGTGCGTTGCATATTGACGTTACTTTTGTTTGATTGTTACTACATTACTGACGTCCACCCATTAGAGCGGGGCAGGATAATTTGGTCACCCATTCCTCTGTTCGACCCATTTCCTAACATGCTAAACCAACACACCAACTTGGATAAACCACTCAATCTTATCTTTAAGGTGGCGGCACTCATTTTTGGAGTGACCATTAAATTGATGGAACCCACATTATTTTCCACTACCTCATGGCTCATCTTATCGCCCAAATTGGGGAGCGGAGCTTTGGTAGGGTTACATGATTCCATGTGGTGAGATAGATGGTTTCCACATCACGAGTTAATGAGGCATAATTGTTGTACTTATGCTTGAATCAGGAACCATCCTTAGTACGCTTCTTGAAACTCTCTGGTTGGCCATTTTTCCTATAAAGGTTTTCCACTCACGGGTTGTCGTGTTACCTCTCCTACCTTCCCTATTACTGTCGGAAAAGCCGGCCTCTTCTACTTTCATGATGTTATGAACACTTTCGAAGAAGTCGATCAGGGAAGAATGTAACATCTCGTATTTGGAGGCCAAAAGCTAAGTATTACAGAAGCTACAGTCACCTAGTATTAACTTCTAGTGACAAAATATAGTAATGCTAATGGTATCCATAATATCAGAAGCACTAGGATACGAACAAAATCACCAATTTCAAAAAACAACGTGTGATATCCCGGAATTTCAAACCAAATTTAAATGAGATGATCTCCATTATAAATTGATTAAAATCGATAAAATTGTTGTTTTAAACAATAACAATAATTGTGTTGTACATATATAGATTTTAAATAGAATTACTATATACAAATGGAATTTGGATTTGTTAAAATTGTATGTATCCATCAATTGGATTTTTAATTTGAATTTGAAATTTAATTTGGATTTGAATATTTAAATTGAAATTCAAGAGTTAGTTATTTGTATCTTAAATCATACTTTGGTTTTAAAATGTATTTTGATGATTTTATTTAGAACATAAAATTGTTTTATATTATTTTCTTTTTAAAGAGATTTATTTATACAAATTAAATGTGCATTTATAAGTTAGAAAAATTAATTATAAAAGCTTTATTAAATATTTAAAAGTCTAATTGTGCGTGAAGGTACATGTGTTAACTTGTAATCACTGTAAAATACATGAGTTAAGAAATTAAATGAGTTTAGGAACAAGTGTCACTTTATTTCCTTTTTCGTTTACTTTTAATAAAACCTAAATTAAATTTATATAAGTATATCACTCCTTATCTCTCTTTTTCTTTTCTTTGTTCAGTAAAGAATAACAAACTAGAAGAAAGAAAAACCTGTAAACATTTTTATCTTCACCCTGTAAAACAAATTCTAGTAAAACAAATCCAAGAATTCAAGAAAATTCAAAGCAAGCTTCTATTAAATCAGTTTCAAATCTTTTCCTTCTGCAAATTTCTAGCAACTCAAGTTCTAGTTAATCAAGTTTAAGAATTTTTCAAGTTCCAGCTTTCAAGCCTTCGGTTTTAAAGAAATCAAGGCATTTACTTCTGCAAACCCAAGTTTTCAAGTTCAATCTGAATGCAAGACTTCCAGTTTTCAAATCAAGGAAGCCTGTTCCTCTGCATCTTCAAAATAGTGAATAAAACATGAAAATACGATACATTTTGAACTAGCATGTGATGGTCATTTAAGTATGACTTGTATTATGCTGTGAATGTTGTTTAAAATGATTTTAAGTATATATATTTGGGTTAATATTTGTATGCAATGTCTGAAATAAGAAAGGCAAGCCTCCGTTCAAAAAAACAGATTCTTAAACCTGAATTCAAATCCTCTCATCTAATTGATATTAGGATTTGATCTTTAAATAAAAAGTGATTATAAAGATGTAATTCAAATTTTAAAAATGATTGCAAATATATTTACTGAGTAAATAATTTGAAAACAGAAAATTACAGTGAAAATCAAAATTTGGTCAAAAATCAACCAATTCAATTTCTGTTTTGAATTGCATGAATGAATTAGTGATGGAGAATCATGATTTTTAATATGCATTTCATGATTTTAGACTGTTAATTTATGGGAATAATCGAGATGATCATTTTGGGCATTTTTAGTGATTGTCGTTGGTCGACACGGTGGTGGAGGTTGAATTCTCGGTCGAAGCTAGCTAGAGTGTCGTCGATGATGGGAAAAATAGTCTCGTATTTTTCCTATGGCCATGATGAATAGAAATATTCGAAGTAGGGTTTAACACCCTGGTATTTGACGGTGTCATTCAGTGGGATTTTCGACATCGTGACTTGATAGGAGTCGATCGCAAGGTTGCTGGAGGAGTTGGAGGTCGAGACGGAGTTGCGGTGTGGATGGCGAGGCGTCTTGAAGCAGGAATCGTCGGAGGCGAGTGGTTTACCAATGAGGTAGCGTTTCCAGGTTGGGTCGAGAATGCTCGTTTTCGACTCATATGGGTTTTTCACGATCTGGGTTCACGTGGAAGTTTGCGTGGAATAGAGTGGTCGTCGAGGGTCGCCGCGATGACCTCCGGTGGTCGAAAGCATCGGTGTACGTGCACCGCGTGCACGTTGTTTCTTGGTCAATCGATAGTTTGGGAAGATGATGACTTTCTAGTGTCGTGCTCGTGATTTTCTGATGCGCGACTCGAAGTAATGGACGTACGCAAAGTGTACTGTGCTTGTTCGGGGAGGGATCGAGTGTAACTGGGATTTTTAGTATTTTAGCTCGGGTTGAGTTTTGTTTATGTATCAGGTTTCAAAAAATTTAAAAACAAAAGTGTTCCAGGTTTTAAGAACAAGAAACTTGGGTTTTCAAATGTTTCAAAGTTTAAAAGTAAGGAAAAAACAAGTTTTTAAAGTTATGGAATAATTAGTTTCAAAAAGAAATGTTTAACCAAGCTAAATATGTTAAAAATTGAATAAGTTTTTAAAGGGAATTGATAATTAAGTTTAAAGAATAAGAATTAATTTATTGAATAAGTTCGAACAAGTTCTCCAAGGATTTTTTTTTATAAAATTTAATGTTTAAATTATTTTGTTTAAAGTAAGTAATTGGTGAATTGTTAATGATTATAATTGGTATAAAGATCATTAACTAGTAATTATGATGATTAATTAAGATAGTTAATTTAAGATAATTTAATTATGGATAATCACTGAAGGAAATTTATTAAGTATAAGTACTTAACTAATAGAGTATAATTACGTAGAGTAAGTAATTAATGGTTGAGTGCAATTAAATAAAGAGAAATTACTTTATGGAAGTAATTAGAGGGTAATTACTCAATGGGAGTAACTAAAGGTTAATTACTTAGTGTAATTATTTAAAGAATTTATTAATTAAAAAGACAATTAATTTATGTAAGTAATTAAATGATAGTTAATTACTATTTATAATTAATTAAGATTTATTTATGAATAAATAAGGAGGAATTACTTAGTGTAATTAATTAAGGATTGATTGATTTAGAGAAACTAATCAAGGGTTAATTATTTAACGAGTGTGATTGGTTAAGGGGTAATTAATCAATGTAAGTGATTATAAGATAATAAATTTGAGTCATTAATTAAGGATCAATGTAATTAATAAGGATGGGTAAAGGATACTTGATTTGTTATTAAGTTAGAGTTAATTACTTATTGTATTTAAAGGATAATTAATCGAGGATGATTAATTAAAATGGAAATTAGGGGATGATTAATTAATTGGTTTGCAATCAATTAATGAATGGTAAGTAGGATTTAAACATAATTGAAATAATTAATTTAATTCATTGGTGGTTAATTAAATTAAGAGATGGTGTGGCTGGCTAATCTTGCTTATGAATGATTGAATGATGTGGTTTGCCTTAGATTATTTGATATCTCCGATATGTGATGTGTGATGCTATGTTATATAATAATATTTGGGCTAATGACATCCAGTTTTTAAAGTTTGATCGTATTTCATTTGAATAACTTGGGTTAAGATGACATGGGATTCGAAGAGACCGGGGTTGGGTATCAGTAAATACCCGTAACCACCTCGGTTCTTCATAAATTTGAGTTTGGAAGAAAATGGGCTGAAACGAAATATATGACGTAAACTTGGTCATTAAATATGTGCAGTAATGCTTTGATATGATTGTAAAATGTGATGTTAATTGTGGCAAGTTAAGAACTCGTAATAAGGCACGAATTACCCCGGATTGGAATATGTTTTATGCATTAGAATTTCTTGTTAGATGGGTTTACTCACGTTGGTTTCTAGCCTGACCCGGGTGTTACTTTGATGTAATGCTCGGGTCAAACCGAGCATTATAGATTTTCAGGTAAGGACGTTCTGGAGCTCAGAAGGCGGGCTGGATGGCAAGAACGTATAGAGTGTATTCCGCTGTGATATATTGTTTGTATCTCTGGGACAAGTTATTTTAATTGCCCAGTGATTCTAACTCTGATGTACAAAAATGTAATTGACTGATTCAGTTTTCTTTATGTAAAGAATATTATTTGATATTATATTTTTCCGCTGTGGATGTGAGATGTTGGTGTTTCTGTTTTTTCTTTTCTTCTATCTCTTTTCTTCTTTTTCTAATTATGTGGAGTTTTTGGGTTCGAAAACTCTGGGTCGTTACATTTGGTATCAGAGCAAAGGTTAAGCAAGAACCTTGGCTCTGTTGGGATTACTCATTAAGCATAGGGTCAATGGTACCCTAGAATGAGTTGAGAGTGTGTGTGTGTGTGTATGAGTGTGTACTTGTTATTTTCTTGTATAAAGGTTTTAAATGATTTTATATAAGAATATATTTTGATATATAAAGCAATATTTCTTTCTAATAAATATTAAGGTAATTGGTTGTTAAATTATTGGAATTAAATTAAGTGGTAATAAAAATACAACCAAATTGAAATTAATTAAAGATAAGTTTGAAATGGATTCAAACTAAAATTAAAATCTTGATTTTGGGGAAGGGTTTCGGAATAAGATAATAATGAATTGATTTCCTGATATGATAACCTTGGTTATTAGCATAAATGATTGTTGTGTTTAATAATAAAATGTGTATTAATGAGTAATCAAAATGAAATGTTTTAGGGAAGTAAAACATTTGCGTAAGTATGACTTATAAATTAGAACTAAAGATGATCCAAATTGTGAAGTTTTAAATCTAGGTCCAGAAATTTGAAAATTGTTTCAAAGTGATAAAGAAATAATAAATAATATTATTTGAATAAAAGAGCTTGATTCAAACAAGAGTTGTTTGAAAATTTTAAAGGAATTTGTTTTGAATTCAAAACCAAAGGTGGTCTAAAAATAACTTGGTGCGTAAAGGAAATAATATGTATAAATGAAGGATATACATAATGTCAAAGATGGTTTGAAATAAACTCTAAATGTTGAGTTTTAAATATAGAATAAGATGTGATACCCAAAGTGATAGGTTTTTGAACTTATAAGTGGAAAGATAATTAATGTAAAGTTTAGAATTTGAAATGGGAATTCAAATTGGGTAAGGTTGGCTGGACTAAAATTGAATTTAACTTTGGAAAGTTAAATAATTTAACAAACAACCTGAATTGGAAATTTCAAGATGAAATTGGGATTTAACTTGGGAAGTTAAAATGGTTAATTTTAATTGGGAGTTGTGTGATTTCAATATGGGTTTGAGATCAAGAAATTGGAAATGGATGGATGTTTTAAAATAATTTGAATGAAATCATCCTGTTGTTATTAATAATCTTTAAGATGAAATTGGATTTATTTAAATGAATGAAGAAATGGTGTGTGGTAGTATATCCATTATTAAGACAAAATGGAATCATTTTGGACTTAAGATTTGAATGTTAAGATAAAACTTCAAAGGTTTGGTTTCAAAATTGAAATTTGGTGATAAATTAAATTTCAAAGATTTAGTTGTTTGAAAAGGGTTTGAATTATTATTTGAACTTTGAAATAGGTTAAAAATGGAATTTGGATTCAGAATTAAATGGTTTAAAGATATAAGTTGATTTGACTTAAAGGGTTAAATCAAGAATTAAAAATTTAACTCGAAGTTATATAATTCGGGATGATTTAAATTTGAAATTTGAATTGAATTAGTTCAAATTGAATTTGATTTGAATTAATTGGAATTGTGATTAAAGATGGATAGGTTTAAAATTTTAAATGGAAAATTTTAATTGGATTAATTTGAAATGAAATTGAAGTTGAATAAGTTCAAATACAAATAGGAGTTGGGATTAATTCAAAATGAAATTGATATGAATTGAAATTGGTTCAATTTGAAATTTATTTGAATTAATTAAAATTGTGATTAAAGTTGAATAAGTAAATTCAAATGGAATTTGATTTGAATTTAGGAAAGAAATTAAGGATTAATTCAACTTGAATTGGGGTTATATCAATTTCAATGGAAATTGAAGTTATTGGAATTGAGTCAATTTAAATGGGAGTGGAAATTTAAATTGAATTGATTGGAAATGGAGGTTGGGAATTGAACAGTTTGACTCTGGACTATTTTCAAAATAAATTGTTTTAAGTACAAATCTATTTTTCCAAGCTATTTATTATATATATACAACCTTTCTTATTAAACCCAAAACTATCTTATACTTATTTTATAACTACTTTTGGAATTATTTAACTAATTTGCAACTATTTTATAAGCTAATTACTGTTTTTCAACTACTTTATAACTAACTATTTTACAATTATTTTAAATTTTCTATAACTATTTGACTATTTTCAAACTATTTTACAACTACTTAACTATTTTATAGTATTTTAAAAACTAAGAATTATTATTTTTCAACTACTTATCTGTTTTTTAACTCTTCAAGCTATTTTCTAAACTCAAGCAAGTCAGAGTACAAACTGTTTATAATTAAAGTAATAATCCATATGGGATTGAAGAAATTGTGGATAAATGAATAGAATTAAAGGAAATGTGAATAGAAAAGGAGATTGATTTGGCTAATAACCAATAAAGATAAATACATAGGATGTACGTATGTTATTCTATTCGCATAGTGATTTGATCCAGATTCGAGAACAGAATTTCGATATAATTATATCGATCCGAGTTGGAATTTTTCACTCGATTTTCAAAGGTGAACCTGGATATGGATTGTTGATTGATTCTGGATATTCTCTATCATAGTTATGGCTATGCAAGGGGAATGATGGTTTCTGATCAAGAAATCAGATCTATATCTGCAATAGGAAGTCAGGTGGACGATACTAGTTCGGAAGTGAAATTGTGTGATCAAGTGAGCGATCAGATTGATATTGCATACGGATGATATATGTACATCGTACGGATTTGAATGAAATTGATATTGAAGATGTGGATAAGAAATGTGAAATGGTTTTTTTGAAATGAAAGGTATATTTTGTGAAATATATGATGAAGTATAATGGAAATTGGATATTTCTATGGTTAAAAAATTTACTTTATGGAAGTAAGTAATTTGGTAAGTGACTTTATAAAGTAATCAAATTTGAATATTTGATTTGAATAAACAAAGTTATATATATTTGTTATATAAGATAAATCTCCCCTTTTTGAATCTATAGCCAGAAGAAAGGGTTTTGAAAATATTTGAAGTATAAAAGGAGTTTTATACAAGTTTGAAATGATCCAAAGTTTTTAAAAATTATATATCTATATATATATATATAAAGGATCTTACGAGGATTTTAGGAAAAGGTTGTTGGAATCTATGGACTTTGAAAAGGCTTTTGACTTTTGGGAAAAATCAATATTGGGATTTGGAAAGTCTAATTTGAGAATTATCGATTTTGGGATAATTGATTTTGAGAAAGGAGATTTATATGAGATTCATAATAGGTGTATGATTTGGAAGATACTATATGTGTATAGTATAAAGTGTTTTGAAAATGGCTCTGGAGAAAAAAGCACTCCATTGAAATGAACTTCTCAAGAGTGCCACAGAGTGGTACTGCCTTGAACCCTAAGGGGGAGTTATAAAGTTGATCCTACGAGGAGTCCGGACAAAACTAGTTCATAAGGATTTTGTGTGTGTAGCGTAAGTCGAGGGAGTTGATGCCTACAGAGGCATTTTGGTTATGCTGTGACGACAGTGTAACTCGATGTCACTGCGATCTACTGCAGACCATAGAGTCGTTTGTGCTGCTGAGAGTCAACAGTCTACATTTGATTTTATATCGGTAGACTACGACCTATAGAGACATAGCAAAAGTCGTGTGTGCTGTTGAGAGCCAACAATCTACGTCTGATTTTACATCGGTAGACTGCGACCTATGTGGGAGTGGAGAAGTTTCATTTTTGGCAGCGAAAATCGAGGGCGCTGATGCCCACAGTTACATGGACTTTTGCTACGATGGCAGCGTAACCCAAGATATAACTGCGACCATGGATGGGGGTGATGATTTCCAGAGCAATCTCACCAAAGATATTTTCTCGATTAAAAAAATGTTTTCTATATTTCCAATAAAATTATTTTCCACGTATTTTCACTGGATGTTGAAAACGGGTTTACAAAGTACTTATAGATTTTCAGTCCTACGCCTGATGAACATATGACTGAATCTTTATGAGAACAAGGATGGACTTGTTGAAACGTCCCATTATAAAAAAAGTATTTTTATAAAACTATTTTTGTAATAATATGTAGATCTTAAAAGAGTTTATAGTTTAAAAAAATGTCCAAAGAATAATTTATCTGATAAGTATTAAATAAATTCTGGCTTCGTTCCTTTTCGAGGACGAAAAGATTCAAGGGGGAGGAATGTGATATCCCAGAATTTCAAACCAAATTTAAATGAGATAATCTCCATTATAAATTAATTAAAATTAACAAAATTGTTATTTTAAACAATAACAATAATTGTGTTGTGTATATATATATAGCTTTTAAATAGAATTATTATATTCAAATGGAATTTGGATTTGTTAAAATTGTATGTATCCATCAATTGGATTTTTAAATTGAATTTGAAATTTAATTTGAATTTGAATATTTAAATTGAAATTCAAGAGTTAATTATTTATATCTTAAATCATACTTTGGTTTTGAAATATATTTTCATGATTTTATTTAGAACATAAAATTGTTTTATATTATTTTCTTTTTAAAGAGATTTATTTATATAAATTAAATGTGTATTTATAAGTTAGAAAAATTAATTATAAAAGCTTTATTAAATATTTAAAAATCTAATTATGCACGAAGATACATGTGTTAACTTGTAATCACTCCTAAATACATGTGTTAAGAAATTAAAAGAGTTTAGGGGCAAGTGTCACATTATTTCCTTTTTCTTTTATTTTTAATAAAACCTAAATTAAATTTATATATCTCTCCTTATCTCTCTTTTTCTTTTCTTTGTTTAGTAAAGAATAACAAACTAGAAGAAAGAAAAACCTGTAAACATTTTTATCTTCACCCTGTAAAACAAATCCAATAATTCAAGCAAATTCAAAGCAAGCTTCTAATTAAATCAGTTTCAAAGCTTTTCCTTCTGCGAATTTCTAGCAACTCAAGTTCTAGTTAACCAAGTTTAAGCATTTTTCAGGTTCCAGCTTTCAAGCCTTCAGTTTTAAAGAAATCAATGCATTTACTTCTGCAAATCCAAGTTTTCACGTTCAATCTGATTGCAAGCCTTCCTGTTTTCAAATCAAGGAAGCATGTTCCTCTACATCTTCAAAATAGTGAGTAAAACTTGAAAATCTGATACATTTTGATCTAGCATGCGATGGTCATTTAAGTATGACTTGTGTTATGCTGTAAATGTTGTTTAAAATGATTTTAAGTATATATATTTGGGTTAATATTTATGTGCAATGTCTGGAATAAGAAAGGCAAGCCTCTGTTCAAAATAACAGATCCTTAAACCTGAATCAAAAATTCAAATCCTCTCATCTAATTAATATTAGGATTTGATCTTTAAATAAAAAGTGATTATAAAGATGTAATTCAAATTTTAAAATGATTGCAAATATATTTACTGAGTAAATAATTTGAAAATAGAAAATTAAAGTAAAAATCAAATTTGGTCAAAAATCAACCAATTCAATTTCTGTTTTGAATTGCATGAATGAATTGGTGATGGAAAATCATGATTTTTAATATGCATTTCATGATTTTTAGATTGTTAATTTATGGGAATCATCGAGACGATTATTTTGGGCATTTTTAGTGATTGTCGTTGATCGACACGGTGGTGGAGGTTGAATTCTCGGTCGAAGCTAGTTGGAATGTCGTCGATGATGGGAAAAATAGTCTCGTATTTTTCCTATGGCCGTGATGACCAGAAATGTTCGAAGTAGGGTTTAACACCCTGGTATTTGACGTTGTCATTCGGTGGGATTTTCGACATCGTGACTTGATAGGAGTCGATCGCGAGGCTTGCTGGAGGTCGAGACGGAGTTGCGGTGTGGATGGCGAGGCTTCTCGAAGCAGGGATCGTCGAAGGCGAGTGGTTTACCAGTGAGGTAGTGTTTCCAGGCTGGGTCAAGAAAGCTCGTTTTCGACTCGTATGGGTTTTTCACGATCTGGGTTCACATGGATGTTTGCGTGGAATAGAGAGTTCATCGAGGGTCGCCGCGATGACCTCCGATGGTCAAAAGCATCGGTGTACGTGCACCGCGTGCACGTTGTTTCTGGGTCAATCGATAGTTTGGGAAGATGATGATTTTCTCATGTCGTGCTCATGATTTTCTGATGCGAGACTCGAAGTAATGGACGTACGCGAAGTGTACTGTGTTTGTTCGGGGAGGAATCAAGTGTGACTCGGGTCTTTAGTAATTTAGCTCGGGTTGAGTTTTGTTTATGTATCAGGATTCAAAAATTTTAAAAACAAAAGTGTTCCAGGTTTTAAGAACAAGAAACTCGGGTTTTCAAATGTTTCAAAGTTTAAAAATAAGGCAAAAACAAGTTTTTAAAGTTATGGAATAATTAGTTTCAAAAAGAAATGTTTAACCAGGTTAAATATGTTAAAAATTGAATAAGTTTTTAAAGGGAGTTGATAATTAAGTTCAAAAAATAAGAATTTATTTATTGAATAAGTTCGAACAAGTTCTCCAACGATTTTTTTATTAAATTTAATGTTTAAATTATTTTATTTAAAGTAAATAAGTATAAGTAATTGGTGAATTGTTAACGATTATAATTGGTATAAAGATCATTAACCAGTAATTATGATGATTAATTAAGATATTTAATTCAAAATAATTAATTTGTAAATTAATTATGGATAATCACTAAAGGAAATTTATTAAGTATAACTACTTAATTAATAGAGTATAATTACATAGAGTAAGTAATTAATGGTTGAGCGTAAATAAATAAAGAGAAATTACTTTATGGAAGTAATTAGAGGGTAATTACTCAATGGGAGTAACTAAAGGTTAATTACTTAGTGTAATTATTTAAAGAATTTATTAATTAAAAAGATAATTAATTTTTTGTAAGTAATTAAATGATAGTTAATTACTATTTGTAACTAATTAAGATATATTTATGAATAAATAAGGAGGAGTTACTTAGTGTAATTAATTAAGGATTGATTGATTTAGAGAAACTAATCAACGGTTGATTATTTAACGAGTGTGAAGTGTTAAGGGGTAATTAATCAATGTAAGTGATTATAAGATAATAAATTTGAGTAATTAATTAAGGATCAATGTAATTAATATGGATGGGTTAAGGATAATTGATTTGTGATTAAGTTGGAGTTAATTACTTATTGTAATTAAAGGATAATTAATCAAGGATAATTAATTAAAATGGAAAATTAGGGGATGATTAATTAATTGGTTTGTAATCAATTAATGAATAGTAAGTAGGATTTAAAAGTAACTGAAATAATTAATTCAATTCATTAGTGGTTAACTAAATTAATTAGAGATGGTGTGGCTGGCTAATCTTGCTTATAAATGATTGAATGATATGGTATGCCTTAGATTATTTGATATCTCTGATATGTGATGTGTGATGCTATGTGATATAATAATATTTGGGCTGAACAATGACATCTAGTGTTTAAAGTTTGATCGTATTTCATTTGAATAACTTGGGTTAAGATGACATGGGATTCGAAGAGACCAGGGTCGGGCATCAGTAAATACCCGAAACCACTTCGATTCTTTATAAATTTGATTTTAGAAGTGAATAGGCTGGAAAGAAATATATGATGTAAACTTGGTCATTAAATCTGAGCAGTAATGATTTGATATGATTGTAAGATGTGATGTTAATGATGGCAAGTTAAGAACTCGTAATAAGGCACGAGTTACCCCAGGTTGGAATATGTTTTATGCATTAGAATTTCTTGTTAGATGGGTTTACTCACGCTGGTTTCCAGCTTGACCCAGGTGTTACTTTGATGTAATGCTCAGGTCAGACCGAGTATTACAGATTTTCAGGTAAGGACGTTCTAGAGCTCAGGAGGCGAGCTGGATGGCAGGAATGTATGGAGTGTATTCCGCTGTGATATATTGTTTGTATTTCTGGAACAAGTTATTTTAATTTCTCAGTGATTGTAATTCTGATGTATTAAATTGTAATTGACTCGTTCAGCTTTCTTTGTGTAAAGAATATTATTTGATATTATATTTTTCCGCTGCGAATGTGAGATGTTGGTGTTTCTGTTTCTTCTTTTCTTCTACCTCTTTTCTTCTTTTTCTAACTATCTGGGTTTTTGGGTTTGAAAATTCCGGGTCATTACACAGCGTTTTACTGATTACATTTCAAAATAGTAATTCATATCCAAGATACATAATCCCTTAACATTCCTTAGGCAATGATTAAATATATCAATTACAAAATATGCCAAGAGCGCCATATGACGATGCCCCCTTAGTTGACTAGAGTCAATATAGTCAAATTTGACTTAATATACACATCGGAAATAAACAGGATAAACTATAACTCCTAATTAGCTATCCATCAGCCACATGCTTGTCTCCGGAAGCTTTATTTGCCAAAATTACTAAAACCTGAAAACTCAACCCTCAGCCTACTCAAATCAATTTTCAGCACCCAAGAGTTAAAATGGAAACGGAAACTTCGAGTCAGACATAAAGCCTAGTGTTTATAATACTACACGTCTCAGTTGTTGATATTAAGTGAGACCACACCGCTTATCAGAACGAGTTTCCTCTCATTTATATCCATTTAAAACATATGGTTGCAAATCTTTATCCTGCGACCGCAACTGGTTAAAACTATAAAGCCTTTTATGTAAACTTACATATCAGGTAACAAACGGACTATTAGTCCGAACAATATAGTTTTGTTTGGCTTACTACTAATTTTGTGCTTACTCGGGCCAACCAGGCAATATAAGAAAATAATCTAACACCTGTAAGACACTCCTCTTTTGGATGGTCTGCCCTTAAGTATCTATTAAATACTTCTCCTTTGGATAGTCTATCCCTAACTTAACATCTCCTAGGCTCACTTGATCCTAATGGTTTCACGGGCTCACCAATAACCTATCTGTATACAAACATATACTCCCTCCTGTGCGTAATCATAATTTTAGTCTTACTGTGACAAAGCCCTACACACTGGAATTTTGCACTAAATTAGCTGGGGCTTATAGCTAAAGTACAGGGCATGACCTTATACCAGTCTTATTTGGTATTCTAATATCTGAGTCATTTTACTTAGGGATACCTTTCCAAAATTTTCCTTGAAAACAATTTCAAAATGATTTAAAACCTTTTAAATCAAACTCACTTAAGGAAAACACATATATTCTATGCTTTACTCAAAATCACCTTGCCATGTTATATACATACATACATACATATACACACACACACACACACTTTACTCAAATCTTAGTTGATAAAAACATTTAAACCTTTGAAAGTACCCCTTTTGAATCCTTTGAAAGTACCTCTTTCGAAACTAAGTAAAACCCTTTATTCAACCTAGGGCAAAAGGTCAAAACCTTCCTTTCGAAACCATTCTCAAACCCCTTTCGAAACTTTTGAAAAACTTTCCCTTTGAAAGCTTTAAAATATTAGACATCCTTCTTTAAAACCTTTAAACCATTCCTTTTGAAAATGTTGGAAAAACCTTTCCTTTCAATCCTTTTGAAACAATCAGAAAACCTTCCCTTTTGACTCCTTCAAAATCATTGGGGAACCACCCTTTTGAAACCTCCCTTTAAGACCTTTCGAAAGCATCAAACATTTGTAAACACAAAGCTTTTGAAATCACTTGTATTCAACTTAAAATATATGGAAACCTTTGAAAACCGTTTCGGTCGAAACCATTTGGATTATGCCTAGAAGTAGAGAAAAAGGATCACCCATTAAAGTCGAAAGCATTCCCTTCATAATCCTTCCTAAGTATAGAAGTGATGGTGTCGGAACCATCCCTTCGAAAGCATGGTCAAGTTTAAAAAGCAAAGCAACCCTTTCAAAACCAATCTGGGTTGAAAGGTAGAAAGAGGAAGTCAGAGATTTCGACCCAATCGAAAGCATTTATTTAGAAACATAGGCGCAATCCAATCGAAACCATTTCTTTAAAACCATTTGACCTAGTCGAAAGCCAACCAAGTCAAAAGTTGTCCAGTCGAAAGCAAGCAGGCACATTTTCATATAAAAGCAAAGTATCTCTTCAACCCCTTCGAAACCCTTGGTTTCGACCCTATACCTTCCGCATATATGCTATTCACTATGTACCAATTACATGATACCATGTGCATTGGTTTCGATGGAGTTGGAGACGAAGGTAAGGAGGCGAAAGCCTGGTGCCGAAAGCATCGAAATAGTAAAAGCCGTGTAGATTGGTCCTTTTCAAACTATTTCTTTATACCTAATCTGTCTTGTTTTTCAAATTGTTATTGGTTGCTAGTTTCTCTTTTCTAAAAGTACTGCCAATTTCTAGAAATAACAATTTTGAATTATTTACAAATTACCCTTTGTCCTTTTTATAAATATATAAAACATTTAAGTCCCATACCTTAAATAATTTTATATATCCATAAAGAACTTAGGAAAATTCCATAAAATCACTTTTAATATGTTTTCCAACATATATTAATTTCAGAGTCAAACCATTATTTATTTAACCATAAGTAATTTACCCAAAATAACATTTTCTTCACTAGAAAATTCATATAAAATCCAAAAAAATTCAGAAAATTCTGAAAATTGAAACCTATCTCTAAAATATTATTTCTGATCTATATAAAAATTCACAAGGCATTTGGATGTCATTTAATAAGGGTTTCACCTTAAAAATTGTCATAAAGTCTATATGAACAAACATAAATCATCAACAAGTATATATATAATCATTCCATCATTCAAAAACATGGCAAATCATTGCAAATAGGTTCGGGTTTCGTCTTAAAACCAAAAATAATAAGAAATTTGAGATGTAGTCAATATTCAACTTAGCTTTAGAGATTAAGGAGCTTGAGATTTGAATGGATTTGATTTAATTTAGCTTCTTCTCTATCTTCTTAATCTTCTTCCTCTTTTCTTGTTAATGGTGGTCGGTCTCTATTTTAAAAAAAATTGACGAATGAAAAATGAACGTGTTAGGATACACAGCCAAGGTTTTAGGGTATAAGAATGGCATCATTCCTATTTTACCCCTCTTATATTTCATTTAAACTTTTCTATTAATTCATTGTTTAAATGGCACGGCTACCCCTAAATTAAATCAGATCTCAATGCCATAATCAACACATTATTTTATTTTATTTAGCCAATTAAATATCCTAAATAATGCTACCAAAAATATGGGGTGTTACAGACTCCCCTCCTTAAAGAATTTCGTCCTCAAAATTACGATAAGGTACACAACAAATCAATTAAAGAGGTAAAACAACCATCAAACAAGTCAGGATAAGCATTTCTAATCCTACTTTCAGTCTCCCAAGTACAGTCTCTCTCACGGTCGCTCCACTGGACTTTCGCTAATCTTACTATCTCGGTTCTAAGCTTCTTCTCATCTCTCACAACAATGCAAATCATCTTTCTCACTATAGTCAATTCTGGTTGTACCACTAAGTTATCTAGCACAATCGGTGCAATAGTAGTCTCCGGGTCTCTAACACACTTTCTAGGATGAGAAACATGGAAAACATCGTGGACTCCTGCAAAATTGCTCGGTAATTCTACTATATACGTGAGTTTCTCGATCCTCTCAATAGTACGAAAAGATCCAATGAATCTCGATGCATCTTTGCTGATCTTCAGAATCTAATCACACCCTTCATCGGTTACACCTTAACGAAAAGCTGATCTCCAACTGAGAACTCTAAATCTTTCCGTCTTTTATCAGCATAACTCTTGTGCCTAGACCGAGCCTCCTTTATCCTAGCTTCGATGACCTCAATCTTTTCTACAGCTTCTCTAACCAAATCTGGACCAAGAACCAACCTATCCTTGGTCTCTAACCAACAAACGGGAGATTTTCATGACCTTCCATACAAAGCTTCAAACGGTGTCATCCTTATACTAGTCGGATAACCATTGTTATATAAAACTCGACTATGTGTATAAGGTCTTCCCATGATCCCCCAAAGACCAATACACAAGCTCTTAACAAGTCTTCGAAGATCTTGTTAACTCTTTCCGTTTTCCTATCTGTTTGAGCAGTACTCATCTTGAGCTTAGATCCTAATCTTTTCTATAGGCTCTTCCAGAGTTCGCTAATGAATAAAGAATCTCTATCACTAACAATACTGCTATGAATTCCATGAATTATAACTACATTCTCCATAAATAACTTAGCCAATGCAGGTGCCTTCCTTTTTGACCTAACGGGAATGAAATGGGAATCTTGGTCAGTCTATCCACTACGATCCATATATTTTCATTTCCTCTATTAGATCTCGGCAACCCGTCTATGAAGTCCATAGAAATAGAATCCTACTTCCATACCGGAATATCTAATAGCTGAAGTAACACACTTAGCTTCTGATGCTCGGCTTTCACCTACTGACAGTTCAAAAATTGTTTCACCAATAAACCGACATCCCTCTTCATTTCTTCCCAGAAGAAATTTCTCTTCATATCTAAATACATCTTCGTTCCTCCTAGATGAGTAGTGAACTTTGAACGATGAAATTTCTCCAAAACTTCCGTCCTGATGTCTCCCACATCTAGAACACATAATCTATCCTTCTTTCTCAACCACCCACTTTGGTCTAGATAGAGATCCTTTAAGTCATCGCTCTCCGTTCCATCCTCTAATTTTTTATCCTTTCAACTAACGTTGGATCCTCTTCCTTTTTAGAAGCAATCTTCTCAATTAATACCTATCGGACTTTTAAACAAGATATCATAGCAGATTCTCCACTAGACCCAGCATCGGATCTCCACTGCACTGCAAGTCAACAACACTTCCAAGTCTTTCCATTCCGCTATCATAGCCAATATTGCATTCTGATTCTTCCTACTAAACGCATCTACATCCTTGTTGCCCTTCCCCGGTATGTACTCTATTCCAAAATCATAAGTAGCTAAAAACTCTGACCACCTCTGCTATCACATATTTAGCTCCTTCTAAGAGAACAAAATACTTCGATGATTTATGATCTGTATAAAGCTCAAACCTTTCTCCCAAAAGGTAATGTCTCCACACCTTCAAAGCAAAAATAACTACAGCTAACTCCAATTCGTGCATTAGATATCTAACCTCCTATGGTCTATGATGTCTAGAAGCGTGGGCAATCACTTTACCTTTCTCCATCAATATAGCTCCTAATACAGTTCCATACGCATCTGTATAAACTACCAAGTCTAGATTCCCCTTCGAAACCACTAACACAGGTGCATGGGTCAACAAGTATTTTAAGCTTTGGAATGCTTCCTCACACTTATCGGTCCACACAAACTTCACATCCTTTCGCGTTAGCTTGGTCATTGGTGCTGCAATCCTCATGAAATCCTTAATGTACCTCCGATAATATCCAGCCAATCCAAGAAAACTTCTTATTTGGGTCACTGTTTCTTGTCTCTTCCAACTATTCACTGCTTTGATCTTAGTTGGATCTACGGACAACCCTTTCTCTAAGACTACATGACCTAGAAATGTCACTTCCTTCTTTTAAAAATGGCACTTTGAAAATTTTGCCTTTGGTTCTACCTCAGCGTCTTAAGCACAACTCTAAGATGAATTTCATACTCCTTCTCATCCTTGGAGTATATCAAATATTATCTATGAAAACCAACATGAACCTATCCAAGTGCTCTTGAAAAATCTGGTTCATCAAATCCAAAAAGAATGTCGGCGCATTAGTGAGTCCAAATGGCATAACAAACCATTCGTATGACCCATACCTTGTTCTAAACACCATCAAAGGTATACCATCTTCTGCCATTCTAAGCTGATGAAAACCTGTCGCCGAATCCAGCTGAGAGAATACCTTGGTTCTACTCAATTGATTGAACAAATCATCAATTCTAGACAATGGATATTGATTCTTCATTGTCCTCTCATTTAACTTACGATAATCGATACATAGCCTCAACGATCCTTCCAACTTCTTAGCAAACACGGTGGCTGCTCCCCAAAGTGAACTACTCAGTCTAATAAAATTCCTCTCTTCCAAATCCACCAACTGCACCTTCAGCTCTCTCATCTCTGTCGGCATCATCATGCTTGGTGGTTTACTCACTGGTTCTACTCTAGGCATCAAATCTATCTGATACTCAATGGCTTGTTTCGGTGGCAATCCAACTACCGGCCCGAAAACATCTGTGGATTCTCTAAGCACGAAAACGCGATTTAACTCATCCTCCAATTCCATAACACCCAACAAAGAATTCACCTCACAGTCAGGGTTTTCTATGGTATATACTTTCTGATCACTACAATTAGGGTGTCTTAATGGTATTTTCCTATCATGGCAAAATATCTAAGCATTATATTTACTTAACCAATCTATACTCGGTATAATTTCGAACCCTACAAAGTCAAATACATGCAAACTGCAAACAAAGGTGCAACCTAGCAAGTCAAACTCTAAGTAGTCACACTTCAACCCAAGTGTCGCATACCCTCCTATTGGGTTCGCAACTCTTAAGGAAGTAACTAAAATTGTAGGTTCTAGGTTAAGCTTATCTACCAAACATCGAGATATAAAAAAATGCGATGCACCAGTATTAAACAATATGCTAATAGAAATATCATGGATCTGAAGCATACCTCCCAATACCGATTTCCCTTTATCCTGGGCCATTGGCTTCAAAGTAGCAGGCTCCAATGCAAATACTTGGCCTTTATCTCTTTTAGTTGGCTCTTTGTACTATTTCTTATAGTGCCCAACTTGATCATAGTTGAAACATCGAAATTTTTTCTTCTCAGCAGCCTTCTTTCCCGTGCCTATCCGGCACACATGAGCATAATGGACTTTCTTATCACACTTGTAACAGACCACTTTGGACTTCCCCTTCTTTGCTACTTCACCTATCTAAGCACCCTTTTTATGAAAGAATTTCCTTTTCTGACCTTGCCCAACCTGGACTTCCTTCCCCTCCTTCTTCTCCAGACAAGCAAGCATCTCTTCGTGTCTTAACGCCATCTCCACTACCACATCATAAGGATCTCGGATATGCGGTAAGGTAGCCTTAGCCAACTTAGGCTTCAATCCACAGATGAACTTCTCATTCCTCTTCAGCACAGTATCAACAATGGCATACCCATATCTATCCAACTCTTCAAACCTACTAGCATACTTCAAAATAGTCATTTCTCTTATCCTCAGCCCATTTCATCTCCTCTTCATTTACTCCAGCCTTCACACTATTCCACCAGAATAAAGCTTCTTCTTGAAGCTGTCTTGAGGAAAGCCTCCTCTTCTGCTCGTCATTGAGCCCTAAGTCAGCAAATATCCTTTCACAGTGTAGCAATCAGTTCTCCACCTTGGTAGCATCCTTAGTTCCAAAAAACAACTTCCCTCCAAGCCTAGCATAGTCTCTACTCAAATTGGTATAATGAAACTGGAGTTTCCTGGACTCCTCCTCTAGCATTTCCTCCAACAACCCCAGCGGCAATTCCAGCTTGCATCATGTTCACGAAAAACTGATACATAGCCACCATATCTACTTGTGGGACTCTAGCACCAACATTCTCAGCTTGAGCCAAACCTTGAGACCACCTCATATTGCGTCGGGCATTTCCATTGGTGGTGGTGACGTCCCCTCCCAAGTTAACTTTGCCTCTTCTAGCATCCATATCTGTATTCAAGCCTCGTGAGATACATAAGAATAACCTAAGAGAGATAGGAAACTAAAGATATAGCGAATTTTTATAGAAAATACAAGTACGTTGCTATAACATTATCCCATACCCTGATCTTAAATCTAATTCCTGGGGATTATGTTTTCAAAATCATTTTTAGTTAAAGTATTTCATAAAACTGTGCTCTGATACAAAGTCGTAACATCCCATATCTAGAGGCCAAAATCTAAGGGCTACAGATGCTGCAGTCATCTCTAGTATTAACTTCTAGTGACAGATACGATAATGCTAATGGTACCCATGATATCAGAAGCACTTGAATATGAACAAAATCACAGATTTCAAAGAACAATGTCTTAATGATTACGTTTCAAAACAATAATTCATATAAAAGTTACATAATCCCTTTACGTTCCCTAGACAATGATCAAATATATCAATAACAAAATACGCCAAGAGCGACATATGATGATGCCCACTTGGTTGACCAGAGTCAATATAGACATATTTGACTTAATACACATAGCAGAAATAAATAGAATAAACTATAACTCCTAATTAGCTATCCGTCGGCCTCCTGCTTGTCTTCGGAAGCTTTATTCGCCGAAATTACTAAAACCTGAAAACTTCAACCCTCAGCCTGCTCAAATCAATTTTGAGCATCCAAGAGTTAAAGGGGAAATATAAACTTCGAGTCAGACATAAAGCCTGGTGTGAATAATACTATACATCTCGGTTATTGATATTAAGTGAGACCATACTGCTAAGAGGAATGGGTTTCCCCTCACTTATATCCTTTTAAAACATATCTTTTGCAAATCTTTACCCTACAACCAAAATTGGTTAAAAATGTAAAGCATTTTATGTGAACTTATATATCAGGTAACAAATGGACTATCCGTCCGAACATTATAGTTCTGTTTGGCTTACTACTAACTTTTGGCTAACTTGGGCCTACCAAACAATCTAACACCTGTTAGACACTCCTCTTCTGGATGGTCTGTAATTAACTATCTATTAAATACTTCTCTTTCGGATGGTCTGTACCTAACATAACATCTCCCAAGGTCACCTGGTCCTAATGGGTTTGCAGGCTCACCAATAACCTATCTGTATACAAACATACATTCCCTTCTGTGTGTAATCACAATTTAAGTCTTACCTATGACAAATCACCACACATTGAAATTTTGGACTAAATTAGTCGGGGATAATAGCCAATGTATAGGGGGCGACCATATACCAGTCTCATCTGGTATTCTAATATCTAAGTCATTTTACTTAGGGACGTCTTTCCAAAATTTTCCTTGAAAACCTTTTCAAAATGATTTAAAACCTTTTAAATCAAACTAACACAAGGAAAATACATATATTCTATGCTTTGCTAATAATCAGCTTACCATGTTGTATATATACATATTCTACTCAAATCTTAGTTGATGAAAACATAAAAACCTTTGAAAATACCCCTTTCGAATAATTGAAAGTACCCCTTTCGAAACCAAGTAAAACCCTTTCAACCTAGGCTGAAAGGCCAAAACCTTCCTTTCGAAACTATTCTCAAAACCCTTTTGAAACCATTGAAAAACCTTCCCTTCAAAAGCTTTAAAATATTAGACATCCTTCTTTAAAACCTTTAAACCATTCCTTTCGAAAATGTTGGAAAAACCTTTCCTTTCAACCTTTTCGGAACAATCAGAAAACCTTCCCTTTCAACTCCTTCAAAACCACTGGGGAACCACCCCTTCGAAACCTCTCTTTTAGACCTTTAAAAGCATCAAACCTTCGTAAACACAAATCTTTCAAAATCAATTGGGTTCATTTTAAAATATGTGGAAACCTTTGAAAACTGTTTCGATCGAAACCATTTAGATTATGCCTTCAAGTAAACAAAAGGATCAAAAACCCATTAAAGTCGAAAGCATTCCTTTCATAATCATTGCTAACTAAAGAAGTGATGGTGTCGGAACCATCCCTTCAAAAGCATTGGAGAAGTGGCCAGGTTTAAAATGAAAAGCAAAGCAATCCTTTCGAATCCAATCTGGGTCGCACTTGTTTAAAAACATAGGGGCAACCCAATCGAAACCATTTCTTTAAAACCATTTGACATGGTCTTTAAAGCAAACCATGTCGAAAGTTGCTCAATCGAAAGCAAGTAGGCGTATTTTCATTTAAAAGCAAAGTATCTATTCAACCCATTTGGAATCCCTGGTTTTAACCCTACACCTTCCACCTATATCCAATTCACTGCGTAACAGTTACCTGATACCATGTGCATTGGTTTTCAATGGAGTCGGAGGGGAAGGTAAGGAGGCGAAAGCCTGGTGCCAAAAGCATCGAAACGGTAAAAACCATGTAGATTAGTGTTTTTTAAACTATTTCTTTATACCTAATCTGCTTGTTTATCAAATTATGATTGGTTGCAAGTTTCTTTTTTCTAAAAGTACTGCCAGTTTCTCAAAATAACAATTTTGAATTATTTGCAAAATACCCCTCCTCATTTTTATAAATATATAAAACATTTAAGTCTCATACCTTAAATAATTTTATATATCCATTAAAACACTTAGGAAAATTCTACAAAAATTCCATAAAATCACTTTTAATATGTTTTCCAACATATTACTTTCAGACTCAAACCATTATTTATTTAACCGTAAATAATTTTTAACCTAAAATAACATTTTCTTCACTAGAAAATTCATATAAAATCCACAGAAATTCAGAAAATTCTTAAAATTGAAACCCATCTCTAGAATATTGTTTCTGGTCTATATAAAAATTGCAAGGCATTTGGATGTCATTTAATAGGATTTTCACCTTAAAATATGTCATAAATTCAACATGAACAAACATAAATCATCAGCACGTATATATAATCATTCCATCATTCAAAAACATGGCAAATCATTGCAAATAAGTTTGGCTTTCATCTTAAATCCGAAAACAATAAGAAATTTGAGATGTAGTCATTATTTACCTTAGCTTTAGAGACTGAGAAGCTTGAGATTTGAATGGACTTGATTTGATTTAGCTTCTTCCTAAGATATTCTTAATCTTCTTCCTCTTTTCTTGTTAACAGTTGTCGACCTCAAGTTTTAAAAAAATTGATGAATGAAAAATAAACATGTATCGGATACACGGCCAAGGGTTTAAGGTATAAGAATGGCCTCATTCCTACCTTACCCGTCTTCTATTTCATTTTAACTTTTCTTTTAATTCATTGTTTAAATGGCATGGCTATCCCTTAATTAAATCAAATTTCAATCCCATAATCAACACATTATTTTATATAATTTAGCTAATTAAATTCCTAAATAATGTTACCAAAAACATGCGGTGTTACTCCACAGTAAGCTACTTTTGCAATTCTTTTAACATCTCGGACCGGTGCCTTACCCTGAGCAGAGGACAACCATTAAGTTGTTTTTTTATACTCCTTTTACACAGGTTGATTCTTTGTTAAAACTACTAGCATAGAGCAAACAAACTCATTCCGTCCCTATCTAATGTGCCATGCTCGCTTGGCATCATGATTTCAGTTTGCGAGGCAAATAAAACACATTTTATATCCATACAAAACTAAGCCCAATGGTGGATATTACCCACTTGAAGATGCAAAAACCAACATAAGGATGATCCAGTCAAGGTGGAGGGAAACAAAAGGAATTTTGCACTTCTAAAAGGCCGATTGGTTAAAGTAATTAGGTTGGGAGCCATGATGTGGTTGAAGGGATCCATTCTTTCATCATATTAATCGATGGAAGGGTGGGAATACCTTTGGTGGATATATGTGCTTAAAATCTCTTTGGAGAAAGGTTCCCTGTTTGGATATAATGATGATGGTGACGCTGCCCCTAATTATAGAGGAAATCCTTTGATATCTCATGGGTGAAGGAGTTTGATGACCCTAATAAGGAGACGGAGAATGGTAATGATGAGCATGTAGGTGACCTCATTTTCTTGTTGACCGAAAGTGACCTCGAATGTTGGGCCTACCTTTCGTCAGTCCTAGGCCGAGGACCTCCCTCTAGGCTTGGTAGTGGACTGAGAACTCTCACTTTTCTCATAGTTCCTAGCCTGATTATTGCAACTTAGGTGATCGAAGAGCAAATCATGTCCCCCATCTGCTGCCTAAAGGCAATCAAATGTATAATGTCTTTCCACGAAAGGGGGTTGATAGGCTTGCGGAACTCCTGGGCATAATGTTAGCTTGGGTATTGGGACATCGAAGTGAAGTCTTATTTATGTTTGACATGTAAATCTTTGATGCAAGTGAGAGTAACACAATAGGGATTCATAGCATGAACCTCTTGTAGGCCTTATTATGTTAAATGTGCTTAGGATAGTAGGCTGGATGGGGGTCCAGTCTGTCGCTACTGAGACAGCTAGGCCATAGTTAACAATATCCTAAGTGTCCATCCTAGCCTTAAGTTTTGTCAATTCATAGGCAATCTGCCCAATGCTAGTTAGGCCATTGACCAAGATGATCCATATACCATTGCTCTAGCCCAGAATGGGGCAGATGGTGCTTGCTCTAGTTGCCATCATTAATGTCATATTCATTTTGAGTTATCATCCTTCTTCACTGTTGTTCATGATGTGATGAGTTTTTAGGTACAATAGTAGTTTGTAGAGAAGAAAAATGATGGAAGTAGAGCACTCTTTAGGGGAGGATTTCCTTCTAATGCAAAAATGTCGACTAGAAATTTTGTTAACCTCAAAAGTGTGATTATGAGATGATGATAGCAAAGGTTACTTGCTAATATTATAGTTAGTAGGCTAAAAAATAAGGAGAAAATCAAAGTAATAAATCTTAAAATGAGTAAAAAGACATAATATTTAGAGTGGTTCGACCAAGAATGATCTACGTCCACTATTGTAACTTTATTACTTTGATTTCTTTTGTTATAATTGTCATTTTACAAAATATAATAAATGAGTGCAATAAAAGAAAATTCGATCCTTATACAATTGTATTTAAATTTGTATTTATAGTAACTGCAATATGGTTCAAACAACTATTGATACGCTAAGATTTTGATCAACGATAATGTGCTTCAACAAAAAGGAAGTGATATGTACAAAGCTAAAGAAAGAACGAAGAAGACCAAGAATAAACATAAGTATGATTTTTATATAGGTCTTAGTTTAGATTTATTGTTAAAATCTATCCTCAAGAGGCTTGCACAAACACTAGAACACATTTTATAAATTTCATTTCTTAATACACATTCACTGTGCACAGCTTAATAGTTCAGTCGATTGAACAGGGATGACCAGTCGACTGAACCTGTTACACATATACAAACATGTACAGTTTCATTCGACTGAAACACCCTGCTCAGTCGACTGAATTTGTTCCTGAAAATTCTCCTTCATATTTTGAGTTGATTGAATTCTTTGTTCAGTCGACTGAATTTGTACCTGCGAATTTTCTATGAATGGACACCCTCTTCCTCCCAAGAGTTGCAACCATTCACCAATGGAAATGGAAGCATCTCTTGTCTGCAACCTTAGCCAACAGATGCACCTCTTTTACAAGTATAAATACATAATTCTAACATCTTCAATTCACCGAATTATCTTGCTTTAATCTTACTATCTTCTTGAACATATTTTCTAGAAATTCTCAAAGCACTCAGAAATCTATTGCTTGAATCACTGCTTTGTTTTTTAACATTCTTTTGATTCATAGCAATTCACATTTCCTAAATCTTCACAAACACATTGCATACTCTCGAGGATAAGATTATAGGAATATTGTACTACATTAGACTCATTAGTGTTGATAAGAACACAACAAGTCGAATATTGTTTTTTTTAGTAATTGAGTTGAAGTCCTCTTCGGTAGTTGAGGCAAGAAATCCCGTTCGGTTGTTCCGGTAAGTTGTAAACCTATTCCTCCGGGTTAAATGAGGATATTAGTTAGTGAAATTCCTAAGTGAAGCTTAGGGACTGGACGTAGAACTAGAGGTCCGAACCAGTATAAATTCCTGGTGTCTCCTTGCTTTTACTTACTTTATCTACCTAGACTATTCCGTTATTCCATATTACACGATCCTACTGCATAGCCTCTTTCAATTGGTATCAGAGCAAGGTTGTCCTATAACCATAACACCGTTATTAGGCATATTGATAATATGGAAAATAACGCAAGTACAAGCACAACCTTTGCCTATAGTTCTATATTTGCGGAAGGACAATCTACACAAAGACCTCCTCTATTCAATGGACTAAACTATAACTATTGGGCTACAAGGATTAGAATTTATATGCAAGCAAGAAGTTTCGAAGCCTGGAATGCTATTCAAGTAGAGTTCATTGTACCCACAACCGATTATCCTACATGGACACAAATTCAAAAGAATGAAGCTAGTGCAAATGCCAAAGCTATGAATATACTATTTTACGCCCTGGATAGAAACGAATTCAACCGTGTTAGCATATGTACTACTGCATATCAAATTTGGGAAACACTTAAAGTCATACATGAAGGCACAAACAAGGTTAAACAAACAAAGATGTCCATGCTGAAGAATCAATTTCAAAACTTTAGAATGCGACAAAATGAATCCATCAATGACATATACTCGAGATTTCAAGACATTCATCATGCTTTAATCGGACTAGGAGAAAATTACACTGATTTTGACATTGTGTCTAAAGTTCTAAATCCACTCACTGATGAATGGGAGAGAAAAGTACTAGCAATCGAGGAAGCAAATGATCTATCTACAATGAAACCAGAGGAACTGATTGGAAATCTTATGCCGTATGAAGTAAATATGCAAGCTAAGAAAGATCAAGCTCAAGAAAGAAAGAATGTAGCTTTTCATGCAGAAAAGGAAGAATCAGAGTCTGAAGATGAGGATTTAGCATTTATAGCCAAAAATTTCAAGAAATTCTTAAGATATAGAAGAGGAAATAAAAACGGATTCAATAAGAATTTCTTGAACAAACATACATCCTCGAATATAGAATGTTTTAACTGTCATAAGAAAGGTCACATGCACAAGGATTGCCCAGAGCAAAAGAAGGAGAATCAAAAAGCTCTCAATAACAAAAACAAGAGAGAGAAATTCAAAAAGAAGGCATTCTCTGTAACATGGGATGATTCGGATACATCTTCATCCGAAAGTGAAAATGATAGCGACAATGAACAGGAAAATGTATGCTTCATGGCTCAAGAATGTGGAGTAAGTAATTTAACTTTCGATGACTTAATTGAAGTAAACACTGAACTTTTGAACACAATAAAAACTCTTAAAAAGAAACTCAAAGAAACTCGTGAAAATCAAAACAAAGCTGAATGTGAAAGGGATATGTTAAAAGATGAAAAGAAAATTTTAGAAGAAGAACATGAAAAAGTTCAAGAATCTCATTCAAATTCGGAAACTCAATTATCACTTTTAAGTCAACAAATTGAAACTCAAAAGACAAAGAATGATATAATTGTTTCTGAAAATCATGAGTTAAAAACTAAGATTAGACAAGTTGAGTTAGAAAATAATAGTCTTCAAGCTAGACTAGATAATATCACTAAAAATGTTTCTAACTTTAACAAAGGAAGAGAAGATTTATCAAAGATTTTAGAAAATTATCAATCTTCTTCAAATAAACATGGATTAGGATATAAAAAGGAGTCAAAATTCCTAAAAATAAAAATACAAATTTTAAGAGGAATATTGATTTAAAACAACAAATGTTATTAAGAGAACCTATTAAAACAAAAGTAGAAACCAAGATAGTCAAAATTTGGGTTCCAAAGACTAACAATATTTTAATTAGGAATAAATATATTAAAACATTTATGAATAGTGTTCACTATAATAAAAACTATATTTATAAAAAGGATACTAAACTAAATTGGGTTTGGCTTCCTAAGATCTAACTTTTTAGGACCCTATTAAAAGGTGGGTACCAATAATTTTATATTTATTTTCAGGTCCCACTTAAAAAGAAGAAATGGATATTGGACAGTGGTTGCTCAAAACACATGACCGGAGACAAAGATATGCTTACAAACATCACATACTTTGATGGTGGCTCGGTTACCTTCGGAGACAATTCAAAAGGCTATATCATTGGCAAAGGAGATGTGAGCAATTACGGTACATCAAATTTACCTTTTATAACAAATTTTTCATTAGTTGAGAATCTAAAACACAATCTACTTAGCATAAGCCAACTTTGTGACAAAGGCTTTAAAATAACTTTTTTGGAAAATAAATGTAGTATTTTTGATCAAAACCAAAATCTTGTTTTTGAAGGAAAAAGAGATAGGAATGTTTACATTCTAAATATGAATATTAATCATAATACAAGTTTGTGCTTACTAGCCAAAGATAATGATCCTTGGTTATGGCACAAAAGATTTTGTCATATAAATTTTAAAACTATTAGAAAACTTTCCAAAAATGAATTAGTAAGAGGTTTACCCAAAATAAACTTTAAAATAAAAAATCTTTGTGATGATTGTCAAAAAGGAAAATTAACAAAATCATCTTTCAAATCTAAGAAAAATATTTCGACTTTACAACCATTAGAATTACTACATATGGATTTATTTGGACCAACACAAGTTCAATCCATTAATCATAATCGATACGTGTTTGTAATAGTTGATGATTTCTCAAGATATACATGGACTATTTTTATGAAAAATAAAAGTGATACTTTTGAGCATTTTAAAACATTTTTCAGAAGAATTCAAAACACTAAAGATTTGAAGATTAAAAATATACGAAGTGATCATGGAGGCAAATTCGAAAATGAAGCTTTTGAAACATTCTGTAAAAAGAAAGGAATATATCATATTTTTTCATTTCCTAGAACTCCTCAACAAAATGGAGTTGTAGAAAGAAAGAATAGAACATTACAAGAATGCGCTGGGACATTATTAAATGGAAGTTTTCTACCAAAACATTTTTGGGCAGAAGCCGTAGCTACTGCATGCTATGTATTGAATAGAATATCAATTAGACCATTAACTAAAAATACTTCATATGAACTATTCAACAACAAAAAGCCAAATATATCTTATTTCAAAATATTTGGATCAAAATGTTTTATTTTAAATACAAAAGATCAACTAAGTAAATTTGATCCAAAAGCCGACGAAGGAATTTTTATAGGATATTCAGAACGAAGTATGGCATATCGAGTATTTAATAAACGAACAAACGTAATCGAAGAAACCTTACATGTATCTTTTGATGAGAATTTCAACAAAGAATTAAGTATAAATGATGATGAAGAATTTATAAATATAGAAAATACAAATCTTGAAAATTGTAATAATGAACTAAAATCATCACCAAGAATACTACGAGATCACCCTACTCAAAACATAATAGGTGAAATCAATTCTCAAGTTAAGACAAGAAATCAACTAAATCAAATGGAACATGTAGCTTTCATTTCTACAATCGAACCTAAAAATCCTAAAGAAGCATCAATAGACGATTACTGGATTATTGCAATGCAAGAAGAATTAAATCAATTTGAACGTGACGATGTTTGGGAATTAGCTCCCCGTCCGAATAATCAATCTATTATAGGAACAAAATGGGTTTACAAAAATAAAATAGATGAACAAGGTAATATAACTAGGAATAAAGCTAGACTAGTAGCATAAGGATATAATCAAGAAGAAGGTATCGATTTTGAAGAAACTTTTGCTCCAGTTGCAAGACTTGAAGCAATACATATTCTATTAGCTTTTGCATGTTTTCACAATTTTAAACTTTATCAAATGGATGTTAAAAGTGCATTTTTAAATGGTTTTATAAAAGAAAATGTATACGTAGAACAACCTCCTTTATTTATACATGAAAAATATCTAGATCATGTATATAAATTAAAGAAAGCACTATATGGTCTTAAACAAGCACCTCGTGCTTGGTATGAAAGACTTAAAAGTTACTTACTAAATTCGGGATTTCAAATTGGAAAAGTTGATCAAACGCTTTTCATTAAAAATACTACTAAAGTTATTTTAATAATTCAAGTATACGTAGATGATATTATATTTGGTTCGACAAATGAAAATTTATGTAAAGAATTTTCAAATATAATGACTAAGGAGTTCGAAATGTCTCATATGGGAGAATTATCATATTTTCTCGGACTTCAAATTAAACAATTAACAAATGGAATTTTTATAAACCAAGAAAAATATTGTGCTAATCTAATTAAACGTTTCGGAATGGAGAACACTTCTGCTAAACCTACTCCTATGAGTACCACTACTCATCTCGATCGAGATGAAAATGGCAAAAGTATAGATCAAAAATAATTTAGAAGCATGATAGGTTCCTTACTTTACTTAACCGCTAGTAGACCAGACATAATGATGAGTGTATGTTTATGTGCACGTTTTCAATCTAATCCTAAAGAATCACATTTAAGAGCGATAAAACGAATTATGCGATATCTTAATAATACTAAAGATTTTGGTCTTTTCTATCCAAAAGAGTGTCCATTTGAGTTAGTATCATTCAGTGATGCTGATTTTGGTGGATCTCGAACAAATAGAAAAAGTACAAGCGCTACGTGCCATTTCATCGGAAAATCACTTATATCTTGGTTTAGTAAGAAACAAAATTGTGCTTCACTTTCCACGTGTGAAGCAGAATATATACCAGCCGCCTTAGCATGTACTCAAGTTATCTACATGCAACAAACACTTAGAGGATTTTAATATAAATTTAACGAACTCTACAATATATTGTGATAATACAAGTACAATAAATTTATCTAAAAATCCGGTTAATCACTCTCGTACAAAACATATAGATATTCGTCACCATTTTCTACGAGACAATATCGAAAAAGGAATCATAAATTTAGAACATATTTCTACCGAAAATCAAATTGCCGATATATTTACTAAACCTTTGTTAGAAAACTCCTTTATAAAGTTACGACGAGAATTAGGAATAATCTCTTTTAAAGATATTCTATAAAGTTATCAAATTTTTTTTTCACAATTCAGTCGACTAAATCTATATGCTCAGTCGACTAAATAAGTTTCTTTCAAGTTATATTTTCAAAATATTGATACATTATAAATAATAATATAAGGGTTATCTCTAATCTATACATTTCTAACTGAATTATTTTAACCATTAGATTTTTGTTTGGTTAAAAATTTTGATAAATTATCACCGCAATATTTTTAGAATGCTCATCCTATAAATACACGTTTAACTTATTTTCATTTTCACAAATCATTTTCACTTGCAAAAGATTGAAAAGATATAAAAATGTCCTCAAACAACTCATACTCCCCAATCAACATCACCTCTTCGATCGATAACTCACCAACATCACCAAAACTTCCTACTCTAACACCAAAGCAAGAGCCAGTCTATAAATGGAACAACTATCGAAGTGGCTACACACCGGAATCGAAGAAGGCTAAACGTGGTCTTTTTATCTCACCAGATACGAAAAGAAAGATTGATGAGATTCATCACTTTCAACAACAACAAATTGATCTTCAACGAGAATTATATTTCGAACAACGGATCGGGCAGGTTTAGCTTCTCTTTTGGATTTGAAAAGAAATGACCATGCAATAAATCATATCATGGTCAAATTATTTTATGCAAATCTTAATCTTGGACACCAAACTCCAAGAAATCCAAATGATAGTGTTTGGAGTATGGTGTGTGGGAAGAAAGTTTGATTCTCCTTAGATCGAATGGCACACATCTTAGGATAACCTAACGTAGGGAGAAAGCTTGATGAGGTAGAATTCAATCCACAAATTCGAGATAACATAAATCACCAATTTCTGGATGATAATGTTAACATTCAAGATATTAAGTCCACTTCCCTACGACCTAGAGCTAGAATCCTTCACAAAGCTCTTATGAGAACAATTACTCCACGAACGGGTTCATATGAACTTGTCTACCCAATCAATTATCGAGCTCTATACGCTATTTTCGGCAATATTCAAGTCAATTGGGTCCAATTAATCCTTGATGAGTTTCTCACATTTAATAATGGCAAAATGCGAACTATATATTTTGGGGAATATATCATGAGACTTCTCCTCAATGTTGATACGCCATTACCCGAGTCCGAAAATACAATGGTCCATCACATTAACCAACGGAAGATAAGCCTTATGCAACTCCCGGATAGACCTCCTCGGATCATATCTCTTGCCGAATGGGAAGCTAGGCATCAAGAACAACAACAACCTCCACAAGCTCCACATGAAGAACCCTTCGACCAAGAAGATGAAATTCATCTCATTGAGCCAAGTTTTACTACCAATCAATCGTTAGGAATTTTATCAAGAAATCAACAAATTATTGATAATCGCCTCAAAAAGGTAGATCACAAACTTGATAAAATTAAAGGATTCTTCAATAAATTATGGGATGCCATCTCATGCTCCACATCCACTACTGCTTCAACATCACGCGGTAAGCGTCCTTCACCTACTTTCACATGGACATCGTCCGAAGAACATACAAGCAGCAGCACGAGTGGCACTAGTGGTGGTCAAGGAGGAAGTTATAGACCTCCACAGGTGGACCCGTTATCCGCGAACCAAGGGGAGGGAGAGAAGCCTCATATGATTGGGACAAAGATGAATAAACTCTTTTGAGGCTTTTTATTCTTTTAGGTATCACAAGGCTTGTATAAATAGCCTTTTATTTTTCATTCATGCTACATTTTATGTTTTATTCATTCATGAAACATTCTATATTTCTCATGCTACATTTTTATGCTATATTTTTTGCTACAATCTTAAACGATAGACATGCATATCAGTGATTGCTTTGACAATATACTTCTGTGATTATTACTTCCTTTTTGTCGATGACAAAGGGGGAGAAATCTATGTTACTAACCTTGTTTTTGTAGAAAAGATAGTGCATATATTCAGGGGGAGAAAATAATCTCTGCATACATGCGTATTGTCATCAATCAAAAAGGGGGAGAATGTTGATACGCTAAGATTTTGATCAATGACAATGTGCTTCAACAAAAAGGAAGAGATATGTGCAAAGCTAAAGAAAGAACAAAGAAGACCAAGAATAAACATAAGTATGATTTTTATATAGGTCTTAGTTTAGATTTATTGTTAAAATCTATCCTCAAGGGGCTTGCACAAATACTAGAACACATTTTATAAATTTCATTTCTTAATACACATTCATTGTGCACAGCTTAATAGTTCAGTTGACTGAACCTGTTACACATATACAAACATGTACAGTTTCAATCGAGTGAAACACCATGCTCGGTCGACTGAATTTGTTCCTGGAAATTTTCCTTCATATTTTCAGTTGACTGAATTCTCTGTTCAGTCGACTGAATTTGAACCTGCGAATTTTCTATGAATGGACACCTTCTTCCTCCCAAGAGTTGCAACCATTCACCAATGGAAATGGAAGCATCTCTTGTCTGCAACCTTAGCCAACAGATGCACCTCTTTTACTAGTATAAATATATAATTCTAACATCTTCAATTCACCGAATTCTCTTGCTTTAATCTTACTATCTTCTTGAACATATTCTCTAGAAATTCTCAAAGCACTCACAAATCTATTGCTTGAATCACTGCTTTGTTTTTTAACATTCTTTTGATTCATAGCAATTCACATTTCCTAAATCTTCACAAACACATTGCATACTCTCGAGGATAAGATTATAGGAATATTGTACTACATTAGACTCATTAGTGTTGATAAGAACACAACAAGTCGAATATTGTTTTTTTTTTAGTAATTGAGTTGAAGTCCTCTTCGGTAGTTGAGGCAAGAAATCTCGTTCGGTTGTTCAGGTAAGTTGTAAACCTATTCCTCCGGGTTAAGTGAGGGTGTTAATTAGTGAAATTCCTAAGTGAAGCTTAGGGACTGGACGTAGGACTAGAGGTCCGAACCAGTATAAAATCTTGGTGTCTTCTTGCTTTTACTTACTTTATCTACCTAGACTATTCCGTTATTCCATATTACACGATCCTACTGCATAGCCTCTTTCAACAACTCATGTTAGTTTGCCAATCCCTAAGCTTCCCCTCTACCATGGACGTTATTGAATAGTTCAGATGAGGCCCGACTAGGATGCCAACTGGGTTGACCTGTAACAACCCTAAATTTTCTTGTTTTATTTAAAAATAAAATCATGATTTAAGTTGTAAATTTAAATGAAAATTTTGATTTGATTAGTGATAGACAAAGTCTTTAGAATGCAAATTTTAAAGCTATATAATATTGGAAAATTTTATTATAAAGTGAATCTTATTTAGTGCATAAGTAAATCCATTTATTAAGAAAAGGAGAAATAAATTTATATCTTCTAATATGCTAATAAAAGATCTTTTAGAAATCAATAATCTCCTTTTAATAATAAATAAAAGCTTTTAATCTGATAAGTATTTAAGAAATTATATTTTATTTAGTTTATTTATGTTTTAAATACTTAGTAGTTAATTCATAAATCCATTCAAGTATATGAATACATGAAATAATTATTTATTTCATTATTGGATTATAAATTAATTAGTGTGGCCCAAAACCCATTAGGCTATTTTGAGAATGAGAAGGATTTCTCATTTTGTAAACATGCATGTAAGTATATTTCTCATTCTAATTTATAGTAAAACTAAATACAGAAATAGGAAGCAGATACTTATCCCTCTTTCAAACCCTAGTTTCAAATTATAAATTCTCTAGTAAACCAATTAGTGATCTTTAAAACCAATAAAATTTAGCAAAGAGGATTAAAACCCTATTCTCTTCCAATTAGTAATTTTGTTTCAGTTTACAGTTTGTAATTTTGGGTTTTTTTGCAATTTTGATGATACTTCTAGCGTTTGGTTGAAATCATAATGTTGTTGTTTATTCACTATGTAATTCAAGAAGAAAGGTGAGTTAATACTCACACTACTATCTCAAATTGTCTAAATTGCATGTTAATATGAAATCAGTGCTTGAATGATGATTACTTATGAAATTGGTTATCTATTTCTATGTGATTATATTGCTATGAATTACCATATGCTGACAACTTAAATGCTTGTGTTTTGAATGAAATCATCCCTAGATTGTTATTGTTTGCTTCTTGATGTTTGCTATGGTTTTGCATGCAAGTATGTAGGGTTATTAACCATCATGCGTTGCCAGAATTGGGCAAAATTGCTGAGATAACATAAGTGGCGACGGTGAGAGGGAAATATCACTTGGAACGTGATGTTCCAGGTGACCCACCGACCGGCCGATTGGAGCTTGGAACAGTTTGTTCTAGTGCTTCTTTCTCTCCCCTGTCATGGTGATTTTCACCTGCCGCTTGAAAGTCATTTTGAGATGCTGAAAGTGGCTCCTTCTAGCTTCTCTTCCCTGACATTTGTTTGCTTTTGTTGATTTCATTTGAAGTGGAGTTTCATTTAGTCACTTGTACACTTATAAGCTTAATGCTATACATCTTTAGTAAATGCAAAATTAGTTTTCAAAAGAAGTTATGGGCAAATCTATTATATTCAAACTATTGATGCAATTAATCTTAGTTTCAAAGTATTATTTTATAAGAGGGTTAAACTGATTTCATAGATATATAGAAAAGCTCATTATTTTATTTAACAAATATTAATTTCTAAACAAAAATGGTTATATATCTATGAATTTGGAAGAAGAAAGATTTTGGGATTACACACATACACTTTCAACTTTAAAAAGAGATTTCGAAGAAATGGTTATAGTTTTAAACACAAAATTATTCATGCTTCCTAATTATATAATACTATTCTTATTTTTTTCTAATAAATATTTTAAAAATGTATTTCAAAAAAATATTTTATTGCACAAACACATCATCTCACTTGAATGAGGAATCGATTTAAGTGGTTTAATAAAACGATTGTATGTAACGCTCGTGTTTGTTTTACCAATTAATTCGTGGACTTTTTCGAATAAAAATTTAGTTTGCATGAGTGGGATTTTATAATCACTTAGTAAATAATTTAGCAATGCTAAGTGGTTATGGGATATTTGTGCGATACTTATTTAGCTACTAATTGGTAGTATATCACACTTATTGAGTGGAGTTTGCTAACTTATAGTAAACATTTGAGTAAACCGAGTGGTTATGAGACGTGGTCGTTACTTGATTGATTACTTATAGGAAGTACATAACACTTATTTCATCGAGTTTTAGACTCGTCCGTGGGTAGGCTGGATTTTGTCGGTTTTCAAGACCTATATCTGGTGTTACTCATTTACTAATGAGTTATTACTGTGATGTGCTTGTAATTGTATAGACATGTGATGCACTTGTCTTTTAGGCTAGCTATTGATGACGATGAGAGATGTACTCGTATTTGGTGTTGACTTGTTATGTACTTGTCTTATAATCAACTAATGAAGTGCTTATTTTACGTGCGATGTGCACGTAGATGATAATAAATTAGCGGAGTGCTTATTTATTGATGTGAAGTGCACGATGATGACTATTAACTTGTGAAGTGCTTGTCATGTACTTGCATTCATGATTGTGTGTGACTGTATTCTTAATAGGTTGTTATCACTTTGATGCTGTGTTTTGAACTAGTATATCTTAACCTTAAATCATGAAGTTTGTATGAAGTATTAAGTAGATCAATGAAGTACAATCTATGATTTTTATTCTTGATGTTTATGCAGTCTGTTATTATGGGCTAACCTTTTTTTGAAAATTAGGATATCGTGACCCGGATGTTATTTTAATGCTTAGATCAAACTAAGACTTGATAGTAGTAGGGACTTTTGGATTTGGACTTGGGCTAGCTTGGGTAGAAGTTAGTTATCTATATATGTCCTTAGTTCATTGTAAGATGGTGACTTATGTATGGTTGTATATTAATTGAGATGTAGACTCATATTGCACTTAGTGATGTATCTAGTCTTTATGTTATATAATATGTCATGTATTATATTTATCGATGCGATCTGTGATTCTATATCTATGATGTTTTATATTATTCTGAATCATAATAAGCTACTGTATTATTATCTTGTTCTTGGATCGTATACGTTGAATTCCTCTCCACAAAAATAATAAATTCATATAATTAAACATATTCAATACTCATCCAAAGTAATATTATGGATGGTCGCTCCTAAACAGCCTTATTCTCCACGTTAGCAGATGATATTACTTTTAATACCCTTTGTTAATAAGGGTATAAAGGTGGGGCGTTACATGAGCGGTTCAGATAATGGCCTGCTAGTAGACTATACCAAAGAATGATATTGTCAAATAGAGCAACATAGGGTCAAGAAGTTATTGAATGGTAGCATCGTTGCCAGATCTGTGAAGGATGCAGAGTGGTTGCTGCATAATGATACTTTTATCATATGAACAGTGTCTTATATGTTGGGCAGATTCGTTGCTTCTTTTATGTAGGAGGCCAAGTGGTTTAGGCAAAAGCTAGTAAGTTAAGATAAAATAAGAGATGTAGAGTGGGCAAGCTTCGGTTGGTTACAGGGTGGTGGGGATCTTGTGGCTTGGAGAGGGGAGCAAGAGAGTTGCTTTCACTATATGGGCAGGTTGTCTTTGGTAGGCAAGCTTTTTACCAAGGGCTACACTTAGTTGGCCGCTCCAAATTTGGTAGTCACTAGCCAATATTGTCTATTGTAGGATGCATAGATGTTTGTAAGGATTGAGATGGTTAAGGTGATTTCGAGGTCATAAGAAGCAAAGCAAGAGCACTGAGAAACTAGCAGGTCAACCCGTTTATGACTTTGCAAGAAAAATGAGCAACATAAATAACTTACTTAATTATGCATATATAAATAATATACGTGGAACTATAAGAAACTATAATATATTTTTGGAATAATTACAAACGCATTGTACATATACTTGATTTTAGATGTGTCCAACACTTGAATCGCAAAGATATTTCATAATAAATACATTATTTCTTTAATTGTTATCATTCAAAATATATTGAAGATCATGAATCTTTAATATATTTTTCCTCTATCATTTATATATTGATAGATTACTTGCATGCACTAGTTATCGAACAAACTCAAAGCAGAGCTATTGTATGCAGTACTATTAATTTATTGCCTAGATAAGGTAAGATACATGTATGTATTTATTAGGCTCAAGGTACATACATTATACTTAGGCCATTCAAAAATAATAGGTAAGGGCGAATACTCTTTCTTGATTTTTTAAGCAAATTCAAGGTCAAGGTCAAGGTTAAGGAAAAGACATTGGTTAGGAGTTATATACGATACAATCGATAATGGGTTATCCATTACTAGTGGGCCAATGATTTGTTGGGAAAACTTAAGGTTAGAATCCCAAGGCAAGTGAGTCCATACATTCACTAGGGAAATTGGAAGATTTAAATATTTCTCTTAGGACTTTAAGGAATATAAAAATCTAGTGGGAGCCTTACTAAAAAAAGAAATGGATACATTTAAACTTTCTAATAGTATATGAATATTTGCTACAAAACTATACTAATCTACTTGAAATAAAATTGCAGCAAAATGATCAACTTAAGATTGTTTTATGAAAAGACAAACCCATGAACCTAAGTACAAAGATTAGCTAAGAGCGATAAAATAGCATGCAACTATGTAAGGTTATGGTCAGTTATATCTGAACCTTTAAAAACAAATCTACTAAAGGTGCAAATCCTAAAACGGTAAAGGGTTATATTATTCAGTTAGTTGAATGTGACATAGCTCAAATCTACTTGTTGTCTATGTTAAACAAACTACAGCAATGATAACACAAGAACATGACCTTCCATAAAATCTTCAATAACCTCAAAGCTTTGTTTAAGGATTAGTCTTGTTCTATAAGGTACAAGTTTGCTAAGAAACCTTTTGAATATGGAAAAGAGTAAGGAAAGTCATGTGGAGGACTATGTCATAATGATGAAAGACTATGTTAATAGACTTCATGAGCTCGATGCTAGGGTTTCCAAGGAACTGGAAGTAGAATCAATCCTAGACTCGCTTACTTCTCAATTTATGCAATCCATATTTAGTTTCAATATGAACAAGATGAATGTAAATGTTAGTGAGCTACTTAATTTGTTGAGATTAGCTAAAGGTTCATTCAAGGATTAAGGTACAGTGCTTTCGATGTGAAAGGAAAGGCATGGTTTTTGAAAAGTTCGAAGAAGTGAAAGTAAGGCAGTAAGAAAGTTAAGAAGGGTGCCTCAATGACAAGGATGAATGTAACCATTGTCATAAGAATGGGCATTGGAAAAGGAATTGTGCAGACTCTCTAGTAAATAAGGTGAAGGAAACATGTTTCTCGGCTCCTAAAAGTATGTTTATGATTCAAAATTGATTTATAGTCAATAAAAGTTATTAGGTTTGGATACTGCATCTAAAACTCAAATCTATAATTTATTACAGGGACATAGGAGTAGACGTGCCATTGCAAAGAAAGGAATAAGCTTTCAAGTTGCTGATGGATCTATTGTAGATGAAACAACAATTGGAGAATATCATTTACATTTTCCTAGTGGAATTCTTATTGTTTTTAATAATTATTATTATGTAAATAACTTTATTTACAGTATAATATCTCTGCCTAGAATGACTGAGATTGGACATGATTTTCATTGTAATAATAATGTTACAAACATTTTTGTTTGATGAAAATAATATTTGCAATAGTGTTTTGGATAATGGCATTTATATATTTAACTTTAAACGTATTTTTTGTTAATAATTCTTCTTCTGTTAATGTTAAAGATAGTTACTTATGGCACTGCAAGCTAGTTTATATAAGCAACAAATGACTGTACAAATCGAAAAATGGTTTTCTTCCCTCATTTGATTACGAATCATTTGACGCTTGTGAGTTATATCTCAAAGGAAAAATGACCAAGAACTCCTTCAGTGGGAGCAACGAAAGATTTGATGAACCCTTAGGTCTCATATATACTGATGTATGTGGTCCAATATCTGTAGTGACTAAGGATAGTTCTACTTATTTCATAAATTTTACTTATGATATCTCTACACTAGGATATATATATCTTACTAATAATAATTTACGTCTGTGAGAAATTTAAAGAGTATAAGAATGAAGTAGAATATCAGATAAACCATAAGATAAAAATACTTCAATTTGATCGAGGAGGTGAGTATGTTAGATAAGAACTCTAATAATACTTAAAAGAAATGAGATTATCTCTTAGGTCATTCCACCCTATACTCTGCAACATAATAGTATTTTGGAGAGATGGAATCGAACCCTAAAAGACACTATGATGAGTGAGGCAAAGTTACCTCTTTTGTACTGGGATATACTTAGAATTCTCAATGATATGTTGAATTTGCCGCCATCCAAATCTGTTCCTAAGAGACCATATAAGATGTGGCATAGTAGAAACCCTACCTCGAGTATTTGAATGAATAGGGTTGTCTAGCAAACATTAAGAATGTTGACCCTGATAAGCCTGTGGCAAGATTAGTGCTATGTAAGTTTATAGGATATCCCAAAGATTCTATGAGATATATTTTCTATAACATAGAGGAATAAACGAATATTGTTTCTAGACATGATGTCTTTTTAGAAAAGGAATTTCTCTCAAAAGAAATTAATAATAAAGTTTAGACTTGGATGAGGTTTGAGTAACTAACACGAAGTTTCAACCTGTGAAAGGATCAATTCACCACTATACGACAATACACAATCTATTAGAAGGTCTAATATGGAATCTCAAACTAAAGAGATGCTACGATTTTCTCCTTGGTGGCAAGAAAAAGGAAGATGACACTCCCTTCATATTTCAAGAAGCGACGTAGATTACAGACTCTGCACTATGGCTTGAAGCTATGAGAGCCGAGATGGGTTCTATATGCACAAATAAAGTATAGACTTTGGATGATGTACCTAACGGTGAAAAACACATTAGCTGCAAATGAATCTTGACGAAGAAAATGAACACGTACGGAAATGTAGTGACCTTTAAAGTAAGGCTAGTCGCGAAAGGTTTCCTTTAAATTTAAGTTATTGATTATGATGAAACATTTTCATCTATAGCCATGCTTAAGTCCATTCGGATATTACTTGCTATTGTCGTGTTCTATGGCTATGAAATTTGGCAAATGGACATGAAAATGACGTTACCAAATGGCTATTTAGAAGAGACTATTTATATATCGTAGCCCGATTGTTTCAAAGTCGGTAGGAGGAAGAAAAAGCTTGTGATATTAAGATAATATATGGTCTTAACGAGCTTTGAGGAGTTGGAGTATGTGTTAATAAAGTAATCAAAAGGTTGGGTTTTTATCAGAACATAGAGGAAGCATGTGTATATTGGAAAGAGCAAGGAAGTATTATAGCATTTTATCCTTTATGTTGATAATTTGCTCTTGATTAGCAGTGATGTCCCATTATTGCAATTGATAAAGCTGGTTGTCCAAGAACTTCTTAATGAAGGATTTGAGAGACCTATATTAGGATCTGCGAAGATGGATCCAAAAGGTTGCTAGGATTATCCAAATCCTTGTATATAGACACCACACAGAAAGATTTAGTATGGAGAATTCCAAGAGCGGAAACTTTCCAACAAAACGAGTCATCCTTTTTAAGAAGGACACTCCTCATATTAATAAGGAAAATAAACATCTGGGAAGGATAACATATGCATCTATATTCGGATCCATTATATACGCATGTTATGTACAAGACCACATGTGGCTTATGCATTAGAATGCATAAGCCTATACCAGTCGAACCTTAGAGAAAAACATTGGATGGTTGTGAACTGCATTCTTAAGTATTTATGAAATAATAAAGACTTTATCCTAATATATGGGAATGAAGACCTCCTTATGAAGGGGTATACGGACACAAGTTTTCAAAATGATATCGTTGGTAGTAAATCCGTATATGGTTATGCATATATATTAAATGGAGGACTATCAAGTTAAAGAAGTTTTAAGCAAGAGATAGCATATGATTCAACGATGGTGATTAAGTACATCGCCCTAAATGATGCAGCTAAAGAAGAATTTTGGATGCGCAAATTTATTATTGAGCCAGAGTGATTCCAAACAGTGAGAATCCTATGACATTGTCATACGATAACAATGTCGTGATGTGGATCGCAAAAGAACCAAGAGCTTGCAAAAAATCAAGACATGTACTCTTAAAATTCCACCTAATAAGGTAGTTTGTAAGTGATGGAGAAGTGACGGTGCTAGAGTAGACGGTAAGGACAACATAACAGCTCCCTTCATAATGGGACTAGCTCGATTAGTTCTAAGAAAATTGATTGAGGGAATGGAATTAAGAATCCATAGTTAGGCTTAAGTGCAAGTGAGAGATTGTGAGAATTAGGGATGTGCCCTAGGGCAATCATGTAATTTTTTTATAAATTATCTGAGTGTGTAATCAATCTTGTTCATAATAAAGTATTTGTTTTCTTTTATATACTTTGATATATTATGATATAACTAATTAAGTAATTTATTTAATATATAAACACTTAAATAAAATGTTATGTGATTTTAGTTGTCATTAGTTGAAATCGTTATTAGCTAATCACAATATAAAATAACATTTTGTTTTAAATGTTCATGGTCAAGATGTTTTGAGATAGGACACCGATACACCTTATGAAACCAGAGTATGTAAACCATCCAAATGTTGAACGATGTATTACTCATGGTTGCTCAAGGAACCAAGGGTTATGTATCTATAATTGTTGAATAACTATATAATGACTTGATTGAGAGTTTCTTGTTGGTTGATAACAATTAAGCCAAATAGGAAATCTCAATGTGACAATGTTACACAACTCTCCTGACATGTAAATACTATGGAATTCTATATGGATGCTTCATTTTGATTATAACTAAATCACCGCATGATGATAATCGAGAGACAATAGTTGGGCTTGAATAAAAGTGCAGGAAGTGAATAATATTTAATATAGAATTCATCTCCTGATTGTATGAGGTTAGTATCACTGTTAATTGTTGTCAACTCAAAGGCAAAAAACTAGCCAAAGTGGAACGACTAATAAAAATGTTATTATTGAACCAATGACTTTGTTTATAGACTAGACAATTGAATGTGGATATTATTGGAGTTTTGGCCGATACTAAAGAGAACATGTGTAAATTATTGTTATTTATATTACTGCTTAATGTGATGAAAAATATGATTTTACCAAAAAGATCTATAAGTGATGAATCTGGCTGAACTGTCACACTACTATCTAAGGTGATGTGTGAATGTTAATATCTGAATTGTTCAATATTAGTTACTTGCTGAATTTACAACTTTGAATCACACAAATGCATTTATGAATTCTTCAAAATACCATATAATTTAATTGTTTATAAATAAAAGTAATTAATATTTAAGAAATATTAATTATTATTGTATTTGATATTTGGATTGTTATTAGTAAATGGGGTAGATCCTAGAAAATATTTGCTGTTATTATTAAATATTTCGATATATATATAAGTTATATATGCATGTATAAATATACGATACACACACATACATACATTTAATTGATTACTTAATGACCTTTAGGATTTTTTGGTCCATATGGCCAACCAAACGTGGGGTTAAATGGTCTAGATTTGGATCTAGATCTAAATGGAATTTGTAAAGGAAAATGAGAAAAAAGTGGCAGATGTTTCTCACTTTTATCTCTCTATAAATATCAATCCATTCAATCTCGTTCTAAGCTTCTTGATTCTTCATTCTTTGGGTGCCATCTCCTAGTTTATCCCCCTTGGCCGAACCCATTTCTTCCCATAAAATATCAAACAAAATTAAAACAAAGTGGTTTATTCGATTCTAATAGTATCGGATGGTGATTCAAGACATTTAGGAGGCAATTCACAAATCGAAGTGTTACAAAGGGCTAAATTCGCAAAGGTATATTCATATTTGTTTTATACATTCATATATGCTCACATCTGACCCTAGTTGTTGCATGTAACACCAATTTAATTGCCATTAAATATATTATTAAAATTTAAATTGTTCCATATGTTGTTTTATAGATAAAGTTCAACTTGAAAAACAAATAGCAGTGAAAGTTGATCTATTTATTTCAGATATATGTATGTATGTATGTATGCTGAACCTTTTATACAAATGTATTTTATTTAATATTAAGTTTGTATATATATAATTATGCAATATTACATATATATCTCTAAATATATATGTAATATGTATCTCTAAAATTGCATAAATTTCCGCAATTATTCAATGAATGGTTGCAGACATTTATGCAATTTTTGGATATAATTGCATAAATGTTTGCAATTATTCACTGAATAATTGCATAAATGTATGAAAGTATTCAATAACTTAATTTTAGGGACCTAACTTACAATCATTTTTGGGAAGGAGTTTCCGTGTATTAAGTTTGATTTTAAGGACCTGAGCCAAATATTCACTAATTTATAGTTACTAGCCACTATAAAAAATCAATAATTACTTTTATATTTATAATATTATAGTTAATTATTAATAATTTGTAAATTATATTTAATATTTATTAATTACATTTAATAATTAATATCAAATAATTAATAATCAATATTTAATAATTAATGTTTAACGTTTAATATTTCATTAATAAGTAATATTTAATCATTAAGAAGTAATATTTAATGATTAATTTTAATAATTATTAATTATTAATTAGTATGAAATAATTAATTATTAATGATTAAGACTAATATTTAATAATTAATAATAAAATTTAATAATTGACATTTAACATTTAATATTTTATAACTATAGTTACTAATAATTATCTATAATCAATAATTGTTATTTATATATAATAATTTACTATTGTAGTTAATAAACTAGAAGTAAATAAGTTAATAAACTAGAAATCAGTAAATAATAATTAATAAGCTTGAAATAAATAATAATTTGTATATAATAATTATTAATAAATTATTAATAATTAGTTAATTATAATTAATATTTATTAATTATATTTAATTGTTAATAAAAATAAATATTAATTGACAATTAATATTTAACATTAAACTATTACAATTAAATAATTAATAATTGATAATATATACATATTAATTTAAATATAGTAATTATTAGTTAATAATCAATAATTACCATTTTTTAACTAATAATATATACATAATAATTGAATTTTAACAACTGTACTATTTAATTATAATTAAGAAGTAATAAGTAATCATTAGAAATAATAGTTAATAAACTAGAAATAATACTTAAACTTTTCATTTTCCCTCCAGTTAACTTTTCATTTCCCGCTTAACTTTTCCTTTCCCGCCATCTTCTTATTCTCACCATCTTCTTATTCCTATCCTCCTAAGAGCATCTCTAATAGCTCTATATTAAGTCTTTATATTCAGAGAAAGCAAAATATTCGACTCCAACGGTTGAAATTAGGCTGAATTTTAAGGGTAATATTCAGTGGCCAATTCAGAGTTCTAAATTGGCCATAGGCGCTAATTTAATCAGTGCCCAGACCTGGGCATTAATTAAATCAGCACCCAATATTGGACGTTGATTATATCAGCGCCCAGCTATAGGCGTTGATTTAATCAGCGCTCATAGCCACAATAGCCCCAACACCAACGGCTCCCCCAATGGCTAGTTCCAACGGTTTGATCCGCCTTCTCTATAAAATCACTCTCTTCCATCTTCCTATCTACACAAACACTTCATTCATTTCTTCTATAACCTTAATTATCTGAAAATGACTTCATCTTTTGGAGATTTCATGCATTCTTCTCAATCTCAAAACTATTACTTCGATGACAGCCAGCAACAACCGGGTACTCCTCCCACACAGCATTCATCTAACTTATGGAGAAGCAACAAGGACTACGATTTATGCAATATGTACTGTCATTATACAAATGACTTGATTAGAGCAAGGATTAGAGAGGCGATAAGTTTTGGAAGAAAATTATGCATACCTTCAACCGTAAAGCATCCTGAAAATACTTGATCTTTGTCGGCGATTCTAGGCTGATTCAGCAAAATAAATCGTCAAAATCAGTTTTATGAATCACGGATTTATAAAATAAAAAAAGCAAACCCTATTGGAATGGGAGGCGAAGAGCATTTGGTATATTTCATGTCATTATTAGTTTTTTTGTATTCAATCTGATTATTAATTTATTCCTTTTTGGTTTTCAGAAAAGAAGGGTGAATGGGGAATTCATAAAGCTTTTTTCAAGGGAAAACGGAGCTAAAAAGGTGCATTATTACAATTTTCGAACTGTTACGAGTTGCTGACGAGCACACCGAAGTGGAACGCCGACAACGGAAGAGCCTTCGAAAGGTTCAAACAAAGGGGAAAGGGAAGGACAAAGCATCTAAATCATTATATTCTTCTAGCCTGGGAGATTCATCTTGTAGGGAAAGTCAATTCGAGGGAGAAAATAAGTCGGATGCACTCAACCAAAGACCGAATGAAGGTTATAGACCAATGAGAGTCAAAGAAGCAAAGAGAAAGAATAAGGTTGATGCCATAGTGGACCCTAAAGTGAATGCTGCTCTTGAAATTCACAAAAGAAGGCATCAAGATAGAAGTAAGCTAGCGCAGGAGAAGATCGATGTGATGCATAAGTTTGTAGAAAATGAGCAACAAAAGCTGGATATTGAAAGGGAAAGAGAAGAACAAATGATTATAGATAAAGATCTGACGGTGATGGATGACATGCAAAAGCAGTATTAGATGGAGCGCATATGACAAATAATTATATCCAAGTTCCCTCAAAGTAGTTTGTTTTAATATTAGAATTGTTTAAGTTGTACTACTTTCGGTGTATTATATTATTTATTTTAAATTTGATGTATTTTGTTATTATGTAATGTTGTACAATTTTTGTTTCCATTTAAACAAAGTCGATAACCAAACAGAATAACATTTTAAAGGAAAAGCAATACATATTAATAAATAACTTAAATACTATTACAACGCAAACACGTGCATACATGAAAAATCAAATATAAAATTGATCTAACAATCACCAGTGTAATTCCAAATGTGATTCATAAGATCTTTTTATAGCCGGTTGTGAAGTTGTGAGTCATGGTTTGAAAGTTGACTTTCCACGTGAACGTTGAATGCTTCTTCTATTATAAGAACATCGTCTCAGAATGCTTCTGGCATTTTCCATGCACCATCATATTCAGAGTGACGTTGTTCTTCATCCATATCCCTTTCGTCTTCAATAATAATATTATGCATAATAATACACGCAAACATGATTCCGGACATTTTTTCCCGAGACCAAAGTCGACATGGATGACTAATCATTGCAAATCTGGATTGTAGAATGCCAAAAGCTCTTTCTACATCTTTTCTTTGTCCCTCTTGCATCGCAGCAAACTTTGCTTGCTTTGTTGTTATTGATTTTGGACATGTCTTCATAATGGTGCTCCATTTTGGATAAATCCTGTCACCAAGGTAATATCCATGCTCGTAAGTGTTTTGCCCAAGAGTAAACGACACTAGAATTACTCGACCAAGTGCCAAATCATTAAATAAGTGTGACCTCTCAATAACATTTAAATCATTCTTAGAACTAGGCATTCCAAAGAAAGCATGTCATATCCATAAATCGTATGAACCAATGGCTTCCAAGATAATAGTTGGTTTTATTTCTTTACCATTGTAAGCTCCTTGGTGTGCTTTGAGGCAATTCTTCCATTCCCAATGCATACAGTCGAGACTTTCAAGCATTCCGGGCCATCCTCTCCCGTGCATTTCTCGAATCCACACCACATTATCGTCATTAAGAGATCTAAGGTACTCAATGATGAAATGTCCACCACAGATTGGCAGAATTTGTCGAGAGTTTCTAACGCGGTCGTCTCTATGATCTGATATGCATCATCCAATGCATTAACGGAGGTGCCATAAAGTAACATCCTCAGTGCAACATCCATTTTTTGTTCACTGCTAAGCCCCTATGTTTTTGAAGTATTTGGTTTTTGAATAAAATATTTGTCATTGTTTTGAGTACCTAATAAAATTCTAAAAATAGATCTCTTCTCATTCCATATCTTCTCTTGAACATACCAGGTCCATAAGTGCAATTAGGATTGAAGTAGTCTTGCATCAGAGGTTTGTGGAGGAAAAATTGATTACGGTTTACATGTTTCCGGCCTATGACCGATCCGTCGTGCTTTCGAGATGTGGAAAGCATCACGACATAGGTCAACTATTTCTTGCAATTCTTCGGCTTCCTCTTGGAGTATCTCTTCTCCATCAGAATCATCATCGAATGCCATAACACATTTGAGGAAAGATGAAGTATTCATTGTTGTATTTAGTTTAATGGTAGGAGAGAAAGAAAGAAGATGTTAAATGTGATTCATGGATTGGAAGTTGAAGTCCTTATATAGAAGTGATACGATATGTAGACAGTGGTAAGTGGCAGACAAAAAATGCAGAGTGTAGTCAAATCAACTTTAGCAAGTGGCGGACAAAAAATGCAGAGTGCAGTCAAATCAACTTTACTAAGTGGCGGATAAAAAATGCAGAGTATACTCAAATCAACTGTAGCAAGTAGAAGATAAAAAATGCAAAGTGTAGTCAAATCTGATGTAGCAAGTGATAGACAAATAATGCAGGTGTAGTCAAATCAACTTTAGCAAGTGGCAAACAAATAATGCAGAGTATAGTCAAATCGACTTTATCACGTAGCAGACATTATTGATTTGCGTAACGACGATTATGAATTGCCTATTTAACTGAAAATTTCATAGTATTATCGTACGAAAAATTCTGTGGCAAATGAAAGCTGGACTCTATAGGATTATTTGGTACTAATCAAAGCATATATAAAAGCTGATACAAGACATATGGAAGAGGAGATTGAGCAAGATTTCTAGGTTACTCTAAATGAATCCTTTAATAATCATCATGATTGTAAATTAATTCGATGGATTCTGGATACTCATAGTACTTATGCCACATTTACTATAGCTTGTCAACGTTGCAGAAGCGTTATAAACACTGAAGGAAGAAGACTTATTTCAGTTAACACGAGCTACGTATAATTCACACTATCTTTGGGAGTATCATACTAATTTTGCTAGACATGCTACATATAATCTATGTGTTAGCTATATTAGACAGTTTGAATGAAGTTTTATTTATTTCTGTTTAAGTTCTATGTATTTCCTTTCAACCGAATGTATTAGGATTCAGTTCCATGTATTTTCTATAAGTTCAATGTGTGTTTTTTAAGTTCTACGTATTTTCTTTTAGTTCTTTAGTAAGTTGTATACACTTTCACCATCTACTGAGTACGTAATATAACAAACAACAGTGAAAAAAATGATACAGAAAGGATGCCAACTTTGAAATAAACTGATACAATGGTACCAAACTAATAATTGAAACGATGTAAACAAGATCTAAAACAAAACCAGATGGCTTAAAATCTATCTTCGATCATGTGATAACTGAACTGAGCCAAGTGTCCTCCTGAGAGTTTCAATTTCTTGTTTAAGTTCAATTCCAAACACTACTGCACGATGAGTTAAAGGATCATCCAACCATTGCCATAGTCCACATCCATCAAGCAAATTGCAGCATTTATAGTGGTGTCGACATATGTATGATCCATTTCTTATGACGGAATACAAAACATTAACTCTACAATTGTAGGATATTTCTCCAGAATCAACCTCTTGTTCTCGTTGAGGCTGTTAAGGCTGTAATTCAAGCCCTCTTTGCCTTCTCCCATTGCTGCTCCTTCGCTCCTCCCTCTGTCTTCTTGCATCCTCCAAAAGCCTCTGCTCTTGCAAAGTTCTCTCATGCTCTCTCACATCTTCATAATGGCTTTCCTCCATTTCAACATACCAACCCTCTGATTCTTCGGGGTAAGAATGATTAGGAGTTCTCTCGTGACTTAAAGGACCCTCGTATGAGTATGATTCTGGCAAGGAAATATGGCTATAATCCACCATTTTTTACTTAATAGGATGAGATTAATTCAGAACGATTTGCCGAGCAGTATATAGCAATAAGAAGATGTCCTATGGAAAAAACTATGCAACATGGCTACAGAGTTCGAATAATACAAATATTGTACCACTTTTTAATAGTGTTGACATCAAAGTAATGCATTGTGTCTAGAGTGCTAAGTCTAGCAAACACCAAAAGAAGTGAAACGTACAAACAGTGCACGATATGATGTGACACTGCCAATAAAGCTATATAATGTAAATGTGTTATAAATAGAGCTATGCAAACTTCAAAAGTAGTGCAACGTGCAAACAGTGCTCGATGTGACATGACGCTGTAAATAAAGACATGCAATACAATACATGTCCTCAATGTAAATGTAAAAAAAGTTGTATAACGTAACAAATAAATAGTAATACATGTCCTCAATATAATATAGAAGTGCATCAATATACACAGTCAATGGTAAAACAAATGTAACAGTACACAACATGATTATCCTAAGTCAACAACGGCGTTGTCGTCATCTTCGTCGTCATTGTCATCCACAGCGCCGTCAACATGAGCAGGACCACCATGATCAAATTGAAATGCAGCCAGCTGAGCCTGCAAATCATCAATCTGTGCCTACATCGCCTGTTGAGCCTAAAAACTGAGCTTTTGGGTATGAACGATTGTCACATGCTGAATGGCGGCAATATATCGCCTATGCTCGTCCAACCTACCTGCATACTATAATTATATATATTATAGCAATATATGTTTGATTAACTGATATTGTACAATTAAATATTAATGCAATGAATTACCTCATAAGGCGGGTATAGTCTAGTAGTGGGGACACCAGCAATATCATGATTCAAGGGATAAACTATCGACTGCTCAATAAGAGTACCGGTAAGATCATACGCTCTATAAGAGGCGTCCAGACCAAAGTCCATGGGCTGTTGAGAATACTTGGATGGAGTGGGATCAAAAGAAAATGGAGGTGTCCGAACTCTACCGCTGGCAACGTGTGGGCCTATATGATCGGAGTTCGCTCCTCGAGCGTAGTCAGGTAACATGTATCGTCGAGGAGCAACTATAATCCAATAGGTGTCATAGTCCCCCTCTGCAACGAAAAATGTAGAAGCATCTACTCATTCAGTCTGTCTCAATCCCTATATATACTGTGATCCAATGGTCCGACGTCTACCGAATATGTCATCGCAAGATAATGGATCTCCAGGGATACGTAACTCCCCAGCAGTCTGAAACAGCATCGCTCCGTCAAATACCAAATAGGAAGAAACGCCGGTGGGAGTAAGATCATCCTCTGCATGCCCAAATGATACAAAATAGAAAGTGGATAAGCATTATGCATCAGGCCCGTATGTGTCGTGGCAATCCAATATGCAGCCCATGGTGCTCGGAATATATTATTCCTACACCTCATATCAATCTACGTACGGGCCTCCATCAAGTCATGTCTAACCCCCATAGGTGCCCGAGAAACGAACTAAACACGCTTTCATCATCTCTTGCATGGAAAATATGTCTTTGGAGCATGACTAGCAGTCTCAACAATATGTGGATGCATGTTCATCGTGTACACATAGTACCAGCACGGTAGAATGTACCAAAACCCAAACTTCTGTCTAACCTCCCCCAATGAAAAAGAATCAAGAGCGGTGTACAAATATCCAAGTAGAGTGGAACCCCAATCTATAGTGTGCAGCTGATCTAAATCGGCTACCGCTGCAAGGAAACTTAATCTAATGGTACTTTTCTGCTTCGAAAAGAAAGTCGAACCAAATAAGTACAGCAAAAATACTCTAAGCACGCATCACTCATAGCCTCGGTGCCTATATGAGCCACAATGTACGCCTGCAGATATGTAAGGGAAACTACACCGGAGGCAACACGACTCTCCTCAAACTGGGGTAGATAAATAGTGAAGACTCGAGGCTCTCAAATGTATGGTCAAAAGGAAAGATATCCTGTCAGGGCCTCCGATCTCAATCCCAGTCAACATATAAAAGTCGATGGGGGTAATGCTGAGCTCAAAATCCGAAAAATGAAAATTATGTGTCGTAGGCCACCACCTCTCTATTGGGGCTGCCATAAGTGGACGATCAATGACTGTGGTGGCCTAATCTGTAAGAAATGTGCAAAAGGACTAGTCTGCAGCCTATCTACTAAACTAGGGGTAGTGTGTCATACTATTGTGATCTACACTTCGCCCAACTACCCCGATAGTTGACATACTGTGACTAAAAAAATAAAGGACCGTTCGGGATTATTGTACAATTTAAATTCAAACAACTAAGTAAGGCACTTTATAATCACATATCTATCTAATAAAATTATTTAATGGTTAGTTATCTATTAGTTAGAATTGTACCTCGACTGCACCTAATGCCATGAAGATATGATGACAATATCCCTCAGCTGCTCATGCAAAATCCATAGCTGGAAAATCAATGTATCTAGTGCTGGAGCATTGTGTGCTGAGCCTACAAGCTCCTCTAGCTGATATCCAATGGTTCGTCTTGCGATTTTGGTTACATGTGGTGGCATTTCGACTTTTTTTAAAAAAAACAAATAAAACAGGTGAGAAATAAGGGGGAAAGGGACTGGGCACCCTACTTATAGGCGCCCAACTGTTAGGCACTACCCTCCCCCCTTAATATTAAGGGGATAATATTCAACGCCTAAATATTATCACCTTGATCTGTTGGAGATGCTCTTAGATCCATGCTATTTCAACTTTCTTAAAACAAAATCATACTGCTCCAAATCTACCATCTCCGTGCCTAATCTTCTTCCTCTGAACAAAAAAAAAATTGACACCAAAAGAGATGTTAACCGAGGGAGATGTCAGGCTTTGATCTGGGGTTTCTCACATAAATACGAAGGTTGAATGCCCTAAGGCTATCGCCTTGAATTTCGTCGATGTGAATCGCCTGAACCTTGAAGCTGTTGTCACCTGGATGATGGTTTGGAAGTTACTACTTTACCTAGATGAATTTAACATGTAACTTATAAATGGAACTACCTGGAACGCTTGTGGATTACTATTGCGCAATTTGAATTTCTAGTCGGATCTAATGTTATATAATTACACTCGGGATCGTGTTTAGAGATTGCCGATAGGATCTGGAAACTTCAACGTCATTGCCTAAATCATGATTAGAAACTATGATGAGACATTGACCACCATGTCTTATATCTTGAGTTTGCCTACCATTGTCAATTTCAAATGAGAATCACAACTGCGGTTTATGGGGATGGAAGATCTCATTTTAAAAGCTGCTTCGACTATTGATATTGATCCATGCCAAGATTTTTGAGATCTTGGAACCAATTAAAATTGAAATCGGCGAGTTCACCTGATGCTACCCGACCTTTGGTAAAGCTTGGTCCAACGCTGCTTATTGGACATTGTCTGATGTTATTGAGGTAATTAAATTGTGGATGAGGTAAAAGCAATTCTGATCCTCCATGCTTATATGAAAAGAAGATGCTCTGTGGTTTACCAAGTAGTCAAAAATCTTGAACTTCAATATGAATAAAATATAGGAACATGGTTATGCTTGGTTGAATGATTGAAAATAGTGACTAAGCAATGCTTGTATCTGTGTTGTAGTTTTGTTGTGAGAGGATGGAATTTTTTTGTTATTGAGGTGGTTTCAAAATTGTTTTTGCTTGTTAAAAGTTTGAGTTAGATGATAAAGTTCGAATCGACGCCGAAGCCTATGTGGTGGATCAGATTGCTTGTTGAGAGTGGATTTTGGATGACTACTTGTTTGAAAAGATTTTCTATTGAATTTTGATCAGATATGTTGTAAGTTGTGGAGATGAAAGTATGTTTCTCAAGTGTAATTTCATTTAAAAAAATTGTTGCTTTTGATTGTATTATGATTGATTTTTCAACTTTTTAAAACTTAATCGATGATTATAAATTTTGGTCATTTACTTTGTTATTTGCTTCCATTTACTTCACATATCTATTTACCACTTCTTTAATAAGTTGATTTACCTTGTTATTTCTTGTTCTTTGGTTTATTTTCTTCATCCTACACTAGATTCATGCTGCCATTACAGTTTATCTATCTAGTTTGTCATTTTAAGTCCGTGTTTGCACTTTGGACTTCCTATTTTTTTTAGCTTTTGTTAATTTAACCTTTTATCAAAAATAAAATAAATGAAAGGTTCGCATGTTATTCATTCATGTATATGTACTAAGACATTACCTCTATGAGCAAATGACGAGTTATTATTTCAGTTCTCGAATATCTCTCAATACTTAAGCTTAAATAATTAATTTATATTTCTTTCATGTTTATACATTGATATTTGAACATAATATGCGACAAGCTAAAAGCATTCCTTAACTCTCTGATGTAATATCCAAAATATATTATTAGGGATATTGGACTATACGTGATGATAGAATAGTTTTTTTTTTGCATATGTTGTTTATAACAACCGAAGCAAAAGAGGGGGTATTTTGCATCGGTTGTTAACCGATGCAAAAGTGGAAACTCTTTCTTAAGCCAATAGCACTTTTTTGCATAGGTATTACTAACAACCGAACCCAAATACATCCCTTTTGCATCAGTTGTTAGTAACAATAGATGCAAAAAAACCACCTTTTGCTTTTGGTTATACAACTAATGCAACAAGTTTAGGCCTATTGCATCATTTACATTTGCATCATTTTGTTGAATCGAAGTAACATGGGGTAAACAACCAATGCAAATGACATGTTTTGTAGTAGTAAGAGTTGTTAATCTTAGACCAAACTCTAGATATCTGAGTGATACAATGATGACGGAAAAAATACGTGTACAAAACGTCATTACTAGGCGAGCTTATTATAGATTAGAAATTGGATTTCACCTAAATGATCTGTAAGCATTGAAATTGCTCAATACTCAACAAAGTCTGTAAAGACTTTAGTATTTAATTGCTTAAATATTGACCGAGGACCAAGTCCACACTAGAGAGTCAACACAACCGATTTGTTAGTTATTTTTGAATTCGACCAATGAAAAATTAATTTACAAATGTTATAAATTAATAATAAAATTAATACAAATGCTATACTAAAATTATTTTGGCATTTTAATTATTTATTTGAAGCCAACAATAAACTAAAATGATGTGTAAAAGTTGTACGCCAATATAGTTGTACATTGGGCTTAAGTAGAATGATTAAATAGTTGATTCAAACGGAGTCAATTGGGAATTTTGACCAAGCAAGGATCAAAATATAGGGAGGCAATAACATAAGGAGTCAAAGGTACTTATTCTCGTAGGGTCCGAGGAAAAGGGGGTAAATATTTCATATTTGCTTGGCTATGAAACAGGTAATCTCCTTTTTCATTATCTCTACACTAAAATAACTAAACCCAAGCCTTTAGTAAATATTGGTAAAGCCTAAGGGATGGAGTAGGAACCATATTAAAGGAGAAGAACAAAGGTGTGCGATGAGGAAACAATCAACAAACATGGTATTTGATAGTCAATAGGATCGCAAGGAGAAAGACAATCATTCTATTTTAAATATATACTCAAATGGAAACTTGATCATATATATGCTCGCAATTAATGTACATGTTTCAGCCATATTTTCGGAAAAAATTAACATATTATAGTTTTCCAAAAATATTTATTTAATAATTAAACAATAAACTACATATATTTATATTATATATATAAACTATATATTTAATAATTAAATGATAAACTATACATTCATTAAAGTAATTCACTCTCCTAGTGATCTTTATGGATCATTATCTTAGTTTCAATAATCTCTTTTATATTAAACGTATTAAGAAATAATTTAACCAAAAGTATAAATACATTGGATATAATTACACACACACCCACAGATAAATATATATATATATATATATATATATATATATATATATAAGTTACATCACAAATGTAACTCGGTTATTCTCATATATAAGTATATAATATCTATATATATAAGTATATATAGAGAGAGAGGAAAATGTAATTTTGTATAATTTTGTATAAATTATTCCTTTTATTCTATAGTATAGGTAAAAACACAAGCATAAGTGAAAGCTTTGGAATCATTATAGACTTGTATATAAGCATAATTTTGTATAATATAGTCATTAATAACTGCATATTCATTTTGGTGGGCATATACATGAACTAACAGCTCTACAAAGTTATTTCCATAACTTTATTAAAGTTCAACCTTCTAACTACATAGATTCAGGTTCGTGCATGTAATTATAAGTACATAATAGTAAACGCTTGACAGTTAGGATTGCAATAAGCTAAGTAGAGTGACAGTGATAAATCAAATTTCTTTACGATTATATTATCACTCAATTCCACTCTCAAAAACTATAAATTGCCATAATTCTAAATTGTCCACAACCAGTTTATTTTTTTAATTTTGTCATTTCACCATTAATACACATATATGCGTGTGTGTCTATGTGTGTCTGTGTGTGTGTAAACATACACAATAGGGTTTTTTTAGGGACATCCCCACCTTTGAAGGCCAACAACTGCCATAATTCTATACAACGCCAATGTTCTTAAGCATAGAAACCTGGAATGGCTTCAAGATGACTATCCCTATTAGCTTTTGCGTGCTTGGGAATTCCTTGTTGTTGAGGAGAAGAAGGCACTCTATGCATAGGAGATTGATATGACGAGGTTTGATGATGAGATCTTACTAGATGAACCAAAATTTTTACATGATACCCACCTTGTATTTCAGCAATAGCCAACTAAGGCCTCTCAACATGAAGCAGATGAAGGTTCTAGGTCTGCGCCACCCGATGTTGCAACTAACCTGCCCCTAGTGTCTCAGCATATTCTTAGCATTGCCATGGGTTCTTTCACTATTCTAGAATACAACCCAGACAAGCCTCATACAAAATTCACGACAACCTTTTTCCAACTCCAGAACGAAGTTCTAAAGGTACTCCAACTCATCTTGAGAGCTAGACCGAAGAAGGTATCTCGTTGACATCTCCCATTTTTATAAAGTTGGGTCTCGCCGGTTGATATTTCTAATTTTTTAGCTAGGTTTCCTCAGCTTTAGGTCCTCCAACTATAGTTCCTCCTCCTCAAGAATCCCAATCGAGGCCTCAAGTGCCCAAAATGGAGTCTGTTACAATTAAAACCTTGGCTATGACTCAAGATGTTCTAGAAGTGGAGACTTTCATATTTGATGAGCATATGGTGGATGTACTATTGAGGGAAAGTAGTGATTCACACCATGATATCCCGATTGATGATGACAATATGATCACAGGTACCTCTGATCCCACTGACGAGCTCAGTCTAAAGGAGCTTATTACGAAGGAAGAGTCAATTGATGTGGACCCTAATGCTCCAGATCTTATCTTGCTTTAAGTCATTCCTCTAGGCGGGTTGATTCTCGAGGATGAGATCCCTCCTATTTCTAAGGATGACGCTGCTTCAATCCTCGCATTTAGCGATGTCTCTTCGAAAAGAGGTAGAGGTGATATAGGATCGAAGAGTGGGTCGAGTGAAGTATGAGTGGTTCTACCCCTAAGAAATTAAGGAAGGACGAGAAGTCCAAGAAGTAGCCATCGGGCTGGCTTGATGTGTAGATAGCTTAAGTTGCTGCTCTTTCTCTTTTGTTGGTCGTGTCTATATGCGTACGGCCCCCGCTTATAGTTCTCATTTTTCGATAAACTTGTACTGCAACTACAAGTTTAATATGGACAAAATTTCTCTTGCTTTCGTAGTACTCTAATGTGAATTTTCTTAAGTGAACGAGCCATTACATTTTTCATTCAATGTGCTTGTAATTCGTTGCTCGTTGGCTCGGATATTGGTTCGATTCATTAATCTCATGGCCTCCCTGACATCATAACCTCAAATCGTATTCAAATGTTAGGCTCGAGCCTTAATCTTACGCTATCAAACTCAACGGTTAAGAAATTATGTTTCTGCCCCTTGCCTTGGGTTGGCGGAATTAATTAGTGGATGGTCGAGTTCCATCTCCACTAACTTCACTCTCATCCTATCGAATTCAGGTATGAATTGGTTAAGTAGTAAGTGGTCGAATCACACTTATTTTTTCGTTTATACTCATATCCATGCTCTATGGACAAGAGTTATTCCATAGGCGGTCGTTCACACCCATTAATGTTCGTAATCCAATTCGCACTCTAGGAGTTTGGATTTGTTTGGAAAACTAACGAATTTATTTTTTCTAAGTCGGTCATCTTAACCCCAGGTATGTGATTTTATTTAACAAGTGATCGGTCGAACCACAATTACTATCAAGCCATGTCAACTTCATTATATGGAGGGATTTAGTTGGTCGTAAGTCACAACTAGTACGCAATGTAATGGCAGATCATAGATATGGAGCAAAATTCAAAAATTTATTTGCCAAATGGAAAGAAATGCCATAATTTGTCTTATTATATATCTAGAAAATCAAATGCTAAAGCAAATCCTAAAATAAAATACAACTAAATTAAAATGAAATAAATTAAGTGAAATAGCGTCGTAAATACTCGTTATTCCATGCCTATGGAAGTGTGACGCCATCAATAGTCGCTAACTTGAAAGTATTCCCTTTTCAAGCCTTTGTTCAATGACATCTGGTCCTTCCCAGTAGGGTTAATATGCAACAGAGCAGGAAAAACCAGTTTTAAGATGAGATTTCTAATTTCAAGTGGTTCTAGGTTGGACTTTAGTGTTTTAATATCGGACGACCGGGTGTCGGTGCGTAGCTGCCCTTAAACCAGCTTCTTCGCGCTTCCTATTAACAAAGTCCAGAGATTCTAGTAGGAGATCTCTATTCATTCTGGAATCATAGTAGGTCACTCGATGAGATGGAATTTCGAGTTCAACATGAATAACGACGCCGGAGCCGTAAGCAAGGACGGATGGAGTATGACCAATCGCGGACTTGTAGGTGGTCGTATAAGCCCATAGTGTTATCGGGAGTTCATCCACCCACTTGCCTCTAGCCTTTTCCAAACACTTCTTTCAGAATGGACTTTATGATTTTGTTCATAGCTTCAACTTTTTCATTTTCTTGAGGATGAGCAACTACCGCAAATCTCTTCTCAATATGATGTCGACAGCAGAAGTCTTTGAATTCAGTACTATCGAATTGAGTCATGTTATCAGTTATAACAGTTTGTGAAAGACCAAAACTGCAGATGATGTTTCGAACGATGAAGTTGATTACTTTCTTTGTCGTAAACGTGGCTAAAGGTTCTACATCGGTCCATTTAGTGAAGTAATAAACTACGATGATGGCGCACTTTGCACCACCTTTAGAGATCGGTAAGGAATTGATAATATCTATAGATCATATGGTAAACGGTCATGGACTGACCATTTTTGTGATTCCCATCAGTGGAACTTTCGAAACTTTTGCATATATCTGGCACTTACCGCATCGCTTAGCATAATCAGTAGCGTCGCAGTTGACAATTGGCCAATAATACCCGCAACGGAGTATTTTCTTTGCTAGGGGTTTCCCCTCCAGTGTGATCACCACATTCCCCTTCATGAACTTCCCTTATGACTCGCTTTATTTCATCATGAACAATACACTAGTGCAGGGGGATGGAAAACCCTTTCTATACATAACTCCTTTCCGAATGATATATCATGAAGCTTTGCGAAGGACTTGTCGTTTTTCATTTCTCCATTCGGGAAGAACTCCCTATAGCAAATAGTCTTTGATCGGCATCATCCACGGCTCTTTCTCAAGCTCCGTCTCTAGTACCCAATGGATTTCCTTAAGTTTTATGCTCGGTGCATTTAGTACTTCAACCGGGACCAAGCCCATTTATTGTGCATCTCCGGTGCTAGCAAGCTTTGCCAATGAGTTGGCCTCTTTGTTTTGATCTCGAGTAATGTGCGTAATATCATAGTACTCAAAGTCAGACAATAGCTCTTGGACTTAGGTAAGGCACAGAGTGAGTTATTCTCCTTTAGCTGGTAATCCCACTAACTTGGTATACTACCAATTGTGAGTTGCTGAAGATTTCAAAAGATTTTATCCCCTATTATCTGGTGAGTTTAAATCCAACACTTAGAGCTTCATACTCAGCTTCATTGTTTATCATGGGGAAATCAAGCTTTAAAGCATAGTAAATTGACTGATCTTCTGGAGTTACTAGCATAATTCTATCTCCAGAACAACGATCATTGGATGCTCTGTCTGTATACAACTTCCATCATGTGATTGGGGTTCCACCGCTCTTCGCCAAATCATTCTCTGTAGTGAATTATGCTATAAATTCCGCTAGTACATGTCCCTGGATAGCTCTTCGAGGAAGATAAGTGATGTCAAATTGGCTTAGCTCGGTAGTCCACTTGAGTAACCTTCCAAACATCTGAAGTCATTGTAGGACCTGTCGTAATGGTTGGTCGATGTAAACATTGTTAGAATGAGCCTAAAAATAGGGGAGGTGCTTTCATAAAGTAATCAACAAGCAGTATTCCAATTTATCTATCTTCGGATAGTTCCTTTCGGCTTCTGTAAATTGTTTGCTAACATAATAAATCGGTCTCTAGATTCAATTCTCTTTGCGAAGCAGTGCGACGCTTATAGCATATACCGACATGGCTAAGTAAATATACAAGTTTTCATGATCTACCGGCTTTGATAAGATAGGAGGTCTCTCTAAGTTGTTCACCAAAGCTTGGAATGCATCTTTATAATCCTGTATCCATTCAAAATTCATTTTGCCTTTTATAATCAAGTCAAAGAAAGGAATGCATTTATCGGTAGCTCTGGAGATAAATCGACTTAGGATGGCAACCCTCCCATTCAGGCCCTGTACTTGTTTGATGGTCATTGGTGCTTGGATGTTGGGGATGGCATGGATCTTCTCAGGATTAGCTTTGATTCCACGGGCATTAACAATGAAACCCAAGAACTATCTTGATGCAACACCAAAAGAATACTTCAGAGGATTGATCTTTATTTTATAATATCGGAGGACATCGAACATTTCTACCAAGTCTCCAATGTGGTCGCCAGATCATCGTGGCTTTATGAGCATATCATCCACGTACACTTCCATTGCCTTTCCAATCTACTCTTTAGACATTCTATTGGCTAGACATTGGTAGGTCGCTCCAGCATTCCTTAGTCCAAACGGCATTACCACATAGTAATACAATCTAACTTAGATAACGAAGCTGGTATGCTCTTGATCGAGACTGTGCATCGAGATTTGATTATATCTTGAATACGCATCCATGAAAGATAGAAATTCGTGTCCAACGGTCGAGTGTGCCAGTGGATCGATCCTTAGAAGGGGAAAACTGTCTTTCGGGCATGCCTTGTTCAAGTCCGAGTAATCAACGCATGTCTGCCATTTTCCAGTCACCTTTCTCACAGGCACAGATTAAATACCCACCTGGGATAAAGGGCGTCATGAATAAACCCATTGCTTTTGAGCCTATCCACCTCCTCCTTAAATAGCAGATCTCTCCAGATCTATGCCACGCCTTTTTTGTTTCACTGGAACGTGCCTCGAATCGATATTCAATGCATGGCTTGTAATGGCAGGTGAGATTCTGCACATTTCAGAGTGAGTCCATGCGAACACTACGAGATTCACTTGGAGAAAACCAGCAATTTCTTTCATCATCAAGGGGATAAGTTATGATCTGATCTTTAGGACTCATGACGAGTAGTCGAGATTGACTGTGATGTCAATCATCAGCTCAGCCGGTGTAGCCTTGGTCTCTTTAGGCTCCTCCTTATCATCCCTTGGATCAATGTCTCTATAGAACCAACTGTGGCACCCGAGCCAAGACTCGGGCACTGGTTGTCAACCTTCAGTGGCTTGAATGCGAAGAGACTTATCCATACCCTTACCTTTCTCCTACTGTTGAGCATCCCTCAATTTAGCTACATAGCAGGCACGTCCGGTCACTCGATCACCTTGAACAACTCCAACACCATTATCTGTCAAGAAATTCAAATTCAAAACCATAGGGAAAGAGTTGCCCGGAACTCAACTAAGACCGATCGGCCCACAAAAAAATTATATGAAGAGTCGACATCCAAAACAACAAATAGAAAAATCCACACTCTCCTGCAGTCACCTTTTCCCAACTCCATGGGAAATTAAACATAACCAACAGCTTCGCTCATACACCATTAAAGCCATGAATGTGTGCTTTAAATGGTTAAAGTGATTGGCTTCCATCCTCATCTAATCATAAGTTGTTTTAAAAATTATATTTATGGAGCTTCCACAATCAACCAAAATTTTCCTTACTAAGGCGGGCCAATCATGGCTAAAATGACCATTGGGTTGATCATCGATCTCTGTTTTTGAACACAATGTCATCTGTCATTGTACGTTGTTATTTTTTCGAAGCTCCATCTTTTGTGCTCTAACAACATTCAAATTCACATGCTTGATCATGCTAGTGTAGCACTCCATCTCATTCCAACTCTTATCGGCTGGATGCGGTCCTCCGACTATTGTATTGATTACTAATCTTCCACCAGTCCATGTAAGCTCCTCAAGCCTGTGCGATGCTTATCCCCGGTTGGGGTAGGATGTCCCACGCCCGCCATCTTGCGGGGCTTTTACAAACTGTTGTAACTTTCTTTCTCAAATCATTTTTTCAATAATATCTTGGATAAGCCTACACCCATCTGTGTTATGACCATAACATTCATTAAACCGATAATATCTTTTGATTTGTTTCTGCTTCTCCATTAGTTCTTTCGGAGGCAACTTCCTGTAATGCATAGTATTGCAAGTAGACAAATAGACATTCGCTAGTGATGTATTCAGTGGCATGTAGGTATCGTACATCGAAATCCTAGACTTTCCTCTTCTAGAATCCCTTCTTCATTCTTGGCCCCTATCTCCACCTTTTTTGTAGATTCGGTTTATTTTGGACATTAACTTGAACTTTTCTAGAACTATCACCAGACTGCTTCATCGCAATGTTATTCTACACTCCCTCTTCGCATGGCCCACAACATTCTTTTTCCTAGAGCATTTGGCTTCCTCTTTCCTAAATACTGAGCCTCCATTGCATAAAAGCATTCTAATGTTGCGGGTGGCTTGCCGGCTAAACAATCGCCAAAATCAGATTCTGAATCAATCCCTCTTGTTACCGCCATCAATATTGCATGGTCATTCGGATTGCTGATTTCTGTGACAATTGTATGAAATCTCTTCAAATAATCTTTCAATAATTCTCCCAGAGTCTGGATCAAGCTGGATAGGTGCATTACACCTTCGGGGCGAGTTGCAAGCATACAGAACTACTCCACAAACTTTATTGCTAAATTGTCAAATCTAGAGATCGACTATGAGGGTAATCTCATAAACCACATCGTTGATATTCCAGAGAGGGTAATAGGAAAACATCTGCACTGGTTGCATCATCTGCTCATGCAGAATCCATCATCCATTCATATCTCATGATATGTTAACTAGGGTCGGTCTTTTCCTCATAGGCAGGCATCAAAGACATTTTGAACCTCCTTGGATAATCTAGGTGTAAGATACTATCAGTGAATGGGGCATGGCTTCTCGAAATCCCCCAATCGTCATTAGTTAAGCCTTTGCTTTCCCTTACTAGCTATCTAATCATAGCTGATAAGTCCGACGTTTGGATAGTCGAAGCCAAGCGGTAGTTGTGCTCCACCTCACGGGAATGGTCCAGTAGATGTCTACGGGCCATTCCACACCTTTTAAGCTCAACATCCTCTAGATGTATAGCATGTGTGTTTACTTCATCATTGTTCCAAGGAGGTATCTGGTCAGCATTTTCTTTAACTCCATCATCTAGATTGATCGGAGCATCGTTCATATGTAACCTTATTACCATTGGTAGGTATCGTCCATCCAGAGAACAATCGGTACCGTTTATTCTAGATGGATCGGCATCAATCATTGTCGCTCTATCTGGAATGGTCAGTGGAAGGCGGGTTGATGCTTCAGCGTGGTATCCGTCAGTTCTATGGCGTCTGCGTCTATGCTAATCGTTCAATGAAATAGAACTCACCGGTGTAGAGTAAGGGGTAGGGTCCCTCCTTGCTTTCTCACACTATTGCTGACTGAATTAGTTCATTAGATCAATATTGGCCTGAATTTGCTGATTTAACCGTCGACGGCTATCCACTAGCTGTTTCATCAGATTCTGAAATTCAGCTCTTATAACAGAATCCGCTGGATTATGGACATCAACTGGATTAGCAACATTCACATCCACTGGTTGATTGCTCAAGCTACCTTGCTGGATGCTATCGCTCTCATTTCCTTCTGCGTTTGGAGAAATAGATTCGGTGTTCCTAACCATTATTGATAGCTTTACTTAGACTTCTGCAGATCTAAATAGAAAAAGCAAGCTTCTTGAAGATAAATATGGATCTCCTTCGGGGGATTTATGAAATCCAATAGCAACAAAGGAATCTGAATAAGTTGAGAATCAAGCGTTCTTAGTGAAAGCACCAAAATGTTTGCACCAAAAGTGGGCACAAACACTCAAGAATAGAATATTAGAGAAATAAATGAAGAATAATTAAAAATAAACTGATAGAATAAGTAAATAAGCAATCGAATTAAGCAGTAATAAAGACACAAGAATTTATAGTGGTTCAGCATCGTATACCTACGTCCACTTTGAAGAATTTGCTTTATTGATCACTCATAAACCTGATTAGAATGAAGTAATGATAATAGCACTTGTTACAATGGAGTCCAAAGCAGCAAGTAGCATAAATATCCTCCTCTAAATGAATAAAGAAGCTTGTATTTATAGGTGAATATGGTGAAATATCTCATTGGAAATTCGGCGGAAGATTCTCCGATCTGTGGGGGCCCACCAGAATGATCGTAGGTTCTAACTCGATCGTTAGAACGATCGGTACTAATCATTCGTTTGTGCCCCCAATGCATGTGTGATCGTTTCTGTAAGCTCTCCTATGCCTCTAGTCCATGCTCCCAAAGTTTGTGTCATTCTTAGTTGTGGTTGTGAGATATCGATCAATCTTTATTGAATTGGATCGTTCATGCTGAAATAGTACGATCGTTCTGAATGATGTATACCGATCATTCAAACTTGCTCACTTTGACATATGATCATTTGTGGGGACTCCTCTTTCTAATATATTGATATTTTGAAAGTTTCAAGTGTGTTTGACTTGTAGATTTTGAGGTATCGATCGATCATCATTGAATTGAGTTATGTAATCGATATGGTATAATCCGTAGCATTGAATATGGATTGTACCTAATTTAGCTATATGGAGTAGTGAACTTTCATGCTCTAAGTGTTTTATTGAGTTTGCCTTTAACCTCTGCTTTGTTACTGCTTCATGTTATCATTTAGGCCTGATCTTTAGGTTTTGTGATCGTTAACCTGATACGTCGATCCTGATGACAATTGAGTCTGTCTCGTCCGATTGGTCTAGATATAGTAGAGCCAAAAGGCCGGATAACCAAAATGAATTAGGACTTGAGACCTCTTCTGTTGAGTTCATAATGTCATTTATATATTGAACACATATTAAGTTTAGTAGAATCAGAGAAGATTTGAAAATTGAGAAGAAAAGAGAAGTAGAGGCAAAACAGTCTTTTGGCCAGAAATTAGTATCATTAATTCTAAAATTTGGTTTTCTTCCTTTCCATCTCTTCATTTCCCCTTCTCCTTTACCTTTTGATGAAAATAATTTAATTATTTTTTAATTCAAATCACCATAACTTTAGCAAATCTCAACCAAAAATCTCAAATAAAATATCCAAATTCAAACTATAAGATTCTCTATAAATTGGTACGTCAAATTTGAATTTTCAGGAATGGCAAGGTGGGATTTTAGAAATCAAAGGTAAGCTCCAAAGTTGGGGTTTCATTGAGCTTGGATTTCTTGAAGATTTGGTGAGTGGGATCTATTCTTTAAATTTTATTATCACTAATATGTTAGAAATCGTGTTTTAATGCTAATGTTAACTAGGGCTTGAACAATGGACTTGATTTGGGATATTAGAGATAACAATCTTAGTGAATGAATTTTTTATAGTATATATTCTATGAATTGATGTGTTAGGAATTTAATATTATTTGTAATGAATGTGTAGTTAATTATTGATTATATGGTTGGTAGGAATGATAGGGTTATACTGAATAGTAGTTGGAATTGTCATTTGAATGATGGAGTTAGGATGATTTGTTGAGTTGTTAAATGATTTCTAAAATGTTCAAGTTCTGCAACGGTTTGTCAAATTACCATATAATGGTGCTTGTGTCGTGATAGATCGTCAAAGAAGTGAACTCGAGTGTGAGGAATAGTGGGCAGTGTAAGGTAACGATGTAGTGAGACTCGACATTGGGCAGTAGAAATCCAGATGATAGTTTAGTGGAGTTTAAATGGTGGACTGAATTTCGTTATGGAAATTTACCCTAACGATGTTCAATCCCACACCATTACAGGCGATCAATCGATTGGTAGGATGGCCATCGATTGATTGATTAAGTGAAGAAAAGTGGGATTTGAAATAGTAAAGAAATAACCCATTTTAAAACTAGAAAAGTGAGTCATATCCAACCAGTCAGTTGATGAGAAGCGGATTCGATTGATTGGGCTTGACAAGTCGTTTGAATATAGACAATTTTAGCTACAGTCAATCGGCCGGCTTACTAATTATGATCAGTCGATCGATGAGCCGTTGTAGGGAACTTTTAGGGTTTTCTTTGAGACGACTCAACGAACTTTTGGATATGATATTTTTCGCATACAAGGTCAGATCGGGAAATTGGTTTTGACCGGTGTTCATTGTTTTTCGAGAATGATGATCCATGAAGTTTTGGTATGTTTTGGAGTACTTTGACTGTGAGGCATATGCAAGACATACTCTAACATGTATTCCAATACATAGTTTTTTAAAAAGAACAGAAGGTTGTATCAAAAATGTTGGAAGATATGAAGGTCATGTGTAACATTGGAGACATGTTATGATTTTATGGTAACTTTTATAGAGTCATCCGATAGCTTTAAGACATGACGACTAGGGTATTGTGTTATATCAATCCATACAATGGTACACACACACATAAAGAGAGTTTGTATCTCTTAGTTTTGAGCTTGAGGTTAGATATTGAGTGGTGATGGATATTGGTCTTATATTAGCGATATACCTAGTATTGGTCTGATATCAGTGATGTATGTGTATTTGTCTTATATTAGTGATCATATATAGTACTAGTCCTATATTAGTGGCTATACTCATCTTTGGTCTTACATTAGTGACCATATGCATTAGGGTGTAGTAGCTTCGGTCCTATGCTAGTGATTACATATTTCAGGTTTTGGCCTTATCGGGAGACCGTAGTTCATTAGCCATTTGTGTGGCATTTAGTTTATGATTGATGGTGTGATGTTTTGGATATGATAATTTTATCGTAGAGCAAAGTAGGATAGTGGAAATGTGCTAACTTGTTGGATTCATGTGAAGATCCAGGTTGAGGTATGGTTCCATTACCTCGAGTGGCACTACTTGGTATTATTCATGACATATTAGCATATTGGTAATCATCTAGATTAGTGATATTTATTTTTCACCAGGCTTTATGTCCAACCCTCTCTATGTTGTTTCTTTGCTATCAATTCTTTAAGTAAGTTGACATAGAGATGACGATCTCTACTAGCTAGAGGTGGTACAGAGAGCCATATCTACATCATTGCTATGATTATACCTATCCAATTTTTAGTGTATGAAATGTAGACTTATATGCTATTTTAAGACATGTATTCATATGGGATTTGATGTATCATTTACACTTTGTATTACAACATTGGATATTATATTTCTTTATACGATATTCATCCAGTCTTCTACGTGTTTATGTTGATATTATATTTTTATATCCTTCCATTATGAGAATTAATTAGTTGTGATAGATATGCTCTTCAATATTTATTATTATTTATATATCTTACCCTTAATGGAATGCCATTCATAGCACCGTTGGGTAATCCGATTGCTTGTATGTATTGTTTCTAGGTGTATGAGAGGAGGCTCGTTACAGATGATCTACAAATCAAAGATATGAAAGGTCAAAAAATTCAATTCCAAAAGAATGGGAGGATAGTTGAACTTTATTCATTTCTTAATCGTTATTTCTAAGTAGTTTTAAAATTGAAATAGTTGATTTATTTTTTATTTGAATTTAGCGCTAAGGAGAAAATACAGAGTTCTTTAGTTTATTTTAGATAGAAATAAGCATGCTCCTCGTTACTGCTAATTCATGAATCGCTATGAACTACTAACCAAACATATGAAATAGAATTTTGAAAACATAAAGATGATATAGTTTGTTCAATCCAAAAAGCAAAGGGAAGAAGAAAGCACACAAATCAATCAAGATGTATGTCCAGTCCTGACGAATAAGATGTCAGCAATTTTCAAGCTATTAAGAAGAGATATGACAAGAATGATTATCTTAGAAGAAATATAAATGAATCTAAACGATGGCTGTGATAATTATGAAGAAAAATATGGTTACAACAACTTTAGATGCTTAATCTGCTTCCTAAGAAAGGTATACGAAAAAACAATGGAGAAAGAAAAATTACCGTTGAGAAGAAGATAAGTGTGATGGAGAGGTTTGTGGATATGGAGCATGATAGGTTAGATATGGAGAAGAGAATGTAAGAAATCTCCATTATGGAAAAAGATACCACGTGCATGGATGATGCTACAATATTGTAGTGGAAGGATTTGGAAATTGGAATCATTAGAGATAAGATAATCTTTATTAGGTGGCTATTGTGTAGCAAGTTGCATCTTTATCTAATTTACCTTTTAATTGTAATATCGATGTGTTTATATTTTAACATATCCAATCTTGTATCTTTTGATTACAATTAAAAATGTATTTACTATTGGCGACCAAAACTTGTTAAATCATATGTTGCTTCATCCAAAATATGAACAACTAATACATGATGAAAAATACTAGTACTTAAATATAACATGATACATGCAATTCTAAAGAAAACAATACAAATGCGTGAAGATATAAATATGCTCAAACATATAGAACTTTTAGTAATCAACATAAAAATTATAATTGTTATCCATGAGGTCCCTTCTTAGCCTATCTTGTAGATTTTTGTTGTGTATGCTAAGTGCTAATCCAGGTGCATTATGTAATCTTCATCGGTTAGCAATCTATCTTTTCAGAATATTTTCGGTATTTATTGAGTACCATCCTAGTCCATATGCAATCCTTCTAGAACCTTTCATCTTCAACAATCATAATACGTAGCGTTTCTCCTATATCCCATAATCTATATGGACGGCTAATAATGGAAAATCTAGCCTGAAGCACTACAAACGCCCTTTAACGTCGTTCCTTTACTAATTTGTTTTGTTAGCATACATTCTCTACTTCACCGTTATTGGAAGTGAATAAGTCTTCACAGTGCTCAAAATATATCACATCTCCAAGGTAATAGTCGTGGTCATAATGGTTTTATGCAAGGGTAAATTCAACACTATTTGATTTGCCAAGTGAAAGATTTTTACAAGTTTTAACACTCAATCATATTTATACCATTATCAGAACCTGATATGCCAAAAAAGCATGTCAGACCCATAAACCGTTTGACACTGCAGCTTGCATAATGATAGTTGGATTTTTCCTTACTGTCATAATCCTCACGAAAGTAAGATTCACAAACACTCGGCCCTAATTTTGAATAATACATTTTTATGGATAAATTACAGTGTTAACACCATTTTTAATAAGGTGATTGGTAAATGAACCTTTATTTAGTTAAATGGAATAAAAAATTGTCGACATTCTAGTAAAAAAGTTGTTAAAGTAAGAATCAAATTAGTGATTCTTCAGCTAGAAAATGAAATGGAAATTGGCAAATTAATCTTTAATTTTTCGATAATAAAAGCGATGCTTATAACTTAAGCAGAGCACTTAATAAATTAGTCTCTAATTTTACTTTACCGTTTCTCTCTATTCAACAAAATTCACCTCTCTTTTTTTCTTTGTTTCTTCATCCTAAACCCTTACTTTTAGTATTTGAACAATTAGTCCATAGTAGAAATTTATTAAAAAAAATCTACTTCCATTTGTGAAACCAATGCATCAAGTTATAAACAGTACCAACTTTAAACAAAAATATTCAAAAATTAAAACAAAACATGTGAAAGAAAAAATAAATTCGTATCCTATGTTTTTTGAATGAAAAAACTCATATTTGTTTGTTCTTACCATCTTCCATTTCAATTTAGAAATTAGGATTTGTGAATTTTACAAGATAACTAAGAACTTAAAGGAGAATGAAAAGAAGATAAGAGGAGATCGAATTTGCACAAATCAAAAGATGGAGAATGAGCGAATTTGTCAAAGAGAGAACAAGAGGCTAAAGGGTTTTGGAGCTAGTAGTTTGGGAAGGGCTTCGTGTTTGGAAAATCTGAGCAGAAAAAAGAACGAGAGGGGAAAGAAGGAAAAAAAATGTATAATAATTTTGTACTTAAAAATTAACACAGATTCGACTATTCTTCCCCTACCAATTTGACATGTTAAAGTTTTTATTGCCCTTAAAAGAAGAACACTGTTAAAGGAACTATGTTTTTTCTAATTTTCCTAAAATTGGTACGAGGAGCACCAAAAAATTTCGCCCCTCCATAACAAATCAAAATTAATTTTGTTATTATCCCCGTCATACTTTTTTTCAGTGGATAGCCATTGTCTTATGATATTTTTTTAACCAAATCCTACTAAAGTTGATTTTTGGTGAACCGACATTGTTTTTCTTTCCATTTTTCGACGGATCTGCGCTTTGCTTTCAACCAGATAAAATAGTAAATTGCTTTGATTTGGTTTTACTTTAAAACAGATTAGAGTCCCCAAAAAGTTGGTTCTATTCATAAACTTTATTTTGCTTTACGTATACCCATACTAAGCTGTAACGACCCCATCACTATGCCCATATTAGTAAAAAACATTATAAGTAATGCCTTCTGCTAATCCAGAGAATACAGCTGGTTAATGGCGATCGAATGTGAATATATCTCTATACTAAAATTGACACGTCTTATTTACCTTTTTAATGATCTGAACTGAAAATTAGACGTGTACAATATTAATACACAGTAATAAACACACCGATTTAAAAATATTCATAATAATATATAATGTCGATAAATCAGAATCAGTGTCACAGATCACAGTGGAATAATATACACCATCACAGATATTTATGTAGGCCTAGTACTCTATTTTGTAGACACGCATTCTAGCAAAACATTATACACTATTTATTACTTTGCAAAACCTACAATCTTCAAATTCACCTTTCTAGTATAATCATTTATTATTGGAAAGCCGAGATTACATGTAAAGTAAGAACGAGATGAGAAAACCCACCATGAATAAACCACACGAATTTTTTTTGGAATATCTACGTAGTAAAAAAATCAAACATAGGGTGTCTCCATTGGTTTATTATTTTGTGAAAATTAGGGATATATCTCTCTTTTCTAAACTTATTTTACATCTTTCCTTTTTAAAACTATTTTCTACATCCCTCTTTAATTAATTTCTTCCACTTTTACTCCTCTTATTTTCAAATTTAAAAGCGGTTACTTCGACGTGTATTACAGCGGTTATGAGTTATGTGCTTATAACGTAAAAGCGTATGTTAATATTAGTACAGTTACCCAGAGATTGTCGTGAATTTTACATTTAAAAATAAACAGGGATATAATTTATAAAAGAAAATTGAAAGTGACTTAATTATATATGTCAAAATTTTCATCGGGTGGAAATTGTTCATTGGTGCATCAAAGATAAAAATATTTTGGTCTTAATTTTTATTTTAAAGACCTATTTACATGAAATTTAATTGAAGAAGTAGAATCGGTACCTCTGAAATTATATTTTATGAGCGTTAGCGCGTGACGAAGAAAGCTGAATTGTTTTTCTACAAATTGTATTTATTTAATATGTTCAAAAGAAAAATGATTTCCATATATATTTAGTCATATTTTTGCGTTGAATCATACATAGGTAATTTGAAATTTTATTTGTAAGTTGCAATATCTAATTTCTTATGAATTCAAGTTTTTATTTATATTATTAATTAATAAAAAACAAATTTGTAAAGTAGTTTATTTCCTAAATCCTATTTTTAAGACTTAAGTAAATATTTGTAGAGGAAATTTTGAATTGGTAAAAAGGAGTTTAATTTTAAGCGATGCTAAATTTTAATAATACATATAGAGAGGTGTTTTTGGTATTTCATGCTGATATAAAAAAAGTGTGACAACAAACATATCACAACTATTAATAAAGACTTACTTATAAAGGACAATTTTGAAAGTTCGCGGTCGGACTAAAATTTGAAGCTTCGAAACTTATATCTTCTATCAATAAAGATAAAAGATATGCACTGTAGTCTTTGAAAATGGAAAAACATAATATTCGGTTTAATAATTCCTATAATCATCTTCTTCCGTAAATCTAGATTTCATAGCAGAGGAGAAAAAACTCAGAAATCAGAAGGGGGCAAAAAAAAAAAAAAAAAAAAAATCAGAAAATAGAAGAGATAAATAAATCAAACTTGCCTCTGAATCCTTGATTCTTCAGGTATGCTGCTGCTGCTTCTTCCTATTCCTCTTCTTTTTTTCCCTTTTGATCGCTGAATTGAGATCGCGATGCTGAACTAAATCTCTTTTGGTTTTGTTTCAATTCGTTGTGGAAATTGAAATCGCGATTCAATTTGGGGCTGCAACATTTTCGTTCTGAAATAGGGTCGTGCGATTTACACGGGTTGCGATCCAGTTCAGCTCTTGGATAGGGAAGGCTGCGATCCTTCCAAATCGTGTTTTGGGACGTAAGATCTCACGACTTTTGCAATCACTGGTCCAGGAGATTGTTGAACTGTAAATTTTTGTTTTCAGTTGTCCACTTTAAACTACTTAAAAAATAACTTCAAATTTTGATTAAGGTCAGTTCTAGATTATGAAATAAGTCATAAGCAAGTTCCTCTAACTCATTAACTGATTTGGTCACTTTTAAGTCAAAATTTTGAGTTGTTGCCAACTTCTTAAGTTAGAGAAGTAACTTATAAGCTATTTTTTCACTGATAAGCTCATCGGTTGCCAAACATGCTCGTCATGATTCATACTTGCTTTTGGAATTTACTAGCACTGCCTAATTTGGGAAATAAATTTGATTTTTCTTTTATCTGTGCAAAAGATGGTGAAACTGACGATGATAGCACGAGTTACTGATGGCCTTCCATTAGCAGAAGGGTTAGATGATAGTCGCGATGTAAAAGATGCTGATTTTTACAAGCAGCAAGCAAAACTTTTGTTCAAGAATTTGTCTAAAGGACACAATGAGGCTTCACGGATGTCAATTGAAACCGGGAATTACTATTTCCAGTATACATTCTTATTTTGTTTGCTTGATAAGCTATCTTAATACTGCATGATAATGTTCTAAGGTTTATGATCATACATGCTAAAATATCTTAGTGGCAAATTCCACACTGAAAGTTATACTCACAAACACATGTATGTATGTATGTGTGTATGTGTGCGTGCGTGAATTCAGTAATTCACATACAATCTGCAGGTAGTCAGATGTCAAAACTTTGGTATTATGTTGATCTCATTTTAAATAACACTATATTATGCAAGGTGTTCAACTATTTTCCAATGCTTAGTTATCAGCAAGTAGTTGGAGTACTTGCTTATCAACTTTTGTAACCAATGTTTTATTGATGCTCATTACTCATCTTCCTACACGCTTTTATAGTCACACAGTTGGGTATATCACTACATTTTTTAAATAGCTTTAAAATTAGGACTTACACATCATTAATATTGATTTTTGATATGAACCAAAACATATATTTAAATGTTGTATATTTAAATCTGGATTTCTTTTTTGAACCATTGACACATCTGAACAGTTATATCATTGAGGGCCGTGTTTGTTACTTGACAATGTGTGAAAGAGGATATCCAAAGAAACTTGCTTTTCAATACCTAGAAGACCTCAAGAATGAATTTGAGAAAGTGGACGGGAATCAGATTGAGACTGCTGCTAGGCCATATGCGTTCATCAAGTTCGGTATGTTTTGCACTATATCAATTGTGCATATAATCGATCAAAGCGGCAAATTCATGGCTTAATTTTGTTTGCTTCCTTTACAATTTGTTCAGATACTTTTATCCAGAAGACTAAGAAGCTCTACTCAGATACGCGCACACAAAGGAACCTTGCAAAGTTAAATGACGAGCTTTATGAAGTCCATCAGATAATGACTAGAAATGTCCAAGAAGTGCTTGGTGTTGGCGAAAAACTAGACCGTGAGTTTACCTCCATCTCCATAGTTTTTGTTACTTTTTTTCATGCTCATAATTTGTTCAATTTCTTCTTCTTCTTCATTTGAACATGTAAGTTGCCTAGTCTGAATCTTCGTTTGCATTGAATAGTGATGTTTTTATATGTGATTAACTCCAAAAGTATTATGTTAATATATAAAGTTTACTTCGATATAAATGAGCAATCATTTTCATGAATCATTCCGAGTTTAAATTAGAAGTCAATTCTAAATTCGGCTACTTATATACGTAATAGGAATACCTCATTTTGAAGCTTTTGCAATTACAAAAATACCATTTCACATATTTCACTAATTTGATGATATTTTCGTCATTTCCTTCTTACAAGTTACACCTTCAACGTCCCACTTTACACATTTATATAACCCACTTCTCATGAATAACTTTGTCCTCTCTCAGTTGCAAATTGAAACTCAATCTTTACTACTACTTTAATGGCACTGCTCAAGGTCTCATCAATAACAAATAAAACTCAAATTAAGTACCAGCATTTGTTCTCAAGTTTTGTCCCTTAAATTAATGCATAGCTATTCCTCTTTAGGCAAACACAGCGATACATTAAGGGGAGCAGATACTCCATTATAGTTTATTATACTTAAATGTTTTAGAAGGTGTTATTCAGTTATCAGAACCTATATAATTGAAGCTTATTCTTATTATGATCGAGTTGTGGCATAATCAAACAGTAGATTAACTCTTTTTGTCCACATACTAATTAGATATTTCAATCTTTCTACTAATAAAACAATCTAAACACTTCTGCATGCATAAATGGAAATGATATAATGGAGTTAAGCTATTTATTACCCAGTGTTTCTTATATTTTGTTTTTATAATATCAAGTCATTGTATCAGTGTTGTATATTTTAACATAGCATGTTTCATTATTGAAAGAAGCCCAATATCGCATGCAGATAATGAGAGTAGCAACTTAATGTCAGATAAAACGATCTCTGTCACTAATCAAGAAGAAAATAAAGAAGACAAGTTGATGTAGAAGATGTCTTTAAAATAATTGCGTACAGATGTTTGAAATTAAGTTCTCTTGATCATATTGCGGTGATTGATTCAACAGAAAAGAAAAGTAGAACATAGCAACAACATTTCTATTATATGGGAAACCTTATTATCAGATCCTGATTAAAACATACGTAACATACATGTATGTGCATATGTTCTTAGAAAAAATTATTGGTGTACTGTCTATTAGAATGTAGACCGAAGTTGTAATTGTATGCATATAAAACGAATATCACATAAGTATATTAATGCCTATTCAGCTTAAATTTACAAACATCAACCAAGTTGGAGTTTCCAAACCTGCACTTTTATGCAAGTGAATTATCATAATAAATATTGTTAAATACTCAAATTACAATGAAGGTTTTCTAGCTTTATTTTGTTTTTTCCCTTTCAAATTGACCTGTGTTTTTAACTATAACCTCATTAACAAGTAGTCTAATATGCAAACTTCCTTGGACTTATTATGAGTGTAGAATCCTTTTTGTTTATAATCGTTTTTTTTTTCCAATTTTATTAGTAACCAAAATGAAGGTTGTTTAGCTATGAATATGCAAAAATATTTAGTCTAGCTAAGGTCCTGCTTTCAATATATTAATCATAATATTGTAAATTTGAGCGTCAATGCTAATGTGCAACAAATAGAAGTTAGCTAGCAATATAACATCTTTTATCAGTTGTTTTTCTTCTCAATTGCCTGGGAGACCGACATCAGTACCCAAAAGTATATAGATGGTGAAGTCAAAAATGCTATTTGGGAGATATTTTGACATTACCTACTATCTTTGCACTGAGTTTTATATACATTTCTACATACTATTTTACACTAAAAAGACGTTAATGCATATTTTTCTTTGCACACGTCCAACGGACGCGCTACACGTACTGTTTTTTATATATATGCAATGGCACTACTGTACTTTTTTCTTGGATGAATATTTTAACTTTCTAATAATGACATTACTGTGCATTTTTATTGATAGCATTATAGGTATGGACACAAACGTAAAGTGTGTAAAAAGAAAATAAAACCAAGGGTGCATGACACTAATAAGAACATATTCTTAAGCACTTTACGTTGAAGAAAACCTCATTTAAATTGATCATTGCAATTAATTTTCTTTAGGAAGGCTTTATATTTGAACAATTCATTTCGTAGATAATGTTATACAAATACAGGTCTAACCTAGAATTATAGACGTATCTAACGTTTAAATCTTAGATGTTAATGGCTATACTCTACCAGCGTCGAAGCATTTTTTGTTTTGCAGTTTGTTTACCCTTGTGGCTTTTTTTTTTGCAAGTCTTTACTAGAGCACATTTGATTGCTGATTCTATTCATTTAACTTCTCAGTATATTTTCTCTGAAGCAACAGTAGGAATTAATTTGTTAAAATTCATGAATTCTAACGTTGGTAATTCTTGTGCAGAGGTGAGTGAAATGTCAAGTAGATTGACATATGAATCCCGCACCTATGCGGATAAGGCTAAAGACTTGAATAGACAGGTATGTGAATTGTTCTAGATCTCCATTTGTCATGCACAAACTGTTTGATATATGGATGCTGCTATTAAGGCCTTATCACAGTGTGTAGTCTATCTCTCCTAGGGTCAAATTGTTTCCACTAAATTGGAATTTGAGCAAATCTAGACACAGTTCTATTCTTCTATCATTACTAACTGCATAAATATTACTGGAAATTATGTTTTTATTTCTTTACATTGATATGATGTAATCATATAAACACCACTATTTTTTTTATTTGTTTACGAAAATAGACTGTGCCCTTTTGCAAGTGTTGAATTTCTCAAAAGTATCATTAAAAAACGGTTAAGATGATGCAAGATTTGTGATTTGATTACTTAAATTTTCAATAAAAAATTTCTCTCTTTTCTTGCTTATTTCAACTTTATTTGTGCACTAACAACTATTGAAAAATCAAGATACTGATTAAAAAACCTATTTATACACAACCCGGTTTTGGAGGTTTTGACATTTTTTGTATGCTAGCTATCACAGTAATGATGGATAATGATGCAAATACCTTTAAGTGACAAGTGATTCACTTCTTATGAAAAACAAACTCTAATTTATTTAGATTTTTGTTTTCGTTTTTGCTTGCAAGGCATTACAGGGAATGGTTATAATCGGCTATTTTTTACAATGACTAGTTACACAAAAATGGATTTTCAATTTTCTTACAGTTTTTTATGCTAGATGTTTTAAATTATGGTGAAAACTAGATCGGATATGTTAGATTTTTCAGTTTAATTCATTTTTGAACAAATAGTCCTACCAAACAGTAGAGATTTTATTTGACATTTTTTTGCTTTGACAAACTAGTAAAACAGCCCATTTCATTTTTTTTTTTGAACAAACATAGGTTTTCATCGTTAGAGATTCTTCCTCCTCTTTTTTTTTTGTTATAATCAATAGGGCTGTTATGGTAATGGTAACCGTTACCGATACAAGAAAACAACTACAGTACCAACATTATGGGAAAGTTAAAAATGACTGCCAATATTTTACTGTTACCGCTGGTAAAACGTTCATTGGTATACCGATGTACTGGTAAATCGTTGACCGATAGTAGTCAATTTATCGCTACAAAAAGCCATCTAAATTTTATTACATTAAAATTTTGATAATGATAAAAAAATATTTTGTTACTAATTCTAACCTCATTAACGTTTTATAAACATCTTGACTTAATACATTAAAATTTTGATAATGATAAAAAATATATTTTGTTACTAATTCTAACTCCATTAACGTTTATATAAACATTTTGACTTAATTTAGTCAACGGAAAAAATACTCTTGGTTCATCACAAATTATTTACAACAATATGAAGTAATAATTTTACTAATCTTCAACTTCGAAGTTAGCAGAAAACAAATATAATTATAAATGATACTACAAGCACCTGCTTAAAATCTAATAAACCTTCAAAAGTTTTTTTGTTGGGATTAATTAAAATAGTAAAGAAAATAAAATTAAAATGACTGATAAATTTACTGTTACCATTGGTTTTGACATTTTTTTACCGCTACATTTACTGGTAAAAGCATCGGTATACCGATGTAGCTTGATATTGGTTATCAATTGCTTGATATTGGTATGGTAATGGTAAATTTATCATTACCATGACAGCCCTAATAATATGGCTGTCAATGGATACCCGAAAAATTTGAAATCCGTCCGCATCTGCATTTCAAAAAACGGATGCGGATATAAAGATATCTGCATTCGAAAATTATTCGTCCGGTATTTTTCAAGATTATAGTTTAAATTTTGTGTATTTTAGTATAGTGAAAGATATTTATGGTTTTATTAAGTTAGATGCAAGGTTCCAACTTCCGGCCGGCATGCTCGAATATCGGCCATTTCGTTCCAGTTGTGACGATAACTGTGACGAAACTTGCCTACAATTCCGTTTCCAGACCGAAAGAAAGAAAAAAAATGATTTATTTTACACATACCTGAGATAGATGAAGAAAGGGAGGCGACGTCGAGTGGGGAGAAGCGACATCGAGATCTAGCGAGCAGCGTTGAGAGAGAGAAAGAGAGAGAGGATGGAAGAGAGAAGCGGCAACTTCTGTTCTTTTTGTGGATTAGGGTTTTACGATTAAGCAGGTAGCGGTAATTGGGTGCTTGAAGTGTTCAGCGTTGGGCCTTGTTTATTTGGGCTTGATCCTTCCTTGCTATATTATGGACCTATTATATGCAAAATAATGTTATTTGATTGAAGAATAAATTGTTTTGGGTTATTTTATTGTAAATTGTTATCTTCGTATTTTCATGTCAAATCATAGATGTATTTAATCCAAAGAACATAAAGAACATAACATAAATTTATGTTAATATTGAATTTTATTGTTGTAATTATAAACAAAATACCGGAACGGAATTTTCAAAAATTTCAAAACGGAACCGAAACATCAAAAAATTTCGAAGACCGGAACGGAAAACGGAATTTTAAACGTTGGTTAGAAGTTCATATTATACGTACTAAATGCACATTAACTGCTCAAAACTATTTATTATTATTATTAATAAATTTGTTTATTTTTAACATTTTTATAATCAGTGAGATTGAAAAAAAAATTATGTTAAACTAAAATTTTCCATTTATATTTCTTATCCGATATCCGTCCATATCCGCAGATGCGGATATCCGACATCCGAAAATGATTTCGGATGCGGATGCGGATATGTCACTATCCGTATCCGAAGTATCCGTTGACAGGCCTACCTAATAATCATCACCAAAGAAAACTGAAAATAGTTGCCAAGTATAAAAATGTCCAGGTCATTTAAGTGTAATAAAAGCCAGAAGTTGGTGATTTTATTTAAACATTTTTATGTGTGAGCCATCAGGAGGAAATTTGAAAAATCCTTTCAAAAATACTTGAATGATTAGTTCCATTTGTTTGATAACAAAAATATACGTTCCATATCTATGTTTATTGAAAGTTTTATGTGCTACTTGGTATAAGATTAAATTAATATCAGGACCACAAATATTTGATGATGTCCGGTGCTGATGGTTTTTATGTGTGAGCCATCAGGAGGAAATTTGAAAAATCCTTTCAAAATACTTGAATGATTAGTTCCGTTTGTTTGATAACAAAAATAGACTTTCCATATCTATGTTTATTGAAAGTTTTACGGGCTACTTGGTATAAAATTAGTTAATATCAGGACCACAAATATTTGATGATGTCGGGTGCTGATGGTTTTTTTTTCCGTAACAAAGATAATCTATTTATTTTCAGAGATTTTATTTTTGAACTTTTTTTTTGTGCCTAACTATCAAGATAGTGTAAACCAGGGTGGCAAAATACCTTAAACTGACTGGTTCAATTCATTATCAAAGTAAAAACAAACTTTACATCTTATGGGCATCAAATATATGGCATACCCATTTTTGAAAATTCACTTCTCATAAAAAACAGCTGTCAAAAATGCTTATATTAATGATCAAGGAATGGCCATGTAAGTTGGTGTTTACTGTATTTTTACAAAGGCATGCTAAATTTACCTACTGAGAGCTTAACAATGTTGCAGTAGCAATGATATTATTTGCCAAGTTTTGTTAGATGAAGTTTAATAATAATTTCTGTGCAAGGTAGATTTTTTTTGTTGAAGTGTTTCATGTTTCAAAACATAAAAGTAAAATTATATTGTTATGCCAGCAGTGTAAAAGATTGACAGAACTCATGAATATTCCGAGCAACTGATTAGTTAATATGGCTTTACTTCACGTAACTAAGTAGCAAGTACTGGTTACAGAACCTCTATCAATAAATACCCAAAAATCCGCAATCCATCCATTTCTAAATCCAAAAGGAAATATTTTATACATACAACACACACCTGATTTCTGTCACTCATTCCAATTAAAATAATAGTATAATGTGGAAGGGAGACAAAGTCCTATTATTTAAATCGGAATGTGTGGTGGAAATCAGGAGGCTACCGAGGTAAATAGGTGTGCCATTGAACGCTTCTCATACATATATGTGTGTATATACATATAAAAACAAATACGTAGGCCTATTAATGGATACTTTTGGACGCTGCTATATTTGTATTTGTACTTGAAATCACATTCGGATACTGACATCCGGGAATACAATATTTGATTTTTTACTATCCGCTAACTAGTGATGAATTCAAAAAATGAATAGACAAATAGGATTCGATATTGAGCCATTACAATGCCAATTTTTAGAAACATAGAAGAAATTATAATGATATAATAAAGAAATTATAATGATATAATAACAATAACAACGTGAAACATCAAATTTGTACTAAAACACACACACATAAATACAATCTTCAATCATTTGTTGTATACTCATAATATACAATATTATCTGGATAGAAATTGGAAGGATATTTCCGAATGTGGATATACCATCATATCCGCATATGCTTTTCAAATATTTACATTTCTTTTATATCAAATACACATACAAACAAAATTTTGAATTTTCGGATAGAGCCCTGTGGATACAGACGCAGATTTGATGGTATCTCCATCCGAAAAATATCTATTCGACTTTGAGCTAGATAATAATTTTTTTATTTGTATTTTAATAAAATGAACGATGAATATTTAGTGGTTTATTATACTACAAACGCAAATTCATAACTAAATATTACCATAATTTTTGATACTGAATCTTTTCACTTGGAATCAATTTTTATGACTTCTCTAACCTATCATATGTAAAGATATACAGAAATTCAATATCTTTGGATAGTGTGGTATTCGATATCTGAAAATGATATTGTACATGGATGTCGACATTGAACTATTGTATCAATAATTATGCATTGACAGGTCTAAAAGTACTTGTTTCGTTCGTAATTATTGTATTTATAACACATTTATGATGTTGTTTATTCTAATACTAAACTATCTTTGGGTTTGCAGGCCTTAATTAGGAAGTGGGCGCCAGTTGCAATTGTGCTAGGGGTGGTCATGCTTCTCTTCTGGGTCAGAAAGAAGATATATTGATTCTCCCTAAGCTTTACCTTGCTTTTTACAGGAAGTAAACCAAAATATTAGTCATTACCTACCTCGAACTGAGCGCCTCGAGCATGTCCAGGTTTCATCGTAAAGTTTTTCCCTTTATTGTGGATATGAGACCGAATTATTTGTCCATTTCTTCAGAATATATTTCTTGATTATACTAAACCTTTTAGTTTTGATATAAACTGCTTATATTCTTTTGAATATCCCTAGTTCTGCTATTTTATTTTTCATTAATGGATGTTGCATAAAGTTTCTGTATGCCAATCTTCATGTGCTAGCACTTGTTGATACATGTTTTCCTTGAGAAATGCTGGAAGCAAAATTTATTAGACTATGGTGTATATAATACAGGGATTTACATAGAGCAAAATCATTTGGAGAAGAGTTGGCACCTGCGGATTTCTGTGGCATGCGATCCTATTACTAAAATAACTAGTTCATGAAATTTTGATATTTTATGTTAAACCTTGGTATATGGGATCGCTATCTGTAGACTTGTAGGGTTGGATAAATTGACATTTTTGAGTATCATTATCAGCTACGGACGGATATAGGGTATTTAAATATTCTTTGATCAGTTCACAATAAATAAATAAATAAATAATTTTGATTTATTATAAATTTATTTTAGTACGGATACACACACGACGTGCTCCGGCACGCGTGAAACAATAGTAACACTTTTTGCGGATAAATTGACATTTTTACAAATTATATATGCTTAACACATGTTCAAAAAATGATTATCATAAATATTTAGCTATTGGTTTTACGTTGGAATCATGTATAGTTAGTTTGAATTTTAATTTCTAAGTTGCATCGTTTAATTTTTGTTTTTAGTTTGAATTTTTATTTCTAAGTTTAATCGTTTAATTTTTTTTGTTAGTTTGATTTTTTTTTTTCATTATCAATTAATAAAAAACAATAACGTATGGAAAGTTTATTTGTTTATTTGTTAGATCATATTTTTAAGAGACGTTAAGTTTGGTAGCATATGTAAAAGTGCGTTGTGAATTTGCAAAAAAATTATGTTTGTTAGATCCTATTTCTAAATGAAATTAACATTTATTGATATCCATAATATACAATTGACGATAATATTACACGTAATAAAAGTGCGGTGGTAGGATCAGGTATGTAGATGCTATTTTTTAAGATCAATTGATAGATGTGCTGCATTTAGAAATAGACATGCAGATGCTACTTTTTAGGATTAATTGTTGGACCATTTTTTTTTAAAGAATTGTATATAAATGGCAATTTTGAAAATTCGCAGTCGGATCAAAAAGTTGCGTTTGCAAGACAACCACTAATATATACGAGCGTTACGGCATGCGCTTCGCGCATGAGTTGTTTTCCTACGAATTGCATATGTTTTAACACATTTAAAAAAAACACAAATATTTAATCATATTTCGCATTGAAATCGTGTGTAATTTTTGAAACTTAACGGTCGGACCAAAAAATTGCACTTCGTTTTCAATTATTAAAAAAATTATATCTAACAATTATATTTGTGTATGTGTGTGTATACCTATTAGTATATATTTTTTGGCACGTGTACTGCATATAAGCTCTTTATTAAATTTGAAAGTTTTATGTAGTTTGATAAAAATAAACTGAAAAACATATAGAAAAATGTAATTTTTTTTGTTGAAATAGGGTTTGAACTTGTGATATTGTTTATGTTTAAAATTCCCATTTGAAAATAGATGTCAATACTTGTTCACAATGAGATTCGAACTCATAACATCTTGTTTGCATAGAAGGACATTTTTTAAATTTCACGATCGGACCAAAAAAGTATGTTTTTGTTTCAACTATTAATAAAGATATATAGATTGGTTGATTTATTTAAGAAGAACTTGCATTACCTATTCAGTTGCAGTCATATATACTCGTTCTCTGAAGTTTAATTAAAATTACATTTGAATACGTCTGAAGTAATCGTAAGAAGATTTTATCTTCTAATTTATTGAGAAGATCATATGCAATAACAATTTAATATTTAAAAAGGTATATATAGGGGTATTTTGGGAAGTTCACGGTCGGACCAAAAAGATTGCGCTTTCAAGGCTACTATTAATAAAGATTTGAAAGTTCTACATAGTTTGATAAAAATAAACTGAAAAACATATAGAAAAATGTAATTTTTTTGTTGAAATAGGGTTTGAACTTGTGATATTGTTTATGTTTAAAATTCTCATTTGAAAATAGATGTCAATACTTGTTCACTGCGAGATTCGAATTCATAACATCTTGTTTGCAAGGAAGGATATTTTTGAAATTTCACGATCAGACAAAAAAATTGTGTTTTTATTTCATCTATTAATAAAGATTTATAGATTGGTTGATTTATTTAAGAAAATCTTGCATTATATCCAGATGCAGTCATATATATTTGACTCGTTCTCTGAAGTTTAATTAAAAATACATTTGAATACGTCTAAAGTAATTGTAGGAAGATTTTATCTCCTAATTCATTGAGAAGATGATATACAATAACAATTTAATATTTAAAAAGTTATATATAGGGGTATTTTGAGAAGTTCACGGTCGGAATAAAAAGATTGCGCTTTCAAGACAGCTATTAATACACACACACACACATACATAGATAAAAGAGTAAAGACAATGTACTAAAATACATAAAATAATAACAGAAATCTTGATAAAAACCGAACAAATAATTATCGAATACGGATATGGCTATATCTGTATTCATATCCGTTTTTCGAATGATGGAAATTTTTTCATATTTCGAATACGGATAGAGACGGATTACTCGATAGACAGTCCTAACTATCAGTACATGTCATTTAAAATGCATTTACCGAACATTTTGTACTCAAATCATTTTTTTAATACCAGAACAAATTTTTCTACATACTGATGTTAGAACATATTATTGAACTTTAGTCAAAAGTCACTAGATTATACCTTATATACTTTATAAAAGTAATATTTACAGTCGTCTCAAAATCATCTATTGTTTGAATATGATACTTACATTTCGACATAACATGTAAACTAATTTAATTAATACTCATCAACAGAATTTCTAACTTTGGCATTTATGATAACAGGACTGAAATATTCATATTCCACAGCAAGCGAATGGTTCAAACAGTTCAATCATACATTTGCGTTAGTCCTAGTGGGCTACAACTTAAAATTTTGAACTGGGTATGATCATAGTGTTAACTTTTACCATCGCATAACTTAACCACAGTGTTTGGTTTATCCTTTTTAGCTTTGAGTTTTTGTATACAAAAATGCGTACAACACATATATACTATGGAAAACGATCAATTAAAAAAAACAAAATTAAAATACAATATCAAAAATAATTTTTTTTCCCTCTCCATCCTTCCATGCTACTTCATACTCTCATTTTCCTTCCATCATATCCGTCGTCCCTTCACATCTTTTATTTTTTGTGATTAATATTAAAAACTCAAACATAAAGCTTATTTTAAACCAGCACTACCTAAAATTTTCATTAGTTTTAGATAGATACGTTAGAAAAAATTTAAAGATAAGAAATTTAAGGGTTGAAGGGATTTAATAAAACATATTACTTGTTTTTGCTTCATACAGTTTGATTTTGCAACTCTACTGATAAAACATTAGCCACTGAAATCCATGACATCTAGTTGAGACCTGTAAACAATTGACAATAACATGCTCTCTCGTTTTTCCATTCACTTTCCCTTTCTCACCTTACGCAAACTTCGTATTTTCTTTCCTTTTCCTACTGTGATCTATTGTTTGAATTTTGATTATATAAACATTAGACCACCGTATCGCACTTCAGAACATTCTTTAGTTTGGTTGGAAAGTAATCATGCCAAGGCATTGTATATATATAATCATTAGAAGACAAAGTTTCATGTTACGCTCCCTTTTAAGAACACAAAGTTGTCATATATGAAATAGTTGAAAGTATCTTTGTGTATACGTACAAAAATAATTGTGCACGCATATGTACACAATATAAATATTCCCGCGGTCAATATGATATTTTATTCAGAACGTAGTAATTGTTAATAATTAGGTATAGGTTTATATTTTCCAAAATTGATTTTTGAGGGCTACGAGCTGTAGGTTGCTGTCGCGAGCCGTCGGAAATGCCGTCGGTATAGAGAACACGGCTTTCGTCTTTTTCGACGGAGACGGCGACGTTTTTTCGACGGTTTCCAACGGCTGTTTCAACGACTTTTCTGACAGTTAAAACGTCCAAAAATCTTCGAAAAATCGTCTGGAGCCGTCGGAAGTCGTCGTTGATTTTTGGTCAACAAGCCGTCGAAAACCGTCAATAAGCTGTCGGAAAACGCCTGGAGCCATTGTTGATTTTTATTCAATAAGTCGTCGAAAACCATCGGCAGCTATCGAAAATTTAAGCGATTTTTATATATATTACAGCACCATTCGAATTTCATACAACACATCAATATCAATATATATCACAACACATCAAAATTGATATATATGAGATATATAAGCTAAAATCAATATCAATATCAATATAAAACTCAACATTACCATCTCAATCTCAAACTCAAACATTGCCATCAAATAAAAAACAAACCATCCATCATCAATCTCACACACCCAACAATAATACGCACATCCAACATCAGTGTACAACATATATAAGGTCTAAAATGCCAACCAAACACATCAGTCCAACAAATCAACCTCACAAATCAATATCAAATACAACATGTCCACAAATTAAACTCACCATCTCTCATTGCATATATACACAAGTTTCAAAAACAAACACTGCAAAACGTACCTCATGACTTGTCGTCGGCTCCGAAATCACCGGGCAGAGGGAATGCTCCGTGTTGCTCCATATACTCGGCCAAAAGCAAGTCCAGTTAATCCATCCGTGCTGCTCGGAGGCGGTCCTGCTTCTGCAGCCGTGCAATCTGCCGTCGAAGCTTATTAATCTTAGCTTTGTCCCGAGCCTTTTGATAAGCCTTTTGTGAGACACAAGCCTACAAAATAAGTCGAAATACGTTTAAGTTATTTACAGAACTTTTATAAAAGTTAAGCAATTTTTACAACTTAGTTAATTTGTATAAATTACCGCTTGATTGCCGCAGCCATATCGTCTATTTCGCTGTGTCGAGTCCATAACCGAGTCCAAGATAGCGTCATCCTCATCAGCGGTCAATTGCTTCCGTCTCGATTGCTCGAGCATCTATGCATGTGCTTGGGTAAATCTTTCCTGCAACATAAAATTAAATACAATTAAATATTACATGACATTATTATAATATTTTATAACTAATTAATTAAACTGATCATTATTAATAAATTATAACTATACTTACACGTATGCTCTATCATCCTCATGTCAAGCATACATCACCGATCCCTTTTCATCGGTCTACCCGACGGCATGGGTATGTGTAAATACGTCCATATACGAGACATGAGCACCACATGATCTTTTCTACAATAATTCGTGTATATTATTATTGTTTATACAAATTTATACAAAACTGTAGTAACTGTTCATAATTGCAATTAATCAATTTATCAGGTCCTCGTGATGATGCTGAAATGATTTCGAGCCACCACAGTGTGTGACTTGATTTTTCCGTCTATTCGCCCAGTTCCTATCGACTCCGCCTATAAATTAAAATTAAGATTATATTTTATAGGTATAAATTATGCATTCTCCACTGAACAAATTAAGGTGATATCTGATAGATTTACCCTAAATTCATCGCTTCTCCACCATGTGACCGAAACATCCCATACGCTGGCGCCCATCCAGGTTACCTTCTTTTCAGATTTTTTGATGGTAGACATCGTATCCCGATAATTCTTTGCAACCTTAGAGTTCTAATAGTGCTGGCAAAGAAAAACATCCTCTTCTTCTAGGTCTATCGTCCCTTGTATGTTGAAAAAAAATATAAGTTACACTTAGTCGGCAAATTGTAAAGTCCTCGTCGGTCCTGCGATGGGCCGTTGTCATCACCTCTACAGTGGACGATCCCTTTCTAAGATGAAAAGGGGGAACTGGACTGTGAAGAACTCCGACGCATGAAGAAAGACACATATAATACCTGTCATATACATATCAGTTTATTATGGCATAACATATCATTCAATTATAAGTAAACGTATCAAGATTTAACATCAATAATTGCATATAACATACAAAAAATGTAACATCAATACTGCCACAGACTATATTTTTTTAAACATGTATACTATTAATCAGTCCTCGTCGTTTTCAACATATACACCGATATTGTTAGTTAAATTTTCAGCTCCATATTCTTTGGTGTTGAATTTGCATCCATTGACAAAGAATATTGGATATGTCTTGACTTTTCTGTTTGGTCCTATCGCAAGATGTTTCAATCTTTTGTCGACCACGATTTACTGGATCATATACGTGTTCAAAAACCAAGTAGCAATTTTTTTGCTGATATCACTGCTTGGATGCCATGATTCGTAAATATTGCATATATAGATAATATATTGCATTATAATTAATACACACGTGTATTATTCAAGCAAATGATTCTAACAAATGGCACAACTTCTGCACAGTTAAGAAAAACTAAATGGGCTACATGGTAATCTCTGCCGTCTAACCATACTTTCATACATTTTCCAATAGGGCGTCCATGCTGTCTAAAAATAAATGTTAATTCAGTTGAATCTTGTTTCAATGCCCTCATCGTTTCGCGTAGCACTTTTAAAAGATAAGTTTACAAGGTCACTGAAATAATGAGAGAAAAAAAACGTAGCTTATTTTTCGATATATGATTTGCACAACTCGTGCTTATTATCTCACTTTTTTCTTTAGATGATTTAAATATCTGTTAGGAATAATTATAATTAAATTTTATTACATGTAATTAAACTAATATTTAATATACTCAATATTAATACTTTTCAAATGGACGCATCCATCCATATTGCACAAGATCTTGAAGACCTGCTTTAAACAGAAGATGAATGGGTAAATGCTCCATTATATTAAAGAAACCAGGAGGATATATTTTCTCCAGTTTGCAGAGCAGTATAGGAATTTCTTTCTTAAATTTACGTAGACGGTCAACTTTTAACATAGTTGAACAAAGCTTCTTATAAAAAAACTAAGTTCTATTACAACCGTCAAACGTTTGTGGCTAGCAGTTCTTTGAAAGTGACGGGTAATTAATGTTTCATCATTACATGACAATCACGACTTTTCATCTCATTCAGTTTATTGTTTTTATAGTCGACACATCTATGAAGATTAGAGAAAATCCCATCAGAAAATCTTAATCCTTCCACCCACTTTAACTATATTTTAACTTGGTTACTGCCTAGCTCATAGCATGCTTTGGGGTTTTTTGGTGTCATTTGGCTTAATATGAAGCTCATGACGATTGCATATTGCCTCTATATCACGTCTTGATTTCAAATCGTCCTGAGTCTTTCCTTTAACATTCAAAACTGTGTTAAACCCATTAACGAACACATTTTTCTTGTTGTGCATCACATCAATATTATGACGAATTAGGAGATTTTTTCAATAAGGCAACTGCCAAAATATACTTTGCTTGCACTAATTATGGATCGTTGATTTATCTTGAATTTCAATTTGTTCGCTAGTTTCATGTATCTTTGAATAATCCTTTACAAGGTCATAAATATCTTTGCTTGACCAAATCGTTGGTGGTCGTAAGGTCTCAAGCCTGTTACTTGTAAAGCTTTTTTTATCTTTTCTAAAAGGATGATTAATATGGAGAAAATACCAAAGACAATCAAACCACGAAATTTTCTCCCCTTACGGTATAGAAATGCTCACGTTTTTTCCATGCAATAAGGACAAGCTAGACGGCCAGCCGTACTCTAACTTTAAAGCATTACATATGCAGAAAAATCGCTTATAGTCCATAGAAGAGAAGCAAACATACCAAAATTCTTTCTTTTTGAAATGTCGTATGTTTCAACTCCTTCATACACAATGTTTTCAACTCTTCAATCAATGGTTGTAAATATACATCGACTCCTTGTATCGGATCATCAGGGCTAGGGATGACAATAGTGATAATACGGAGTTTTCATACACATCCACGGAGGTAGATTGTAAGGTGTAACGATTATAGGTCAATATGAATATTTTGAGCCAAATTGAGAGAATAGTGAGATTTATGCGTACATAAATGAAATCTAACATTATGGCTCTCCACTGCGAAAGCGGGGTATCTCTTATCAAAATACTTTCATGCTTCTCCATTAGTTGGATGTGTTGACGTACCTTTTTTCTATGTTCTCACACGGTGCCATCTCATATGGTGTGCGGTTACAAAAGATGCATATAACCTCTAAAGCCTAGTAGTGATGGGTAAGTAATGCATATGCTTGTACGCAACTTCCTTTTCCTTCTTTTTTCTTGGTTTGTATCTTTCCTGATTACATATTTTATAATTCCTAAAATTGATGTCTTCTTTCCAAAACAATATGCAACCAATTAAACATGCATCTGTTTTTTGATACGACAAACCAGACATAAGTTTTTTCACTTCATAATGATTGTTGCACATTAAATAATCAAGTGGCATATGTCATTTTGTAACATGTACTATAGCTGTAAACCCGACTTCTGTGAAGTTGTACATTGATTTCATCGTAATGTATTCTATATTTACTGATAGCTGGTTACCGCTTATACAACCATCCCAAAGGGTTTTTTTAGCAACCTCCAATAAATGATAATTTTTTTTGCTCTAATACTTTATTCTTCTTCAACATTAACCTCGTTACCATCAACTTCAACAGTAAGGAACATTGAACGTGCTGCATTTTCAACCATATCTTCTATGAGATTCATCAGTACACTTTCATTATCCACCCCCTCCTCTGGATGTATGAGATTAGGTGTTATAAGTTCTCCATGACGATCACACACCAAATAATTCGGCACGAAACCATGTTGATGCAAATGAACTATTACCATATCCGTATTAAATGCTTCAATAATTTGCACCTATTATATGGACAACAAATCTCTTCGTCTTCCGTTATTACTTAAAGCAAATTCAATAAAGCCGTGTACACCATTTTGAAAATGTTCACTTATTGAGCCTCTAATTTCTCTTCTTTGTTGGTACATGCAGCTCCTATCGATAAAATAGTTGACTATTTTTCCCACTTTAAAACATAAAAACGTATTAATCATTTACATACTGACAGTTTATTTTTCAGTTAAATCAAACATTTAAATTTTCGCAAATATATAATATTATTCTATTTAATTTTATTTTCAAATGGATTTACATAAATTATACGAATATAATCTTAAATTTTTAGGTTATTGTCTTACATTTTGATGGTTGGTCATTCTACTTTCAGTTACAAACACAGTAGTAATTATATATTTTAAATCATTTCATTTTAAATGTTTCAACAAAATTTTGACAACATTTCCTCTTTGTTCCCTATATCGTACACATATGCGTGTACACAGGAAGTAACAAGAAAGTGTTGTCGAAATTTTATGAACCATTTAAAATGAATTGATTTGCAAAATATAATTACTTTATTGTGTTTGTAACTTGTCTAATACATGGAAAAATCCAGAAAATATTGTATCAAACGAGTATAAATATCCGTTCTGTAATAAACAAATATTCATATAATGATCATATATAATACTTGTCAGACAGGGCCAAAAACTATCTAATGGATTTATAAAATGTAAAGCGTACTATACAATAATTTTTACAATAATTTATTTACATTCTAAGAAATGCATACACTAAATCGTCATTTTCGTCATCTTAAAAATGCATATACTAAATCCTGAGCATCGACTCTAATTAATCCAAATTAGGCCTAATGCATGCATGCACTAATTAATCTACACATATACCCCAATTAACGCACATATACACTAAACAAATTATTTTTCTCAACATCTAAATGATAAAAAATTATAATAACAACCTATTTAGCATTCAATTGGGTATATCAAACAATAAATGGGGTATTATAAATAACTATAACAACAAATTAACCCTAATTTACAAAATCGAAGTTAAAAAGGTTTTATGAATTAAACATTCTTCAAGAGCAATAGCTAATGGAGAGACTTGAAAATTGAAGATGGAGATAGTCTTGGAGGCGTGGCGGCTTGCTGATGGAGTGGAGGAGGTGGTGGATTTGAGATTTGGGAAGGAAATTTGGACTTTAGATAATGAAGAAGAAGTGTCGGTCTGGGGCTGAAGTATTCACGAGTTTTCGACGGCTTTCGACTGCCGTTGATGGGTATTTTCACAACGGCTTTCGATGGTTACGGACGGCTAGTTTATTTTATTTTCAGTAATGCCACGGCGATTACTAGCCGTTGGATAAAAAACGACGAGCCATCGACGGCCGTTAAAATTGTGCATCGCGATAAATAGTGTTTCTAGTAGTGAAATGAACATTTATGGTCAAAACCAAATGCACACTCTTGGGTTTTTGTATATGACATGCTATACATATTTGTAGTGGAATATTCTATGTAGCACATTTGATGCTTACCGGTAGGGTTACAGAGTGTAATTCATACTTTGTGGAGTAAAATGTTGATTAAGTAAAAAAGGTAGTGATATATTCCAGCAAAAAACAAGAAAATGATACAATGATTTACGTGGTCCCCAAGCTTTTTTCCAACGTAGATAAAATTAATAAGATTTCATTACTAAAATTGCTATTATCATGCACAAATTATGCTAGTGGAGCCATCTCTTTTGTCTTTTAATATCAATAATCTTTTATCCTTTTAGAGTTTCGAGAAGTATATTTAAAATGTTCCTAGGTCCAGCTTATTGATAAGCGTACTCACTGATGTAGTGGTCGTATTCTTCTTCCTACGTTGGATTTGCGCCTAGTGTCACTATTGGATGGTTGTGGAGAATTCACACCTAGATTACAACTAATTTAGGAAGACTCTCATCGTTTGAGTGCGAATTACAAAATGCATTTACTCCAACTTATGTAGATGGGTGTAAAGGCTATTCAGGGTCATATATTCATGGCATATTGAGAAATTAGAAGAGCTGAGAACAATGCTTGATTGAGAATTGCAAATCGATTTGATTCTTTGACCAATGACTTCTCCATTTGATCTGTTCATATTGAACTACAATATGAACTCACTTAAGTGTACTGTGGTTGAGAAACTCAACATGTTGAGGACTATTGGGAGCACTTTTATGAACAATTCGATGCTTGTAGTGAAGTCTTCATCTTTTAAATGCAAGGCCTTAAAGAAGAGAAAGCGAAAGTCAACATGTAGTAAATGTTAGAAAATGGATGACAAAGGTGAGTATCATTGATGCTCTAAGATGGGACCAGTAGAGGAATTATCCAGATTACTTAAAGATATTAAAGGGGAAAAAAGAATTCATTCTGCACTCGAAGGTAATTTTGTTATAGAAAATTGTTTTTCTATGTATATTTCTTCCTGGGTTTAAGATACTGAATTTGAAACTTGTACTTATAACAGATCGCCTTTTCGACTCTTGAATATCGACACTACTACATCCATAGTATTTACGTGTGGAGCATTCAAGTGCCGGAAAGAAGAAATGTTATGGTAAATAAAAAGAAAAAACAAAACAAAACAAGGAAGAAGGAACACAATATCAGAATCTCAGTAACGGAATGCTAATATATAATATCAAAAGAATAGTACAAAAGTTATTCTAATACAAAAATATCGAAATTACAAAACCTAAGTACTATCATCAGCTTGGATAGTTATAACTTCATGTCCTCACAAATGCTGATATATACAATAGTAATGCAGTAGAAATAAGGATGCTATGGTAGGTGAAACATTCAGCTCGTTTTCTCAAGCTCCAATGAAAATCAATGAAAACCTACCTTTCTCAAACTACTCGAAAGACCACGTGAGAAATTTAGGGAGAAAATAGTTAAGCGTCGGACATAAGTCTAGTATGATAAACTCAAGAATATGTGATAAACATATAACAACGCTTTTGAGATGTCATGAAATGCCATAACAGTTATCCCCTCAAAAGAACCACCATCTAATAAGTACATAAGGTGATATAATAGGTAATGTCTAGCGTATAGAATATAAATATAACATAGCCAGAATGGTTACATTCATTACATTCAATAGCATATTAGAAGGTAATCTCAAAACTGATAAGGAATGTTGGCATATTGAGTTTTTCTATGGAGATCTCTTCAGTCGACACCGAAATCAATCTCCCACAGAAGGGTCAGAAACCTACATTCGAGCACCGTATATCTCTAGGTAGAATATACAATTAAGGAAAACATAGCCAGTCCACGTCTAAAAACGTGATCCTAAATACCATCACCTCCTACGTGCAACATCAATAAGCATACTCTAGATATGGAGTGATATATCCTATCATGGGTCAACCAAATCCCTAGATGTGCATCTACTCTGATTTTAACCATTTCCAATGTCGAGGTCACATTTGGCGTCTTTCACACGAGTGTTCATCACTTGAACAGAATACGAATCCCTAATAGGATTCTCATATCTTGAATAGATCTTGAAACCACAGATGAATTCCAGCATCTCGAACATATCCACTTCCAAAAGATAGAACACGTATCTTAGTCTTGAAGTGGTTTTGGTAAGTAAAACACTTACCTATCTCGGTCTCTTCAAGACTTGAATCGGATGAATTTAGTCATTTAATAATAATGGGAGCGATCACATATGAAAACCAAGTCTCATGTACTTATCATGTTTTTGATATTTTCATCTCATACTATCCCTTGATCAAGAGTGAAGCTCGTAAGTTAGAGCTCTATTGCTCATATCCCTATATGAACATCAATCTTAATTCCCACAGATAGACAAGCCTACTTCATCGGTTTTAGTGCTAACAATACGACTGAATGCTTTCCAAAAAGTAAACATGATCAAGTCATACAAAGCACGATTAAGTCACATAAGCGACTTCTAATCCCCTTTTATTTGATTAACACTTCTATTAATTAAAACCTCTTTTATTAGTAAAACTTCTTTCTTCTAATAAAGCTTCGTTTATCCATTTCTACTATTCATTTGTACTCTTTTCATTACTTCAAAAAGTATTCATATACTTATCTCAAATGGTATAAGTATATTCACAAATCATCAACAAGATTTTCTTGCTTTAAACCTATACTTTTTTTATACTTCAAAAAGTATTCACATAAATATCTCAAATGGTATAAGTACATTAACGAACCATTAACAAGATTTCTTATTTTAAACCTTTACTTTTTCTATCCTTTTCCAAAAGATTCCATATTTTAATTTCCTTTAAAATATCCATTTTAAAGATCTAAGTGCTTTCAAAAATCCATTCAAAAGGTTTAAAACTAAAGTGACTACAAACCCAAAACCATTTCACTTATGCTTATCTTTAAAACATTCATTTAGAGATATATTTACATTCATAAGTATAATAAAAAATGATTGAAGACGAATGTTAATAAAACATTGTCACAACAAACCCAAAATCATTTACATACTTAAGTTATCTTTAAAATGTTATTTTTAATATTTAAGTTATAATATCTGGTTTCAATAGTCGACTAATTAATTATCTAGTCAAAACAATTGCTTATACAAGTCAATATTCGTATACTTAACTCGTATTTGGTATTTCAACTTAACTATTCCTCGTCCAAGAGTGCAGTCAAGTAAGTTAGGGTACTGGTTGCATCAAAGCCTTATCTAGAAACTTCATTACTGAATCTCATAAATAGACAAGCCTACTCATCGGCTTTTAGTTTTAAGTATAATGTTAATGATTTCTACAAACAAATGAGAAACAGCATGATTAACCCGTTTTCGACATTCCCGACTTAATTATTCCTCATTCTAGAGGGAAGACCAGTAGTTTAGAGCTCTATCGCTTCATCCTGACTCAATATCAATTTTAATCCCATAAATAGAGAAGCCTACTCGTCTTCTTTTATCATTAAGCAAAATTAATTACCTTTCAAGCAAGTAACAAATAACAAGATTAATATGTTTCCGACCTTCCAAATTTAATATACTTTAAAATATTTTTGAAAACATCTCTACAAAGATTAGAGAAAAATACCAAATTTAAATATCATGCTTAAACACTTAAAACCATAAGCAACTTACTATAGCATTTATAAATGTTGTTAAAAGTCATTGTTAAAACAACATTAAAAAAACGATCCATGTGACTGGTTTTAACCACTTTAACAAATGATTTGAGACTTGAAATTTTTATAGTAATTACTCTCTAAGAATATCTTCCCATTTATTTATAAAAATTCCCGAAAACAAGGGATTCGAAAGTGCACTTATAATGACTATTCTCACTTCAAAGACTTTCAAACTTACTTCAATTTAACACATAAGTTAAACAACCATTTAAACATCAAGCCAAGGCCACACCATATGTTTAAGAGGGTAATATAAGTGAGGTTATATAATATAAAGTTGTTATTTTCTTTCAAAAGCAAGAAAGGTCCAAAGTTTATTACTATACTTAGTTAATGTCACTTTAACTATTATACTTTGCACACAATATATATACACACTACCAAAATGATAGTGAGATAACTCACTTAGATCCATGTCGAACCCAAGCACAAAGCCATAAGAATCAAAGAATCTCCTCCTTCCATTACCATAAGCCTAAAGGTTCAACCTTTAGCACTTCCAAACCAAAGCCACACCTCTTCTCCTCCTCCATGCTCATGCCTTCTTAGATCCTCCATTTCCTCTTACCTTCTCCCACTTCTACTTTCTAATCATGGTTCCTACGATGATTTAGACCTAAAATCAAGGTTTAAAAGAGGTTGGACATAATTTGGTTAAGATTTGAAAAAGTTAGAGAATAATTATTGGATTGGTGCTTAAGTACTTTCACCATTTTTAATTCTCATACTTCATTTCAGGCTTAGTGAATTAGAGATTTATTATGTATGATATGCCTCTCCTTATATAGGATTTTGCAAGAGGTCATAGCCACCTCTTACCTTCTATGAAAGGTTATGAACTTTTCATATGTTAACTTTACATCCTCTTCTTTACTTAAAAGTTAATTATTACCATAAAAGGCCATTTACTAAATATCTTTGATGACGCCACCCATGATATTGTCCATATAGTTTATTTCCATAAATGGTAAAAAAATAATTATTTCATTTTCTTTAATTCCTAAGCAAATAAATGCATGTAAAAAAAAAAATCTAAGCAACTCTAGTGGTTAAAATGCTGTTTATCGATAAAAGGATTTCCGGTCACATTATAGATATTTTTTCAAATGTTTATTTCTGTAAACATTTTTCTTAAAACAACTTTACCATCATTAATTATGATTTAAAAGGGAGTTAAAAAGGCTATTAATCATTTTTGATAACATTTAATCCAATATTCAAATGGTTAAATAGTTTAGATATTTAAATATGAAGTGTCCAAAAATCCAGATCGCATTCTCCCCTACTTAGAATATTTCATCCTCGAAATTACCACAAGAGTAACAAAAAGAAACAATCACATAGCAATACTTAACAATATTCAATCGCTAGCAAAAAAAAACTCATGGTTTTCTCAAGTTCCTCTCATCGCATAAGGATGATAAACAACCTACAAAGTATACCGTACGCTCAATAGCCTCTAGTTATTACTTAATAGACTATTCATGTTGCCTCATAGCAAATCAAAGAGTCGTCTCTTTAACCCTCCATAAGCTAATAAAACTTAGCATGCAGATATACTAAAGCCCATACAATGTACATGGGCCATCCATACACAATATCAATTCTAATCACTTTCTCGATCACATAAATTTCACTTTCCAACTAGTATGGATCATGTGATCTCTCTAGTGTGACTCCAATCAAGTTCTTTGATTAGAAAACCCTGTTCTTCTTACATAGCCATATACCATGATAGAAAACTTTAGAATCATATGTGGAATCTCTATCAAGTATTTACCATTAAGACTCTTGTGAAAATTTCTTGCTCGAACCAGTGTAAACCACCTCGAAATTATGTATTCGACTATTAGATCAAAAACGGTTATGCAAATAAAATAATCTACGTACAACTTACGTACTTATCATATTGGTTTCTTAACTATACCAGTATCTTTAAATCCCATTCTTATATCCAAATAGTATATCTTGTTTAATACTAAAATCATTTATGCAACATTTCATAAAACATAACTTCAAGTTTATCAATATTTTACAACTTAAATTCATACACTTATAATACTCCATAATATCCTAAGAGTATATACAAAACATCAAATTCATTTTACTTAACAAGTATGTTTGATAATTTTTTTTAAACTTATATCTTTCTCAATTCAAGTGTTATATAAATTCAACTTTGATATATTCAAAAAACACTCGGCTTCAAGTTCTATAACTATTTGGAAGTTTCCAACTATCCAAAATCGTCGAAAATCTCATTTCAGGTTAACAACTATCAAACAAGATATCATATCATGGTGCACATATTATACAATTTTAATGCATAAGCTACATGTGTCCATAAAATAACTTAGCAAATTTCAATAATTTATTAAACACGCTTTACTTAAAAAGGGACAACATGAAAATTTCCAATATTTATTCTGGACTATACCACTACTACTCAAGCACCCTACATATAAACATTTCTGCATAAAAAGTTCATACCAAATCTCTTTCCAAAGAAAATTTTTTAGAAGTAAACATCGGGTTTTATTTCAAATCACGTTGAAATAATAATACATACAAATTATACTTTCGAAATCAAATCAGAATCCATTTTATCAAAACAAATCGATATTCAGAAACCTGAAAATGAACGCCGATATGATAAAGTCGTCACCATAATTATTTTCAAGCGACAGGAATGATTTCAGTACATCCAATTCATGCCTTTCGGACTTAACCAAAATCATTTCCAAATGGTATCAAATCCTTCATAAATATTACTAAGTACCATGATCCCAATTTCATAAAAAAATTTCCAAATGCTTACTACTAAATAATACTACAATTATTCTAAAATCTTGAAAAACATTTCCAAGGACACCAAGATTTAAGTTCTCAAAATAAAATATTTTTCCTTCCTACTTATAAATCAAATTTTATAAACATATTTATATAAAATTACTTTCTTACATAAAAACTTCACACATGTTTATTTGCTAAATATCTTATCTTTCTTAGATTAAAATAAACATCTCTTACTAAATTCAACTTTTATACCAGTTAACTTTTAACCTAACATTATCACCAAATGTCTTATAATCAAACCTTGAAACTCAATTCACAAGTTGTTTGTTTCATTGAGTCTAGAATCACTGTCTACCCAACCCATGCAGTGAAAAGGTAAACTGCTCATAAACCGGTTGAGCACCAAATAACAATCAACAAATGATGGTTAATGTTCATAGACCGACCGAGCATAACTAAACTAATTAATGAAGGATAATAGATAACACCATTAACCCCTACATTAATTAAACTATACTCTAACAATTCACATTTATATAAGTTACCTTACATAAGATCTTTAATTTTCATAGTTATAATTAACATTAAGGTATACATTTATAACAATACAAATACGCTCTTATATATACACTCAACTCATGGTAGGGCATTACATTACCCAACCTCTTTGTGACAACCCGGGTTTTGGACATCTGATAAATGGATAATTAACTGTTTTAATCAATTGAACAGATAAAATTCTGATAATAAAAGATATCTGGATATGTAAATGAATTTGGAAATATAAATAAAAATTGAATTATTAATATCTGGATAAATTTTATTTTCAAACAATAAAAATAATAATGAGTTGTTTATATATATAATATATAAGTGATTTTAAATGGAATTATTATTTTTAAAATTAAATATGTGTTTATATATATATGTGTATATATATATATTTGTGTTGACTTTAAATTGGATTTTAAATTTGAATTTAAATTTGAATTTGGATTAGAATTTGAAATTCGAAAGATATATATCTAAAATACATTTTGGATTTAAAAATATATTATATATGATTTTATTTAGAATATAGCATGTTTTATATTATTTTCTTTTAAAGGATTTTATTATATAAATTAAAATATGTAATTATTAATTATGAAATTAATTATAAAAGCTTTTTAAATCATTTTAAAATATATAAACTCATGCATAAAAAACACATGTAAGGCAACTTACTCATGCTAAAGACAAATGTAAGTTAATTTAACAAGTTTCATGATTTTATTTTATTTTATTTATTTATTTAAAAAAGACTATAAAAAATAGATAAATATATCTACACATTCTTTGCTAAAATTTTTCTTCTATTATCATCGTTAAGACTATGAAATCAAAACCTGTTAACATCTTTAAAACCCGATAATTTATTCAAACAATAATCTTTTCAAAACAAGTTTTCAACTTTAAGTTAAATCAAGCAAGGTTATTGCAGCATCAAAGCCTAGATCATCTCAAAACTTGTAGCAGTTCATCTCAGTTTTAAAAACAAGCAAATTCAGTTCATATTCAGTGAAAAAATTCCAGTTTCAAATTTCCAAATCAAAACATCTGGCATTTCCAGTTTAAAGCTTTCTGTCCAGACATTTGACCTATGAGTAAACTACTCTGTTTCCTCTATTTCTTTTTTTCCAAATGTCTATGAGTAAAATTCTGTTAATTCTTTTAAGGCTTAAATTGATTTAAATACATGATGCATGTGATAATCTTGTATAGTAATGGGGTAAATAAGATTTGCATGAATGTTTTTTGACTGGAGATAGTTGAAACTTTCTGTATAATGTGTGCATGACTGAGTAGATAAGTATAATCTTCCTCTGTTAAACTTCAGGGATAAATCACCTATATAAATCCATTTCTCTTCATAAATTAAATGTTGGATCATCATCATTGAAGATGAAATGAATGTAACTTTATTTTTGAAAATAAAATCCAGAAGAAATATTTGGTAAATATTTTGGAAATAGAAATTACTGTGAAAATCAATTTAAAGTCAGAAAAATCAAAGATTTGAAATTTAAGTTTTGATTATAAAAACAGATTAGTATTGGAAAATGATGATTTATGATAACAAATTCTCAATTTTTAAGCTTATAATTCGTGTGGAATTAGATGATCGGTTTTGGGTGTGTTGCCAAATTCCGATGATAGGGTCGCTCGTGTTACGTGGCAATTGGCATGAAGGAGCGTCGGTGGGAGTGGCACCAGGGAAAAATGGTAGATGTAATTCCTATAGCATGGATTGATGGGGTAGGGTCGATCTAGGGTTTTATTTGTCATGGGTATAACATCGACTTCGAATTGAATAGCGTAGCAAGGGGGTGATGAAGGCCGCGCATGTGGGGCTGGAGGAGGAAACGAGTCTTTCGATGAAGTTCTTGGGTATACGATGGTAGAACGGCCGGAGCGTGGTGATTGTTGATTATCTGATTATTTCCAGTAATGAAAGGGAGAGGTCAAAACTTGTTTTTTTATATGGTGCTGTTCGTCTAGACTTAGGTGGTTGGGGAGGATAAGGTGGCCGTGTGAGATGTGTAGAGATGATCGGTGGCAGGGAATGATCATCGGAGGAAGCGTGTGCACGACTTCATATTCAAGCGTGCATGGAACTTGATTGTTACTGATGATAAGAGAACTAGAGGAATTCGAAGTTTTCATGGGTCTGGGTCATGGGTGGGTTGAAGATTATAGGTCGGTTGGGTATTGTAATAAATTTATAAAGGTATAGAGGTAGTTATGAAAATAAGTGTTAATAAATTGAAGTAAAGGGCATTGGAAAGAAATATTTATAAAATATGTAGTTGTTAATTTGAGCATTTGGTTAGCTCGGAAATTTTTAGTATTAGACCCGGGTATATTTTAGGTTAAGAGTTTCAAGTTAATATAATAAGTTAATTCTATAATTTTATTTCTAAGTGATTTTAAATAAAATTAAATGATGATTTAGTAGTTAAATTGAGATAATAGTTATCTTATAAGGTCTTGATTTTTAGGGGTAAATAATCAGTGTAATTAATTAAAGTCATTAACTAATATAAGTATTAAAGGGGTTTATTAATTAACTTAAGTAATTAAGGATATTAATTAGGAATAATTAATTTGATAAATTAATTAAGGATAATTACTTAAGTTGGATGAATAATGAATAAGATTTATTAATGTAAGTAATTAAGACTAGTTAATTACTTATTGTAAATTAATTAAAAGGTAATTGCTTGAATGTGATTAAGCATGGTATAATTGATTTCGGAGAATAGTAAAGGTTAAATTAATTAATAATCAAGGTAAATTAAGGAAGGTTAATTACTTAAGAGAAGTAATTAAAAATTAATTACTTAGTGTAATTAATTAAAAGAATTATTAATTAAGGAAATTAACTAAGGGTTAGTTAATTAATGAGTGTAATTAATTAAAAGAATTATTAATTAAGGAAATTAACTAAGGGTTAGTTAATTAATGAGTGTGATTAATTAGAGGATAACTAGTAAATGGTTATAGAATAATTAATTTGAGTAATTAATTAAGGATAAATGTAATTAATATTGAATGAGTAAAGATTAATTAAGGGCTACTACTTAATTTAATGAAAGAATAATTAATCCAGGGTGATTAATTAAGATGGGTAATTAAGAAATGATTAATTAATTGATTTGAAATTAAAGGTAATCTAAGTGATTGAGGTTAGTAATTTAATTAGAATTAAGTAAATTAATTTTGGAAGTGATTAATTTTGCTTATGAAGGTTTAATGATGTTCAATGCCTTGAATTGGTTGATATTTCTGATATGGAATGTTTTTATGACATGTTTGGGTGGACAATGATAGTGTGGTTATCTATCAATGATGAATTGTAGTGTAAAAAGCGACATCCTGTATTTTAAGTTGAATTGTATTTCACTTGATTAACTTAGGTTATGATGGTATTGAATTCGAAGAGACCGGAGTCGGGTATCAGTAAATACCCGAACCCACTTCGATTTGTAACCTAAAATGATTCTTTTTAGATTGATATGAGAAATCAATAGGCTAGAATGGGATTAATTTAAATGATTGAACCATTTAAACTAAGTAAAGGTACTTAGGGATCGATTTGTGAATATAAGTGTTGACTTAAACAAGTTGTGTACCTGTAGTGAGGTACGAGTTACCCGGGTTTTTAAAAAATTGTATGCATTGGTATTTCTTGTTAGATACTCATGCTGTTTTCCAGCCTGACCCAGGTGTTACTTTGATGTAATGCTCGGGTCAGACCGATTATTACAGATTTTTAGGTAAGGACGTCCTGGAGCTCAGGGGGCGAGCTGGATGGCAGGAACGTATGGAATGTTTCCGCTGTGATATATTGTTGTATATCTAGGATATGTTGTTTTAAACTGTCCAATGCTGTGTAATGGTTGTATCTCTGATGTATAAAAATGTGAGTGCACTGATACATTTCTTCTTTGTAAAACTGTTATTTATTTGATATTATATTTTACCCGCTGCGAATGTGAGATTGTGCTTTGGTATTTCTGTTCTTCTTCTTCTATCTCTTTTCTTCTTTTCTCTAACTATCTGGAATTTTTGGGATCGAAATTTTTTGGACTTTACATTTGGTATCAGAGCGAGGTTAAGCGAGAACCTTGGCCCTGGTGGGATTACTCATTAAGGATAGGGTCAATGGTACCCTAGAATGAGTGGGGTGTGTGTGTGTGTATATATATATATATATATATATGAGAACGTACTTGTTATTTTCTTATATAAAGGTTTTAAATGATTTTATATAAGAATATATTTTGATATATAAAGCAATATTTCTTTCTAACAAATATTAAGGTGACGGGTTGTTAAATTATTGGAATTAAATTAAGTGGTAAAAGAAATACAACCAAATTGAAATTAAATAAAGATAAGTTTGAAATGGATTCAAACTGAAATTTAAATCTTGAATTTGGGAAAGAGTTCAGAATAAGATAATAATGAATTGGTTTCCATATATGACAATCTTGGTTATTATCATAAATGATCGTTGTGTTCAATAATGAAATGTGTGTTAATGAGTAAGCAAAATGAAATGTTTTAAGGAAGTAAAACATTTAGGAAGTATGACTTATAAATTGGAATTGAAGATGATCTGAATTGTGAAGATTTAAATCTAGGTCCAGAAATTTGAAAATTGTTTCTAAGTGATAAAGAAAAGAATAAATAATATTATTCAGACTATTTTTGAATGAAATTTTATTTTAAAATAAGAAGTTATTTGGAAATTTAAAAGAAATTTGTTTTGAATTAAAAATCAAAGGTGGTTTAAAATTTGAGGATAACTTGGTGTGTAAAGGAAATAAATATGTATAAATGAGGGATATAATTAATATCAAAGATGATTTGAAATCGACTCTAAAGGGAGGAGTTTCGAGTTTCCTTGGAATGTGATGTGATACCCAAAGTGATAAGTTTTTGAACTTATAAGTGGAAAGATTATTAATGTGAAGTTTAGAATTTGAAATGGGAATTCAAATTGGGTAAGGTTGTCTGGATTAAGTAAATTGAATTTAACTTTGGAAAAGTTAAATAATTTAACAAGCTACCCGAATTGGAAATTTCAAGATGAAATTGAGATTTAACTTGGGAATTTAAATTGTTAATTTAAATTGGGAGTTTATGTGATCTCAAAATGGGTTCGAGATCTGGAAATTGAAAATGGATAGATGTTTTAAATAATTTGGATGATATCATCCTATTATTATTAATAATCTTTAAACTATGATCTGGATTTGTTTAAATGAATGAAGAAATGGATTGTGGTAATACATCCATTGCTGAGATGAATTGGGTAATAAATTGAATTTTGAAGATAAAAAGTGAACTTGTGAAAGTGAAATCACTTTGAAGTGAAGTTTTGGATGTTCAAAGGAACTTGGAAATTCATATTAAGGATTGGTTTCAAAATTTAATTCAAAGGATGAGTTGTTTAAAAAGGTTTTGAACTATGATTTGAACTTAGAAATAAGTTTAATAAGAAGTAAAGAATAATTTTAATTTGGAATTGTGATTAAAGTTGAATAGGTTTAAAATTCAAATGGAATTTGATTTGAATTCAAGAAAGAAATTGAGGTTCATTCGACTTGAGTTGGGATTAAATCAATTTCAATGAAAATTGAAGTTATTTAGATTGGAATTGAGTCAATTTAAAAGTGGAAATTTAAATTGGATTGATTGGAAATGGAGGTTCGGAATTGAATAGTTTGACTCTGGATTATTTTCAAAATAAATTGTTTTATTATAAATCTATTTTCCCAAGCTATTTATTATACAACTCTTCTTTTTAAACCTAAAACTGTCTTATACTTGTTTTGCAATTATTTTTGGAACTATTTAACAATTTTTTTCCAGCCGTTTTATAAACTAATTACTGCTTTTCAACTACTTTATTAACTAATTACTATTTTTCAACTACTTTATAAGTAATTACCGGTTTTCAACTACTTTATAACTAATTACTATTTTACAACTATTTTGCAATTATTTAAAATTTCTATAACTATTTGTCTATTTTCCAACTATTTTACAATTACTTATATTTTACAACCTAATAATTATTATTTTTCAACTACTTATATATATTTAAATTCTTCAAGCTATATTTAAAATTTAAGCTGGTTAGAGTGCAAACTGTTTATGATTAATAGCCAATTGAGATAAGAAATGTGGTGATAATCCAAATGGGATTCAAACAACTGTGAATATGTGAATAGAATTAAAGGAAATGTGAATAGAAAAGGAGATTGATTTGGCTAATAACCAATAAAGATAAATACGTAGGATATACATATATTATTCCATTGGCATAGTGATTTGATCTAGATTCGAGCACTGAATTTCGAGATAGTATATCGATCCGAGTTTGGATTTTTCAGTCCATTTTCGACGGCGAATTTGGATATGGATTATTGATTGGTTCTGGATATTCTCTATCATAGTTGTGACTATGCAAGGAGAATGACGGTTTTTGATCAGGAAACCAGATCCGAGTCCGCACTAGGAAGTCGGGTGGACGATACCAGTTCAGAAGTGAAATTGTGTGATCGAGTGAGCGATCAGATTGATATTACGTACGGATGATATGTGTACATCGTACGGGTTTGAATGAAATTGATATTGAAGATTTGTGGATAAGAAATGTGAAATGGTTTTGTAAATGAAAGGTATATTTCATGAAATATATGATGAAGTAAAGTGGAAATTGGATATTTCTATGGTAAAAATTTACTTTATGGAAGTAAGTAATTTGGTAAGTGTCTTTATAAATAATCAAATTTGAATATTTGATTTGAATAAACAAAGTTATATGTCTTTGTTATATAAGATAAATCTCCCCTTGTTGAATCTATAGCCAGAAGGAAAGATTTTGAAAGTATTTGAAGTATAAAAGGAGTTTTATACAAGTTTGAAATGATCCAAAATTTTAAAAATAGTTTTATATATACATGTGTATATATATATATATATATATATAAAGGATCTTATGAGGATTTTAGGAAAAAGTTTTTGGAACCTATGGACTTTGGAAAGGCTATTGATTTTTGGGAAAAATCAATATTGGAATTTGGAAAGCCTAATTTGAGAATTATCGATTTTGGGATAAACGATTTTGAGAAAGGAGATTTATATGAGATTCATACTAGGTGTATGATTTGGAAGATACTATATGTGTATAGTATAAAGTGTTTTGAAAATGGCTCTGGAGAAAGAGGCACTCCCTTGAAATGAACTTTTCAGGAGTGCCATAGGGTTGTAGTGCCTTGAACCCTAAGGGGGGTTCTAAAGTTGATCCTGTGAGGAGTCCGGACAAAACTAGTTCCTGAGTGTAGTGTGTAGCGAAAATCGAGGGCGTTGATGCCTACAGAGGCATTTGGGTTATACTGTGCGACAGTTTAGCTCGATGTCACTGCGATCTACTGCAAACCATAGCGGAAGTCGTGTGTGCTGCTGAGAGCCAACAGTCTACGTTTCATTTTATATCGGTAGACTATGACCTATGGTGGCACAGCTAAATTCGTGTGTGCTACTGAGAGCCAACAGTCTACGTTTGAATTTACATCTATCGACTGCGACCTATGTGGGAGTGAAGAAGTTTCATTTGGCAGCGAAAATCGAGGGCGCTGATGCCTACAGTTACATGGATTTTGCTGTGATGGCAACGTAACCCAGGATGTAACTGCGACCATAGATGGGGGTGATGATTTCTAGAGCATTCTCACCCAAGAAATTTTCTCTATTTTCAATTTTTTTTCGATATTTTCAATAAAATTATTTTCCAAGTATTTTCATTAGGTGTTGAAAATAGGTCTGTTAAGTACTTATAGATTTTCCGTCGTACACCTGATCACTGTATGATCGAATTTCTGTTAGAATGAGGACAGACTTGTCAAAACATCGAGTTATAAAAAGATATTTCTATAAAAGCTATTTTGGCAATATTACATAGATTTTAAAGATTTTTTTTTAAAAATGGTCAAAGAATAATTTATCCGATTTTAAATTATTGAATAAATTCTGGCTTCGTTCCTTTTTTAGGACGAAAAGATTCAAAGGGGGAGAAATGTGACAACTCGGGTTTTGGACATCTGATAAATGGGTAATTAACTGTTTTAATCAACTGAACAGATAAAATTCTGATAATAAAAGATATTTGGATATGCAAATGAATTTGGAAATATAAATAAAAATTGAATTATAAATACCTGGATAAATTTTATTTTCAAACAATAAAAAAAATGAGTTGTTTATATATAATATATAAGTTGATTTTAAATGGAATTATTATTTAAAAAATTAAATATGTGTTTATATATATATTTGTGTTGACTTTAAATTGGATTTTAAATTTAAATTTAAATTTAAATTTGGATTAGAATTTGAAATTCGAAAGAAATATATCTAAAATACATTTTGGATTTAAAAATATATTATATATGATTTTATTTAGAATATAGTATGCTTTATATTATTTTCTTTTAAAGGATTTTATTATATAAATTAAGATATGTAATTATTAATTAGGAAATTAATTATAAAAGCTTTTTAAATCATTTTAAAATATATAAACTCATGCATAAACAACACATGTAAGACAACTAACTCATGCTAAAGACAAATGTAAGTTAATTTAACAAGTGTCGTGATTTCTTTTTATTTTCTTTTATTTATTTATTTTTTTAAAAAAATGTAAAAAAATAGATAAATATATCTACACATTCTTTGCTAAATTTTTCTTCTATCCTCATTGTTAAGACTATGAAATCAAAACCTGTTAACATCTTTAAAACCAGAGAATTTATTCAAACAATAATCTTTTCAATACAAGTTTTCAACTTCAAGTTTAATCAAGCAAGGTTATCACAAGATCAAAGCCTAGATCATCTCAAAACTTGTAGCAGTTCATCTCAGTTTTAAAAACAAGCAAATTCAGTTCATATTGAGAGAATAAATTCCAGTTTCAAGTTTCCAGATCAAAACGTCTGGCACTTGTAGTTTAAAGCATTCTGTCCAGACATTTAACCTGTGAGTAAACTACTCTGTTTCCTCTATTTCTTTTTTCCAAATGTCTATGAGTAAAATTCTGTTAATTCTTTTAAGGCTTAAATTGATTTAAATACATGATGCATGTGATAATCTTGTATAGTAATGGGGTAAATAAGATTTGAATGAATTTTTTTGGACTGGAGATAGTTGAAACTTCCTATATAATGTGTGCATGACTAAGTCGATGAGTATATATCTTCCTCTGTTAAACTTCAGGGACAAATCACCTAAATAAATCCATTTCTCTTCATAAATTAAATGTTGGATCATCATCATTGAAGATGAAATGATTAAATGAATGTAAGTTTATTTTTAAAAATAAAATCCAGAAGAAATATTTGGTAAATATTCTGGAAATAGAAATTACTATGAAAATCAATTTAAAGTCAGAAAAATCAAAGATCTGAAATTTAAGTTCTGATTATAAAAACAGATTTGTATTGGAAAATGGTGATTTATGATAATAAATTCTCAATTTTTACGCTTGTAATTCATGTGGAATTGGGAGATGATCGGTTTTGTGTGTGTTGCCAAATTACAGCGATAGGGTCGCTCGTGTTACGTGGCAAGTGGCAGGAAGGAGCGTCGGTCGGAGTGGCACCAGGGAAAAATGGTAGATGTAATTCCTATAGCATGGATTGATGGGGTATGGTCGATCTAGGGTTTTATTTGTCATGGGTATAACATCGGCTTCGAATTGAATAGTATAGCAAGGGGGTGATGAAGGCTGCGAACGTGGGGGAAACTGTGTTGGAGGAGGAGATGAGTCTTTCGATGAAGTTCTAGGGTAAGCGATGGCAGAACGGCGGGAGCGTGGTGATCATTGAGTATCCGATCATTTCCATTAATGAAGGCGAGAGGTCGAAACTTGTTTTTTACGGTGCTATTCATCAAGGCTTGGGTGGTTGGGGAGGATAAGGTGATCGTGTGAGATGTGTAGAGATGATCGGCGGTAGGGAACGATCATCGGAGGAAGCGTGCACGGATACGTGCACGAATTCATGTTCAAGCATGTAGTTTGAACTTGACTGTTGTTGATGATAAGAGAATTATGAATTCGAAGTTTTCGTGGGTCTTGGTCATGGATGGGCTGAAGATTATAGGCCGGTTGGGTATTGTAATAAATTTATAAAGGTATAGAGGTAGTTATGAAAATAAGTGTTAATAAATTGAAGTAAAGGGTATTGGAAAGAAATATTTTCTAAAATATGTAGTTGTTAATTTGAGCATTTGGTTAGCTCGGAAATTTTTAGTATTAGACCTGTGTATATATTAGGTTAAGGTTTTTAAGTTAATATAATAAGTTAATTATATAATTTTATTTCTAATTGATTTTAAATAAAATTAAATGATGATTTAGTAGTTAAATTTAGATAATAGTAATCTTAAATCAATTAAGGTCTTGATTTTGAGGGGTAAATAATCAGTGTAATTAATTAAAGTCATTAATTAATATAATTGTTAAAGGGGTTTATTAATTAACTTAAGTAATTAAGGATATTAATTAGGAATAATTAATTTGAGAAATTAATTAAGGATAATTACTTAAGTTGGTTGATTAATGAATATGATTTATTAATGTAAGTAATTAAGACTAGTTAATTACTTATTGTAAATTAATTAAAAGGTAATTACTTGAATATGATTGTAACGACCCGTATTTTTACGGATCGAAAAGATCGTAGAACTGTCGACATTAAGTCGTTGATGTTGTTAGTCGTTTAGAGTATGAGTCGACCAAAGTTTAAGTCGTTTGGAGCTTGAGTTGTGTAGGAGATAAGTGTATTGTACGACTTAGAGGTGTGGCCGACTCATAGGTTGACCGACTTAAGGGATTGGTACGACCCAAGAAGGCTACCGACTTAGGCAGTGGGCGAGTTAAGAGTTGGAGCGACTTAGTGGGGTTGAGCGACCTATAGGGCTTGACCGACTTATAGAATGGAACGACTCAAGGGTTAGCGGCTTAAGAGATTAGATGGCTTATAGGATGAAACCGACTCATAGTAGTGACCGACTTAAGGCTTAGCCGTGTGTGTTGATGAGTCGGTAGGTTGATGAGTCGTTGAGTCGTCCAAATGACTTAGGACATAGTGTTGAGTCGTGAGTCGTCTCCTGTGATAAGTCACGTAGAGGTTGGAGTTGATGAGTCGGTGGGATGTTGAGTCGTTGGGGACTTAGGCTTAGTGTTAGGACGTCGAGTCATGTCCCTGTTGAGTCGTTAGGACGATAGGCCGCGTTTGTGTTGAGTCGTTGAGGCATTGAGGTTGAGTCGTATGCCGTGTTAAGGTTAAGTCGTGAGGCCCTGTGTTTGGTTAGGTCGGCTGTTGTGTTGAGTCATTAGGGGCTTGAGTCGCGAGTCTTAGGTCGTGGACAACTCATGGGGGCGGCCGACTCATGGGTAATTCTGCCTATAAATAGAGGGGTTTGGCTCACTTTTTGGCACCGGATTTTGAAGCGACGAAGTGCTACCATTTTGAGAGCTCGACTACAACACTTCTTCACTTCTTTTCTCCACTCTAATCTAGTGATTCCATCCATCCAAGATTGAAGATCAAGGTTGAAGATCCAAGAACCAAAGTTGAAGATCTTCATCCATTCGAGAGAGATTTCATCGTTCGAAGCGAGATTTTGCCGGATCAAACTAGGTTCTTCGCTGTCCAGATCTGAAGTGGGTTTCTTTTGAGGTGTTTAGGTGATTCGGTGAGTGGTGGTTATCTCTCACACGGACCCAAAGGAGTATATTGGATCGGTGGTTTGTTTATGTGCTAAAGATAGTGATTTCTTGCATTTTCCTTAAGTCTGCATGTAGATCTATCATCTATGAAGTATTGACACCTATTTTACTACATGTTCACTTATGCAAGTTCATTCATTAAGTTGTAGAGATATTGTTCATAATTCATGCTTGTTAGAATGCATGTTAGATTTGAACTCTTTATTTACAAAATTGCCATTATTGTTGTAATTGCTTATTAGATCTTGTTTGGATGATTGATTGCTTGGATTGATGTTTGATTTGGACAAGTTGGTCGAAGATGATTCAAAAGCTAAGAGGAAAGGCTCTTGAATGGTGAAAGCTGCTTGTGGCATATGAAGCGGATGTGGAAGCTCATATGGATAGATTTGATGATGATGGACTTTGCCATGATGCGATGAGGCAAACCATAATGTTGAGATAGGGCTTTGCTATGATGCATTGAAGCAAAGCACAATGTGTGAAAGCCTTGGTTTAGTCCAGACGGGATCATCCCAAGCATGTTGATAACTCGGTGATGCGGTCCGGGTTTGTGGATAATGGTGGGCTCGAGAGGCACTTGAGCTAGTGTGAGAATAGTCGTCGAGGAGGATGACTAGGAGGCTTGGATCTTATCGTTATTGAAGGTTCTAGCATGCTCAAAGAAAGAGTACGTTGGAACGGGTCACGATGACGTTCCAGACACGGGTCATGATGACGTGTTAGTACTCTGGGCAGATGCGATAGTCCTAGGCACGGGTCATGATGACGTGCAGAGTTATGTCTAGAACCGGGGTTGCCATTAGCCCTTGACGGACGGCTGAAAGAAGGTGCCGGTCATTCAATTAACGATGATATCGAGGCAATGATAACAGTGATAGCCATAGTCATGGATGTTTGGTTGTATCGTCATTCGGACTCAAGAGCGATGTTTTCTGGGTGCTTATCTGATCTTGGTTTAGGCCTTGGGGGTTTGTACTTGGAAAACATCGACCTTGACTCGAGTGATAATTACTTTACTTTAAATGTCTGCTTTGTTATGCTTGTTCTGCTTAGTGTGTCTGGGGGCTATCACTGTAGAATGAGGTGGAGTGGGATGGTTGAGTTCCTATTCCTTTTACCCTTTATTCTCTTTTGGTATGTTTGATAGTTGATTTACTGCTCACTAAGACTGTTGTCTGACTCAAGGTTTTATGTTCAACTCTTATTACCTTGGGCTGTTCATCCATGTTGGGATGGGCAGACTAGGTAGCAGGTGACAGGTGCTGTTCTTGGCTACCAACGCTGTTGATGACGAAGACGAGCTGGTGGCTTTTGCATATTGTTTTCTTACTATATGTACTGGATGTACCGCTGTTTGTTTGATACTCTGAGTGTTATGTAGTGAGGCTTGATGTATTGACTATTCAGATGATTGTATAAAACTATTATGAGTTTATATGATGAGACTTCTGTTCTATAGAGCTTCACTATGTATATTTTCTATTGTATTTTATCCATACGCTGTGAGTAATACGATAGATTATTCTGTTTTTATCTTACCCTGACTATCGTCCATGGCTGCCTGGCACACTTTTCAGCGCACCATTCCCTTGTTTCGTGCGGGAGTCATGGGCGGTCGTCACATTTGGTATCAGAGCTTTGGTTAATCGATTTTAGCCAACGCTCGCTGACGTAACTACGTATGAGAGACGTAATTGTAATTTTGATGGATGATTACTATATATAATATAGTAGTTTAGAAGGATTTGAACTCCTTATGTAGTTGTTTCTCAAGGTGTTCTAAATCATTCCTTTTTGTAGATATTAAGGATGAGTCGAAGTGAGAGACAAGCTGCTAGGGAAAGTCGTGCTGTTGGGGAAACTACTGACTGTGCTGCAATGTTCGAAGCTATGATGACTTCGATCATGAGAAGGATGCCAACTTCAGGACAGTCAGTAGATGTTGGAGTTCAAGTTCAAGCTCCAAAACCGGTGGATTTTGCTAAGTTGTGCAAGGACTATACTGCTCTTGGAGGAAAGGTTTTCTTGGGAACAGAATCAACCATAGAAGTGCAGAGATGGATTGATACTTGTAGAAGGATCTTTGGTGATTTGGGAATTGAGGATGCAACTAAGAGGAAGCTTGCATCAAGACAGCTTCAAGGGAGAGCTTCAGATTGGTGGAATTCTATCACCATTGATACTCCAGAGGAAGAGATTACTTGGGAGCAATTCCAAGTTAGATTTGAAGCTAAGTTCATTTCTACGGCTCAGAAATCTGGAACTCAAGCAAGGGGGAAGACCAGTTCTTGAGTATGTTTCTGAGTTTAAAGCTTTGTCCAAGTATGCTCGGTCGTATATTGATTCTCCCTATCAGAAGAATGAGAAGTTTGTGACAGGCTTGGATAGTTATCTTGGGAGGCAGTTGGTGGATCATCTGGACGATCCGTTTGAGAAGCTTGTGGAGAAAGCTCTCAGGCACGAGAGTTTGTTTCCTAAGAAAAGGTCTGTTGTTGCTGTGACCAAGGAAGAGTCCAAACCACAGCAGGGTGGGAACAAGAAGAGGAAGCAACAACAGCAGAAGGGTAAGGATGGCCAGAAGAAGCCGAAGGGCGAAGTGATCTGCTACAATTGTCGGTAGAAGGGTCATTTCTCTAGGGATTGCAAGAATACAAAGGTGCAGTTGAAGTGACACAACTGTGATAAGCTGGGGCATATCAGGAAGGACTGTCCAGAACCGAGGAAAGATAAGCAGATTGTGCAAGCTTATGCTTTGGGGGCTGTTCCATCATCTTTGAAAGCTCCTACTGTAGATGAGAAAGGAAAGAGTGTGGTGGTTCAAGGTACTCTTTCCATTTGTGGTGTTCCAGTTACAGTGTTGTTTGATACTGGAGCGTCGCATTCTTTTGTTTGTAGTGAACTTGTAGGCCGGTTGGGTTTGGAACCAGATATTGTTGATAGACCATTGTTTGTGACTAATCCAGTTGGGGGTTCGTCTAGTTTGTGTATGGTATGTCGTGGTCTAGTTGTGTCGAGTCATGATTGCTCTTTTGTTTGTGATTGTTTTGTTCTGAACTTAGCGGGGTTCGGAATTATTTTGGTGATGGACTGGCTTAGGAAATATGCAGCAAGAGTTGATTGTGAGAGGCTGGAGGTGACAGTCGAGAATGTGGAGGGGCAAAAGGTTGTGATACGATGTAAGCATGAAGAAGGCGTCTTCATGAGCTTCATGTATTCGCTGGTTGTTCCACGGGATGGACTGTCATCGGTGCCTATTGTGAATGGATTTGAGAACGTCTTTGACGAGGTCAAAGGGTTACCGCCGCATAGGGAGACCGAGTTTCGTATCGATCTAGTTGAGGGAGCCAGACCTGTTGTGATGCCTCTTAGACGGATGGCGCCTAGGGAGCAGCAAGAGTTGAAGGTGCAGGTTGATGACCTTTTACGGAAAGGATTCATTCGGCGTAGCGTGTCCGAATGGGGTGCACCGGTTGTGTTCGCAACCAAAGCGGATGGATCGTTGAGGTTGTGTGTGGATTATCGTGAGCTGAATTAAGTGACTAAGAAGAACAAGTATCCATTGCCGAGAATAGATGACTTGTTCGATCAGCTTCACGAAGCTAAGGTGTTTTCTCAAATGGATTTGGCAACGGGATTTCACCAGTTGAGAGTGGCTAAGGATAGTGTGCCGAAGACTGCTTTTAGGACACCATCCGGTTTTTATGAGTGGCTGGTAATGCCGTTTGGTTTGACCAATGCACCAGCATATTTTGTGGATCTTATGAATAGAGTATTCAGAGATCAGTTGAACAAGTTCGTACTTGTGTTCGTGGATGATATTTTAATTTATTCCAGAAATGAAAAAGAGCACAAGACGCACTTGCGTATTGTTTTGGAAATCTTGCGGAAACATCAGCTGAGGGCTAAGTTTTCGAAGTGTCACTTCTGGAAGAGTGAAGTGAGATTCTTAGGCCATGTTATCTCCGAAAATGGAATAGCGGTTGATCCCGCTAAGGTAGCAGCAATCCAGGATTGGGTTAGACCTAAGAATGCATCTGATGTGAGAAGTTTTCTTGGATTAGCAGGATACTATCGTCGGTTTATCAAAGACTTTTCCAAGATAGCTGCACCGTTAACAGGATTGACGAAAAAGAACCAAGTGTTCAAATGGGATGATAAGTGTGAGCAAGCTTTCGTAATTCTGAAAGAGCGACTGACAAGTGCTCCTGTTTTGACTATTCCAAGTGGGAATGATGAGATGGTGGTTTACACCGATGCATGTGGTACTGGACTTGGAGCAGTGCTAATGCAAAAGGATAAAGTTGTTGCGTATGAGAGTCGACAATTGAAGCCGCATGAAAGGAATTATCTGACTCATGATTTGGAGTTAGCGGCAATTGTATTTTCTTTGAAGATGTGGAGACATTACCTATTGGGAGTTCGATTCGAGTTATTTACATATCATAAGTCGTTGAAGTATCTGTTCTCCCAAAAGGATTTGAATCTTCGACAGCAACGGTGGCTAGAGTTTTTAGCATCATATGATTTTGGTATAGCCTATACTCCGGGAAAAGGTAACGCAGTGGCAGATGCGTTAAGTCGAAGACATGCAGAATTGGGAGCCATGTTTTCGGAATGGAAGAGCCTTGAGTATTTAGCTGGATTTGACTTCAGGTCTAGGTGTGAATTGGAACCTGAGATGTTGGCAAACTTATCAATAAGACCTACTCTTGTGGAAAGAATTGGCGAGAGCCAAAAGCGAGATGATAAGTTTGTCAAGATTATCCGTGATTTGGAATCTGGATTGAATCCAGAAAAGGATAAAGGATTCGAAGTCGATCGAGAGGGTTGGCTTCGAAAGCAAGGACGACTAGTTGTTCCTGATATAGATGGATTGAGAGATGAAGTTCTGAGGGAAAGTCATCACTCGAAGTTGACAATTCATCCAGGTGGAAATAAGATGTATCAGGATATGAAGAGGACTTACTACTGGGAAGGTATGAAGAAGGATGTTGGAAATTTTATTTCTAAATGTATGAATTGTCAGTTAGTGAAAGCCGAGCAAAAGAAGCCAAGTGGGTTGCTTCAGCCGTTAGAAGTTCCTACATGGAAGTGGGAGCAGATATCGATGGATTTTATCGATGGTCTACCTAGAACCAGGGCAGGAATTGAAGGGATTTGGGTCATTGTAGATCGTTTGACTAAGAGTGCAAGATTCATTCTTGTTCGATCAACTAGGACTGCATCGAAGCTGGCTGAGCTTTATATTAAGTGGATAGTTTGATTCCATGGTATTCCGAAGAGTATAGTGAGTGATCGAGATCCATTGTTCACTAGTGGATTTTGGAAGAGCTTCCAGGAAGTTTTGGGAACCGAGTTGTGTTTGAGTACAGCTTATCATCCCCAAACAGATGGTCAGACCGAGAGAGTTAACCGAGTTTTGGAAGATCTCCTAAGAGCATGTGTTTTGGATTTCGGAGGATCATGGGAAGATCATCTTCATTTGGTGGAATTTGCGTATAATAACAGTTATCAGACAAGTATTGGTATGGCACCATATGAGGCATTATATGGAAGACCGTGTAACTCTCCGACATGCTGGTTGGAAACTGGAGAAAAGATGATACTTGGGCCAGAAATGATTCAACAGACTACGGACTGTATAGAGATCATTCGGCGATGAATGAAGGCAGCCCAAGATCGTCGGAAAAGTTATGCCGATAAGCGTCGTAAGGATTTGGAATTCGACATAGGTGATATGGTTTTTGTGAAGATTTCTCCACTGAAGATTGTTATTCGATTCGGGAAGAAAGGAAAATTGACTCCAAGATTTGTTGGACCATTCCCGATTATCGAGCGAATTGGAAAGATCGCATATAAATTGGAGTTACCAGAAAAGATGGCAAGTGTGCACAATGTTTTTCATGTATCTTATCTACGGAAGTATGTGCACGACTCGAATACGGTGGTTTCTGCTGATAGCTGTGAAGATTTAGAGGTTGATCCAGTTGTTACGAGACCTCGTAAGCCGCTTCGTGTTGTTGAAACCAACACGAAACAGCTTAGGAGGAAGACGATTACGTTGCTCAAGATACAATGGAGTGATGATGTTGACGACTGTACATGGGAGGAGGAAGAGAGGATGAAGGCAGCTCATCCTGAACTCTTCGAGGTATGGCCCTAAGGTGTCGTGACATCTCATGAATTTGTAACTTGTTCTAGTCTCAGAATTCTGCATGCTAGGTTAGCAATTGGATGCATGGTTTGTTGATTGCTATGGATGGTAGGCATGCGGAATAACTTTGGTTGCTCTTGTTTGTTTGGAATTTCGGGGGCGAAATTCCTAAGGGGGAGAGAATGTAAGGACCCGTATTTTTACGGTTCGAAAAGATCGTAGAACTGTCGACATTAAGTCGCTGATGTTGTTAGTCGTTTAGAGTATGAGTCGACCAAAGTTTAAGTCGTTTGGAGCTTGAGTTGTGTAGGAGATAAGTGTATTGTACGACTTAGAGGTGTGGCCGACTCATAGGTTGACCGACTTAAGGGATTGGAATGACCCAAGAAGGCTACCGACTTAGGCAGTGGGCGAGTTAAGAGTTGGAGCGACTTAGTGGGGTTGAGCGACCTATAGGGCTTGACCGACTTATAGAATGGAACGACTCAAGGGTTAGCGGCTTAAGAGATTAGATGGCTTATAGGATGAAATTGACTCATAGTAGTGACCGACTTAAGGCTTAGCCGTGTGTGTTGATGAGTCGGTAGGTTGATGAGTCGTTGAGTCATCCAAACGACTTAGGACTTAGTGTTGAGTCGTGAGTCGTCTCCTGTGATAAGTCACGTAGATGTTGGAGTTGATGAGTCGGTGGGATGTTGAGTCGTTGGGGACTTAGGCTTAGTGTTAGGACGTTGAGTCATGTCCCTGTTGAGTCGTTAGGACGATAGGCCGCATTTGTGTTGAGTCGTTGAGGCCTTGAGGTTGAGTCGTATGCCGTGTTAAGGTTAAGTCGTGAGGCCCTGTGTTTGGTTAGGTCGGCTGTTGTGTGGAGTCGTTAGGGGCTTGAGTCGCGAGTCTTAGGTCGTGGACGACTCATGGGGGCGGCCGACTCATGGGGAATTCTGCCTATAAATAGAGGGGTTTGGCTCACTTTTTGGCATCGGATTTTGAAGCAACGAAGTGCTACCATTTTAAGAGCTCGACTATAGCACTTCGTCGCTTCTTTTCTCCACTCTAATCTAGTGATTCCATCCATCCAAGATTGAAGATCAAGGTTGAAGATCCAAGAACCAAAGTTGAAGATCTTCATCCATTCGAGAGAGATTTCATCGTTCGAAGCGAGATTTTGCCGGATCAAGCTAGGTTCTTCGCTGTCCAGATCTGAAGTGGGTTTCTTTTGAGGTGTTTAGGTGATTCGGTGAGTGGTGGTTATCTCTCACACGGACCCAAAGGAGTATATTGGATCGGTGGTTTGTTTATGTGCTAAAGATAGTGATTTCTTGCATTTTCCTTAAGTCTGCATGTAGATCTATCATCTATGAAGTTTTGACACCTATTTTACTACATGTTCACTTATGCAAGTTCATTCATTAAGTTGTAGAGATATTGTTCATAATTCATGCTTGTTAGAATGCATGTTAGATTTGAACTCTTTATTTACGAAATTTCCATTATTGTTGTAATTGCTTATTAGATCTTGTTTGGATGATTGATTGCTTGGATTGATGTTTGATTTGATTGATTAGTTGATCGATCACTTGATTTGGACAAGTTGGTCGAAGATGATTCAAAAGCTAAGAGGAAAAGCTCTTGAATGGTGAAAGCTGCTTGTGGCATATGAAGCGGATGTGGAAGCTCATATGGATAAATTTGATGATGATGGACTTTGCCATGATGCGATGAGGCAAACCATAATGTTGAGATGGGGCTTTGCTATGATGCGTTGAAGCAAAGCACAATGTGTGAAAGCCTTGGTTTAGTCCAGACGGGATCATCCCAAGCATGTTGATAACTCGGTGATGCGGTCCGGGTTTGTGGATAATGGTGGGCTCGAGAGGCGCTTGAGCTAGTTGAGAATAGTCGTCGAGGGGGATGACTAGGAGGCTTGGACCTTATCGTTATTGAAGGTTCTAGCATGCTCAAAGCAAGAGTACGTTGGAACGGGTCACGATGACGTTCCAGACACGGGTCATGATGACGTGTTAGTACTCTGGGCAGATGCGATAGTCCTAGGCACGGGTCATGATGACGTGCGGAGTTATGTCTAGAACCGGGGTTGCCATTAGCCCTTGACGGACGGCTGAAAGAAGGTGCCGGTCATTCAATTAATGATGATATCGAGGCAATGATAACAGTGATAGCCAGAGTCATGGATGTTTGGTTGTATCGTCATTCGGACTCAAGAGTGATGTTTTCTGGGTGCTTATCTAATCTTGGTTTAGGCCTTGGGGGTTTGTACTTGGAAAACATCGACCTTGACTCGAGTGATAATTACTTTACTTTAAATGTCTGCTTTGTTATGATTGTTCTGCTTAGTGTGTCTGGGGGCTATCACTGTAGAATGAGGTGGAGTGGGATGGTTGAGTTCCTATTCCTTTTACCCTTTATGCTCTTTTGGTATGTTTGATAGTTGATTTACTGCTCACTAAGACTGTTGTCTGACTCAAGGTTTTATGTTCAACTCTTATTACCTTGGGCTGTTCATCCATGTTGGGATGGGCAGACTAGGTAGCTGGTGACAGGTGCTGTTCTTGTCTACCAACGCTGTTGATGACGAAGACGAGCTGGTGGCTTTTGCATATTGTTTTCTTACTATATGTACTGGATGTTCCGTTGTTTGTTTGATACTCTGAGTGTTATGTAGTGAGGCTTGATGTATTGACTATTCAGATGATTGTATAAAACTATTATGAGTTTATATGATGAGACTTCTGTTCTATAGAGCTTCACTATGTATATTTTCTATTGTATTTTATCCATACGCTGTGAGTAATACGATAGATTATTCTGTTTTTATCTTACCCTGACTATCGTCCATGGCTGCCTGGCACACTTTTCAGCACACCATTCCCTTGTTTCGTGCGGGAGTCATGGGCGGTCGTCACAGTGATTAAGCAAGGTATAATTGATTTAGGAGAATAGTTAAAGGTTAAATTAATTAATAATCATGGTAAATTAAGGAAGGTTAATTACTTAAGAGAAGTAACTAAAAATTAATTACTTAGTGTAATTAATTAAAAGAATTATTAATCAAGGAAATTAATTAAGGGTTAGTTAATTAATAATTGTGATTAATTAGATGTTAATTAATCAATGTAAATGGTTATAGAATAATTAATTTGAGTAATTAATTAAGGATAAATGTAATTAATATTGAATGGGTAAAGATTAATTAGTTGGTATAATTAGTTAAGGGCTATTACTTAATTTAATGAAAGAACAATTAATCCAGGGTGATTAATTAAGATGGGTAATTAAGAAATGATTAATTAATTGATTTGAAATTAATGGTAATCTAAGTGATCGAGGTTAGTAATTTAATTAGAATTAAGTAAATTAATTTTGGAAGTGATCAATTTTGCTTATGAAGATTTAATGATGTTCAATGCCTTGAATTGGTTGATATTTCTGATATGGAATGTTTTTATGACATGTTTGGGTGGACAATGATAGTGTGGTTATCTATCAATGATGAATTGCAGTGTAAAAGGTGACATCCTGTATTTTAAGTTGAATTGTATTTCACTTGATTAACTTAGGTTACGATGGTATTGAATTCGAAGAGACCGGGGTCAGGTATCAGTAAATACCCAAACCCACTTCAATTTGTAACGTACAATGATTCTTTATAGATTGATATAAGAAATCAATCGGATAGAATGGAATTAATTTAAATGATTGAACCATTTAAACTAAGTAAAGGTACTTAGGGATCGATTTGTGAATATAAGTGTTGACTTAAACAAGTTGTGTACCTGTAGTGAAGTACGAGTTAGCCGGGTTTTTAAAAAATTATATGCATTGGTATTTCTTGTTAGATGGGCTTACTCACACTGGTTTCCAGCCTGAACCAGTGTTACTTTGATGTAATGCTCGGGTCAGACCGAGTATTACAGATTTTCAGGTAAGGACGTTCTGGAACTCAAGAGGCGAGCTGGATGGTAGGAACGTATGGAGTGTTTCCGCGGTGATATATTGTTGTATATCTAGGACATGTTGTTTAAACTGTCCAGTGTTGTGTAATGGTTGTATCTCTGATGTATAAAAATGTATGTGTACTGATACAGTTCTTCTTTGTAAAACTGTTATTTATTTGATATTATATTTTACCCGTTGCGAATGTGAGATTATGCTTTGGTATTTCTGTTCTTCTTCTTCTATCTCTTTTCTTCTTTTCCCTAACTTTCTGGAATTTTTGATCAATAAGCCGTCGAAAACCGTCAATAAGCTGTCGGAACCGTCTGGAGCCGTTGTTGATTTTTAGCCAATAAGCCATTGGAAACCATGTCAGATGTCGAAAATTTAAGCGATTTTTTATATATATTACAACAGCCATTCGAATTTCATACAACACATCAATATCAATATATATCATAACATATCAAGATTGATATATACCAGATATATAAGCTAAAATCAATATCAATATCAATAACAATATAAAACTCAAACATTACCATCTCAATCTCAAACTCAAATACTATCATCAATACAAAACAAACCATCCATCATCAATCTCACACACCCAACAATAGTATGTACATCCAACATCAATTTATAACATATACAGCGTTTAAAATGCCAACCAAACACATCAGTCCAACAAATCAACTTCACAAATCAATAACAAACACAACATGTCCCCAAATCAAACTCACCATCTCTCATTGCATATATACACAAGTTTCAAAAACTTTTACCTGGTTGTTTGACCAGTAACGAGTCGCACGACGCAGATGCATCGTTCGACACAAGGTCTCGTTCGGCATCTCCCCTCGCTCGGCACAAGGCCTCGTTTGGCATTTCCCCTCGTTCGGCCTCTCCCCTCGTTCGGACCAAGTATCTCCTTCGGCACAATGCCTCGTTCGGTAAACGAGTACCATTCGGCATGCATTCCTCGCTCGGCATATGAATGCCGTTCAACCTGGATATGTGGCTCGGCATACGAGTGCCGCTCGGCATGGAAACATCGCTCAGCACAATGCCTCGTTCGGCATACGAGTCCCGTTCAGCATGCATTCCTCGCTCGGCATACGAATGTTGTTCAACCTGGATATGTGGCTCGACATACGAGTGCCGTTCGGCATGGACTCGCTCGTCACAGTGCCTCGTTCGGCATACGAGTGCCGTTCGGTATGGAAACCTCGCTCGGCATTCTCTGGTTTGACCAACCTCCCTTGGCAATTATCGTTTGGCATCCCTGGCTCGGTGGGTAGAAGCTACTTACCACGGGTCGAGACACCTTGTTCCTAGGCCCATAAGGGAAGTCAAACCCATCTTCATCTATAAATAGGGGGGCATGGGCATAGTGAAAGGGACCCTTTTTAAAGAACACTGGGGAGACTCTGCTACTTTCAAGACTTATTCTTTTAAGTTAGAGCTTCTATTCAAGTCATTGGCGTACAGATCGTATCTGTATTCAATTATTTGTGAGTGCAATAAAGATTAAACTCTAAGTGGACGTAGGCAGTTACGTCGGACCATTATAAATCCTGTGTTCTAGTTTCTTACAATTATCATTGCATTCTACTATGTTTTTTTCCTCAGTTTAATTTACTTTCTTCATTAATCTCTCTACATAATCTTTTTCAAGGGTGTTAGTGACCAATTCTGTTGCTAAAATTTTGGTGCTTTCACTGAGAAATCGAATTCTCAGGCCGCTAGGATCTGCTTTGTAGCTACTGAACTGAATAAATCCCCCGAAGGAGATCCAAGTCATTTACAGGACGTCCATTGATTTTACTTAGAGTTTCTATCAATAACTCTACTATGGGAAGACCATGTGCCAGATCAACCTCTCATAACGCGGACGTCAACGAGACTGGTAACGTACAACAAATAGGACCTAGCAATCAACAATCAAATCTAGGTGCAGGAACCACCACCCAAAATCAAATGGAAGTTGTCACCAGAATGGAGTTCAACGAATTGATGAGAGAACTCATGGAAAGCAGAAGACAACTTAATGAGTAGATTAAAGCCAACACTAACCTCATGACTCAGCTTACTCAGCAAAACATCAAAATGCTGAAGGTAGCCCCGTTCCTTATTCTTCATCTGATAGCTCAACTTCGTCCGATGAACCTCCCAGGCGTAGATACCGCAAAACTGAAACTACACTGGCAGGTGCTGCTGATCGGTTAACTACAGATCAATTACACCTTGGAGACCACACCCAAGCTGGAACAGAAAATTTAGGATCTGGAGCATGTATAGAAACTGGACGCTCGGCTCACTAAGACCCTAATGAAGCTGGTCCCCAAGATACACGTTTGGAAGATCACCAACAGAGGAGACATCAACCCGAACGGTCCCGTAGAACATATTCCATCCTTCCATCTTCCATACAAACTCCTAACCTATTGGCTATGGTCAGACAGCTGATGAGAGAAAATCAAGGCTTGACCAATGAGGATTAGGGGATATCCAGGAGTCATACTCCATTCACAGATACTATTCTACAGGTTGAGTACCCCAGGAAGTTTAGCATGCCAACTATCCCGGCCTACGAAGGGAAAACTGATCCCCGATAGCATGTAATAAGATATGAATGGATGATGGATTTGGCTAGAGCAAATGATGAAACTAAGTGCAGATGCTTTCTAATTACTTTATTCGGAATTGCGACCACGTGGTTCACTCGACTTACACTGCGGTCTATATCTAGCTTTGATAAATTGGCGGCAAACTTTTGTAGAACAGTTCAGGATACAAGCCACTCGTCCCAAGGACGTGATGTCCTTATCTGGTGTAATCCAAGCTCCAAGGGAGTCGTTGAAGGAGTACCTACAGAGACTTCACGTTACGGCTACCAAATTTAGCAACCCTAATGACAATGCAATTCTGATGGCTGTAATGCGAGGGGTGGATCCGGATTCAGAGTTTGGAGATTGGTTGGTAGGAAGACTTCCGATTATGCTAGAGCGTTTTTATTCAAAGGTTCATCAGTTCATAAGAAGAGAGGAAGCCAGGTGGACAAGGTGAGGTAAGGCACCAGGGCCTGTTTAGGAGATTGTGAAAAAACACATCGCTGTAAAACAATCCGGTGACAATTCGGGGAAGGTTCGGGTCAATGTCTAGAACAAGCTCAGGCAATCTAAAGGGTCTGGAGGAGGAAATCCCGAAAAGAAAAGAGAAGCAGGAAAATGGAAGCCAAGGATTCCAACTTACAATGAATATACTCCTCTGAATGCATCTATGGATAATATTTACCTGTCAACTTGTAATACTTTTCAATACAGAAAGCCACGTCCAAAGGAGTCAATAGAGGAACAAAAGAGGACTGGGAAATAATGCCGCTTCCATGAGACTTATAGGCACAATACAGAAGAGTGTAGATACCTCCACGATGCCATAGAAAAGCTGATTAGATAGAAAAAATTGTAGGAGTTTTTCAAGGACCTACAGGAAGGTAAGCAAGGAACATCAGACCCCGGACGCGGGCCGGCTCCATGCCATCCAGAGGAACCTGCCCGAACTGTAGGTAGACTAGTCATAAACACTTTAATCGGTGGACCTCATCCTGTAGACAAGAACTAGTAGGAAATGGAGCGGTATTCTAACTCCTTAAGGCATGCAGATTATGAGTGTTGTTCGAATGTGGAGGATGGGACCCCCGCTAAACAGTAGCGCATGACGACGGACGATATAGTATTCAGGAGCCGAGATGCTGACCAGGTGGAGGCTCCTACCAATGACCCGATGGTCATATCCACGACAATTGGGCCAGCATTTGCGAAGATAATTTTGATTGATTGTGGAAGTTCTATTAACATCATCTTCAAAAAGGCATATGACCAAATGAAGATGAAGATGAAGGATTTAAAACCATCTAAAGCCTGTATCCATTGCTTTAATGGTGCAACAACCGTTGTAATGGGGTATGTTGAATTGCTAGTTGAACTGGGACAAGGTGAACGTGGGAGGGTGCGAATCCTACCTTTCATAATTTTGGATGTTGATTCTTCATATAATGTGTTTCTGGGTCGACCGACCCTGGCAGAGTTTAGGGCAGCTTTGGCCCTATGGTGTTTAACGTTGAAATTTTTGATAGACAAAGGAGTTGGTGTAGTGCATGGCGATCAAGCGACCGGTCATCTGTGTTATGTGGTTAAGCTGAGAGAGGCCCAACGAAGAGAGAAAAGAAAGGTTGCAGACAGCTCTGTCCGCATACGGAACACTGACAATTAACAAGTAGTGCCCAAGCCCTGGCTCAAGCAACATTCTCGAATCTATATAGACATAGATCCGAGAGATGATGATGGGAACCCAGGGAAGCAAAAGCAGCACCGGCTGAACTGATGAGTGACATTCCAGTCAGCCGAGATTACCCATCATGAGTACTTAAGATTGGATCACAACTTGACTACTCGATGGTCGAGGATCTTGCTGATTTCCCCCGAGCGAATCTGGATGTTTTCGCTTGGACACATTCTGATATGTGTGGGATTTCACCCACTATCACGAGTCATATGTTGAACATAGACCCGAGGTACATACCAGTAAAGCAGAAAAGGAGAGGCATGGATTCGGAGAAGTCCGCTGGTATCAGAGAGGAAGTGGACATACTCAAAGCCAATGGGTTCGTCTGCGACGCCCTCTACCTTGGATCGGTGTCTAACCCTGTGCTAGTGAGGAAAGAAAATGGGAAATGGAGAACTTGCGTAGATTACTATGGTCTGAACATAGCGTGCCCCAAGGATAGTTTTCCTTTACGTAGGATTGTGTAGCTGGTTAACTCAACAACGAGACACGATTTACTGTCATTTATGGATGCGTACTCGGGATTGTTGGATGAGATTCGGCCGAACCAACTCCATCTTCCAACCACACCTTCAACCCACCGAACCTCCCTACACTTCCCTACATAGCTGATCCATCTACCACTCCTTCCATTGCCGGATCAACCTACTACCGGATCAAACCAACTACCGCTCCAATCACCACCGAACCATCTCACCTCCAACTACCACCGAACCAACCCATGTCCTCACCACCACCGAACCATCTCACCTCCATGACCAAGCCGGACCAACCATCACCGAGCCAGGGCCTTGCCGATCCAAATTTGTCAGGCCAGATTGCTTCATCCCAGGCCCACCAGCAGCTATATACATCCAAGACCCCTGCCCCAACCTCACTCTATAAATAGAGGGGTAGGGGTACAACAATGGGGGACAAGTTTGAGAGCTCAAGCACGGAAGGAACTTTCAAACAACTTTCATATACTTGTATACAAAACTTTGTACTTGTAATCTGAAAGAAAAAGGAGAATAACATATAAAGTGGACGTAGGCACGTTCTGGCCGAACCACTATAAATCTGTGTGCCTTTTACAGTTTAGTCCATCTATTTTATATATTTGCGTAAATCACCCAAACCATCCAGATCAACATAAAATCAACTAATTCATACGACTCGGAGGTGTTTGCCCATTTTCTGTGCAAACATTTTTGGTGCTTTCACTGAGAATTAAAGGAGCTCGAAGCTTCAGCTTCTCCCACTCAACCCTTTTCCTATCAACATCGTTCATTGCTTAGAAAATATGGCTCCCGGACAGAAGAAAGATACTAACAAAGGAAAGAACGTTGCGACTGGCAGTATCCCAGATCCAGTGATCAGGGACCAGGACAATCGTCAGGTTCCGACGGCAAATTTAAATCAGGCAAATCCGACAGACCCCGCTACGGAACAACCAATTACAAGGGCGGATCTGGACAGGATTGTGGCTGAAGTAACTAACCGCTTCGCATCTCAACAAGAAGCCTTGGTGGACCAACTCATGTCACACTTAAGGGATGCAGAAGAATCCAACCGCAACACTGAATCATGGGGTGAGTCCCGGTCTGGAGGATCTGGGAGGCGACAAAGGTCTTTTTTCTTCGAAGAGGCTAACAACAGAAACAACCATAGTAGGAGCCGAGCCCGGACTCAGCCCGAATTCCGACCGGAGGAAACACTTGGAACCGAACCCAATGGGGGAGGTGCCAGGCAGGGATCGGATGTAGCTGAGCCATTCATGCTACTTAACCATGAAAACACCAGTGGACAGGGCCGAGCTGGTGTCCGGCCCGAAGTTGGACCCGAGGAAGTGCTGAGAACAGAACCCAGCAGGGGAAGATCAAGGCAAGGGCCAACTGTGGCTGACCCCAGCATGCCCCCGGAAGACCAGAGGCAGCCATTGGAGAATGTCAAGAGAGATAAACGATATCATCCTTACAGGTCATCTGGACGGAATCAATCCCGCAGGGAAGAACAAACTCATTTTTATCCACTCCAAGTTCTGATGAAAGAATGGCGCGATTGTTCAGGGAGTGCGTCCAACGGGAGCAAAGGGATCGAGGGATAGGTGCTAGGGTAACCACCCCTTCACCCGCAATATTGAAACTGCCATCACCCCCCGGGAATGGAAAATGCCAACGATGGAACCTTACAAGGGAACCTCTGACCCCATCGTGCACTTACAGAGATACACCCAGCATATGCTCATGAGCGGAGCAACGGAGGGAGTATTGTGTAAATGCTTCCCACTTTTCTTGGCAGACCTAGCTACCTCCTGGTTCTGCCACCTACCCCAAGGGTCCATCAGCTCATGGGAAATGTTGAAAGAAAAATTCATCAGCCAGTTCCGCATTCATGTGGAACAACCCAAGGATGCTTATTCCTTATCTAATATCAAGGAGAAACCCGTAGGGACAGTGCAACAATGTCTCACCCGATTCAACGCTGCGGCGGCCGCAGTTCAAGATGCCGACGAGAAACTTATCCTAATGGCTCTCTGCAGTAGTGTACATCCGGATACTAAATTTGCTAGAAGACTAACCAAGGAAAAGCCAGCTACTTTACCTAATTTCTTCCATGAAGCTGGAAAGTATACGAGACTTGAAGACGCTGCCACTGAGAGGCAGTCAGGGTAACAGGCTAAAACAGCCACAGACAGGGTTTCCGCTGCAACAAAGGATGTTCGGAGAAATGACTCTAGAGACAATGCTAGGGGCAAGAAGGGGGAAAAGAGCCTATATCGACCTGGAACAAGATTTGTCTCCTACACTCCTTTGAATGAAACGATCGAAAACATCTTCCTAGCCACTCAAGATGAAGTTAGATACAAGCACCTCCCGCACAAGAAGGAGTCAGACGTCGCACTCAAATCTGGAAAGTTCTGCCGCTTCCATGAATCCCATGGACATGACACCAATGAATGCCACCGTCTCTGGGACTTGATTGAAGAACACATTAGAAGGAGGAGACTGGAACGCTATGTAAAAAGCCAGAGCAGGACTCCAGCTCCCGCCAATGAAAACCCAGGGTTACCCCTCCCAGAGGAAGGCGGAAGAAATCGCAACACCAACGGCTCTAGTCAAGAGAAAATAGTAGTCCATACCATATCAGGAGGACCACACATCGCTGACAGAAGCTGGGCAGAGATGGAAAGATACGGTAAGTCACTTAGAAACGCTGAAGGCTACGTTAATTCTATTATGGAAGAACGCCACCCAAAACGGAAAGAGAATGACGACATCACATTCAGTAGGCGTGATCTAGAGGGAAGACAATACCCACACATGGATCCTATGGTCATCTCTGCCTGGTTTGGTCCAGCCAAAGTTTTCCGAATTTTAGTAGACACTGGAAGCTCAGTGAATATCCTATTCAAGCATGCATTCGACAAAATGAAGCTGTCAATGAAGAATGTGTCTCCCTGAAACAAACCACTACATGGTTTCACTGGAGATGCGAAGATGCCCCTCGGGCAACAGGACCTTTTTGTTGAAATAGGAAGTCATCCCCGCTCCGCTGTGCGAAACAAACATTTGTACTGATAGAGAACCATTCGGCCTACAACGCCTTTTTGGGAAGACCAGCCTTGTCTGACTTCCAAATTGTCCTAGCTCCATGGTGCCTGAAGACGAAATTCCCAACAGATAACGGAGTAGGAGAAATAGAGGAAGATCAAGACGCCGCTTGAGATTGCTATGTAACCGAGCTTCGCAATAACCGCAGGAAGGATAAAGGGAAGGATGCAGAGACTTCTCTCTGCAAGAAAAACCTGGAAGCCTAGCAATTAAAGAAAGCCCCTCCTCTTCAATATACTAGCGATCCTTTCAACGAATTAGACCCCAGGGACAAAGAGGAGGAGGCCACCACCAAGCCTGCAGAGGCTATGGAATTTGTATCTGTAGACAAACACGACCCAAGTAGACTGCTGAGGGTCGGGTCTCAGTTAAGAGCGGAGTTGAAACGTCAACTCGTCGATTTTCTTTGCCACAACATGGATGTATTTGCATGGACGCACGCCGACATGACAGGAATCTCTCCAGACGTAGCATGCCACATGTTGAACATCGATCCCACCAAGGTGCCAGTGAAGCAGAAAAAGAGGAGCATGTGGGCAGAACGATCAGCGACCCTCGAGGAAGAAGTAAAGAACTTACTCGCCAATGACTTCATACGAGAAGCCATCTACGCAGAATGGATCGCCAACCCGGTACTGGTAAAGAAAGCTAATGGGAAGTGGCGAACATGCATCGATTTCTCCAACCTAAATGACGCTTGCCCGAAGGACTGCTTCCCACTCCCCTGAATCGACCAACTCGTGGACAGCACAGCCGGACACGAACTCTTATCCTTTATGGACGCATACTCGGGATATAACCAGATCCCTATGCACGCCCCCGATCAAGACCACACTAGTTTCATCACTGACCGGGGATTGTACTGCTACAAAGTAATGCCTTTTGGACTTAAAAACGCTAGAGCTACTTATCAGCGCCACGTCAACAAGATGTTTGCGAAATTAATAGGACGAACTATGGAGGTTTATGTGGATGACATGCTGGTAAAATCAAGGAAAGCCAACGATCATATAAACCACCTGGATGAGATGTTTCAAGTACTTCGCCAATATGGAATGAAGCTGAATCCTCTAAAGTGCTCCTTCGGAGTATCGTCGGGAAAGTTCTTAGGATTCATCATACATGCCAGGGGGATTGAAGAGTACCCCGAACAAGTCCGGGCTTTGCAAGATATCAAAATACCATCCACTCGAAGAGAGATGCAAAGCCTAAATGGGAAGGTGGCTGCCCTAAGCAGGTTCGTCTCTAAAGCAACCGACAAATGCATCCCTTTCTTTGAAGCTCTTAAGAAGGACAAAGGAAAGTTCGAATGGACTGACGAATGCTCGACAGCCTTCCTTAACTTAATCAAACACCTCCAAAGACCATCAGTACTCTCAACTCCAAATGAAGGCGAGGAACTATACCTATACTTTGCTGTATCATCCCATGCTTTAAGCGCCGCGTTGGTGAGAGAAGACGACCGCGCACAGCGGCCCGTATACTTTGTAAGCAAGAGATTTACAGAGGCAGAAGCCAGATTCCCTAAACTTGAAAAGCTAGCATACTGTTTACTAATCACGTCACGGAAACTGCGACACTATTTCCAATCTAATTCCATCAGAGTTTTAACCGATCAACCGCTAAGGTAGGTACTACATCGCCCCGACACTTCTTGGCGACTACTTAAGTGGTGCATTGAACTGAGTCAATATGATATTACCTACCATCCTCGCACCGCTATCAAGGGACAAGCCATAGCTGATTTCATTGCCGAATTCACTACTAACGAAGGTAAGGAGCAATTTGAAGTAGCGAAAAATATCAAGTGGAATCTCTTCATTGATGGGGCATCAAATGAGCAAGGCTCGGGGCAGGTGTTGTGATAATCACCCCCAGGGGAAGGAAGCTGTACTACGCCCTAAGGTTGGAGTTCGCTGCCACCAACAATGACGCAGAATATGAAGCAGTGATAGCCGGTTTAGAACTTGCCCTGGAGATTGGAGTCGGTTCTTTATGTCTCCATAGTGATTCTCAACTTATTGTAAATCAAATACTGGGAGAATTCCAAACTCGAGGAGATCGACTCACAGCATATCTAAAGAAGACCAAGCTGCTACTCAATCAATTGGATCACTATTTAATCAGACACATTCCTCGAGAGAAGAATCAGGAGGCGGACGAACTGGCAAAGCAAGCTAGCATGAAGGACGACACCGCTTCCCGAACAATAACCATCTCGCAGCAACAAGCCCCGAGTTACGAGACAATGAATATGATAGCTGCAATCGAAGAGGAAACTTAGATGACTCCTATCCGGAAATATTTACAAGATGGCGCACTGCCCGACGGGCGTAACGAAGTCAAGAAAATCTTGAGGAAAGCTTCCCGCTATACAATACAAGGAGGTATCCTCTATCGACGTGGCTTCTCTAATCCCTTATTAAGGTGTGTCGCTGGAAGGGAAGCCAAGGAAATCTTATCCAACATACATCGAGGAAGTTGCGGAGATCACACTGGTGGGCAGACTCTGGCAAAGAAGATACTCCAATATGGATATTACTGGCCCACCTTAAACAAAGACGCCCTAGACTTCGTCAAAAGATGTGACAAGTGTCAGAAATTTGCTAAAATTCCTCGGCTACCAACAAACAAGATTACTCAAATGACCCGCCCTTGGCCCTTTGCAATATGGGGAATTGACTTGATTGGCGAACTGCCAGTGGGCCGAGGCGGAGCCAAATATGTCGTAGTAGCGGTTGACTATTTCACCAAATGGGTGGAAGCGGAGCCTCTAAATAAAATATCTTCGGCAAAAGTTATTAATTTCTTGATCAAAAATGTTTTATGCAGGTACGGGGTTCCACTCAAAATCATATCGGACAATGGACTTCAATTTGACAGCGAGGAATTCGCCGCCTGGTGCCAAGAGCACGGAATTCACAAAAGCTTCTCATATGTGGCTTACCCCCAGGCAAACGGACAAGTCGAAGCTGTCAACAAAATCATCAAAACCCTAATCAAGAAGAAACTCAAAAAGTCAAAAGGCGCTTGGGTGGATGAACTTCCTACGGCACTTTGGGCTTACCGCACATCTTACAGAACATCAACAAGGCATACTCCTTTCTCTTTGGCACACGGATCGAAGGCCATGCTCCCAGTTGAAACTGTAGTGCCTTCCCACCGTAGGATCCACTACAACCCAGAAGAGAACGAAGAACCCCTCCATATGTCTTTGGATCTAATTGAAGAGAGAAGAAACGATGCAGCACTCAAAGCAGCAGCTCATAAGCAAAAAATTGCAGCACAATACAACTCCAAAGTCAAGTACCGCAGCTTACAAGAAGGAGATCTTGTCCTCAAGCGGATCTTCCCACGCCTCGGAGCGCTAGATCCAATCTGGGAAGGACCCTATGTAATTCATAAAGATCTCCGCAACGGAGCCTATATTTTGTCAACAGTGGACGGAGAGGTGTTCCAGAGGGCATGGAACATCCGACACCTCCGTCGATACTTTTCTTAACTTGTACTGCCCATATGAAGTGAATTAACAAAGAGAATCAGTGGACGTAGGCATTTTCGTACCAACCACTTTGAAAATCTTGTCTCTTTTTAACTTGTTCCTTTATATCTTGGCTGCATGTTAAGCTTTATCCTTTTCTGTTGAACAAAATCATGTATAACGACATTTCCATACTGGAACTTCACGGCGCAACCTCACCTGAACAAGACCCAACAGGTACTATGCGATTCTATGCACTCGCCAATGAGACACTTTTGCTCCAGCATCCCTCTGCTGCGGGTTAACTCATTGCTCGCGACTGCCCTCAAAGCCAACTGTAATGAGCCGATTATAAGCCATCAAGAAGGCCAATTATAGCCGATGGCAGCTCATTACGGCGTTCGGCTCGCCGGCAACTGTGAACCTACTTTAAGCCCCAACATAAGGTGTGGCCAGCCAGGGGTAGTTCACGGTTGACGATCGGCACCCACGCTAGCTGGCCACAGTAAATCGAATAATACCCACGATTACGAGCCATAATGGCTCGGATAGTTACTGTGCGCGATCTCGGCTCCGATATGTCTTAAGTGCGGCTGTGGTAAAAAAGATAAACTCCCCGTAGAGGCGTAAGATGGGTGACAAATGTCTCCAAGACCCACAGCTAGGGAGAGTGACTAGAAAACCCGTTTGCCACGAACTTAAGCATTCAACGGCCTTCCGTGATTGGAAATTTTACCGTTTCTCATATTTCCATTACATAAAAAATCTTTTCTCCTATCCTATATAACGGTCCCTAAAGTACAGGTCACAAAATAGGAGAATTCTCGCTTGTGGGAATATGAGCTCACATCCGAATGACGGAACACTCAGCTACATTCCATACTCAGTCACGCAAGACATTCAAAGTAACCCTCTACAACTAAAACACGAAGGGCAGTACTTTCTGCTCTTGTATACAAATATGTAGCTTTAATTTATTCACACGTCATATTGGCATTACAAGACATGAAATAATATTTTAAGCAGAAACTTAGCATTAAATACGATTGAGTCACATGCATGAACACGCAACTGTATTTCTTATGAAACATATCAAAATGACAACAGCATTCAAACATGACAGAATCAGCTTATGTTATAAAATTACATAAAGTCTGTTAACCCGCCTTTTTACCAGGCCATGGACATGCAGGTTTAACTTAATCGGTTGCACGTTCGTCAAGGCTGGTGTACGATGGATTCAGTCGACTGGATGGATGGATGACGCAACGTGCTTAGGAGATGGAAATATGACTGGATAAAGATGGATCAACTATAGTTTGGGTCTAGGAAATATGGTTCGGCATTGGCAATCATTCGGCATAAATTGATTAGGCAGAAGACCAGTTATGAAATTGGGCAAGGAGAGTATGTTCGGCATTTGTATATGTCCGGCATTTATGTGTGCTCGGCACTTAATTATGCTCGGCATGCTAACTATGTTCGACATGAAGATAGGTCCGGTATTTATGTATGATCGGCATGTTAAGTATATTCGGCATTTGCTTGTGTTCGGCATTTAGGTCTGTTCGGCACCTAGTTATGTTCGGCATGATAGTTTGTTCGGCATTTGTGCTCGGCATTGAAGTACGACCGGCATTCCTTCATTCGGCATCCTCCACTCGGCATTTGTACTCGGCATTGAAGTACGTCCGACATTCTTTCACTCGGCATCTTCCACTCGGCATTTGAACTCAGCATTAAGGTGCGCTCGGCACACCTCACCCCAGCATCGGTCGGCATGTATCACTCAAATGCCTCGACCAACATTATTCTATCAGACTTCGTTCGGCATACGAGTATGCTCGGCATAAGGGATGGCTCGGCATTGGATGGATCGTTCGGCATTGGATGGATCGTTCGGCATCAGGGATCGTTTGACGTATTGGATCGTTCGGCGAAGACATCGTTTGACCGAGAAATCGTTCGGCCAAGACACTGGATCGTCTTTTGGTATCGTTCGGCACGAATACATCCCACAACATTCAGAGTGTTCGGCCTCACTGTGATCGGCATAAGAAGTATGTTCGGCATCAGGAAGCGGTCGGCTTGATAGGCTATTTGGCATCATATGAGGCTCAACATTGGGAGAGGCAAGTACGTTCGGCACGGCATTTAAGTTCGGCATATGGCCTTGGTGGGCCGAAACCATTCAGAGAGCCCAACATCTACCTGGACGTGTCTATAAATAGAGCACGTAGAGCTTCAGAAAAGGGATCCTGATTCTCTCTCCTGCTCTCTAACTTTCTATCCCCTAAGGCTAAGGCTAGCCTATCACTTTGTAACTGTAATCGATTGTTACAGCATTAAAAAAGAAATTACTAGAGTGGACGTAGGCCAGAGTTAGCCGAACCACTATAAATTCCGTGTCTTTACCGCTTTCATTTTAATTTCTGTTATTCTTCATATTAAATATCCTCTACATACATCCTACCCGTGAACTGTGATTGTTGTTTGGTACTTTCACTTGGATTTGGGTGTTAGTGACCAATTTTGGCGCTAACAGTCATTCTTTACAAATAATATAATTACAAGTTACATTAATGTTTTGGACTAACATAGACAGCTACCAAAATATGTACAAGTCAATTCAAAGAATCGGGGCTTCGCCTTCATCCCGCTAGCCCTCCGGATCTACTTAACTGCAGGGTCAGAGCTCCCCACATGTACTCCAGAGATCCTGCCTGCCTAATTCAGAAGAGAATCCATCAGTAGTCACGAAAGATAAGCGATCAAATCATGAAAAGACTAAAAAGGAAGACTTACCAGCGTCTGCTCCCTGATCATCATCATCTAGCTGCACGCCTACCTCATCCTCAGCAAGCAGCCGCATTCCCTCCTTAACCGCCACCTTCTCTTCCTTGGTGAATTGGGCCGTAACCACATCCATCCTGAAAGCCGCACCACCTTCCTTATCCGCATCAGCCCTGGCCTCCTCCAAAGCCCGAAGATATATTCTAGCCATGACCCGGGGGTAATCGTCCATCCAGGACAGGTTGCCCTGCCTCCAAGTTCGGAAATACATGTCCTAAAGCATCTCATCCATCATCCTCTCGTTCTCCTCAAACTCTCTCATCCGGGCCTCAGAAGCCGACAGCCGTGCGACGACAGCATCTCTCTCCAATCGGTATCTCGAGCAGTCAGCCTGAAGGGATTTCCGCATCACTTCCATCTCCTCCTTCAGCTTGGCCTGATAAAGCTCTGCGACCTCAAGCCTCCCAGATAACTCTTCTACCTGCTCAAGATCCACTCTCTGAATCTCGTCCACTGTTGCAATGGCCATGTCAATCCGTTCCTTGCAGACAGCCTCCATCTTTCGTAATTCTGCCTTACTAGCCTCTTCCATAGTCTTTTTCAATCGCCTGGAGGCTGCCTCATGTTGAGAAATCTGAATGGCTTGATCGGCAAGCTGTTTGGCCTGATCAGCAACCTTTAGCCGCAACCGAATATTAGCACTCCCAATCTCCTCTCTAGCCTTGACCAGACGGGCATGATGCCCCATCAAGTTCCTGGTCTCCTCCGCGACCCGATCAATATTAGCCTTGGCTTCGTCCCCCATGGTAACTATCCAAGTAGTAAGCAAATCGAGGTCTAAGGACTTAGCCTCATCAACCACCCGTACCATGGGATTGCGGGGAAGAAGATGCTCACCCGTGGCCTCGTCAAAAGAGATATCCTGAAAACTCGGGTCCAGATCTGGATGGCCGGCAAATGGGTTGCGAACCAAATCAGGATGGCCTATCAGGGTGACGGTTGGATTTTCGGACGGATGTGGGGAAGGCATAAGCTCAATATCCTCCTCAGTAATATCATGGATAGGCTGGGCTGGAGGCTGAGGGCCAGGTGAAGGTTCAAACGAAGATCGGCCCCTCTTTATCTTTTGCATATCTTCTTCAATAAATTCGAGAAGAGGGCGATATCTAACCGCATCTCCAGGACGGCTAGCTGACGGCTTTGGTTTAGCGGAAGCTTTGAGTAATTTATACTGTTCAAGGCGGTGCCGAATACCTGATGTCTTGGCCACCTTACCCATTCCTGGAATAAAAACCAAGTGTTACAAGCATGCATGAAACTATGACTCAAGAAACATGTGAAGTTAAAAGAAGGAGTTAAGAATTCACCTTGAACCGCCGGAGTTGCCTTAGCCGAAATACTCTCAGAAGATAGACTGGCACCAGTCCCGGCCTTATCAGACCTCTTCGACTTCTCCACCAAGGCTGATTCTTCCTCCAACCCCTCAAAAGCGTGGCGGAAGGCATCATCCGTCCACTCTTGAATCTCGCCTGCTTGCCCAGAAGGCAAAGCCCCGGCGCCATCACCACCACCATCACCTTCTCTGTCGTCTCCACTCTCTTCCTCTCCTCCTACATCATCTCCTTCGCCTTCACCTCTATCCTCCTCCGCGTCTTCCTCCCCCGGAGTAATTGGGCACGTGCTAGGGGAAGGGCCGTCGGACTTCTTGAGCTTCTTACCTCCGACAACTGGAGGTTTCGTGAAAGGCCTCCTCTTGCTACTCTTCGCAGTAGCCCCATCTTTACCTTTAGCAGCCCTTTCCTCGGCCGTATCTCTCTGCTTAACCACGGATTACATGGCAGAATCAGGTTGTGCTCCAAGAGAGTGGCATTCCTGATTAGGTAAGAAGCCGACCTGTCCCTTCCAGAGATAGCCTCTATCTCAGCGGCCATCTATACCAGGCGATCATTCTCCACGACCGCAAAGCCACCTGTCGCTAGCAAGAAATAAAAGCATATAAAGGGAAGCATTGCAGTCGGGACAAAGAAATTACAAGTGGAATTCAACTTACAGCCAGAAGTGAAAAGGAAAAAAGAAACGGAGTCGTCCTTGACGACGAACCATTCCTTCTTAAACATGGTAAACTTCGAGTATAAGTCCAAGACCGGCTTGAAGGACACGGCTGACTCTAAACTAATGTACGGAGACCCCTTCTTGTAGCCCCTCAGATTGTATAAATAGCGGATTTCCCGGTTAGAAGGGGGCGCCCATATCTCCTCTGGAAGATAACGAATAAACACACTAAGATGGCGTAGGAGTTGGGCTGAAGCTGAAAAGGAGCCACTTTCAGGTAAGTAATGAAGCTGACTATCCACGCATTGATCGGAGGAATGGCCCCGCACATGCAATGGTATCGGCTATACGCGAAATATCCTTCAGGGGGATTGTACGGAATCACTTCATCCCCCGGCAACAGCATGCTCGCTCTGTCAATCCCAAAGGAGCGAGATATAACATCAAGCTGCTCCTCTCTGAGAGAGCTCGGGAAGCAATCGGGAGGAGAATTCAGAAGCTCTTGAGGGCCATACCCGTCCACTAATGACCTCGGGGCTGGTCCATGTCGCGCTGGTTCCGGCTGGACTGGGGGCACGGCAGGGGACTCTCTTATGTCCCTAGATTTCCTCTTATCTGATCGGGTTTCCACTCTTTGAGACATTTATCTGCAACACAAGAAAGTACATCATTAGAACAGAGGACATAAGCAAACAAGTGTATGTAGTCTACAACTTCACTCGAATTCAAAAATCAAAGGATAAAGGTTTTCGATCATTCGGTACATAAGGTCCCTGAACCCATTCGGCGTTGAAAAGTTTTTTTTGTTTAGTTCATTCGGTACTAAGTTTCTCTATTCTCATTCGGTGAAACAAAGAAACCTCATTCGGCGAAAAGAACGCACCAGATTCGGCTCTAAGTTGATTCGGCGCTAAGACGATTCGGCACTAAGTTGATTCGACACTAAGATGGTTCGGCTGTCTCGTATGATGGAGTTTGAACGAAGGCCTGAAGCCCATACTTATAGGCAATTACGAACGACCGAATCAGTTGGTTCGGCACGCAGGGCCGAGTGAAGATATCCTAGCTAAAACAAAGCATGCCATGTGTATACACCTGCCCTACTTTGGGGGCCAAGTGTTGGATGAGATTCGGCCGAACCAACTCCATTTTCCAACCGGACCATCAACCCACCGAACCACCCTACACTTCCCTACATAGCTGATCCATCTACCACTCCTCCCATTGCCGGATCAACCCACTACCGGACCAAACCAACTATCGCTCCAACCACCACCGAACCATCTCACCTCCAACTACCACCGAACCAACCCATGTCCTCACCACCACCGAACCATCTCACCTCCATGACCAAGCCGGACCAACCACCATCAAGCCAGGGCCTTGCCGATCCAAATTTGTCAGGCCAGATTGCTTCAGCCCAGGCCCACCAGCAGCTATATACATCCAAGACCCCTGCTCCCAACCTTACTCTATAAATAGAGGGGCAGGGGTACAACAATGTGGGACAAGTTTGAGAGCTCAAGCACGAAAGGAACATTCAAACAACTTTCATATACTTGTATACAAAACTTTGTATTTGTAATCTGAAAGAAAAAGGAGAATAACATATAAAGTGAACGTAGGCACGTTCTGGCCGAACCACTATAAATCTGTGTGTCTTTTACAGTTTAGTCCATCTATTTTATATATTTGCGTAAATCACTCAAACTATCCAGATCAACATAAAATCAACTAATTCATACGACTCGGAGGTGTTTGCCCATTTTTTGTTCAAACAGGGATATAATCAATTCTCGATGCAGATTCTAGACCAAACACTAGTTTTGTCACAGATGTCGGGCTATATTGCTATGTGGTGATGCCTTTCGAATTAAAAAATGCGGGAGCGACTTATCAACATCTGGTAAATTGGATGTTTAAAGACCAGATAAGTAATACAATGGAAGTCTATGTGGATGATGTGCTCGTGAAGTCACAACAGTCAAATGACCACATTCAAGATTTAGCGGAGATGTTTGATATACTCAAATATTATGGAATGAAAATCAATCCTTTGGAGTGTTTCTTTGGCGTTGCGTCAGGGAAGTTTTTGGGTTTCATGGTTAATGCGCAGGGAATTGAAGCTAACCTAGAAAAGATTCAAGCTATTCAGGATGCAAGTGCCCAGAACTATAAAGTAGGTACAAAGCTTGAATGGAAAGATGGACGCGCTAAGTCGATTCATATCCAGAGCCATAGATAAGTGTATTCCCTTCTTTGATGTAATAAAGAAAGGAAAGAGAAGTTTCGAATGGACGACCGACTGTGAGAACGCATTCCGAGCTTTGGTAAGACATTTGGAAAGTCCCTCGGTGCTGTCGAAACCTATAGACCATGAAGTATTGTATGTGTACTTGGATGTATCTTAGTATGCTATCATTACGGCTTTGGTTCGTGAGGAGGAACGAGTTCAAAAATCGGTTTAATATGTCAGTAAATGTTTAACGGGGGCAGAAAGAAATTATCCCAAGATTGAGAAACTGACCTACTGCTTGGTGATTGCATCACACAAGCTTCATCCGTACTTTTAGGCACACTCGATCAATGTTTATACTGATCAACCCTTGAGTCAGGTACTTCAACGATTAGAAATTTCTGGAAGGATGTTAAAATGGAATATCGAGTTGAGTCAGTTCGATATTACCTACCTGCCAAGAAGGGCCATACAAGGGTAAGCGCTAGCAGACTTCATTGCTGAATTTACCGTGTCAGACGAACCAAATAGCCACGATGTTATTTCCCCAATTCGATGGAAACTGTACACCGATAGGGCATCCAACGACCGTTGCTCTGGGGCTGGTATAGTTCTTGTGACTTTCGAAAACTGATCAATTTGTTACGCTTTGAAGCTCGATTTTCCAGCAACAAATAATGAAGCTGAGTATGAAGCATTGATTGCTGGCTTGAAACTTATCGGAGAACTGGGAATAAAATCGATCGAAATCTTTTGTGACTCACAGTTGGTGGTGTACCAGGTGTGGAGGGACTAGCAAGAAAAGGGACAAAGACTTGCCCTATACCTTGCACGGGTTCAAGAGCTGTTAGCAGATCTAGAGTATTATGATATGTCGCATGTCCCGCATGGAAAATACAGAGTAGCCGATTCATTGGCCAAATTTGCAAGTACCGACGATGCATAGCAAATGGGATTGGTTCCCTTCGAAACCTTACATGCTCCGAGTATAAATGTGATGGAGATAGATTTCGCGTTAGAAACAAAAATCGAGAAGGAATCATGGATGACCCCATTCAAGCAATACTTGCTGCACAGGGTCTTGCCCGAAAGAAAGAGCGAAAGACGATAAGTTATTCATAAAGCTTCGCGATATGTAATGCAGGACAGAATAATGTATCGGAAGGGATTCTCGGCCCCTTACTCCGGTGCATTGCCTACAATGAGATAAAACGAGTTCTGAAGGAGAATGTGGTGACCATATTGGGGGGCAAACGTGAGCAAAGAAGATCCTCCGCTGTGGATACTATTGGCCAACTATAAACCGAGATGCTGCAGACTACATAAGGAGATGTAACAAATGCTAGAAGTGTGCAAAAATCCCGAGAGCTCCGCCGGCAGAATTCATACAAACGGTTAGTCCCTGGCCGTTTGCAACGTGGGGGATCGATATAATTGGTTCTTTAACCATATCCAAAGGTGATGCAAAATACGCAATAGTTGCAGTCGATTACTTTACCAAGTAGGGGGAAGCAGAGCCCTTAGCCACGATCACCACGAAGAAGGTCATTAATTTTGTTGTACGAAACATTATATGTCGTTTTGGCCTCCCACGAACTATCATTACAGACAACGAAACTCAATTCGAAAGTAGGGATTTCAAAGAATTTTGTCAGAAGTATGACATTGAAAAAGGTTTGCAGCAGTTGCTCATCCAAAAGCCAATGGGCAGGTAGAAGCCATGAACAACATAATCAAGTCCATATTGAAAAAGCATTTGGAAAAGGATAGAGGCAAGTGGATGGATGAACTTCCAACAGCACTTTGGGCTTATAGAACCACCCATAAGTCCGCGACTGGCCACACTCCATTCACATCAGCATATGACATGGAGGCTGTTATACATGTGGAACTTGAAGTTCCTTCGCATCGAGTAACTCATTATGACCCTAAGACGAATCAGAATCTTTTACTGGAATCACTGGATTTTGTTGATGAAAAACGTGAAGAAGCTGATTTAAGAGCGGCTGCACATAAACACCGAGTCGTTCGATATTATAATGAAAAGGCTCGACCGAGAACCTTTGATGCGGGCGATCCTGTTTTGAAACGAGTTTTCCCGGTCCCATCGCATATAAATCCCACATGGGAAGGTCCATACGTCATTGAACGAAGGCTTGGAGAGGGAACTTTCAAGCTAGCGACCGTTGATGGTGCGACATTCCCCGAGCATGGAATAGCGAGCATCTGCGGCATTATTATACTTAGTCTATCCCTTTTGTATCTTTGTTGCAATTATTTCCAGTATGTTTTTATTTCGTTGATTCTTAGTTTTCGGCATGTAATAAGACAATTTAGTTTGTTTTCATTAATAAAGGCTTGAAGCCATCTTTTCCATGAATTATTGATGTTTTCGTGTATGATAATTCTATGGCAAAAAACTAGAGTTACATTATTCTATCTGACGTACGATCGCCGACGAACACTCAAAATCTCCAAGTCCCAGGAGTGCGGACTGGAATACTCTAAGTCCTTAGAGTGTAGACTAGAGTATAAACGACTTAAAATCTCCAAGTCTCTGGAGTGCGGATTGGAGTACTCTGAGTCCCCAGGGTGTGGACTAGAGTATAAACGACTCAAAATCTCCAAGTCCGCGGAGTGCGGACTGGAGTACTCTAAGTCCTCGAAGTGCGGACTAGAGTATAAACGACTTAAAATCTCTAAGTCCCTAAAGTGCGGACTAGAGTACTCTAAGTCCCCAGAGTGCGGACTAGAGTATGAACGACTCAAAATCTCCAAGTCCCCGTAGTGCGCACTGGAGTACTTTGAGTCCCCAGAGTGTGGACTAGAATATAAAGGACTCAAAATCTCCAAGTCCCCGGAGTGCAGGCAGGAGTACTGTATGTCCTCAGAGCACAGACTAGAGTATAAACGACTCAAAATCTCCAAGTCCCCAAAGTGCAGACTGGAGTACTATAAGTCCTTAGAGTACGGACTAGGGTAAAAATGACTTAAAATCTCCAAGTCCTCGGAGTGCAGACTAGAGTCATCTAAGTCCCCAGAGTGTGAACTAAAAAATATTCTAAGTACCTAAAGCACGAAACAGAGGATTTATGATTCTCAAAAAATTTCCGAGTCACATGGAAGTGAGCTGGAGATCGGGTAACTCGCCGAATGTCAAGTTATAATAACAAGTTAGACAATAAGCTGAACTATTAAAAGTCATTTGAGAGACAAAGAAACTGAATTTTATTTATCGATTCAAGATGAGGTTCCACAATAATCCCTCCTAAACTCAAAGTCAAAAGTCTATTTACATTGACCATTAAATAAAAATAATTACATAATCTAAGCTAACTCTCGTTGAACGAGAGCAACAACTACTTCTTTGGTTTCTTCTCCTTCCTTGTTTTCTCGGATGACTCCTCCCCCACGCGTTTTCGTTTGGACGCTTTTCTCGCTAGGGAAGTAATATCCGAAGAAGGAAGAGGAACTTCGATTGGCCTAGACCCACCAGGGAGAATGACCTTCAAAGGCCCGTTCAATGGATCGTCTAGTTCCACAACCTGGGGCTCGACCTTGATCTCAACTTTCTTCTTTTCTTCTTCCACAAGTTGCTCCTTCATGCTCACTTTCGAAGTGTGTCCGAGGGGGGGGGGCTGTAATCTCAACTTCATAGCTTTCTTCGATGGGTGACGAAGTTTCAGATTTGTCCTAGTCAAGCGCCTCCATCACTTGAGCATCAGGATCGGGAGCCTCTCCTGCTTGAATAGCCTCACTCGTCTTCTCCTTCTCCTCTGTGGCGTCATTGCTCCTTGGAGTTGGCTGAGGATCAGAACCGCCTATGCAAAATCACAAGAGACAAATGTTAGAATACAATAACCTCTCGCCGAGAACGATGACTCTTTGAACTTTAAGAAGGAAAGCTATGTACCGGTTTCTTGCTGACTATCAACCCTCCGAGGAGTCTTACCCTCTGGATTGGAAGATAGAACATGAATGTCAAGGCCAAGGTCTTTTGGGTCGTAACCAATGTGCTGTTCGAACGGATCAAGTATTGGTCGACCGGTCGATTGAGTGGGAGGAGGAACCGGTGGCTCGGTTTCAGACGGACCGACAATGTCGTTCTTTCCTTTTGATGAGAAGGAATCTTTTCTATAGAGAGCCTTCGCTGCAGAGAAGTCTGAAGGCTTATTCCCTTTGAGAAATTCCTTTACTAAAGCCTCCTCATCAACTTCTTCGATGTCTAACTCAACTTTTCTGATCTTTATCAAAGTTTCCCATTCCTCGGCTAGAGATTCGAGGTAACCCTCGCCAAGAAAATTTAAGCCCCGATGCATGAGAACACGGGAATTTTATCCTGCTATAAGCGGGTCGAACAAGCACTTGATCTCCTCCCTGCCAGTCTCCGTAGCCGCCTCAAGGCGAGAGTCAATCTCCGTGGATGCTATTCTTTTGCCCTTCTCACGGGCTTCGTCCTTCAGCATCTCAACTTTAGAGAGTTCGTCGTCGAGCTTTGTCTTCAGGAGTCACGTAGCAATAATCTCGTCGCAATATTGTTGTAACTCTTCCTGAGCAGCAGTTTTTTCCTCTTCCTCTTTGAAGTGTAGCTCTTCCAAATCTTTGACTCGCTGGTTGGGAATGCATCCCCCTCCTTTTGAATGGAATCTCTCTCTAAATCTAATGCCCCGCAGCGTTGAACCGCTTCGTCAATTTCTTTTTTAGGTGTCGCCTCCAGATGATTAATGGCCTCCGTTGTGTCTTTAGCACTTTTTTGGGCAGCTTCAAGCTGGGACTCGTATGAAGAGAGCTCTTCATCCTGAGCTTTAATGATGTCTTTGTCGTGAATAGCTTCGAGCTTTAGGCGATCGATTTTATGTTAATGCTCAATAGAGACTTCCGAGACTTTTTCAGCTAAGTGGACAAATGCATCATGTTAAATGTAAACGTCGTTGTTAGAAGCAATGGAGCTTTGTTTGACGTGTCCCGAAATGCGATAAATCACTGGGAGAAATTTCAAACCATCGAAGCATATTTTTGGGAATGCGGCCTTGAGTTTAGTAAGTATTTCGCTACCGACGGATCATGTATAGGAGCGGGAGGAGTTTGCCTGGAGACTACTGATGTTTTGTAGGCTTCCCGGGATTCCCCGGTACTAGATGAACCAGATTGTTGATCTCGGTAGGCCTCAGGCTGGGACCCCTTATGCATAGACTTCACCTTGCCTTGCTCTGATTGAGAAGGAGGATCATGAGAGTAGGAGAATTAGCTGTATATTTTTCTTCGATAAGACAATTCTGAGGCGGTAGTCTCGATCGCTCGTGTCATCTCTATCCCAGCATTTGCCAGAGCCCGAATCCCGACCAGAATGATGAAAAATGGATAACCTGTGAAGACGGTCGAGTCCATGAGTACGTCCCATATCACCTATGCAGATATTGAATGATGACAAGTTAGCAAAAAATAGAGTGTTGGCTAAAATTTAAGTGTAAAACGAAGTGCATGTGTCCGTGTTTGTCCTAATGTTTCCCCCTGATGGACCAGTTTCTTTATCTTTACTTATAGGAATTTTTTCTCCTTGGTTATGGGCTTGAGCGCCTGCATCGCCTCTTGCAGGCGAATGAAGCTTAAGGTCTTCTGGATCGTTGAAGCCATAGCTAAGAAAATCGTCGGGATAGTGAGGTCCGACAAGCCTTTCAAATAACTCTCTAAGTGTTGAGGAGAAGGCTCTCTCTCCACTGGAGTGATTGTGACCTTAGAGGTTCCACCCACTGTCTTCTTCCTCAATTTGTAAGAGAATTTCTTCTTCCCCTTCGAAGGGGGAGGTGTTACTTTGATATCGTGAACCTCAACTACTGGCTCCCGAGCGAGACTAATATTCTTACCTGGTACTTCAGGCACTTTAGCTTCTCTAATCTCCTCCTCCTCAGGTGTGTTAGGGGCATCACGCGTTGAAGGCCCAGCTTGCCTTTGTCCAAGGCAAACCCGGTTATAGTGACACCATGAGGAAGGCTTATTCGGTGATCTTCTGCCAATAGGCCGAATTTAGAGAGCGATTCATTGGAAATGATAAATCTGATATCCTGGCCTTCTACGGGATCGGCTCGAATAGCTTCAACGGCCTCAGAGTACCCAAAGCCTTCGGGACGTGGGCTGATACCTGTAAAACTTTAAAAAGGGTTAGAAAGGGTGCACTTTCTGTCGAATACAAGTATTGATCTAGAAAAGAAACTTACTCCGTTCAAACCATCTCCTTGCAAAGCCAAGGGGATAGCACACGTAGAACCACACTTGCTTATACTGAGCAAATTTGCTCCATGCTCCAGTCAGGATTTGGCACTTGCTATGCGGCCCAAGGAATATGAAAGATGGGCTGTCAGACCGCCTCTTGACACGATAAATATAGCGTATGCAACCTGGAGCGGGAAGCCTAAGTAGAATGCTCATGAAGAGAATACACGTGCCACATAAAAACCCATGGCTGTTGGGAAGTAGCTGTGATGGGGCGATCTCTATATATTGCAACACATCACGCAGGAAGGAGTTGAATGGTGGAACACTACCAACCCAGCACATAGATTTATTGTAGGCCATATTTTCAGCTGGGGGCAAGTAAGGACGATCTTGCCCCGATGGAACCAATACACCATCGAAAGGAATTCCGTGTATTGAGAATATGCGACAAATGGCGCTTTCATTAATTCTCGAAGTTTGAGAATCGACCGGACTGTCTAGAAAGATCGCTACATCTAAGGCATCGAGAGCCAGATCAGCAGATGCAATTGTGGGACTCAGAATATCTTGTACAGGAGTAGTCTAAAGATTCGAAGTTCCAACTACTTCTTGTTGAGAAGTTAGCTCGGGTCTATCTGAGACTATGGCAGAACTGGATTTTCTAGACATCTCTAATGAGTGTTGGATCTGGTGGAACGCCTGTTTGAACTATACTTGAAAAACGATCAACATTAGACATAACAACAAAAATTCTCCTCCTGTGCGACGTGTGAACTAGTGCAATTGTTCAAGTATACGTGCCAAAGAATTAAAAGTCACAAAGTGATGAAATAAAGTTAGGCTTTGAACTATCATCTTTGAAGACCGTCATCGCTGACTATCTCCAAAAGCTTGCCATATGATGGATTCAGTTTCGAAATCGGCATCGACAGTGTATGTGGAAGATTATTATTTGTTTTAATCAAGTTAAATTCAGGTTTATAGTTGTCAAAACATGGGAGTTATCAGTCCGGATTAGTTCGATATGCTAGTTTGCTTAAGTCTTTGTCCCTGTTTGTTGTCATGTGGCTAAACATGGAATATAAGTGAATTTGACATAGGCTGTGGTCGAGTGGGAATAATTTTGACTGTTATTACCTACTTCAAGCCTCTCAATACCGAGCGACACTCAACATACTCGGCCATCTCAATGCCGAGCGACACTCAACATACTCGGCCATCTCAATGCCCAGCGACACTCAAAATACTCGGCCATCTCAATGCCAAGCGACGCTCAACATACTCGGCTATCTCAATGCCGAGCGACACGCAACATACTCGGCTATCAATGCCGAGCGGCCCTCAACACTTGCTAGCCGACCCACTCACTCTCGACACCGAACGAAGCCGAGCTACTTATCTCCTGACTCCCAAACATCACTTCCACATGGAGACCACCAGGCCACCAGTTCCACACTTGGCCAGTTTTCCATTCGCTTACCAATGCATCACTGACCGACCTGAAAACCACTGGTATCCCTACCCTTCTTCCTCTCCATTTCACCATACTCAAAATCGATAAAGGTTCCAGCCCTAAGGCATATTCAAACCATGATTGGTCTTCCTCTTCTACACGATTCCTACTGTCCTTGGTCTGAAGAAAGTTCGCGAACTCGAATCTCGTGCTAAATTTCCTAATCTAGAAAAAGCGTTTGAAAGAGAAGTTACTACTAAGAGGATGAACGAGGCTTAGGGATCTGATTAAGTTCGAGATTGAAGTTTGCTTAGATTCAACCTGGGGGAGAACTGTAAGGAAGACTTATTAGATTCAGGGTAAGGAAGGTTGGAGAGATAGCTGGAGTTTGGGAGAAGAAAAGTTGCGAGTTCTTGAAATGAAGTGAAAGTAAAAGAGTGATGGAGAGAAGTGCCAGTTTTATAGAGAAGGGAAGTTGAACATGCATCGACCAGTGGAACCGGTCATGATGTCTCGATGGTTCGGCATGAAGCCTCGTTCGGCATCTTCCCTCGTTCGGCCCCTCCCCTCGTTTGGCCCAAGTACCTCGTTCGGCACAGGTCTCGTTTGGCATAGCAGGTCTCGTTCGGCATAGCAGGTCTCCTTCGCCATTTAGGGCTCGTTCGGCATTCAGGTCTCGTTCATCATTCAGGAGATTGTAAGAAATCACTATTGAGAAGACAGAGCAAGGTCTTAAAGGAAAACGTGGATTGCTCATGGTTCAAAGCGCATCATGTTGGTCCACACGATACACTTTGGGGGGGGGGCAAGTGTTACCCTGTTGTTTGACTTGGTAACGAGTCATCCGGTGCAGATACATCGCCCGGCACAAGGCCTCGTTCGGCATCTCCCTTTGCTCGGCACAAGGCCTCGTTTGGCATCCCCCTCGTTCGGCCTCTCCCCTCGTTCGGACCAAGTATCTCATTCGGTACAATGCCTTGTTGGCATACGATTACTGTTCGGCACGCATTCCTCGCTCAGCATACGAATGCCATTCAACCTGGATATGTGGCTCGACATACGAGTGCCGTTCGGCATGGAAACCTCGCTTGGCACAATGCCTTGTTCGGCATACGAGTGCCGTTCGGCACGCATTCCTTGCTTGGTATACGAATGCCGTTCAACCTGGATATGTGGCTCGGCATACGAGTGTCGTTCGGCATGGAAACCACACTCGGCACAATGCCTCATTCGGCATACGAGTGCCGTTCGGCATGGAAACCTCACTTGGCATTCTCAGGTTCGACCAACCTCACTCGGCAATTGTCGTTTGGCATCCCTAGCTTGGTGCGCTGAAGCTACTTACCACGGGTCGAGATACCTTGTTCCTAGGCCCGTGAGGGAAGTCTAACCCATCTTCGTCTATAAATAGAGGGGCAGAAGCACAGTGAAAGGGACGTTTTTGGAGAACACTGGGGAGACTCTGCTACTTTCAAGACTTATTCTTTTCATTTAGAACTTGTATTCAAGTCATTGGCGTGTGGATCATATCTATATTCAATTATTTGTGAGAGCAATAAAGATTAAACTCCAAGTGGACGTAGGCAGTTACGTCGAACCACTATAAATCCATTGTTCTAGTTTATTATATTTATCATTGCATTTTACTGTGATTTTGTCCTCAGTTTAATTTACTTTCATCATTGATCTCTCTACATAATCTTTCTCAAGGGTGTTAGTGACCAATTCTGGTGCTAACAAAAACAAACACTGCAAAATATACCTCATGACTCTTCGTCGGCTCTAAAATCACCAGACAAAGGGAATGCTACGTGTTGCTCCATATACTCAGCCAAAAGCTAGTTCAATTGCTCCATCTGCGTTGCTCGGAGGCGGTCCTTCTCCTACAGCTGTGCAATCTACTGTCGAAGCTCATTAATCTCAGCTTTGTCCTGAACCTTTTGATAGGCCTTTTGTGAGGCACAAGCCTACAAAACAAGTCGAAATATGTTTAAGTTATTTATGTAACTTTTATAAAAATTAAGCAATTTTTACAACTTAGTTAATTTTTATAAATTACCGCTTGATTACCGTAGCCATACCGTTTATTTCGTTGTGTCGAGTCCATAACCGAGTCCAAAATAGCGTCCTCTCATCGGGGCCCATTGCTCCCGTTCCGATTACTCGAGCATCTACGCACGTGCTTGGATCAATCTTTCCTGCAACGTAAAATTAAATACAATTAAATATTCATGGCATATTATAATATTTTATAACCAATTAATTAAACTAATCATTATTAATAACTTATAGCTGTACTTACATGTTTGATGTATGCTCTATCATCCTCATGCCTGACTTACGTCATTGATCCGTTGTCGTCGATCTACCAGACGGCATGTGTATGTGCAAGTACATCCATATATGTGGCAGGAGCACCACGTGCTCTTTTCTACGATAATTGATTTATATTATTATTGTTCATATAAATTTATACAAAAATGTAGTAACTGTTCGTAACTACAATCAATCAATTTACCTGGTCCTCGCTATGATGCTGAAATGATTTCGAACCACCACGGTGTGTGACTTGATTTTTTAGTATGTTCGCCGAGTTCCTATCTGACTCGCCTGCAAATTAAAAATTAAATTATATTTACAGATTTAAATTATTTATTCTCTACCGAACAAATTAAGGTGATATCTGATAGACTTACTCTAAATTCATCGCTTCTCCACCATGTGACCGAAGCATCTCATACGCTGGCGCCCATCTAGCTTACATTCTTTCCAGATTTTATGATGGTAGACATCGTATCCCGGTAATTCTTTGCAACCTTAGAGTTCTAATGGCGTTGGCAAAGAAAAACATCCTTTTCTTGTAGGTCTATCGCGCCCTGTATGTTGAAAAAAATATAAGTTACACTTAATCAGCAAATTGTAAAGTCCTCGTCGGTCCTGCGATGGGCCATTGCCATCACCTCTACGATGGACGGTCCCTCTCTGAGACGAAAAGGGGGAACTGGACTGCGAATAACTCCGACGCCTGAAGAAGAACATCTATAATATCTGTCATTTACATATTATTTTATTATGGCATACATATCATTCAATTATGAGTAAACATATCAGGATTTAACGTCAATAATTGCATATAACATACAAAAAATGTAACATCAATAATCCCATAGATTACCTTTTTTTTCAACATGTATACTATTGATCAATCCTCGTCGTTTTCAACATATACACCGATATTGTTAGTTAATTTTTCAGCCCATATTCTTTGGTGTTGAATTGTATCCATTGACAAAGAATATTGGATATGTCTTCATTTTTCTTTTTGGTCCTATCGCAATATTTTTCAATCTTTCATTGACCATAATTTACCGGATCATATACGTGGTTCAAAAACTCAGCAGTAATTTTTTTGCTGATATCGTCGCTTGGATGCGTGATTCGTAAGTATTGCATATATAGATAATATATTGCATTATAATTAAGACACACGTGTATTATTCAAGTAAATGATTCTAACAAATGGCGCAACTTCTACACAGTTAAGAAGAACATAATAGGCTACATGGTAATCTTTGCCGTCTAACCATACTTTCATACATTTTCTAGCAGGGCATCCCTGCTATCTAAAAATAAATGGCATTGATTTAGATGAATCTTGTTCAACGCCCTCATCATTTCGTGTAGCACTTTTAAAAGATAAGTTCACACGGTCATTGAAATAATGAGAGAAAAAGAACGTAGCTTCTTTTTCGATATATGATTTGCATATCGAACTTTCAACTCATGCTTTTTATCTCACTTTTTTCTTTAGATGATTTAAATACCCATTAAGAATAATTATAATTAAAATTTATTACCTGTAATTAAACAAATATTTAACATACTCAATATTAATACCTTTCAAACGGATGCATCCATCCATATTGCACAGGACCTCGAAGACTTGCTTCAAACAGAAGATGAATGGGTAAAAGCTCCATTACATTAAAGAAACCAAGAGGAAATATATTCTCCAATTTGCAAAGCAGTATAGGAATTTCTTCCTTATGTTTACATAGACGGTCAACTTTTAACGTAGTTGAACAAAGCTCCTTATAAAACAAACTAAGTTCTGTTACAACCGTCAAACTGTTGCAGGAAATAGTTCTTTGAAAGCGACGGGTAATAAATGTTCCATCATTACATGACAATCATGAATTTTCATCTCATTCAGTTTACTGTTTTTATAGTCGACACATCTATGAAGATTATAGGAAATCTTAATCCTTCCACCCATTTTAACTATATTTTAACTTGGTTACTGTCTAGCTCATAGCATGCTTTGGTTTTTTGTGTCATTTGGTTTAATATGAAGCTCAGGACGATTGCATATTGCTTCTATGTCACGTTTTGATTTCAAATCGTCCTTAGTCTTTCCTTTAACATTAAAAACTATGTTAAACACATTAACAAACACATTTTTCTTGTTGTGCATCACATCAATATTATGACGAATTAGGAGACTTTTCCAATAAGGCAACTGCCAAAATATACTTTGTTTGCACTAATTATGGATCATTGATTTATCTTGATTTTGAATTTGTTCACTAGTTTCATGTATCTTTGGATAATCCTTTACAACGTCATAAATATCTTCGCTTGACCAAATCGTTGGTGGTCGCAAGGTCTCAAGTTTGTTATTTGTAAAGCTTTCTTATCTTTTCTAAAAGGATGATTAATATGGAGAAAATATGAAAGACAATCAAACCACAAAATTTTCTCCCCATGCGGTAAAGAAAATGCTTATGTTTCTCCCATGCAATGAGTACAAGCTAGATGACCAGCCGTACTCCAACTTTAAAGCACCATATATGCATGAAAATCGCTCGTAGTCCATAGAAGAGAAGTGAACATACCAGAATTCTTTTTTTTGAAATGTTGTATGTTTCAACTCCTTTATACATAATGTTTTCAACTCTTCAATCAACGGTTGTAAATAACATTGACCGTTTGTGTCGGATCATCAGGGCTAGGGATGACAATAGTGAGAATACAGAGTTTTCATATACATCCATGGAGGTAAACTGTAAGGCGTAACGATTATAAGTCAAGATGAATATCTTGAGCCAAATTGAGAGAACAGTGAAAATTTATCCATACATACACGAAGTCTAACATTACGGCTCTCCGCTGCGAAAGAGGGGCGTCTCTTATCAAAATGCTTTCATGCTTCTCCATTAGTTGGATGTGTTGACGTACCTTCTTTATGTGTTCTCACATAGTGCCATCTCATATGATGCGCGGTTACAGAAGGTGCATATAACCTCTGAAGCCTAGAAGTGATGGATAAATAATGCATACGCTTGTATAAAACTTCCTTTTCCTTTTTTTTCTTGGTTTGTATCTTTCTTGATTTCATATTTTAAAATTCCTAAATTTTTTGTCTTCTTTCCAAAACAACATGCAACCAATTAAACATGTATCTGTTTTTTGATACGACAAACCAGACATAAGTTTTTTCACTTCATAATGATTATTGCACATTAAATTATCAGGTGGCATATGCCATTTTGTAGCATGTACTATAGCTGTAAACCCCACTTCTATGAAGTTGTATATTGATTTCATCGTAATGTATTCTATAGTTACTGATAGTTGGGTACCGCTTGTACAACCATCCCAAAGGGGTTTTTTAGCAGCCTCCAATAAATCATAAATTTTTCCCTAATACTTGGTTCTTCTTCGACATTAACCTCGTTACCATCAACTTCAACAGTGATGAACATTGAACATGCTGCATCTTCAACCATATCTTCTATGAGATTCATTGGAACACTTTCATTATCCACCCCTTCTCTAGATGTAGGAGATTAGGTGTTATAAGTTCTCCATGATGACCATACACTAAATAATTCGGCAGGAAACCATATTGGTGCAAATAAACTATCACCATATCCGTATTAAATGCCTAAATAATTTGCACTTATTATATGGATAACAAATCTCTTCGCCATTCCCATTATTACTTAAAGTGAATTAATAAAGACGTGTACACCATTTTAAAAATGTTCACTTATTGAGCCTCTAATTTCTCTTAAATTTTGGTACATGCAGCTCCGATCGATAAAAAGTTGACCATTTTTCCCACAATAAAACATAAAACCGTATTAATTATTTATATATTGACATTTTATTCTTCAATTAAATCAAAAAATTTAAATTTTTGCAAATATATAATATTATTCTATTTAATTTTATTTTCAAACGGATTTACACAAATTATATGAATATAATCTTAAATTTTTAGGTTATTGTTTTACATTTTGATGGTTGGTCATTCTACTTCTGATTACAAACACAGTAGTAATTATATTTTTTAAATCATTTCATTTTAAATGATTCAACAAAATTTCCGCAGCACTTCCTCTTTGTTCCCTATATCGTACACATATGCGTGTACACTGGAAACAATAAGAATGTGTTGTCGAAATTTTATGAACAATTTAAAATAAAATAATTTGCAAAATATATTTACTTTATTGTGTTTGTAACTTATCTAATACAGGGAAAAATCTGGCAAATATTGTATTAGATGAATACAAATGTCCATTCTGTAATAAAAAAATATCCATATAATGATCATACACAATACTTGTCAGATGAGGCCAAAAGCTATCTGATGGATTTATAAAAAGTAAAGCGTATTATACAACAATTTTTACAATAATTTATTTACATTCTAAGAAATGCATACACTAAATCGTCATTTTTTTCATCTTAAAAATGCATATACTAAATCCTAAGCACCGACTCTAATTAATCCAAACTAGGGCTAATGTGTGCATGTACTAATTAATCAACACATATACACCAATTAACGCACATATACACTAAATAGACTATTTTTCTCTACAATTAAATGATAAACAATTATAACAACAACCTGATTAGCATTTAATAGGGTATATCAAATAATCAATGAGGTATTATAAACAACTATAACAACAAATTAACCCGAATTTACCAAATCAAAGTTAAATAAGGTTTATAAATTAAACATTCTTGAAGAACAATAGCTAATGAAGAGACTTGAAAATTGAAGATAATATAGTCTTGGAGGTGTGGAGGCTTGCTGATGGTGTGGAGGAGGTAGTGGATTTGAGATTTGGGAAGGAAATTTGGATTTCAGATAATAAAGAAGAAGTGTCGGTCTAGGGCTGAAGTATTCATGAGTTTTCGATGGCTTTCGACTTCCGCTGACGTGTATTTTCACGACGTCTTTTGACGGTTACAGACAGCTAGTTTATTTTATTTTCAGTAATGCCACGGTGATTACTAGCCATCAGATAAAAAACGATGAGCCGTCGGCAGCAGTCAGAATTGTGCATCGCAATAAATAGTGTTTCTAGTAGTGAAATGAACATTTATGGTCAAAACCAAATGCATACTTATGGGTTTTTGTATATGTTGTAGTGGAATATTTTTTATAGCACACTTGATGCGTACTGGTAGGGTTACGGAGTGTAATTCATACTTTGTGGAGTAAAATGTTGATTAAGTGAAAGGTAGTGATATATTCCATCAGAAAACAAGAAAATGATACAAAGATTTACGTGGTCCCCAAGCTTAGTTCCAACGTAGATAAAATAAATAAGATTTCATTACTAAAATTACTATTATCATGCACAAATTATGCTAGAGGAGCCATCTATTTTGTCTTTTAATATCAATAATCTTTTATCCTTTTAGAGTTTCGAGAAGTATATTTAAAATGTTCCTAGGTCCAGCTTATTAATAAGCGTACTCATTGGCGTAGTGATCGTATTCTTCTTTCTACTTGGATATGCGCCTAGTGTCACTATTGGATGGTTGTGGAGAATTCGCACCTAGATCACAACTAATTTAGGAAGACTCTCATCATTTGAGTGTGAATTACGAAATGCATTTACTCCAACTTAAGTAGATAGGTGGGAAAGGTTTTCAAGGTCATATACTCATGGCATATTGAGAAACTAGAAGAGTTGAGAACAATGCTTAATTGAGAATTGCAAATCAATATGATTCTTTAACTAATGACTTCTCCGTTCGATTTGTTCATATTGAACTACAATATGGACTCACTTAAGTATACTGTGGTTGAGCTACTCAACATGTTGAGGACTATTGAGAGCACTTTTATGAACAATTCGATGCTTGTAGTGAAGTCTTTTAAATGAAAGGCCTAAAAGAAGAGAAAGAGAAAGTTAACATGTAGTAAAGGTTATAAAATGGATGAAAAAGGTGAGTATCACTGATGCTCTAAGGTTGGACACTAGAAGAGGAATTATCCAGATTACTTGAAGATATTAAAAGGGAAAAAAGAATTCGATTCTGCTCTCAAAGGTAATGTTATTATAGAATTTTTTTTTCTACGAATATTTCTTCCTGGGTTTAAGATATTGAATTTGAAACTTGTACTTGTAACAGATCGCCTTTTCGACTCTCGAATATCGACACTATTATATCCACGGTATTTACGTGTAGAACACCCAAGTGCTAGAAAGATGAAATGTTATGGTAAAATAAAAAGAAAAATAAAACAAAACAAGGAAGAAGGAACACAATATCAGAATCTCACTAGCGGAATGCTAATATATAATATCAAAGCAATAGTACAAAGGTTACTCTAATACAAAAATATCGAAATTGCAAAACCTAAGTACTATCATCATCTTCGATAGTTTTAACTTCTTGTCCTCACAAATGTTGATATATACAATAGTAATGCAGTAGAAATAAGGATGTTATTGTAGGTGAAACATCCATCTCGTTTTCCCGAGATCCAATGAACATTAATGAAAACCTACCTTTCTCAAACTACTCGAAAGAGCACGTGAGAAATTTAGGGAGAAATAATTAAGCGTCGGACATAAGTTTAGTATGATAAACATAAGAATACGTGATCAACATATAACAACACTTTTGAGATGTCATGAAATGCCACAACAGTTATCCCCTCAAAAGAACCACCATCCAATAAGTACACAAGGTGATATAATAGGTAATGTCTAAGGTATAGAATATAAATATATAACATAGCCAGAATGGTTACATTCATTACATTCAATAGCATATTAGAAGGTATAATCCAAACTGATAAGGAACATAAGCATATTAGGTTTTTCTATGGAGATCTCTTTGCTCGACACCAAAATCAATCTCCCACAGAAAGGTCAGAAAACTACATTCGAGCACTGTATATCTCTAGATAAAATATACAATTAAGGAAAACATAGCTAGTCCACTTCTAAAATGTGATCCTAAATACCATCAGCTCCTATGTGCAACATCAATAAGCATACTCTAGATATGGAGTGATGTATCCTATCATGGGTCAACCAAACCCCTAGATGCGCATCTACTCTGTTTTTAATCATTTCCAATGTCGAGGTCACATTTGGCATCTTTCACACGAGTCTTCATCACTCGAATGGAACATGAATCCCCAATAGGATTCTTATATCTTGAACAGATCTCGAAACCTCAGATGAATTCAAACATCTCGAACATATCCACTTCCAAAAGATAGAACACGTTCTTAGTCTTGAAGTGGTTTTGGTAAGTAAAACACTTACCGATCTTGGTCTCTTTAAGACTGAATTAATGAATTTGGTCATTCATTAATAATGGGAGCGGTCACATATGAAAACCAACATGTACTCATCACATTTATGATATTTTCATCTCTCACTATCCCTCGATCGAGAGTGAAGCCAGTAAGTTAGAGCCCTATTGCTCATATCCCTATATGAACATCAATCTTAATTCCCACAGATAGACAAAACTACTTCATCGGTTTTAGTGCTAACGGTACGACTAAATGCTTTCCATAAAGTAAACATACATAGCAGGATCATGTCATACAACGCATGATTCAGTCACATGAGCGACTTCTAATCCCCTTTTGTTTGATTAACACTTTTATTAATTAAAACCTCTTTTATTAGTAAAACTTTCGTTTTCTAATAAAGCATCGTTTATCCATTTCTAATGTTTATTTATACTCTTTTCATTACTTCAAAAGGTATTCATATACTTGTCTCAAATGGTATAAGTATATTCACAAATCATCAACATGATTTTCTTGCTTTAAACCTTTACTTTTTCTAAACTTCAAAAAGTATTCACATAAATATCTCAAATGGTATAAGTATATTAACGAACCATTAACAAGATTCTTATGGTAAACCTTTACTTTTTCTATCCTTTTCCAAAAGATTCCATATTTATAATTTCCTTTAAAATATCCATTTTAAAGATCTAAGTGCTTTAACAAATCCATTCAAAAGGTTTAAGACTAAAGTTACTACAAACCCAAAACCATTTCACTTATGCTTATCTTTAAAACATTCTTTTAGAGATCTATTTACACTCATAAGTATAATAAAAAAGGGTTGAAGAAGAATGTTAATAAAACATTGTCACAACAAACCCAAAATCATTTCCATACTTAAGTTATCTTTAAAATGTTATTTTCAATATTTAAGTTGTAATATATGGTTTTGATAGTCGACGAATTAATTATCTAGTCAAAACAATTGCTTGTACAAATCAATATTCGTATACTTAACTCGTATTCGGTATTTCAACTTAATCATTCCTCGTCCAAGTGTGAAGTCAAGTAAGTTAGGGCACTGGTTGCATTAAAGCTTTATCTAGAAACTTCATTCCTGAATCTCATAAATAGATAAGCCTACTCATTGGCTTTTAGTTTTAAGTATAATATTAATGATTCCTATAAACAAATAAGAAACAGCATGATTAACCCATTTTCTACGTTCCCGACTTAACTATTCCTCATTCAAGAGGGAAGCCCAGTAGTTTAGAGCTCTATTGCTTCATCCTTACTCAATATCAATTTTAACTCCCATAAATAAAGAAGCCTACTTAGTCTTCTTTTAGCATTAAGCAAAATTAATTACCTTTTAAACAAGTAACAAACAACAAGATTAACATGTTTTTGATCTTCCAACTTTAATATACTTTAAAACATGTTTGAAAGCATCTCTATAAAGAATAGAGAAAAAACACCAAATTTAAATATCATGCTTAAACACTTAAAACCATAAGCAACTTACTATAGCATTTATAAATGTTGTTAAAAGTCATTGTTAAAACAACATTGAATAAACGATCCGTGTGACTGGTTTTAACCACTTTAACAAATGATTTAAGAAATGAAATTTTTATAGTAAATAATCCCTAAGAATATCTTCCCATTTATTTATAAAAATTCCCGAAAACAAGGGATTCAGAAGTGCACTTATAATGACTATTCTCACTTCAAACACTTTCAAACTTACTTCAATTTAACACATAAGTTAAACAACCATTTAAACATCAAGCCAAGACGACACCACATGTTTAAGAGGGTAATAGAAGTGAGGTTATATAATATAAAATAGTCATTTTATTTCAAAAGCAAGAAAGGTACAAAGTTTATTACTTTACTTAGTTAATGTCACTTTAACTATTATACTTTGCACGCAACATCTATATACACTACCAAAAAGATAGTGAGATAACTCACTTAGATCCATGTCGAACCCAAGCATAAAGCCACAAGAATCAAAGAGTCTCCTCCTTCCATCACCATAAGCCTAAAGGTTCAACCTTTAGCACGTCCAACCAAAGCCACACCTCTTCTCCTCCTCCATGCTCATGCCTCCTTGGATCCTCCATTTTCTCTCACCTTATCCCACTTCTACTTTCTAATCATGGTTCCCACGATGTTTTAGACCTAAAGTCAAAGTTTAAAAGAGGTTGGAGATAATTTGGTCAAGACTTGAAAAAGTTAGATAATAATCAGTGGATTAGTACTTAAGCACTTCCACCATTTTTAATTCTCATACTTCATTTCAAGCTTAGTGAATTAAAGATTTATTATGTATGATATGCCTCTCTTTGTATAGGATTTTACAAGAGGTCATAACCACCTCTTACCTTCTATGAGAGGTCACGAACTTTTCATATGTTAACTTTACATCCTCTTCTTTTACTTAAATGTTAATTATTACCATAAAAGGTCATTTACTAAATATCTTTGATGACACCACCCATGATATTGTCCAAATAGTTTATTTCCATAAATGATAAAAAAAGAATTATTTCATTTTCTTTAATTCCTAAGCCAATAAATGTATGTAAGCAACTCTAATGGTTAAAATGCTGTTTATCGATAAAAGGATTTTCGATCACATTATAGATATTTTTAAATGTTTATTTTTGTAAATATTTTTTCAAAAAAAGTTACCATCATTTCTTATGATTTAAAAGGGAGTTAAAAAGGTTATTAAATCATTTTTGATAACATTTAATCCAATATTTAAATGGTTAAATAGTTTAGATATTTAAATATGAAGTGTCCAAAATTCCGGATCGCATTCTCCCCTACTTAGAATATTTCATCCTCGAAATTCCCACAAGAGTAATAAAAATAAATAATCACATAATAATACTTAACAATATTCAATCACTAGCAAACAAAACTCATGGTTTTCTCAAGTTCAATATCCTCTCATCGCACAAGGATAATAAACAACATACAAAGTATACCGTACGCACAATAGCCTCAGGTTATTACTTAGTAGACTATTCATGTTACCTCATAGCAAATCAAAGAGTCATCTCTTAAACCCTCCATAAGCTAACAAAACTTAGCATGCAGATATACTAAAGCCCGTACAATGTACATGGGCCATCCGTACACAATATCAATTCTAATCACTTGCTCGATCACATAAATTTCACTTTCCAACTAGTGTGGATCATGTGACCTCTTTAGTGTGGACTCCAATGAAGTTCTTTGATTAGAAAACCCTCTTCTTCTTACATAGCCATATACCATGATAGAAAATTTGGAATCATATCAAGTGTTAACCATTTAGACTCTTGTGAAAATTTCTTATTCGGACTAGTGTAAAGCACCTCGAAATCAGGTACTCAAATGTTAGATTAAAATCAGTTATGCAAATAAAATGATCTATGTACAACTTACGTACTTATCATATTTGTTTCTTAACTATACCAATATCTTTAAATCACATTCTTGTATCCAAATAGTATATATTATTTAATACTAAAATCATTTATGAAACATTTCATAAAACATAACTTCAAGTTTATCAATATTTTACAACTTAAATTCATACACTTATAATACTCCATAATATCCTAAGAGTATATACAAAACATCAATATCATTTTACTTAATAAGTATGTTCAATAATTTCAAAACTTTTTTTTTAACTTATCGCTTTCTCAATTCAAGTGTTATATAAATTCAACTTATATATTTTCAAAAAAACACTTAGCTTTAAGTTCTATAACTATTTGGAAGTTTCCAACTATCCAAATCATCGAACATCTCATTTCAGGTTAACGAATATAAACTACCAAACAAGATATCATATCATGATGCACATACTATACAATTCTAATGCATAAGCTACATGTGTCCATAAAATATATTAGCAAATTTCAATAATTTATTAAACACACTTTACTCAAAAAGGGACAACATGAAAAGTTCCAACATTTATTCTGGACTATGCCACAACTATTGTGACGACCCAAAATTTTTGAACATTTGAAATTGAAATATTTAATTGATTTTAAATATTTGGAAGTTATTATAACTTTAATTTCAGATTTAGTTATGGATTTGGCAATTAAATTATTGTATTTAATTTATTAAAGATAGGTAAAAATTTGAATCTTCAATTTTAAGCTTCTTAAAATTAATTTGATGGCTTAGAAAATTCATATTAATAATACTGAAGGTAATGGAAGCTTCAGGGTTGAATTTGAAACTGTTTTGTTCAGTATTGAAATTTATCGTTTAAATCGATATTTAAAAATAGACTTCTGAGGCACAGTCTCGGAATTCGACGAAACAAATTCCATTGGATTGTCGTATGGCCATACGATAGGAAAACGCGCTGAAATTTATATCGGAATTTAATTAAATAACCGGCCCAAAAAAGCTATCTTCTCCATACGATCAAATTTGGACTTGGAACCTTTTCCAATGCGTTCGAAATAGGCGTTTAACATTATAAATGCCTGGCAGCATGCCTCGATTGGAGGTTGAGATTTTGAATTGCATAATTTGAAACGATTTGAATTTGAATTTGAATTAAATATTTATATATGTTTAATATAATCTCTCCAGGCAGTTTTCACACGTTGCTTTCTTTTGCTTACACTTGGAAAAATTTGTAACACGCGTCTCCTCTAATTAGAAATCAACCGGTCGAACATTTCAAACAAAAGAAATATGGTAGCCAACTTTTTATCTTCAAATAAAAATAAAATAAAAAGCTCGTTCAAAAGAAAAAAATGGCCACGTTTCCTTCTTTGGTTCGAAATTGAAAGGAAAAAAATCCAAACAACCGAGCCTTCTTTCTTCTATGATTCAAAACATTTCGAAATCAAATAAATGGCAGAGCCGCGCATGGAAAAAATTTAGTACTCGAGCATGTCGCGATGGAATTGATCAAGGGTAGTCACGGCCCTAGGAATCGATGGTCGACAATGGCGACGAAGTCATGATCGAGTTTTTAGAGCATGGCGAGCTGGCTTCCTTAAAATTTTTAGACTGTTCATTCAATCTGATAGTTAGTCTTCTAGAAGAAATTGGGGCAGCAAGTTCATTTGTCAAGATTTATCGCTCAAATCAGATAAAAGAGGGAGGGCGAGTGGTAGTGGTGATGGTGGCATGCTGACGTGGTCGGTTTCATCTTTGTTCAGTGGCGGTGGCGGTGGTTTCGAAGTGTGAGGCTAGCGTTTCGGCGATAGGTAGGATGAGGGTTTGAATACAAGTCAGTAAGGTATAACTGATTTATTTTAATTTAATCTGAATAAATAAACATATATAAATTTGAAAATAAAATATATGCAGTAAAAACAAATAGGAAAAGATTTTTACAGTAAATTAATTTACTGTTATGTTCAAATTGTGTATATATACACACACACACACATAGTTAAATTTTGAAAGATAGGGTTTTTTTAAATGGTAATGTAAATATGTATTCATATGTGTGTGTGTGTGTGTATATATATTTCAATTTAACCAGTAAATGTGTGTGTATATATATAGGAATAGAATTTTAAAAGGAAGATTTAAAAATAAAATTATATTTGAATTTTTTTACAAATTAGATTTAAACAGTTTGTTAAATATTAATAGATATGATTTTAGGAAAAGGAAAAAAATCTAGGAAAATTGTTTAAATAAAGTTATTTTAAATAAATCATTAGTTAATTAAATTTATAAAATGGAAAATTAAACTATTCAATTTATTTCGCATATTAATAAAATCGTAAATTGTTATGCAAGGTCAAAAATAATAAGAAACAAGCTGGTTTGGATTGGATTGTAAAATAATGCCAAAGGTGAGATCTTCTCACTCAATTGGAATTTCCTGTTTAATTTTAAATAGTTAAATTTAAAATTATTGATTGTGTGCTTGGATGATAAATTATTATCAGTTATATTGCATGAGACCCTATGCGTCGCTTAATAGCGGATGATATTTTATAAATCCCATATACCGCGATATTCCATCTCGTAGTGGAATTAGTATTTAATTGTTGTGCTAACGTCTGTGGGTGCAGGGAAACTGGTTGGAGGGATCCGACAGGATTTCTCAAATAATTGAATTTGTTTCAATATTTGTGTTGATTTATTTATAATCTGTATATGATTATATTTGTGATTGAAATCGTTGAAGGCTGTTTTTAGACGAAATATATTTTTGGTATCGCAGAATACCAGAAATAAATAAAATCGGGTTTTTGAAATTTAAGTAGAAAATCTATAGCGAAATCCTATTGAATAAATTCCAAAACACGGGAAAAAGGTTTTAATAAATGAATTTTGAGTAATATTGTTTAATAGTTGAAAATTTTATTTAAAATTCAGATTTTAAATAGTTTGAAAGAAATAAAGGAATTTGTTTTAAAAGATAATAGAAAATTTATTTGGTGTTTGAAATAAATCTTTGGGAAATCGATTTCAAATTGATTTGGTGTTTTAAAATAAATATTTGGGAAATCGATTTGTAAATTGATTTGGTGTTTGAAATGATTTTTGAAATCAATTTGAAATTTGGTTTGGTGGTTAGAAATAAATTATTTGTAAATCAATTTGGAAATTGATTTGGTGTTTTGAAATAAATTTGAAATCGATTTGAAAATTGATTTGGTGATTGAAAGTGAATATTTGGAAATCGATTTGCAAATCTATATCAGTGGATATTTGAAAATTTAAATTCACAATGGGAATTTATTAAGAAAGGGGAATTTGGTTTTAAAAATAAATATTGGTTTATTTTTAAAGCGTGAAAAGAAATTTGTGGATTTGGAATGTGAATTGAAATAAATCAAGAAGGATTTATTAATTGAATTAAATGAACCATTTTGAAATGGAAGGTGTATTTTCTCTGGAAAGCTAAGCATGTTTTTAAAGTAGCTTTCAAATATTAATTAAAAGTTTTAAAGTTTGTTTTTAAAAAGGATGTTTGTGGAGATATTATTTTCTTAAGTTGTTTTAAAATCTTTAAAGTAAAGATTTATTTAATTAATTATAGAAGACATTATTTAAAGATTTAAATTGGTATTTGATTTAGAAAATGGATATTTTAATAATTACACTTTATCTAATAATTTTATTTTTTAAATTAGTTTGGACTTAATTTTTATATGAGATATTAGTATAATATTTTCATAACGAATGTTTTAAATAAAGTGTTTTAAAATAGTTTTTATTCTGAATGTTTCCAAGTATATATTTTGGATAAGTGATTTAAATTATTTTGAAGTATTCGAACTTGGAAAAATTTCAGTAGAAATAATAATATTTGGAAATTTATTCCACGTGATGAAAATTATTTGAAATTTGTTTTCAAAGGATTGAAAGGTGAAAAGTGATTTGAAATTTGTTTTCAAATGGTTGAAGTGTGAAAATATATACCTTGCGAAGAAATTTCTAAAATATATAATTGGGGGAAAATTATTTAGATTGTTTTGAATATTGATTGATAGTTAAATAACCGACTATCAATATTGGCCTTTTGATGGCATTTGAATTTCGATGCGACCAGGGTTCGAATTCAAAATGGATATTCAAAAACCACATCAAATCTTTGTGATTGGATCTTTCGTTTAAAAGATAAAAGTGGAACTTTGTTGTGATTTGCTTAAAATCTGAATTTAACACTTATTTTTAAAATAAGCGCTTGTTATTCGGACTACCCCGGAGAGGACTTTGTGTCAAAAAACCCATTTCGAATAATGATACGACGAAATGAGATTGCATTTGAAGATTGTGTTGAAGACCGGGTATTTTCGAAAATGAAAGGATTACCTATCGAATGTCTCTGCACCGGGTTACTCCAGTATAGAGATTTTATCACCCTTTGTGATGGGGATTCCGGATGTGATTAGTGAATATGCAAATTGCAAGGGCTTCTTTGAAGTGCCTTCGGTTCCGTTCGACCCCGGGACGGACTTGTATGGATGTATGCGTGACGTTACACTTTGAAATGTAAAGCTGGTTTATAGCAAATACATTTATGTTGGTGGTAGAGAATTTATTCTCTTAGCTTAACACCCTTCTTGAGACATACGAGCTCAGAGGTTATGTAGTTGATGGTTACTAGTGATACATTCCCAATTTGGTAATGTGGCATATGAAGTGCTGCTGAACATTTGTCGATCAAAGCATGACTTTATGAAAATTGTAGCTTTGTAGACGAGACTTCGTCGGACCTCACACCGCGAAAATGGTCGAAACAGGAAGAATGTGGCAAGGTTATGAGGGTCGTGCCCTTTACGGTATGTCATTTCCTTCTGGAAAAGGGTGATATCATAATATGGAGCCTAGACATTTAACCTATGTGGTTGCTGAAAATTTAATATACATTGTGGTTGTTGCTTTGTGGTTGAGGATCCTCGGATAAAGGTCGCAAACAATCGGGGGATGACATATTCGTGTAGTAGTCACCTAGTTACAGAGGTTACCCGGCCTTGTGTTGCCAGAGAGCTGGTTAAGTTCTCTGGACGTCCCTCCAGCGGCATATCCATGTAGCCAAATAAGTTCCTTTGACTGACCATTTTTTGGAAAACCAATCTCCAATATGCGCCTTGTACGGTTTTAGTTGTATAACCTGCCATTTACTTATGGTGGTCACCACTGTTTAGATGGTAGCTATAGTAGGCATAGTTCGAAATGTCTATGCTGGCTAAGATTAATATTATACTTTCGAAAGGTTTTCTGCACTATGCACTAATGATAATATTAAAAAGAACATTGCGTATCAAGCATGTTTGACTATCATAAGGAGAAATCTCCTCCAATTGTGCGCTTGCATTGTGTGTGCGCAGGGAGGCCTTATGGCAGTTTCATTTTCCAAAAGAATAGCGGATTTCATTTCTTTTCTTTGTGAAAAGAACTGTTTTTAAGATCTCACACCAGTCCCATGATTGACCTGGAGTTTATTGTTCCTTTTCTAAACTCTGGTGCCCACATTTTTCCACACGGGCTGTCTGTAGTCAGGTTATCAGTTATTCTGGAGCGAAGTCGGAAAAAAGATGCTGTGGAGATCAGGAGCAAGCTGAATGGTGAAGCGTATCACTTATACTATGTAGTGTCCGCTGCGTATGGTTGGTGCTAAGTAAATTTTCCATGTGAGTGAAGTTACCAAATACCAGTATTGTATTATGCTGTTGTAAACTCTGATGTTGTCTGTATAAACTGATATAGTTCTTTGTTTTAAAGATTATTCATTTATCTATTATATGTTGTTCCGCTGCGAAATGTGAGATTCTGTTATTGTTTCTGTTTCTTCTTCTATCTTCTTCTTCTTTAACACCAATAGTTTGGTTTTTCGGCACTTGATTGTATGACATTTGATACAGTGGACGTATTAATGTCGACTTTCGGGCGTCGAAAAATTGGGTCGTTAGAATGTGGTATCAGAGCATTTGGTTAAGCGACAACCTTGGCTCTGTTGGATGTTACTCGTTAGAGATAGAGTCAGTAGTACTCCAGAATGAGTTGAATGTAATAATAGATATGAGCGCATATTTGTTATTGAATTAAAAAAATTGTTTTTTATTGTGATGATTGGTTTGTTGAGTGGTATATGGATTCTGGTCGGTATAGTCTATACAACTCTATCGATAGGGATCTCTAAACACTTGTACAGAGCAATTCGATACAATATTGTTTTAAAATATGATAAATGAAATAATTTTACCCAAATTATTTTTGTATAGAAAAGGAATAATTTTTCGTAAATTATTATAGTATATGTTGCTTGGTTGTTAGGAAGTGATAATACTAAATTATTATCATAAGAAAGAAAATTGAATAAGAAATTGAAATCATAATCAAAAGCTATGAAATAAATTTATATGCGTATGGGATTTGTAAATTTAAATCATAAATGTAATTTATAATTTGAAATAGAATTCCAGAGAAATATTTGAAAGGATTTGAAAATTTTGAAATTTGGAAAAAACCAAATTTCCTTGGTGTTTGGAAATGTTTTTCAAAGGTTTTGGAAATTTTTTTTGAAGGGATAAAGGCTCTAAACTCTTTTTGGTCTCTGGAAAATAACTTCGGTGATGACTGCAGCATCATCGATGTTTATTTTCGAGTTTCCAGGAGAGGAATTGCTGCTGAAATATTTTAAATTGAAGTTGTTTGGAAAACTGGGGTTGGTTTTGGAAATTCAAAAGATAATTTGAATTGATTCAAAAAATGATTTTGAAATGTTGGAAAGACTCTAGAATCTAATAAAAATAGTTATGGAATAAAATTTATTAAGGTGGAAAATAAAATTGTGAATGAATAAATAAATTTACAATTGCAAGTAAATGAAAGGGAAATTGAATGTTGAAATTCATATCGAACTTGTAAGTAAATAGAACTGGAATTGAAACTGAATTTGATTTGTGATAAACAAGGTAAAGTAGAAAATTTGTCAAAAGGGATCAAATGAAGCGAAGTATTGAAGTAAGATTAGTAAGTGAAACTAATTGAAGGAATGACAAATTTAATATGGTTTGAAATGAACTGAATTCGATATTTATAAATGAAAGGCGAATTGAATTATATGGAATTGGAAATCTAGTTTAAATAAAAATATAGATAAAACCAAAGTAGTGAATTGAAAATAAAATATAGGAAGTATACGGAATATTGCATTGAACTTAAGAAATAAATGGCAAAGTTCTTAAGTAAAATTTTTGAATTGAGAAAATATTCTAAATTGATAAGTGAATGAAGATTAAACTGAACTAAAATGGTGATTGTGAATAAATGCATTGAAATGAAAATAAAACGTGAATAAAAGAAAAGAAATTGATAAAGCTAATAATCAATTTGGAATAAATCCGTAGGATATACGTATACTTTTTTATTCGCATAGCGATTTGATTTAGAATTCGAGCACAGAATTACAAGATAATTATATTGATCCGAGTTGGAATTTTTCACTCGATTTTCGACGACGAACCTGAATATGGATTTTTGGTTGATTCTGGAAATTCTCTATCATAATTTACGGCTATGCAAGGAGAACGACGGTTTCTGATCAAGAAACCAGATCTGAGTCTACACTAGGAAGTCGGGTGGACGATACTAGTTCGGAAGTGAAATTTTGTGATCGAGTGAGCGATCGAATTTGATATTGCATATGAATGATATAAGCACATCGTATGGACTTAAATAAAATAAATACTTAAATTTTTGTAAAGAAACATATAAAATGGTTTTGAATGTTGTGATTCGACATTATTGTTAAGAAAGATATACAGGTGATATAAAAAAAATAGAATTGGGATTTTGATTTCGAAGATAAATTTAAATGATCGAAAAGGTATGTATTTAAATTTTTATATGAAATTTGATGATTTTCTTGTCTAGCAGCTTGGCTCTTCATTTTCTTTTTGAATCTGGGTCCCATGGTGCCATTTTGTAGTGGTACTGAGCTAGCCGCGTAAAGGAGACGCTGACGATATTTTTCAAAAAATTAGAGGTTTAGAAAAAAAAATGTGGAAATTTTTTGAAAATTTGAAATTTGAATTGTTAAGAAAACAATGTTGTTTGGAAACTATGGAAATTTTTGCAAAGCTAGTTGAAATGATAATGGATCTTTAATAAAGATTTGCTTTGGCAAGTTAATAAAACTGTTCGGTTTTGCAAAAATGATAAATGGGTTAAGGATCATTCTTCTTAACTAGTAATTTCGGGACGAAATTCTTTTAAGGGGGAAGAATGTGACGACCCGAAAATTTTGAACATTTGAAATTGAAATATTTAATTGATTTTAGAAATTTGAAAGTTATTTTAACTTGAATTTCATTAATTATGGATTTGGCAATTAAATTATTGTATTTAATTTAGTAAAGACGGGTAAAAATTTGAATCTTCAATTTTAAGCTTGTTAAAAATAATTTGATGGCTTAGAAAATTCATATTAATAATACTGAAGGTAATGGAAGCTTCAGAGTTGAATTTGAAACTGTTTTCTTCAGTACTGAAATTATCGTTTAAATCGATATTTAAAAATAGCCTTCCGAGGCACAGTCTCGGAATTCGACGAAACTAGTTCCATTGGATCCGTATTATTGTATTATTATCAGATTTCAATTTTTGTAAGGTTTGGAGTTGTCATGTGGCTATACAATAGGCAAACGCGCTGAAATTTATATCGGAATTTAATTAAATAACTGGTCCAAAAAAGCTATCTTCTCCATACGATCAAATTTGGACTCAGAACCTTTTCCAATACGTTCGGAATAGGCGTTTAACATTATAAACGCCTGACGGCACGCCTCGATTGGAGTTTGAGATTTTGAATTGCATAATTTGAAACGATTCGAATTTGAATTTAAATTAAATATTTATATATGTTTAATATAATCTCTCAAGGAAGTTTTTACACGTTGCTTTCTTTTGCTTACACTTGGCAAAATTTGTAACACGCATCTCTAATTAGAAATCAACCAGTCGAACTTTTCAAACAAAAGAAATATGGTAGCCAACTTTTTATCTTCAAATCAAAAAATCAAAAGCTCGTTCAAAAGAAAAAAAATGGCCGCGTTTCCTTCTTTGATTCGAAATTGAAAGAAAAAATTCAAAACAACCAAGCCTTCTTTCTTCTATCATTCGAAACATTTCGAAATCAAATAAATGGCAGAGTCGCGCATAGAAAAAAATAGTACTCGAGCATGTCGTGATGGAATCGATCAAGGGTAGTCACGGCCCTAGGAATCGATGGTCGACAATGGCGACGAAGTCGCGGGGCACGGTGAGCTGGCTTCCTTAAAATTTTTAGACGGTTCATTCAATCCGATAGTTAGTCTTCCAGAAGAAATTGGGACAGCCAGTTCATTTGTCCAGATTTATCACTCAAATTAGATAAAAGCGGGAAGGCGAGTGGTAGTGGTGATGGTGGCATGCTGACGAAGTCGGCTTCATCTCTGGTCAATGGCGGTGGCGGTGCTGTCGAAGTGTGAGGCTAGTGTTTCGGCGATTGGTAGGAGGAGGGTTCGAATACAAGTCAGTAAGGTATAACTGATTTATTTTAATTTAATCTGAATAAATATACATATATAAATTTGAAAATTAAATATATGCACTGAAAGCAAATAGGAAAAGATTTTTACAGTAAATTAAATTACTGTTATATTCAAATTGTATATATATACACATAGTTAAATTTTGAAAGATAGGGTTTTTTTTAAATGGTAATGTAAATATATATTCATATATATATATATATATATATTTCAATTTTACCAGTAAATGTACACACACACAAATATATATATATATATATATATATGTATGTATGTGTGTGTATATATATATATATATATATATATATATATATAGGAATAGAATTTTGAAAGGAAGATTAAAAAAAATTTATTTGAATTTTTTTACAAATTAGATTTAAACACTTTGCTAAATATTAATAGATATGATTTTGGCAAAAGGAAGAAAATCTAGGAAATTTGTTTAAATAAAGTTATTTTAAATAAATCATTAGTTAATTAAATTTATAAAATGGAAAATTAAATTATTCAATTTATTTCGAATATTAAAAAAATCGAAAATTATTATGCAAAGTCAAAAATCATGAGAAACAAGCTGGTTTGGATTGGATTTCAAAATAAAGGCAAAGGTGAGATCTTCTCACTCAATTGGAATTTCCAGTTTAATTTTAAACTGTTAAATTTAAAAAATTTGATTGTGTGCTTGGATGATAAATTATTATCAGTTGTATTGGATGAGACCCTATGGGCCGCATAATAGCGGGTGATATTTTATAAATCTTATATTCCGCGATATTCCATCTCGGATTGGAATTGGTATTTAATTGTTGTGCTAACGTCTGTGGATGCAGGGAAACTGGTTGGAGGGATCCAACTGGATTCCTCAAATAATTGAATTTGTTTCAATATTGTGTGTTGATTATTTATAATATGTATATGGTTATATTTATGATTGAAATCGTTGAAGGCTATTGTTTAGACGAAATATATTTTTGGTATCGCAGGATACCAAAAATAAATAAAATTGGATTTTTGAAATCTAAGTAGAAAATCTATAGTGAAATCCTATTAATAAATTCCAAAATATGGAAAAAAGGTTTTAATAAAAAGATTTTGAGTAATATTGTTTAATAGTTGAAAATTTTATTTAAAATTCAGATTTTAAATAGTTTGGAAGAAATAAAGGAATTTGTTTTGAAAGATAATAAATTTGGTGTTTGAATGAAAATTTATTTGGTATTTGAAAATAAATCTTTGGGAAATCGATCTGAAATCAATTTGGTTTTTAAAATAAATATTTGGAAAATTGATTTGGAAATCGATTTAGTGTTTGAAATGATTTTTGAAATCAATTTAAAATTTGATTTGGTGGTCAAAAATAAATTATTTGTAAATCAATTTGGAAATTGATTTGGCGTTTTGAAATAAATTTGAAAATTGATTTGGTGATTGAAAGTGAATATTTGGAAATCGATTTGAAAATCGTATATTAGTGGATATTTGAAATTTAAATTCACAATAGGAATTTATAAAGGAAGGGGAAATTGTTTTAAAAATAAACATTGGTTTATTTTTAAAGTGTGGAAAGAAATTTGTGGATTAGGAATGTGAATTAAAATAAATCAAGTAGGATTTATTAATTAAATTAAATGAACCATTTTGAAATGGAAGGTGTATTTTCCTTGGAAAGCCGGGCACGTTTTTAGAGTAGCTTTCAAATATTAATTAAAAGTTTTAAAGTTGGGTTTTTAAAAGGATACTTGTGGAGAAATTAATTTCTTAAGCTGGTTTAAAATCTTTAAAGTAAAGATTTATTTAATTAATTATAGAAATGATTATTTAAAGATTTAAATTGATATTTGATTTAGAAAATGGATATTTTAATAATTACACTTTATATAATAATTTTATTTTTTAAATTACTTTGGACTTAAATTTTTTATATGAGATATTAGTATAATATTTTCATGACTAATATTTTAAATAAAGTGTTTTAAAATAGTTTTTATTCTGAATGTTTCCAAGTATATATTTTGGATAAGTAATTAAATTATTTTAAACTATTCGAACTCGACAAAATTTTCAGTGGAAATAATAATATTTGAAAATTTATTCCACGCGAGGAAAATTATTTGAAATTTGATTTCAAAGGATTGAAAGGTGAAAAGTGATTTGAAATTTATTTACAAATTGTTGAAGTGTGAAAATATGTATCTTGCGAAGAAATTTCTAAAATAAATAACTGGGGAATAATTATTTAGATTGTTTTGAATATTGATTGATAGTTAAATAACCGACTATCAACATTGGCCTTTTGATGGCATTTGAATTTCGATGCGACCGGGTGTCCAATTCCAAATGGATATTCGAAAATCGCATCGAATCTTTGTGATTTGATCTTTTGTTTAAAAGATCAAAGTGGAAATTTGTTATGATTTGCTTGAAATCTGAATGTAACACTTATTTTTAAAATAAGCGCTCGTTATTCGGATTAGCCGGAAGAGGACTTTGTGTCATAAAACCCATTCCGAATAATGATACGATGAAATGAGATTGTATTTGAAGGTGGTGTTGTAGATCGGGTATTTTCGAAAATGAAAGGATTACCTGTCGAATGTCTCCGCACCAGGTTGCTCCGGTATAGAGATTTTATCACCCTTTGTGATGGGGATTCCGGACATGATTAGTGAATATCCGGATTGCAAGGGCATCTTTGAAGTGTCTTCGGTTTCGTTCGATCCCGGGACGGACTTATATGGATGTATGTCTGACGTTACACTTTGAGATGTAAAGCTGATTTCTATCAACTACATTTCTATTGGTGGCGGAGAATTTATTCTCTTAGCATAACACCCTTATCTGAGACGTACGAGCTCAGAGCTTATGTAGTTGATGGTTACTAGCAATACATTCCTAATTTGGTAATATAGCATATGAAGTGTTGCTGATCATTTATTGATCAAAGCATGACTTTGTGATAATTGTAGCTTTGTGGACAAGACTTTATCGGACCTCACACCCCGAAAATGGTCGAAACAGGAAGAATGCGGCAAGGTTATGAGGGTCGCGTCCTTTAGGGTGTGTCATTTTCCTTCTGGAAAAGGGTAGTATCATGTATGGAGCCCAGATATCTAACCTATGTGGTTGCTGAAAATTTATTATACTTTATGGTTGTTGCTTTGTGGTTGAGGATCCTCGGATAAAGGTCGCAAACCGTCGGGGGATGACATAATCGTGTAGTAGCTACCTAGTTATAGAGGTAACCTGGCCTTGTGTTGGCAGAGAGCTGGTTAAGTTCTCGGGACGTCCCTCCAGAGGCGTACCCATGTGTCCCAGGAAGTTCCTTTGCCTGACCATTTGTTGGAAAACCAATCTCCAATATGCTCCTTGTACGGTTTTAGTTGTATAACCTGCCATTTACTTATGGTGATCACCACTGTTTAGATGGTAGCTATAGTTAGCATAGTTTGAAATGTCTATGCTGGCTAAGATTAATATTATACTTTCGAAAGGTTTTCTACACTATGCACTAATGATAATATTAAAAACAACTTTGCGTATCAAGCATATTTGACTATTATAAGGAGAAATCTCCTTCAACTGTGCGTTTGCATTATGTGTGTGTGGGGAGGCCTTATGGTAGTTTCATTTTCAAAAAGCATAGAGGATTTCTTTTCCTTTCTTTGTGAAAATAACTGTTTTTAAGATCTCACACCAGTCCCATGACTGACCTGGAATTTATTGTTCCTTTTCTAAACTCTGGTGCCCACATTTTTCCATACGGGCTAAGTCAAAAAAGAGATTCTGTGAAGATCAGGAGCAAGCTGAATGGCGAAGCGTATGACTTATAATATGTAGTATCTGTTGCGTATGGTTGGTGCAAAGTAAATTTTCCATGCGGGTCATGTTACCAACTGCCAGTGTTGTATTTTGTTGTTGTAAACTCTGATGTTGTATGTATAAACTGATATAGTCCTTTGTTATAAAGATTATTCATGTATCTATTATATATTGTTCCACTGCGAAATGTGAGATTCTGTTATTGTTTCTGTTTCTTCTTCTATCTTCTTCTTCTTTAACCCTAACGGTTCAATTTTCCGGCAATCGATTGTGCGGCATTTGATATAGTGGACGTATTAATGTCGACTTTCGGAAGTCGAAAAATTAGGTCGTTAGAACTACTCAGGCAACCTACATATAAAACAATTCTGCATAAAAAGTTCATACAAATCTCTTTCCAAAGAAAAACTTTTAGAACCAAACATCGGGTTTTATTTCAAATCACATTGAAATAATAATACATACATATATCTTCAGTTTGACAAATCATACTTTTGGAATCAAATCATAATCCGTTTTATCAAAACAAATCTATAGCATCCCTACTAAGAAACCTAAAAATGAACGTCGATTTGATAAAGTCGTCACCATAATTATTTTCAAGCGACAGGAATGATTTAAGTACATCCAATTCGTGCCTTTCGGAAATAACCAAAATCATTTTCAAATCGTATCAAATCCTTCATAAATATTACTAAGTACCACGATCCCAATTTCATAAAACAATTTTCCAAATGCTTACTTTTAAATAATACTACAATTATTCTAAAATCTTGAAAAATATTTCCAAAGACCTCAAGATTTAAGTTCTCAAAATAAAATATTTTTTCCTTCCTATTTATAAATCATGTTTTATAAACATATTTATATAAAATTACTTTCTTATATAAAAACTTCACACATGTTTATTTGCTAAATATCTTATCTATCTTAGATTAAAACAAACATCACTTACTAAATTCAACTTTTATACCCGTTAACTTTCAACCCAACATTATCACCAAATGTCTTGTAATCAAACCGTCACAAGTTGTTTGTTTCAATGAGTCTGGAATTACTGTCTATCCAACCCATGCAGTGAAAAGGTAAAACTGCTCATAAACCGGTTCAACACTAAACAACAATCAATAAATGATATTAATGCTCATAGACCGACCGAGCACAACTAAACTAATTAACGAGGGATAATAGATAAACACCATTAACCCCTACATTAATTAAACTATACTCTAACAATTCACACTTATATAAGTTACCTTACATAAGGTCGTTAATTTTCATAATTATAGTTAACATTAAGGTATATATTTGTAACAATACAAATACTCTCTTATATGTATGATACACTCAACTCATGGTAGGGCATTACATTACCACACCTCTTAATGATTCATAGCCCACCAAAGCCACGGTTCTCACTTAACCTTCGGCTCTAATACCAAGTGTAATGATTCGTCTTTTCAACCGTCAAATATCAACACTGAAACATCTACGATATTTAGGTGTCGACACTCAACTGCCGAAAAGACGAAAAGTTAGGGTAAATAAAAAATTGGAAAATAGAACAAGGAAAAATGAACACAATATCAGAGTCTCACTAGTGGAACGATAATATATAATATCAAAAAAAGTATAGATGGTTACTTCTATATAGAAATCTCGAAGTTACAAAACTTAAGTACTATCATCAGCCTGTACAGTTATAACTGTCTATTAGTATTGCTGGGAAATAAGGATGCTATGGTAGGTGAAACATCCAGCTCTTCTTTTCAAGCTCCAATGAAAATCAATGAAAAACTGCCTTTCTCAAACTACTCCAAAGAGCATGCGACAAATTTAGGGAGAATAAAAACCAAGCGTCAAACATGAATATGGTATGAGAAACTCGAGAAATATGCGATCAAGATACAATGTTACTTTTGAGATCGGATATAATGCCATAACGGTTATCCCCATAAAAGAATTACTGTATAATAAGTACATAAGATGATAAAATAGATAATGTCTAGCGTGTAGAATATAAATATATAACATAGCTTGAATGGTTACATTCATTACGTTCAACAGAAAATTAGAGGGTACAATCAAAATCGATAAGTTTTCATATTTAGTTTTTCTGAGAAGATATCTTCTATCAAAATCAATTCTAATCTCCTGCACATGGGTTAGAAACTACCTTCGAGTGTCGTACATCTCTATATAGAATATACCATTGGAAAACATAGCCAGTCCACGTCTAAATACATGGTCCCAAATTCCATCACCTCTCGTGTGCAACATTGATAAGTATACTCTAGATATGGAGTGATAATATCATGTCATAGGTCAGCTAACCCCAAGCTATGCTCTTGCTTTATTTTTAGCCATTTCCGATATCGAGGTTATGTTTGGCATCTTTCACATGAGTCTTTATCATTCGAACAAAACACGAATCCCAGTTGGATTCCCATATATCGAACAAATCACGAAACTACACATGGATCCCAGCATCTCGAACAAATCCACTTTCAAAAAACATGTGTCTAAGTCTTGAAGTGTTTATCGGTAAGTAAAACACTTGTCAATCTCGGTCTCTTCATGGCCGAGTCGACGAATTTGGTTATTTAATAATAACAATGAGAGCATCACATATGGAGACCAAGTCTCGTATACTTATCATAAATATAATTAAAAAGGGTAACGATGTTTGTTAATAAAAATTGTCATAACAAACCCATAATTTCCATACTTATATTATCTTTAAAAAATTATTTTTAAATATTTAAATTATAATATCTGGTTAAGTTCGATAGTCGACTAATCAATTATCTAGTCAAAACAATTGCTTATACAAATCAATGTTCGAATACTTAACTCGTTTCTGACATTTCAACCTAAATATTCGTCATTCAGGAGTGAATCCAGGTAGGTTAGATCATTGGTCATATCAAAGCCTTGTCTAGACGCTTTATTCTTGAATCTCACAAATAGACAAGCCTACTCGTCATATTTTAATGTTAAGTATAGTATTAATGATTTCCACAAATAAGTAACAAATAACATGATTAGCCCATTTCCGACATTCTCGACTTAACTATTCCTTATTTAAAAGGGAAGCCCGGTAGGTTAGAGCTTTATTGCTCCATCTCTACTCGACATCATTTTTGACTCTTAGAAATAGAGAAGCCTAGTTCATCAACTTTTAGCGTTAAGCAAGTTAATTGCCTTTTAAACAAGTAACAAACAACAAGATTAACACATTTTCAACATTCCAACTTTCATACACTTCAAAATATATTTGGAAACATCTCTAAAAAGATTAGAGAAAATACCAAATTTAAGTATCATTTTTAAATACTTAAAACCATAAGCAACTTGCTACACCATTTATAAATGCTGTTAAAAGTCCTTGTTAAAACAACATTGAAAAACATGATCTTTGTGACTAGTATTAACTACTTTAACAAATGATTTAAATTTGAAAATTTTATAATAAGTAATACCATTGGGTTACTTAAAAATCATGGAAAGAAACCCCTAAGAATACCTCCTGATTAATTAACAAAAAATCCCAAAAACGAGTAATTCGTAAATGCACTTATAACAACTATTCTCGCTTCAAACACTTTCAAACTTACTTCAATTTAACATACAAATTAAATAACTATTTAAACATCAAATCAAGGCCATGCCACATTTTTAAGAGGGTGATTGAAGAGAGGTTATACAATATAAAATTGTCATTTGCTTTAAAAAGCAAGAGGGGTCCAAAATCTGTAACTTTACTTGGTTACTGTCACTTTAACTATAATATTTTGCACATAACATATATACATACACTATGCACAAGCAAGATAGTGAGATAACTCACTTAGTTCCATGCCAAACCCAAGCACAAAGCTATAAGAATCAAAGAACCACTTTCTTCCATCACCACAAGCCTAAAGGTCCAACCTTTGGCATTTCTAAACCAAAGCCACACCCCCTCTCCTCTTCCATGCTCACAACACCCCCTTGGATCCTCCTCTTCCTCTCATCTTCTCCCATTTCTGCTTGTTAATTATAATTCCCATCACGTATTAGGCCTAAAGCCAAATTTTAAAAGAGATTGGAGATGATTTGATTAAGACTTGAAAAAAAATTAGAGAATAATTACTGGATTAGCGCTTAAGCACTTCCATCATTTTTTTTCATACTCCATCTCAAGCTTAGTGAATTAGTGATTTATTATGTGTGGTACAACCCTTCTTATATAAGATTGTATAATAAGTTATAATCACCTCTTATTTTCCATGAAAGGTCACAAAGGCGCCTCCTTTTCACATGTTAAATTTACACGTCTTTTTTTTACTTAAAATTTAAATATTAACATAAAAGGCCATTTCCTAAATATCTTTAATGACATCACCCATGACATCATCCAAAAATTTATTTCCATAAATGGAAAAAAGATTTTATTTCATTTTCTTTAATTCTTATCTTAATAAATATATGTAAAAAAAATCTGAACAACTTCTAACGGTTAAAAAGTTTTTATTGATATTTTCGGTTACATTATCAATATTTTTTCAAAGGAAAAATAATTTTGTTATCATTACTTATGATTTAAAAGAGGGTTAAAAAGGCTTTAAATCATTTTAATAACATTTGATCTAAGATTCAAACATTTAAATCATTTAGATATTTAAATATGAAATGTTCAAAATTTCGGGTCGTTACAATACCTTTAATAATTTACAAGAACAAAGGAGAAGGATGCGTGTAGCCAGAGGATCCATAGAACTTTTCATTGTTAATGCTCTATTATACTTGTTATAGCAATAGAAGAGTACTATATAAATTTAACTAGTGTAAACACTTTAGTTTAGAATAGTTGCTACTATTTCCTAATTTAATTTATGGAATTATATGTATCTAAAATGATTATATTTTATTTTGAACGTAAATATCATGAATGTTTGTTATGGAAATAAAATGACTGGTTTTGGTTAATTGGATGACGGAATATTTGTTCTTGGTTATAATAATGTGTTGGCTATTAAGAATACGTACCAGTATATCTAAAATTAACAACAATTTACCTTTAACACTCTATATTAGGCAATATTAGTGAGAAATGATTAGCAAGTTAATCTCCTTTTATATGATTTAAAATCGTATGATACTTGTGAATCATGTCTCAAATGAAAACTGGCTAAGCACTTATTTAGTGGAAGCAACAAAAGAACTACATAACTTTTAGGATTGGTACATACTGACATACGTGGTCCAACGTTTACAACAACCAAAGGCGGTTCCACATACTTCGCTACGTTGATGACTTGCCTAAACACAAATATGTATATTGTAAGGACCCGCCCTTCGTAACACTCATAATCCACGCATACAAGCAATCATATCCCAATAGTATCATGGATGATGTTTTCTTAAGGGTAGGATACATATAAAAAGCAACAACACATAGTATATCTATCACTACTAAATCTCATAGCGGAAAGAATATAATATAATATCAACCTAAATATGTAATACACTAAAGCATATCATATCCAGACACATAAAGATTTAATTATCATAATGCAATGTGTAAATGGTAAATCAAATCCTATATACAACATATCTCACAATGAATATATTGTCTTCATGTCGATATCCTAAAAGAACTATGTGGATATAAACATAAAAGTAAAAAAAAATTATGGTGCTATGAACTTCCTCTAATTAGAAGAAACCTCCATCTTTATGTCAACCTACTTAAAAAATGGAAAACAAAAAGTCAAAATTGAGGGAGTCGAACATAAAGTTTGGTGAAAAGAAAATATCATTAGTCTGCATGATTACAATACACTACTTTATCATGAATATACCAAATGGAAATATATAAGGTAATGAAGTACGCATCTTCGCCTGCATTAACAAGTTAGCATATTTCTACTATAGCGCTATGCTATACGATAAGACTATCATATATTAATCATCATGACACTAATCATGACTGAATTGTCACATATTAGACTATTGGGCCATTGGTTTTCCAGTAAAGGCCAAAACCACCAAGCACGATCACTAGTGTAAAATCAATAATACGACACTCCAATGAATCTTTCACCATCTAGAATCGTATCGAAGCCAAATCGATATCCACATGCCTAAGCGCTACCATTTGTTTACCATGAGGACTAAGAGTGTATCTCGAGGTCAATAACCTTTGCTATAATGTAGCATGAGGTCTACTACTTATGTTACCAAGATAGACAGTCAACTATTAGCGTATTGATGTCGCCCTAACATGCATAATTGATACAATAACACATCATACAACAAATGGACTATAATTGTCAAATCTCAAAACCATAGTTGAGAGATACAAACTAACTCTGTATACATATATCATATAGAATCAGGTATTGCAAGACCCTTGTTGTCACGCCTTGAAACATCATGACAACTCTATAAAAGTCATCATATGAACAAAACCGCATCAAAAACATTACCTATGACTTCCTTGTCATCCAACGTCTCCAGTGCACCCTCCAAGACATCATATGAGTCTTCAATTTTGGAATGTGTGTCGAAATGGGTTTTATTTAAGTCTCGAAATCAATATACTCCAAAATTCACAAAAATTACACATAATGTATCTTTCGAAAATGATGAACACTAGTCCAAGCCATATCTCAAGTGGAGTCCATATGCGAATGTTGTCGTATTTTGAAGTTTCAACCGAATTTAGTGACAAACCACCGAACGATCAACATTTTGGATCTCTGAATTCAAATCTTAGTCTTCTGAATATCCAGATTTACACTGGAAAGTGGTAGGACAAATTTTGTTTATTTCATACATTTGAATTTTTGATTTCATAAGTTTGAAACCTTGATGCTTGCAAACCTGAACCCAAATGTCCATCTCTTTTGATATGTAGATTCAAACGATTCATCGTTTCTTCCATTATGATAACGAAAAAATTATCTTCAGTATAGATATATCATATAACAAATCTAATACATTTTAATGTGATTTCTTTCCAATCAGACACGTAAGATGCATGAACATAACACTTCGCACGTGCCTTTCACTATTTGTATTCAAGTTTTCGTTATAATCATTTGCCTTTATCCATCACGTCTTCGATGTACTACTCCGTTAGACTAGGATTCTTCAGTTTAACACTGCTTAACACTAATTCATGCCCTTATAATGAGTTGTTGGACATTCAGACAAGTGCAACTTCACACATGATTAACGACTTTGAGGCAATGAATCGATTCCCACAACCTTTCAAGTTTAGCCACTTAGTTCACCATTTCAACTTTACATTTCATTCATAATGGAAACTATAAGTGCCATGGATCATATCCTAACCATTCTATCAGTGTTCATGCCAACAATCATTCATACGGTCAAACCAACCAATATCAATTTCCATATCAAATTTCTAAACACATTCATATCTATAATTAAATCTTTCAAAACATTTATTGTTAAGATTCTAATCTTTAAAACCTCAGTCAAGTTCATAAATCAATCCCTAACTAACATTTGAGTATTTATTACAACTCCTAACGTATATAGTAATCATATGATCACACTCACCAAATATAGTGAAGTCTAAACTTAAATGAAACTCACTTAGAGTCTCCTCTTTGATTTCTAAATCTAGCTCCAAACTTCTTCAAAATGTGAATTTGGTAATATAGATTTGTAGAGAATCCTTCAACTTGAATTTAGAGATTTTTTTTAGAATTCTTAGTTGAGATATGTAACGTCCCGCCTTTCCGCACACTTCAAATCGACACACGTGCCAATTCAATCCATACGGAAGGGCGGATTGTTATGGGGTAAATAAGAAAAATGAGAAAGAAATAAAACTAAACAGAATCTCACAGCGGAAGGATAAAATATAATAATCAAAATATACAGTTCATGAAGCTGTTTTACAAAACCTTTGATTTTTTCTATACAATACATATCAAAGTACACATACCATATAACAATGCAGCGGAACAATATGAGTGTAGTGGAATATAATTAATAATAATAATAGAAATCTCCGTCTTCGTCCTCCAGAGCTAAAGTCTTCGATCCTGAAACGCTCGGACTGACCCGAGCGAATTTGAAAAGACAAAACACTCGAGTCAGAACTAAAAGATCTTATGTGAGTTAAATTAACAGAAATAAATATGAGTACAGTAACTCAAGAGATGCTCGGGATTTACATCTCCTAAGGATCCGTTAAAGTATTTACTATGTAGTATATTGCGCTATTATAATAGTGTCTAATTGTAAAATAAACTTACTTTTTAATAGCGTTAAGGGGTTACCCATATAGCCCTTAATACAAATAACGCCAATAGTCTATACAGTACCGTAATACCTCCTGATCGGGAAGCTACCAGAGGATACTCCATAGGTACGACACAAATAGAAACTCGTAGAAGGCGCGCTAGGGTAGGTGACATGGCACAACTAGGCAATGCCAGGGTAGATATACCAATTACGCTTCCGGGCTGATGGAAACGCGCAGCGCACATCTGCCGTCCACCACGAACAACACCCCCAAAATCAAAAGTAAAGTGGCCACCGAATCAATCCAAAAGTCATAGAATAATATCGAAGGAGTGCGTTCGATCAAAGGAATGACCTCTTGGCTCGTCGATTGCTCCTGTTTTAGCCACCTTATGACAACTCACGGGAGTCGGGTCCACGTATTTATCTTACAGGAAACGCCGCCACCAACCTACTTCATTCTGGAATCTCCACCGCGTACACGGTTGTTAAAGTGGTTTTCAGAGTCGGCAGAGAGTATGACAACTTCCGATCCCGGTCTCTTTAACAACCAAACTTTATTATAACACCGCGGTCATTTAAAATAATTTAAACTTTAAAACCAGAATAAAATATCCATTTTAAACCCATATAAATACGATATCATTTATATTTTTAAAATCCCAAATCATTACGATATCATTTAGACCCAAAATCATATAATGTCATTTTATTTTCCAATATATATTCTTTTCCAAAATCATAGGGTTTTCAAAGTAAAATATTTAGAAATCAAAACTCCTTAATATAATATTTTCAAATCATACTACCTTGAAAATCACAACTTCGAAACAAATTTCCATCTCTCAAATGGTTAAATATTAAATTACTTTATAAAACACAATAGTTTCTTTATATTTCACAAATCAATTTTCGAATATCGATTTAAACTTCCAAATAACATTTCAATTCTTATGTTTCAAAGCTTTAAATATTTCACCATTTCAAAACAACTCATTTGACAATCCCATATATATTAAATTCACTTACTTATTATTTAGACTTGAAATATTTACTTAATGAATTCAATAAAATTTAAGAAAAACCTTTAACTTCACATAACTGGAAAAATCTTTCAATTTATTATATATTCATTTAAATCAACCCGATATTCATTTAGATCACTCTACACAAAAAAATCAAGTTATAAAATCATATCCTTTAAAAATTCTAACTTTTTATTTAATTCCAATTCAACTTAATATTCATCTTCCAACCTTATTCTCATTTAAGTCAATGAAACTCCAGAAATTAAATTTTAAATAAATGCTTAATCTTGTTTGATCTTAAAATCAAACTTTATTTTAAACTTCAAATCAAAGTTATACAAAGCTTAAAAACCGAAAATTACTATATATATAATAACCTTTATCAATAACCAAATCAATATCCCATAAATCATATATATATATAACTTTACAAAACCATAGAAAATCATTTTTAAAAATAAATTATATATATATATATACCACGGTGCTTGTATAAAATTTTCTATCATATGGTCAAGTGATACGGATATTTATCATTTCAATCCGCAATTTAAAATAAAAATGCGGTTGTATATCATTTTAAACCGCAATCCCGAATGAATGAAATGCACGATAACTTGCAGTTACAATATAAAATACAGCATCCATTCATCCAAATATCAATCATCAACCATTTATTACAATCATCATCCAATTTAAACAAAATCAATATAGAGCATACAAAATAATACAGGTAATAAATAATATGTGTTAACTTACAGTTTATATTCATTAATAAATTTAACTGCTGTTAAAGTAGCAGTTTATATGTAAAAATAAATGTAAATTTAACTGGCAGTTAATATGAAATAAAAATAAACATAACTATAACAGGCAGTTAATACGCAAAAAAATAAATTCTAACTGTCAAATTATATGCAATAAATAAAATTAATTAACAGTTAAATTAAATAAATGCGATTTAACAGAGATGATGAATAAAACATGCCAAACAACCATAAATAAATTTCTACTCATATCTTAAGTCAATTTAACAAACATAAGAAATTCTAGAAATTATGAGTTGGTTAAAACACTCACCTTTTGAATTTAAATCGAATTTAAATTCGATTTAAACCCAAAGTTTCGACGGTCTCTAAATCTATCCAAACCAGTGTCAACAGATCCGGAATTTTATTATGATCCTAACAAAAAAAATCTCGTGTAAATCGGACATCGTATGCAGATGTTATTCGAATAAAACGATTGAAAACAAAATAAAATTAAAAATAAACTAACCACTATAACATTGCTACGTCACCAAAAAAAATGCTTCTCCTCCATCTTGCGCACGAAAATTTCCAGGCCGAAGCCCGCCGCCGAAAGCATCACCGTTCCACCAAATTTCGCCGTCCCCACAAGCCAAATCGCCTCGATCAGGGACTGTCATCGCCTTGGCCTCGCCGAGGCGCCCCACCTCAGGCCGACCGGCCACCTCCGGTGCCCCCTTGAACGTGCGACCGCCGCCCCCCTTCGAGCCAATTTCTGGCGATTCCAGACACCACCGCGACGAACTAACCACATAGATCGAACCTACTCGTCTTCCTCTACGCATCCATGCTTCCCGATCGACCTAAGGACGTAGATCCACCATTGGATCGATCAAACTCCACTACGAACGGCCTATGTTGATTCGTAATTTCTGGGTAAACGGTCCCTCGATTCGAAATATGAACAGTACTGGGAAATTACGCTCATAGAGAGCTCCAACATATATTTTTTTGGAATTTTTATGAGACGTTTGAATTTTCAACTTTTGATTTGGATTGTTTGAAGTTTGAATTTGGATCTAGGGTTTCTAGCCATTGGAAGAAGAGAAGGAGCTGATGAAATGAAGGCAGAAACAAATGAGAATAGATGGGGCTAGGGTTTATAGCTGGGTCTATATAGATAGGTTAGAAATAGAGTAGATGGATCGTGCTGGATATACGTGCTAATGTTAACGCGGCCCAAAAAGCCCGTTCTGACCCGGGAACGAAATTGGGTCAACCCATATATCAAAATAGGTATTTTAAAATATTCTGAAAGCGATGGAAAAAGTTTCATGTCTAAATTCCATCGTATGAAGAAGTTATGCTGAAAACAATATTTTCAAATTGATTTCAATTAAATCGATTTCAGGGCGTTTCGAGTCCGTACGATCAAACGACATGTCCAATCGCTACGAAACTTGAAACCTTCCAATAATTTACTGTTACGGATCTGATGAAACTGGTTTCGTCGAAATCCAAGTCTGTGACCAAAATGGCTATTTTTATATTAATTAAATAAATTCAAAATAAATAAATAAAATATAATTTTATATTTAGATTCTAAAATTGACCCATTTTATCACTTTTAAAAATTCTTAATCATTTACAAAATTCCAACAAGTTTAGATGTCAAATTTACCGAAGGTACATTTATAAATTTCAATATAAATCCTTAATTTCATTAAATACCCAAATTATAAATAATATCCTAAAATTTCATTTAGTTAAATAAATTAATTATTATTCCGTTCATAATTTCAAATAGAAGTGTCAACCATTGGATTTAAGATTATCACATAAATATTTCACGTTTTCAACTTAATTTCCAATTAACGTAAGATTTTATTATTAAATTTTAAATTAATTGCAATAAACCCAAATAAATACATAAAGCTTGCTTCCTGTTTAAACATTTAACTCATTTGATTGCAATTAACCTCTTTATGGTAAATTAAATTCCGATATATTAATGAAATTTTATTTCCATTCTTTATTCACAAATCATCATATTTATGAAGAACATTTACATTATTCTCCATTTATTGCCTTAATTTATTTAACGTAACATTTAATTTATAATTATTGCAATGATTCCCGATTTAATTTAAGGAACTAAGTATGTAACTCATAATAGTTGTGGTAAAACTCTTAATACTACATATATAAGTATATCCTTATCCGTTATATCTACTAATTAAATAAATTTCATTTTTTTACGTCCTTTAAATTTATTACTAAATACCCATTTACCTTTCCCATCAAATTTGAATTCCATCATATTAATATAACCAATCAGATTTCCATTCACACTTTAATATAAACCTAAAATTTGCAATTCATTATCTTGTATTGATTTTATACAATTACCATTAACTTTACATTCCATTACTATTCAATATATATTCATTCATCAATCAATTCGATATTTATTCTTCTTTCCTTCTATTTGATAAATAACCTAGTATACATTTACATACATTCATTTCATTCCATTCATTTATGGGTATTGCATCGAAATTTAATTTATTAACTAATACCAACGTTATTACCATTAATTACAATTGGATTTCCAATTTTATTCAATACCCTGAACAAATAACATATATATTAATCAAATCCTTACATTTGTTTTTCTCATGTTTAAAATCAAATCATAACATTTAAATCATTTTACTTAATTGGAATTTCATTCGAGCCATAAATTATCACTTGCATTAACCTGATTGCTTAATTTATTGCAATTACCGTTTACACTCTTTTATTGCATTAAATCAAATTAATATTTTTATAATTTCTCATATTAAATTTTATATCCAGGTAAGAATCCTTTTTCTACTTAATTCATTTGAATATTATTCAAATTTCTATAAATAGGTTTTAAGTCAACATTTACATAATTTATTTTAGCCTTCATTTTAATATTTATTTACCCCTTTATAATTTCTACTAAAATAAATTACAAAAATCCTATTAAATAGACAGATTAAATTGTCGAAATTTACGGGTCGTTACACTCTCCCCCACTTAAAACTTTTCGTCCCCGAAAAGGAAAAAAAAGGAGACGGAAGAATTAAGTAACAATACCTCTTATTCCCAATATTAACTTATAAACAATAATTTCTAAATTTATTACCTTAAATAAAGTATACCCATTTTATAATCATTATATCTTTTTATCCTTAAATTACTAGAGTTTGGAAAATATTTCAAAATATTTCTAAGTCCGAAAATTTACGGAAATTTTTGGCAGAGTCTCCTTTGTACGGAGAGGCTCGGAAGAAAATATAATATTTAATATAACAAAATATCACATATAATATCCAAAATATTATATCCCAACTCGGGAAAATATACGAATAGCGCTATAAACCGTAATCCGAAAACGTACCTATTTGTTGGGCATATTATGCTTATTTTATGGAACCAAAAGCAGTAGCAATTGCTTCCATAACCTGCATTTCGCTTATAAGAATCCAAAAGGTTAACAATTTATATAAAGTGAAATATTTAAGTGGTTTCAATCACTAACAACAAATGAATACAACAACCAATAATTTTCCCAAACAGCATACGCAACAAAATAAAACAACCATTCAATCAAACAAACAAAAAGTTGTTCGGTTCAAAACTTTTAAATTGTACACAATGAATAATAAACTATTAGCGCATCATTTACTCAACAGTCTTAGATAAAACTAAATAATTTTTCATTCATCCTTACAAATTTAAAGTATCCTTACCCAAAACAACTAAAAACCCAAAACAACAACAACCAATTTGAACAACAAATTTTTGTTTATCCTCATTAATTTCATTCATACATTTGTTGTCAAATTTCTCTTTTTATTCATACCACATAAATTTTCCTTTCATAATTTATATTTATTTCTAACAATTATTCATTTTCGTTTATTCAGGTCATGTAAGTTTCTTTTATTTGTATTACATTTAATGCACTTCTAAATTTCGATCATTTATTTAATGCTTACATTTCTATTACATTTAATTATAGTAACCCTTTTTAATTGCCCTTGAATTCTTAACCTTGTAACATCCATTCTTATAAGTAAAGGATTTTATTAATTCATTTATTTCACTTACTACTTATTATTATTCATTTCCACTAACTCAGGTCATGCCATTAACTACTATAATCATTCATTCATTTCTTATTGCATGACCTCATTTATTTACACTTTAATTACTTAAGTTTATAATCATCTATTTGTCATACTTACCTTTAATTATATTTACTTGGTAAAATTTCGATTATAACTTAAGTTTATACATTAATTCTCATTTAATAGCAAATTCATTGGATACTTCATTACCTACTTTTACTTGTACAATTTCCATTACATTCTTTATTTCAACTTTTAATATTTGGTAAGTTATATATGTTTTTTAAGGATGTAATTGAAAATTGTATAAGTTTCCTCATTACCTATGATTAATTTAACGTTCAATAATAATATTCTTTATTTCATAGATTATAATCTCAAATTTCATTTAATACCATTTATAACCTATCATTAAATCTCTTATTTCCTTTAGAGGTTTTAATTTATTAATTACCTACGTTTCAATTCACTACAATAATTGAAACAATTAATTAATGGAAATTTAAGAATTTAATACCGGGTTAAGTTTTAATTTATTTTAAAACAATAGATAAATATATTCTTACAACTTATTTATCTCTAATTATATTTAAAACAATTCAAAATTTATATATTTTTCAAAAATAAATCTGCAGTAGAACTACTACAGTGGCCTTTCCCCTTCGAAACTCGAAAATGAAAGTCGATGATGCGGCCCAATCACCAAAATTATTTTCTAGCGACAAAGAGGAAAGTACAAAACTTATTTTCACCAAAACTTACTTTAAAACAATTTTTCCGAATATTTCTATCAGAAAATACTTATAAAAAATATTATTATATTCTAAAAAATTTCGAAAGAAATTTCAAAACCCCGGAACTTAAGTTCTAAATTTCCAAATTTCATTTATCTTATTTTTCAATCTTATTTTTTTATTATTTGTACATTTTATTGCCTAACAATCAATCTATTGCAGCCAAATATAGAGATCATTTGAAAATTTTATTTTATATATAGAAAATATAATAGGCAAAATTATTTCATTTACCTATATTAAAACAAATATTATGTCAGTCTGTCCTATTAAGTATTTTGAAATCCCTATTGATGTCACAGCGTCCCATGCACCAACCATAATTTATAAATACAAAACGGAACATATTAACACAATATAAAAACCTTTTTATAACACTAACAAATACGCTCTCTGATATATATACACTCAGCGACTCCCATAGGGTATTACTACCCTATTAACCAAGAGTCAAACCCCACAAAGCTAAGGTTTATCGCTAAACCAAAGCTCTAATACCAGATGTAACGTCCCGCCTTTCCGCACACTTCAAATCGATACACGTGCCAATTCAAACCATACGGAAGGGCGGATTGTTATGGGGTAAATAAGAAAAACGAGAAAGAAATAAAACTAAACAGAATCTCACAGCGGAAGGATAAAATATAATAATCAAAATATACAGTTCATGAAGCTGTTTTACAAAACCTTTGATTTTTTCTATACAATACATATCAGGGTACACATACCATACACAATGCAGCGGAACAATATGAGTGTAGTGGAATATAATTAATAATAATAATAGAAATCTCCGTCTTCGTCCTCCAGAGCTAAAGTCTTCGATCCTGAAACGCTCGGACTGACCCGAGCGAATTTGAAAAGACAAAAACACTCGAGTCAGAACTAAAAGATCTTATGTGAGTTAAATTAACAGAAATAAATATGATTATAGTAACTCAAGAGATGCTCGGGATTTACATCTCCTAAGGATCCATTAAACTATTTACTATGTAGTATATTGCGCTTATAATAGTGTCTAATTGTAAAATAAACTTACTTTTTAATAGCGTTAAGGGGTTACCCATATAGCCCTTAACACAAATAATGCCAATAGTCTATACAGTACCGTAATACCTCTGGATCCGGAAGCTATCAGAGGATACTCTATAGGTACAACACAAATAGAAACTCGTAGAAGGCGCGCTAGGGTAGGTGACACGACACAACTAGGCAATGCCAGGGTAGATATACCAATTACGCTTCCGGGCTGATGGAAACGCGCAGCGCGCAGCTGCCGCCCACCTCGAACAACACCCCTAAAATCAAAAGTAAAGTGGCCACTGAATCAATCCAAAAGTCATAGTATAATATCGAAGGAGTGCGTTCGATCAGAGGAATGACCTCGTTGGCCCGTCGATCGCTTCTGTTTTAGCCACCTTATGCCAACTCACGGGAGTCGGGTCCACGTATTTACCTTACAGAAAACGCCGCCACCAACCTACTTCATTCTGGAATCTCCACCGCGTACGCGGTTGTTAAAGTGGTTTTTGGAGTCGGTAGAGAGTATGACAACTTCTGATCCCAGTCTCTTTAACAACCAAACGTTCTTATAACACTATGGTCATTTAAAATAATTTAAACTTTAAAACCAGAATAAAATATCCATTTTAAACCCATATAAATACGATATCATTTATATTTTTAAAACCCCAAATCATTACCATATCATTTAGACCCAAAATCATATAATGTCATTTTGTTTTCCAATATATATTCTTTTCCAAAATCATAGGGTTTTCAAAGTAAAATATTTAGAAATCAAAACTCCTTAATATAATATTTTCAAATCATACTACCTTGAAAATCACAACTTCGAAACAAATTTCCATCTCTCAAATGGTTAAATATTAAATTACTTTATAAAACACAATAGTTTCTTTATATTTCACAAATCAATTTTCGAATATCGATTTAAACTTTCAAATAACATTTCAATTCTTATGTTTCAAAGCTTTAAATATTTCACCATTTCAAAACAACTCATTTGACAATCCCATATATATTAAAATCAATTACTTATTATTTAGACTTGAAATATTTACTTAATGAATTCAATAAAATTTAGGAAAAACCTTTAACTTCACATAACTGGAAAAATCTTTCAATTTATTATATATTCATTTAAATCAACCCGATATTCATTTAGATCACTCTACACAAAAAAAATCAAGTTATAAAATCATATCCTTTAAAAATTCGAACTTTTTATTTAATTCCAATTTAACTTAATATTCATCTTCCAACCTTATTCTCATTTAAGTCAATGAAACTCCAGAAATTAAATTTTAAATAAATGCTTAATCTTGTTTGATCTTAAAATCAAACTTTATTTTAAACTTCAAATCAAATTTATACAAAGCTTAAAAACCGAAAATTACTATATATATAATAACCTTTATCAATAACCAAATCAATATCCCATAAACCATATATATATATAACTTTACAAAACCATAGAAAATCATTTTTAAAAATAAATTATATATATATATATATATATATATATATATATATATATATATATATATATACCGCAGTGCCTGTATAAAATTTTCTATCCTATGGTCAAGTGATACGGATATTTATCATTTCGATCCGTAATTTAAAATAAAAATGCGGTTGTATATCATTTCAAAACGCAATCCCGAATGAATGAAATGCACGATAACATACAAGTTACAATATAAAATACAGCATCCATTCATCCAAATATCAATCATCAACCATTTATTACAATCATCATCCAATTTAAACAACATCAATATAGAGCATATAAATTATACAGGTAATAAATAACATGTGTTAACTAACAGTTTATATTCAATAACAAATTTAACTGCTGTTAAAGTAGCAGTTTATATGCAAAAATAAATGTAAATTTAAATGGCAGTTAATATGAAATAAAAATAAACATAACTATGACAGGCAGTTAATACGCAAAAAAATAAATTCTAACTGTCAAATTATATGCAATAAATAAAATTAATTAACAGTTAAATTAAATAAATGCGATTTAACAGAGATGATGAATAAAATATGCCAAACAGCCATAAATAAATTTATACTCATATCTTAAGTCAATTTAAAAAACATAAGAAATTCTAGAAATTGTGAGTGGGTTAAAACACTCACCTTATGAATTTAAATCGAATTTAAATCCGATTTAAACCCAAAATTTCGACGATCTCGAAATCTATCCAAACCAGCGTCAACAGATCCGAAATTTTATTACGATCCTAACAAAAAAAATCTCGTGTAAATCGGACACCGTATGCAGAAGATATTCGAATAAAACGATTGAAAACAAAATAAAATTAAAAATAAACTAACCACTATAACATTGCCACGTCACCAAAAAAAGGCGTCTCCTCCATCTTGCGCATGCAAATTTCCAGGCCAAAGCCCTAGCCTCCGAAAGCATCACCGTTCCACCAAATTTCACCGTCCCCACAAGCTAAACCGCCTCGATCAGGGACTGTCATCGCCTTGGCCTCGCCGAGGCGCCCCACCTCAGGCCGACCGGCCACCTCCGGTGCCCCCTTGCACGTGCGACCGCCGCCCCCTTCGAGCCAATTTCTGGCGATTCCAGACACCACCGTGACAAACTAACCACATAGATCAAACCTACTCGTCTTCCTCCACGCATCCATGCTTCCCGATCGACCTAAGGACGTAGATCCACCGTTGGATCGATCAAACTCCACTACGAACGGCCTGTGTTGATTCGTAATTTCTGGGTGAATGGTCCATCGATTCGAAAAACGAATAGTACTGGGAGATTACGTTCATAGAGTGCTCCAACATATATTTTTTTGGAATTTTTCTGAGACGTTTGAATTTTCAACTTTTGATTTGGATTGTTTGAAGTTTGAATTTGGATTTAGGGTTTCTAGCCATTGGAAGAAGAGAAGGAACTGATGAAATGAAGGCAGAAACAAATGAGAATAGATGGGGCTAGGGCTTATAACTGGGTTTATATAGATAGGTTAGAAATAGAGTAGATGGATCGTGTTGGATATACGTGCTAACGTTAACGTGGCCCAAAAAGCCCGTTCTGACCCCGGAACGAAATTGGGTCAACCCATATATCAAAATAGGTATTTTAAAATATTCTGAACGTGATGGAAAATCTTTCATGTCTAAATTCCATCGTATGAAGATGTTATGCTGCAAACAATATTTTCAAATTGATTTCAATTAAATCAATTTCAGGGCGTTTCGAGTCCGTACGATCAAACGACAAGACCGATCGCTACGAAACTTGAAACCTTACAATAATTTACTATTACGGATCCGATAAACGGGTTTCATTGAAATCCGAGTCCGTGACCAAAATGGCTATTTTTATATTAATTAAATAAATTCAAAATAAATAAATAAAATCCAATTTTATATTTAGATTCTAAAATTGACCCATTTTATCACTTTTAAAAATTCTTAATCATTTACAAAATTCCAACAAGTTTAGATGTCAAATATACTGAAGGTACATTTATAAATTTCAATATAAATCCTTAATTTCATTAAATACCAAAATTATAAATAATATCCTAAAATTTCGTTTAGTTAAATAAATAAATTATTATTCCATTCATAATTTCAAATAGAAGTGTCAACCATTGGATTTAAGATTATCACATAAATATTTCACGTTTTCAACTTAATTTCCAATTAACGTAAGATTTTATTTTTAAATTTTAAATTAATTGCAATAAACCCAAATAAATACATAAAGCTTGCTTCCTGTTTAAACATTTAACTCATTTGATTGCAATTAACCTCTTTATGGTAAATTAAATTCTGATATATTAATGAAATTTTATTTCCATTCTTTATTCACAAATCATCATATTTATGAAGAACATTTACGTTATTCTCCATTTATTACTCTAATTTATTTAACGTAACATTTAATTTATAATTATTGCAATGATTCCCGATTTAATTTAAGGAACTAAGTATGTAACTCATAATAGTTGTGGTAAAACTCTTATTCCTACATATATAAGTATATCCTTATCCGTTATATCTATTAATTAAATAAATTCCATTTTTTTACGTCCTTTAAATTTATTACTAAACATCCATTTACCTTTCCCATCAAATTCGAATTCCATCAAATTAATATAACCAATCAGATTTCCATTCACACTTTAATATAAACTTAAATTTTACAATTCATTATCTTGTATTGATTTTATACAATTACCATTAACTTTACATTCCATTACTATTCAATATATATTCATTCATTAATCAATTAGATATTTATTCTTCTTTCCTTCTATCTGATAAATAACCTAGTATACATTTTCATACATTCATTTCATTCCATTCATTTATGGGTATTGCATTGAAATTTAATTTATTAACTAATACCAACGTTATTATCATTAATTACAATTGGATTCCCAATTTTATTCAATACCTTGAACAAATAACATATATATTAATCAAATCCTTACATTTGTTTTTCTCATGTTTAAAATCAAATCATAACATTTAAATGATTTTACTTAATTGGAATTTCATTCAAGCCATAAATTATTACGTGCATTAACCTGATTGCTTAATTTATTCCAATTACCGTTTACACTCTTTTATTGCATTAAATCAAATTAATATTTTCATAATTTCTCATATTAAATTTTATATCCAGGTAAGAATCCTTTTTCTACTTAATTCATTTGAATATTATTCAAATTTCTATAAATAGGTTTTAAGTCAACATTTACATAACTTATTTTAGCCTTCATTTTAATATTTATTTACCCCTTTATAATTTCTACTAAAATAAATTATTAAAATCCTATTAAATAAACAAATCAAAATTGTCGAAATTTACGGGTCGTTACAAGATATGTGGAAGTTATTAAGAATTTAATTTAGAAAACCTAGTTTTCTAACTTAGTAAAAGTATAGAAGAAGAAGAGAATGGAGAATGAGTGAGATAATTCTCATTTCAAAAATTATGATGCCAATTTTGTCAAAAGACCATTTTTCCACATTTTCCCTTTTCTTCTCATTTTAGTAATCTTAATCGATTCTAACAAACTTTATATCTATTTTATATACAACCGACATTATCAAAGTAATCGAATATATCTCAAGTCCTAATTCATTCAATTTAAAAGAAAGTATTCTTTTTAAGTCCACTTGTTTGATTTCAATTAAAACAAATCCTTACAATTAATTACTTAGTACTAAAATATAGATTGTTACATTCTTCCCCCATGAAAGAATTTCGTCCAAAAATCATCAAGAGCAGAACAATGCATCAAACTTATATCAACGTCCCCCTTCCCTTAACACATAGCATAACAACATCAGAGCTAGCAATCCAAACATAGCAATACAAAGCAAATTCTACACTAACATTCAGTACTAATAAACTATATGCAAATAAATACTTAGAGAAGGTAGAATCATACCAGTAAAAAGTTCCAAACTAGAAGTACGCATCTTCTCCTCCAGCTCTTAAGTGCTATTTTCAGAATTTTCACCATATTGGACACAAACAAGCTTTAAAGTCTTACTTCAAAGTCTCTTGACACTACTCTCAATAATTTGAATAAGTCCTCTAGGCATAAAAACCTACGGTTCCACATCCACTTACTCTAATTGACTTGGGTCTACGATTGTATCATGCACACACCTACGTAAGAGTGAAACATGTAACACATTGTATATTTCAAAGAACTTTTTGGGTAGATCAACTTTGCATGTAAGTTTCAATCCATTCCACAATTGGAAATGGCCCAACAAATCTAGACGCAAATTTTCTTGAATTGTCAAATCTTACAACTCTCTTCAACGGTGATTTTTTAATGAAGGTCAAATCAACGAATTAAAATTCAAGATGAATACATCCACTACAGCAAAATACATCATTTACAACTTTCAAAAAAATAATGAAATAGGGATTTTACAATGTATTACCAAATGTCATATTAGGCCATGTTATAATAGAGTTGGCTCCTTTAACAACCTTTCCAATCAGTTGTTAGGAATAATAAATCTATATTACAACTTTTATAGAAAAGTCGTGGTGTGGTCTGTTACAATGTTTTAGAAACATTGCTGAACCTATATTACAATAATAAGAAATTATTGTACAAACATTTACTATAACTTTTCTAAATGTTGCATAGACCTATAAATTAAAAATAATAATGATGGAAAATCTATTATATATATATATATATATCATTTAATAGCATTTGAATGCTCTTTGGTGAGCCTTTATAATAACATATTCGAATCAAGTTCAAACAAATATGTATCCAAGTTCAAATAATATCCATAAACTAATTTTGCACAATATTGGGATTTATGGTTAACAAATATAGTATCTAGGTAGTGATACTTTTAACATGAGAATGTCACATATTTAATGAATAAGCAAATACATATATAAATGTAATTTATTTAAATATTTTTGGCGATTAATTAATTTAATATATAATTTTATATTTATTAAATCATATTGCGTGTGTGTGTTTATGTATTTAAATTGTACTAGGTTTAAATTTCTTTTTAAATGCTAAAACACAAACACATAAAGATATGTAAGTATGTGTATATGTATATATGTGTGTGTAGTATAAAAGTGTTTTACAGGGAAATGGCGAAAATTGTTTTGAACGATGAAGATAGTGATGAAATCAAGAAAAGCAAATAACCGAATGATTAGAGAGCATCGACTAAAAGGACATGGTCACATGTGTTATAGGATAGACATAGTTGATGAAGGTCTACACTTTTTCAACTTGTTTCAATGTCAGAGCGAATATTGCATTCATCACAAGGGAGATTGTAAACAAATCAGAGAAGAAGTAGGGTTATACTTTAGTTGTTTATATATTTGGCCGACAACTATCTCTGTCTCAAATACATAGATATACTGACAAAATTTGGAAGCCTTCTGATACATATAAAGTAATTTCCAAGAAGAATGGTTTCTTTTTTGTTCAATTCAAGTCAGAGTTATATTACAAGCATGTTCTATAATCCGTCCCATACACATACCACTCTTACATCATTACAACTAAAGAACAGAGGCCTAGTTTACAGTTAGAAAAGGATTGCTTTTGTACACTTCCACTTTGGATCGAACTCCATATAGATGATCTGAAACCTTGGGATACTGATGCATTATGCAGACTTGCTATTGTGGTAGGAAAGCCTATAAAACTTGACTATTTCGTTGCAACTAGAAGATAGAATGAATTATGCAAAGATTTTGGTTGAAGTAAACATTGGAAATAATTACCCAAAAGATGTGTGTGATATCCCAGAATTTCAAGGAATTTAAAATGTGATAATCTACTTATTAAATTATTTAAAATTGGTAAAAATTATTATTTTCAAACAAAAATAATAATGTGATGTTTTTAAATATAGAGATAAATGGATTTTAAAATAGAATAATTATTTTCAAGTTAATAAGGTGTTTGTTTAAATATATATATATATATTTGAGTTGGTTTTAAAATAGATTTTTAAAATAAAGTTATTATTTTCAAAGTAATAATGTGTTTGTTTAAAATTAATATTTATTTAAGTTGATTTTAAATTAGATTTTAAATTGAATATAAATTTGAATTTAGATTTAAATTTGAATTTAAAAGTATATATATCTTGAAAATATTTGGATATAAAAATATATGAATAAGGTTTTTATCTGAATAAAAATTGTTTTATATTATTTTCCTTAAAGAATATTATCTATGTAAATTTGGAAAGTATTTATTAAATAGTAAATGAATACAAAGGTTTATATTAACATTTAAAAAATGGATTGAATATATTTTATATGGCTTTATTTAGAATATAATTGGTTTTTACTTTTATTTTCTTTTAAAGGATTTTATTTATATAAATTTAGGAAAGCATTTATTAATTTGGAAAGGAATTTATTAATTAGGAAAATTAATATAAAAACTTTTAAAATCTTTTAAAAATAAATAAAAATACATTATTAAAATTGTTAGCTTCTTAATCATGTTAAATACATGTGTAAGTTAATTAGAAGTTGGTAATGAAAATTGTTGATTTAATTGAACAAGTGTCATAAGTTGTTTCATTTTTCTTTAAATTTTAATAAATCCTAATTTGCATTATATAAACTTATATCTCCTATTTACCATCTCTTTTCTATCTTCATAAAAAAAAAGAAAACTCAAACTGATCAACTATCTACAAACCAGAAAGATCAATAGCTAAACCCTGTAAACATTTTTCCAAATCTACCAATCTTCAACCAAAATAAGAATCAAAACCCTACAACTCAGGCCTGTAAACATATCTCAAGAACAAATCAAAACCCTAAAATCTTTCCTCAAGCTTGTAACCTTCTCAAACAAGAAAGCAAGCCTGTAAACCAAGATTTCATTATCAAATGCAACCTGAAGTAAAGTGTCAAGCAATCTTCTCAAGCAACATCATAAAGTTCCGGTATTTAAATCAAAAGCAATAACCAAAGTTTTTCAGTTTCAAAGAAATCAGCAATTCAGTTTTCATCCCCATTTTCAAGTCCTCTGTTTTTTAACAAGTGAGTAAACTACTAATTTTTGTTTTAAACTATGGTTTGTGATGTGAAATTTGTTTGCATGTGTGTAATTTGGTTTGAGTGCTATAAATAGGTAGATGTTTGTGTGTGCATAGCTGAAACTCTCTGTATAACCCTGTTTTATGACTGACATGTCTTAAATTTTGATCAAAATTCAAGTGCCCTTCAAACTTTCACATATGGGTTGTGAATTTTGAACAAAATATGTTTGTTTTTACTTAATCTAAGTATTAAAAATATAATTTAGCATGCTAAGTGGGAAACTGTTTGTAAATTTAGAAATACAGTAGATTTCTAAAAATATGTTAAAACCCAAACACCTAAATTTGCTCATTCATGTTTATAACTTGAATCTACTTTGGAAATTAGGATTCTTAAAACGAAAATCAACATTTTTAGTATTGGGATGAATGTGCATTTTAGGAATGACTGGAATTTGGTTTTTGGATAAATTTTGGTGGCTAGGAGATCTAGGGTGATCGGGAACTTGGCTGGAGGTAGGGGAACGTTTAGGGAGTTTGGCAAAAATTACAGGAAGGTGGATAATCCACCAAGGCGTCAGTGGTGAGTTGATTTAGGTTTTAAACCCTAGCTAGGTCGGGTCTGGAAAGCTGAATTATTGCAGCATCTCTGGGTGATCGATTGGCTCGAGATTATGGGAAATGGCAACATGGGGAGTCGGCAAGGCATGGCTGGAGTTGTAGTAGGTCCAATGATCAGAGATGTGGATTCGAGTAGTTTTCTGGTTTGGGTTTTTGTTGTAGTTTGTTTTGAGTTGCTCGATTGTGATTTGAGGCTTGGGCTAGTGTTTAGATGATCGTGAACTAATGCAAAGGTGATGGTCGGTGTGTCGAAGGTTACGGCAGTGGTCGCGGCCATCGAAGTCGACTGTGCAGGTGCGCAGAGGTGGTTTGGTGACTGTTGTTTGGGTTGGGTTTTTGACTCGAAGTGAAGATCAGGTTTTGGAGGTGGTGACTTGAGTTTGTACTCGAGTAGTTTTTAGTTGATAGAGCTGTAGGGTTTTTAACTTAAAATAAATTTAAGTTGTGAACAAAAAAAGGGAGAAGCAGAAGAAACTCAGGGCTAGGCCCGAGTGATCTTCAGGTTTGACCCGAAGCAAAAGTGTTGTGCAGTTTTAAAAAGTTTCAAAATCAATGTTTTTGAAATTTAAAATTAAATCTAGTTTAAACTTACTTATAAATTACTTTATATATATATAATAATTGTTTCTTTAACAATTTGGTTAAGAAGTTTACAAATTTGTTTAATCTAAATTTGGTTAAGTAAAGTTTAAAGTTATTTTAAAACTTAAGTTAGAAAATGAATTTTTTTTAAAGTTTTCATAAAAGCAAGTTTCTAAATTTAAATTGAAACTAGTTTTAAAACTATTATTTTATAAATGTTTTAAGAATTTAAAGGAAGTTATAATTTAGTAACTTTAATTTGTTAGAATAAATGATTATTTTATTTTAAAACTTAATTAATGATTTAATTAAGTAAAGTTACTTATAAAGATAAAATGGTTTAAATATGTTAATGGTAGTTAAGGCATTAATAAGATAATGTTTTATCTTAAAGGAAAATTAAGGTTTTAATGATTTGAGATTAATTGAGTTAATTAAGAAATTTAAGTATAATTAATTAATTTAATTTATTAATGATAAAGGATTAATTAAGTAATTAATTAAGAGTAATTTATTATTTATTTAATTAATGATTAAGAATTAATAATTTAAGGGTTTTAAGTTAATTAACTAAAGGTTAACTAATTTGTAATTAAGAATTATTAATTAGATAATTAAGATTGGTTAATTAATGATTAGATATTAATTAATTAAGAAATTAAGATTGATTAATTTAATTAGTGAATTCAGTTATGTAATTAGAGGTTACTTAACCAGTAATTAAGAAGTACTTAATTTTTAATTAAATTTTATTGATTAAAAATTAGGTTTTATTAACTAATAATTAAAGGATAATTTATTCTGTAATTGAAGATTAATTAAAGATTAGTTAACTATTAATTGAGGATTAATCAACTAGTTGTTGAGGGTTAATTAATTTGTAATCAAGTTTTGTTAATTAATAATTAAGGGATAATTAATTATTTAATTAAAGGTTAATTAAGTAATTATAAAAGTAATTAAGGATTGATCACTTTGCATTAAAGGATATTAATTAATAATTAAGGTTTATTAATTCATAATTAAGAATTAATTAACCTCTGATTAGAGATTAATTAATTGATTGATAAAGAAATTAAAGGATAATTAATCAAGGATGATTAATTAAGGGGATGATTAATTAAGGTGATGATTAATTAATTGGTTTGTGTTAATTAATGATAAATTAAACAGGATTAGGTGATTAATTCTTAAGTAATTTATTTAATTTAAATAAATTAAATTAATTATAACATGGATTAATAATTCCTGTTTATGGATGATTGTTTGTAGAATGTCTGGATTGGTTGATATCTATTGGATGATATTCTGTGATATTCTATGATGTGACGTTAGATATGTTAGTGATAAATGTGTAATATTTGTCTGTGTTAAATGCTGTATGAATTCAAAGTATTCAATTGAATTGAATTGAATTGTTTAACCCTTAAATAACTTGGCCTTTAAGATACGTTTGGATTTCAATGAGACCGGGATCGGATATCAAATTTGATTATCCAAAAACCACATCGATCAAGTAAATGTTAGTTCGTGAATTCAAGTGAAGATCAAGTTGAAGACCCAAAGTGTAAGAACTATTTATCGTTAAAACTCTAAGGGTGATTCCAATATGAGTATAAAAGAGATAGTGCTTTCAGGTTCGAGATGGAGTTTCAGAGTGCAAGGGTTATTGTCGTTAACTCTGAGGGTGCTTCTAAAATGAATGTAACGCGATAATGCCTTCGGTTTTGTTCGAACCCGTAACGAACTTGTATGGATTTAATGCTTTCAAAACATCGTCAGGTGGACGATGAGCATTCTAAGATAGATGTGCTTTATAAAGGTAATCGTAGCCTCAAGCCTCATCAACCTGGAATAGCTAAAACATGGGAGGTGCAACAAGGATAAGTGAGTCACGCTCAAGAAGGATAAGAGCTTCCCCTTTCTAGAGGTCCCTTTTTATTTGGCTTAGTGGGCAGTTGGTCTGCAACTAATTGCGGGGTTGTCTTATTTGGGACAATCCAGTAAAGGATGATTCTGGCCTTGTGTTGCGGGGGATTTAGAATGGATCCTCGGTACGATGATCTAGACCACGTACTGTAACGGACGGTACACCAGTAGCCCTGCCATTGATGGAAACTCATTATCTCTATGTGCCTTTACGATTTTGATTGTATAACCCACTTTGTGGCTAGTATGTTGGAATTTAATCATGTAACAATTTCAGCTATGTGAATATTTATTTGAAACCCTAGACCCTATTATAATATCATTGGATTTCCTATCAAATGTTTTGGTTAGCGTAAGGTAAAAACTTACCCATGTTTATGCGTGGGAAGTCTTATGTGATACCTTTTCTTCCAAATGATTTTAAAGTTAAACAACCTTAACCTGTTTACTCACATCAGACCCATGTCTGACCCGGAGTTTATTTCTGTTTTTCTTAAACTCTTGGGTACTCAAATTTTTACGAGTAGTCAAGGGATTCAAGTTAGCTTTGACAAATTCTAGAGGAGAGATGGAGCAGGCGGCTTCAGCGTTTGTAGATATATAGTGTTTCCACTGTGTTGGTATCTCTGTGTTGTATTTGAGATGTATGATAGACAGGTTTTATAACTGTCTAATGTGAAGATGTTGTTGTATCTGTATAACTGTGATATGTAAAGACTATATAATAGTTATGTGATATATTATATTTTGTTCCATTCCGCTGTGAGATTCTGATATTGTTTAGTTCTTTCTTCTATCTATTATATTTCTACCTCTTTCTTTCTTATCGATGATGTGTCTTTTTATGGATTGAAAGGCGGGTCGTCACAATGTGAGGGAAGAATACTATAATGGCCGCATTGTTAAAATACCAATCAGATCTGATTATAAACCATATAAATGCAATCATTGCAAGGTATTTGGTCACTCTACCTACAATTGTAAAGATAAAATGATGCCTACTTAGATACCAAAAATGGATAATGTTAAATAAAACAAAGATACTACAACTGCTACTAGCAAACATATAGGGAAAGGTAAGGAATAAGCTAATTTGCATGAACAAACTAATCTAGATTTAAGTTTTTTTCCATGGCAACCCATTCCATGTAATAAAATAGGAAGAACCCACTTGTTTTGAAGCATGCACAAGTTCCGAAACAAGTCAACCAATAGTTAGTAGACAGAATTCTAAAAATACAGGAAAACATGCACAAGAGATTAAGACACGTCTAATACAACATCTTATCCAGTATCCGATGTGGCTATAGATGCTCCTATTATAAATGAAAAAGAAGAATTTGAGCCTCTAATTGATGAATTGCAGGAAATAATTATTATGGACAATTTGGCAACAAATGTTCAGGAAGAAGCAGAAGAACCAGAAATTCATGATGTAATTAACATGATGGAAGACAATGAAGATTATCTGAAGGAAATTTCAGTGCAGAACAAAGCAACATATTCAAGCAACTAGGTCAATAATGCTCCTCTTAAAAGACATACGTATACAAGAAGCATAACTAAACCTAAAGGACATTAATCACTTGGAATGTAAGGGGGATGAAAGAAGATAAGAAAATGTCTTACATTCATCTCCTCCTTAAACACAAGCCAACTCTTGTTGGTTTGCTCGAAACAAAGTTAAACACTACTAGATTGTTTTATTTTACTAGTAAACTTCAGAATTTCTGGAATTACATACATAATAATGAGAACAATACAAAATGTAGAATTATCATTTTAAATGCTAAGGACATCTGGAGTGTAACATTTATTACTTGCAGTAATCAACATATAACTTGTCTTGCTACTAACCATGGGGATTTCAAATATATATAATATTGGTATATGCTAGTAATCTTTATGCAGAAAGAGAAATATTATGGAGATATATGATTCATGACTTTGGCAATATAGATAAAGCTTGGATGCTCTCGGGTGATTACAATAATGTCCTCAATTTTAAAGATAAACAATGGGGCAGACATATACTTTTTCATATGTTATAGGATTTTTTAATTGTACAATCCAATATAGACTAGTGGAGGCTAATGTGTATTGATTCAAATTCACATGGAGAAGGGAAAATGTGGCTACTCACAAAGACAAAGTCCATTTGAATGACAAAATGCTTACCACATTCAATCAATTGATAACTATTGCAATGCCTACTAACCAGAGTGATCATACCCCTTTATTGATATTATTCTATAATGAAAACTATAAATAAAGGGAGACCATTTAGATTTATTAATACATGGCCTACCCAGGAGGGTTACAAAGAATTAGTTTTGAGAGGGATGTAACAATCTACATTGGGTAGTCAAGTTTATAATTTGATTTGTAAACTTAAATCCACCAAACTAGAGTTGAAAAATTAGAATCTTACCAGAGAAAGAATAAATACCCAGATCACCAAACTCGAATTAGAATTCAACAACTTACTGTTACAGGTTGATGAAAATTCTTATGGTGCTTGGTGTTGTCCAGCCTTTTGGACCGGCTGTATTCTGACTGACTGGACAAGTCAGACTGGGAGTCCACCGAGGTAGACAACCCGAAGAGATTACTACCAGACTCATAGGTCAAGCGTAGAAAAGAGATATGAAATGACGATCAACCAAAGCCAATGGATAGACTCTTCAGAATATTCTAAGTATAGAACAATGCCTCCCCTAGACGGGGTTCAGTGCCTATCCCTTTCATTAGGAGATCAGTACATATCCTCAATTAATGTACCAAACCTGGTAAGATTGATATAATTGACAAGGAAAGCCCTATGAGGCTACCTTTTGAGTTTCAAGTCATTTGGTATTCGTATTCTCAAGTTATGAGCAAATTACTTCACCTATTGAAAGGGATCGTCCATATTCAGCTTTCACTACATATAGCAACAATGATCGATCAATTACTCAAAATCTATAGATGCTATCAACAGGGAAATTTGAGCATAAGATAATTAGAATGTGTTGAACAACCCATAGGTATCGAATGGCATTTGGAGCAAGTTGGACGGATCAGTACCCATCCCTCTAGAGAGATCGGTAGAAATCCGAATTTAAGCGATACTACTTCACAGAAAATGCGATATCTCACAAATCGTACGTTGGAATTGTATGAAATTTGGGGAACAAGTAACTAATACCATGGAAATTCCACCATAAGGATCGCAGCCAATTTGGATGCATTAATAAGGATCTGTACCGATCCTTATTGTAGGCCTCGATAGGCCTGCAAATTTTTGGGTAGCCTATTCTTGGTCTCTCGAACCTTCTGTCAATATTTCAGTTCGATCCGTGCACGTCTTCCCCTATAAATATACTAAGCATGTTGTTAGAAAAGGGATCCTACTTTCCCTGCCGGGACGCTGCCATTTCCATTCTTCAATTTTGTGCTAATGGATCCCAACTGATCCAAACATTCTTGTAACCATAAAAATATGAAGTGGACGTTGGCCAAGATTGCCGAACCACTATAAAAATCTACGTATTTATTTACTTTTTTCTATTTGCTTTTAATTCCTTTCTTTGTTTAATCTCCACAAGATTCTACGGGTGTTGATGCCCATTTTTGGCATCAACATTTTGGTGCGTTCACTAAGAAGATGGATTTTCAGCTTAATTAGATCTCATCATCTACTTGTGGATTCCCATATCCATGAGATAGATCCAACTTTCAAATGATAAACTTCTTATTCTACTATGATTTGAGGGAAATATAAAGGAAGCTAATAGACAAGGTCAGAGGAACTAAGTCTACTTCATGTTTTTCTGGAGGATTTGATTATGCTAATTTTCTTGTTTGGAGTTGTTCTTGTGTTCATGTCCATTTAGAAGGGATCAGATTCACTTATGTATGTAGGATCTTGGGATCATATGTTGAAGTTTGCACTCAAGTTAAGTGTAGCCGATCCCTTACTCAAGGCCTAGATGGCCGATTCCTCTCTGAAGGCCTGGATGGTCGATCCCTTTTTGTAGGCCTATATGGCAGATTCCTCTCTAAAGGCTTAGATGGTCGATCCCTCTCTAAAGGCCAAGATGGCTAATCCCTCTCCAATCTTATCCATACCGATCCCTCTAAAGAACGTCAATACCGAACCCTCCAAAAATCATATATACCGAACCCTCAAAAAAACATATATACCGATCCCTCTTTCATTAAAGCCCATGTGACCGATCCCTATACTCAAAAAATTATAAATCAATACGATCCATTTTTTTTCAAAAAAATTATAAATTGATACGATCCATTTTTTTTGCAAAAGATTTATAAATTGGGTACGATTCATTTAAAAAAATATAGCTCTAATCTGTGCAGAAGCACAGTGGCCCCCACATTTCGGATTCCGAACTCAACTTAAAGACTGTGCATTCGATCCACTTCCCTTACGTCATGTTACTAGCCGGGACATAGAGGATTAAGCGATAGCTTCTGAATTGCAATAAAGAAATGGATAAGCAACCTTTAGTCAAATGAAACTCCTAAAGTTGGAGAACATAGATGATGTGACTCTAAGCAAACCCAAGAAACTTTGGTCGAAAGCTAAACTCAGGTTAAACCAAGATTTTCTCTAAGAAAACACCAAGATGACTCCAAGAACCGTTCTTTGCTGACCCAACACTTCGAACATAGTGACACCAAGCAAACCAATTGTTGACTCCAAGCAAATAGTAGATTTTCTCAAGTTCGAATTCAAGTAACTTACCATCGATTCATCAATACTGGTCAACCTTGCTTTGGTCATATCTCAGGCATGAATACATCATTCACAAGCATAACAAGTAGCTGTAACTTAAAAACGAACCAGATTGTCGATGACCGAAGCATTTCCCTAAGTTGAGGCCTATTCATTGAAGCTGTTCAATGTGCAGAATATCTGAGGAGATTCAATATACCAATCATATCGGTTTACTCAAGGAAAACCAAAAATAGACTACATCTCATGAAATTCAAGTGGCATGTGAATTTCGCCAGAGTGATATGTGCCATCGAATGCAAACACTTTTCTATATTCCTGAAGGTGTATCGATCATGCGGTTTATGCGATTATCGCCCGAACCCATCTCCTCATTCAGTCAACCAAATCAGAAGTTTGTCGATCAGTTTAAAATGCATGTGACTCACACTGAGGATGTGATGTCATTATCCAATTTATTCTAGATGTTAGCGAGGATATCATACTGATCACGTTAATGAGGGGAATCGACCCCCAGACAGATTTCGATAGCTGGTTAGCTAGAGAGCCTCCTACTACTTTGGATCGTTTCTGTTACAAAGTGAATCAAAATCAAAGTAAGGAGGAGGTAGAGCAGACTAGGAGAAAGAACAATATAGGACTGTTGGTTAAGGACTCGAATTCCAGTAGACGACCCAGGATCTCAAAATTCGACTCATATGCTCCTTTGAACGGTTTAGTAGATGGTCTCTACTTGGAAACTCATGACATAAAGCAGTATTGAAAACTAGCCTCAAGAGAGTCCATCAAAGCCCAAAGAAAATGCGAAGAATGTTGTATATTCCAAGATGCACACTGTCTGAACACTGGCGATTACAAACACCACCGAGATGTGATCAAAAAGCTGACTCGAAAATGAAAGCTTCAACAGTATATGCAAGCCCTGTAGAATGGCGAGTAGGGAACATATTGTAACGTTTGCGATTTTTGTGGCCGAAAAACCGAACCGTTATGGTTAAAGCAGAAGAAAAGATAGAAGAAGAGAGAAAAAGATAGAACAAAACAGAAAGAAATAACAGAACAACATCAGAATCTCACAATTCGCAGCGAAACAACATATAATAGATAAATGAATAATTTTTAAACAAACAACTATATATCCGTTATTACATTACATCACATCACATTTCATTACATCATATCATCAGAGTGTACAACAACAACAACAACAACAACAACAACAACAACAACAATCAACAACGGAAAAGAAATACTATATACTAGTGAATACGCCATTCCATCCAGCTTGCCTCCAGCAACTCCTGAATTCCAGAATATCCTGATAAACCTTACTCTTGACTGCCCGTGTGGAAATTGGTGGGCACCCAGAGTTTAGGAAGAAAAACAATAAACTCCGAGTCAGACATGTGACTGGTGTGAGAACTAAAACAGTTTATTTTTCTTTAAATCAAAATAGAGGAATATTTTTAAAGTCAATTCGTAATGCTTTTAAAAATGAGACTACCATAAGGCCTCCCCCCCCACACACAATGCAAACGCAGAATCGGAGGAGATTTCTCCTTATGATAGTCAAAGATGCTTGATACGCATTAAAAAAACATTTGATATTATTACTAGTGCATAGTGTGAAAAACATTTCAAAAGTAGAATATTAATCTTAGCCAGCATAGACATTTCGAACTATGCCTACTATAGCTACCATCAAAACAGTGGTGACCACCATAAATAAATGGTAGGTTCTACAACTAAAACCGTACAGGGTTTCATATTGGAAATTGGATTTCCAACAAATGGTCAGGCCAAGGAACTTCCCATTGCCACATGAGAACGCCTCTGAAAAGACGCCCCGAGAACTAACGTTACGGTTAGAACTCTGCCAACACAAGGCCGGGTTACCCCTAACTGGGTAACTACTGACACGAATATGTCATCCCCCGATCGTAACCGATCTATCCGAGGATCCTCGATTTCCAACAACCACACAAGAATAATAATGCAGTAGCCATATAGGCTAAGTATCTGGGCTCCATTTCATGATACCACCTCTATCCAGAAGGAATGACATACGCTAAAGGGGTGCTACCCCCTAATAACCTTGCTGCATCCTTCCTGTTTTGACCATTTCCGGGGTAAGAGGTCCGACGAAGTCTCGTCCACAAAGCCACGCTTTATACAAAAGCTGTGCTTTGGGTCAACAAATGATCATAGAGATGATCACAAAGATAAACGATCAATCAATGATCATATCACAAATGATCAATCAATGATCATTTCACAGCAACACTCAGCATGCCACACTACCAAATTGGGAGTATATCACTAATAACCTTCAACTATATAACCTCTGAGCTCGTACGTTTCAGAGAAGGGTGTTAAGCTAAGAGAATAAATTCACCGCCACCAACAGAAATATATTTGAAAGAAATCAGCTTTATATCTCAACTTGTAATGTCAGACATACACTCCATACAAGTATGTTCCGGGCTCGAACAGAACCGAAGGCACTTACAAAGAAGTCCTTGCAATCCGGATATTCACTAATCACGACCGGACTTCCCGTCACTAAGGGTGATAAAACCTCTATATCGGAGATCAGCCGATGTAGAGTAACTCGACGGTAATCCTTCCGTTTTCACAAATATCTGGTCTTCAACACCGGTCATCAAACGCAATCCATAACGACGTATCACATATTCGGAATGGGTTATACGACCCCAAGGTCCTTTCCCGGCTAACCCGAATAGTGAGCGCTTATTCAAAAATAAGTGTGGCATTCAAATTCAAACAAATCACAACAAATACCTATTTAAAGATAAATATTGATAGTCGGATTATTTAACTATCAATAGGCATGCTCAACATCACCCAAATTCCAAATAATTTTCCAAATTATTTACTTTCGAAAATATCTTTACTAGATATAAAATTTCCCACACTTCAACATTTGAAAACTAATTTTCAAATCACTTTTCACCTTTACCACTTTTGAAAACAAATTTCAAACATTTTCCTTACGCGAAATACTTTCATTTCAACATAGTTTATTTAAACCAATTAAATAAATCCTTAACGATTTACTTTATATTTACGTTCCAAATCCGTAAATTAATTCCCACACTTCAAAAATAAATCAACATTTATTTTTAAACAAATTCCCCTTTTCATTTATAAATTCCATAGTGAATTTACATTCCAAAATATTTATGAATATACGATTTCAATTATTCATTTTCAATTTATCTTCAAAAAGATAAATTCTCAAAACATTTCATTTCACATTGGAAAAACATTTCCATACTTATTTATTAATAAGTAATTCACAAATCCATTTATTTTCAATACTTAGAAAATATTCCATATACTTATATCGAAATTAAGTATATATTTCATTCTTTAAGGAAAACATTCACTTAACACATTTATTTGGGCTAAAACGAATGTTGCGTAAAACATCGTTACGACGACCCAAAATCACTAGTATAGGGATTCGAAATTTAGATAGATATATAAATCCCAATACTATATAAAACATTTCCTTTCGGAAATCATTTACTATAACAACAGTGTTATAGTCCACCATTTCCTTCTTTCTCGAAAACGTCTATTTCAACAATAAATGTTGAAATCTATGGTTTCGATTCATAATACATTTTAAACATCTTTAAAATAATTAACTTCATTTTATAATATTCATTTTGCCAAACATGACCATTTTATTCAATAATGTATTCACTGTCCAAAATCGTGAATATATTTCCTTTAATAAACTTCAATATTCAATTTATCAAATTCAATTGATTTCGAATTTATAAACAATGTTTATAAATTCCATTTCTATTTATAAGCTTCGATTTATAAATCTCCTTTATTAATCTAATTTATATTTCGTTTATATGCCGAATCTAACTTATAAGTAAATTACATATAATCCATTTATTCACAAATCCATTCTTTTATATCATCGTTTGTTTATAAATCTAAAATTCTTATTTACTTATAAAACTAAGTACAACTTTATTTTAACACTTATAAAAGCTCGTTTTATAATTCCAATATCTTTAACTTATTAAATATAAATTTTATAAATCTTTTATATAAATTGTTTATAATAATTCAAAAATCCCAATTTAACTAAATTTATTCTTTTAATAATTTAAAAATCGTTATTCAAAGCTTATATACTTCAGAATCATACTTAAGCATTATTTTGCAAAAATCATAAATTTTATGAAAATAAATTTTTAACGTTTATTTATTTTAACAATTCAAAATTTAATAAAACGTATACTTTTGAAAATCACTTTAAAATTCCTTTTAAAACCAAAAATCATTATTTTAAAACTTCAGAAATGGATCCGATGATGCAGCAGCACCAAATAGTCAATCACGACATCCAAATATCATATATCGATATGATAATCAACAAATATCAAAATATTTGTAAATAAATCAATACAGTTGAGGAATCCAGTTGGATCCCTCCAACATGTTTCCCTGCATCCAAGATGTTAGCACAATACCAATTCCGCTCCAGTACGGAATTATCGCGGTATATGAGATTTATAAAATATTATCCGCTTAATAGACGGCGCAATAGGGTCTCATCCGCTATATACTGCGGGAAATCAATTCCAAGTACATAAATAATACCAATTTCATTGTTTGTGAAATATTCGCGGTATATGTTTTTAATAAATAACATCCGCTTACTAACGGCGCATAATGTCTATTTTAACAATCAATAGATAACAATCATCATTCAAACATGCATTCAAGAATTTTAAATATAACTATTTAAAATAAAAATCGAAACCGATTCGATTGAGTGAGAAGTTCTCACCTTGATTTCAATTCCATTCCAGCCTTTTATTTCGAATAAAATTAAACGCGCGTTTAATTTTACCCAAAATTTTCACTAACTCCAAACGACTCCAATTCAGCTCCATAGCGTAGTGCTCGACAAATCGATTGCAACGCAATTCGTTTCGTCTCAATCCGACCTCGCATCCACAAGTTATGATTTTTAGAAGTTAATACAATTTTTATATAAATTTATTACAACTTAAATTTTATTTTTTAACCCTAACTCAAATCATCACCGTTCCATCCCAAGCCTAGAATTCTCGGTCGCAAGATTCTGCTTCTCCTTCTTCCCTCAGTAACACGCGATTTACAGGTGAAAGCCGAACCCAACTTTGCCGCCTCCATACTTTGAATTTCGCACCCTACCCCATAACTTCTAGCTCGATCAGGTTCCACCATCCTGACCCCCTTCGTGAGCTTCACCTTCGACCAAGGACCGGGCCCACCTCGTACCGCCTACAGCACGCAAATCAAGGACGAACTGCACACGTTCGTGGCCTCCAAACGCTCTACCCGATCGACGAAAACCCATCTCCACCGTTGAGATTGAAGCTCTCGACGAGCTCTACGTTTTGTTAGTTGGAGCCGTGGCCTAATATCGCGTGGATTGGAAGAATTCAAGGGGAGAAGATGAGCGCATTTCTGGCCATTGGTTGCATAGCCGGCGGCTAAGGTTTTAAAACCCTAATATATATTTTTTTTGTGAAGAGAATGGGCCTATTTATAGAAGTTTGAAGGACACTATTCATTCGGTTTTTCAAAACTCCGATTTACGCGAGGTGACCGGCGTTACTAGGGTTTATCCCGCGTTCCGGACACAATGGAACAGGTTTTGGAAGCTAATTCGGTCATCTGTGCGAGTTATGACAATAAACGTTCGATTTAAATTAAACCGATTTAAACGATTTTCTAGGCGTTTTGGTTTGCACCGGACAAACGGTAAATCCGATTGACACAAAATTTGAAACCTTACAATAATATCACATTACGGATCCGATGAAACTGGTTTCGTTGAAATCCGAGACTTTTTGAAAAATGACTATTTTAACTCGCCAAATTAATATTAAAACAATTTTGATGCGTTTCGAGTTGCCACGATCAAACGACAACTCCGATTGCTACAAAAATTGAAATCCGACAATAACAAACTATTACTGATCCAATGAAACTGGTTTCGTCCAATTCTGAGATAGTTCGAAAATTGGCCATTTTTCAGTCGATAATTAAATATTAAAATATTCAATTTTCACAAATTAACTCTTAATTCGATTTTAAAAGTTCTAAAATATCGTTCTATCTCCAACATGATTAAATAAAATTTTACAAATCATTTTCAATCATATTTAACTCGATTTTCAATTATTTCAGAAATTTTAACTATTAAATAATCGATTTAATTGTCCAAATTAAATTCAATATTCGAAAAATAAATTACTCGACTTAAAATTTTCACTTATTAATATTTAAATTCAATTAAATATTCAAATTTTAATTATCAAAAATTCTGGGTCGTTACAAACTTCCCCCCTTAAAAGAATTTCGTCCCCGAAATTACTAAGTAAGAAAAGTTACAGAATTCATTAACTTTCCCAAAATCCATAGTTAAACTTCTTATAATACTTTACTAAGTTTTCAAATCATACTTAGTTATCTTTTCAAAACCAACTACTATTGTTTAATTTTCAACTTCAAATCAAAACTTAGTTTTTCACAAATTTTCCCAATTCACCCAAATTTTTCCTAATGCCTTAAATTTTCGGAAAAATTCGCCATAGTCTCCTTTGCGCGGCTCGATCCGAAAAAAAAATGACAGTATATATATCACAAATATACATCTCATCAAGTGATGAGGCAACCCGTAGGGAAAAAGTGTAAAAGTACGGTATGTAATCCGAGATATGTACCTTATTTATTATTAGCGAGCATATACGGCTAATATAGCGCGAAAGCGAGCTCCAAATGCAAAGCAAGCGCAATCCGCACCTACTAAACACTCAAAAACAACATGAGAATCATGCATTCATGTAAATAGTACCAATATACAACATATAGCAACATAACAACTACATGTGCCAATATAGAAAATGCAACAAACAACGAATGCATCCATCAACCAACTATAAATTCACTTCTCATTAATATTCATTGAATTGGTTTTCCAATTGATTCATTAACATTGGACTTTACTAACATTCATTCATGTCCAATTTTCAGTTAGTTTACATTCACTAATTAAATCCAATTCACATTCAATTCTATTCAAGTTCATTTTCTTCCAAGTTGCATTCAATTTCTTTAGCTACCAATTTCGCCAATTCACTTTCATTAACACTTAATGAATTTATATACAATCAATTAACAATCAAATAACAACCAATGTTTATCCAACACAACCAAATTTATTCACTTTACATTCAATTTGGTTCAACACTTTTAATTCCAATTGGATCATATTAAATTGACTTCCATTCAATTTATTCAACTTCCAATAACATTAGCTTTTAATGAATTTACACTTACATCCATTATTTCATATCAATTGTTTACATTTAATTGATTAACATTCAATCCATTTATCAATTCAATTGCTAATTCCTTTAACAATTTAAAGTTGAATTTCATTTATATAACTAAGTTCAAATTCTTAATGACTTCACTTCATTAATTCACTTATTAATTTACTTCGACACCAAAATCACTTTATTCAACATCACTTAAGTTATATTTCATTCCAAACACCTTTTGTTTAATTTAACTTAAGTTTTCACTTATAAATCCAATTCAATTTATTTAACTTTCCTTTTGTTAAATTTCAAATCACATGTCTTTGATGACAACTCAAATTTATTTCAACTTGGATTTTATTGATTTACTTATACTTCCTTTAATTTAACTCCATCCTTTAAGTTAAATTTATTCTATTAAAACTCAAATTGTATAAGTTATCAACTCATTTATCATTCCCATAAATATTTTAAATAGGATTCCAGAGTCCTTTCAAACTTTCAAAACCATTTTTTGAAATCAATTCAAATTATCTTTTGAATTCCCAAAACCAAACTCAAAATTTTCCAAACAACTTCATTTAAAATAATCTGGAAGCAATACCTCTTTTGGAAACCAGAAAATGAACACCGATGATGTCATGATCATCATCGGAATTATTTTCCAGCGACCGAAAAGAGTTTAGAGCTTTAATTTCTCTCAAAATAATTTTCCCAAAATATCAAATCCTTTCAAAACACTTCTTTGGAATTTTATTTCAGATTATAAATCACATTTATAAATCTTTTACTTATATAATTTCACTTCTTATATATAAGATTATTTCACAAGTGTAAATCATTTTAATTATAATTCCATCTTATAATTCATTTACTTATACCATTCATTCTTTCACAGCTGTTGTTTTTATTTAACTTATTCAACAACCAAACAATCAATTCATATACACTTTAATAATTCTAAAAAAATTATTCCTTTATATATAAAATAAAATCGAGGTAAAATTATTTCATTTACCCAATTTAAAACAATATCGTGTCTATTTGTTCTGTACAAGTGTTTAGAGATCCCTATCAACAACGTTAATTACTCGTGTTGACCAAAATCCATATACCACTCAACAAACCAATCATCACAATATAAAACAATTTATATTCACTAACAAATACGCGCTCGTATCTATTATTACACTCAAACTCATTCTAGAGTACTGCTGACTCTATCTCTAATGAGTAACACCCAACAGAGCGATGGTTGTCGCTTAACCATAAGCTCTGATACCAAATGTAACGTTTGCAATTTTTCGTGGCCAAAAGACCGAACCGTTATGGTTAAAGCAGAAGAAAAGATAGAAGAAGAGAGAAAAAGATAGAACAGAACAGAAAGAAATAGCAGCACAACATCAGAATCTCACAATTCACAGCGGAACAACATATAATAGATAAATGAATAATTTTTAAAAAAACAACTATATATCCGTTATTACATTACATCACATCACATTTCATTACATCATATCATTAGAGTGTACAACAACAACAACAACAACAACAACAACAACAAACAACAACAGAAAAGAAATACTATATACTAGTGAATACGCCATTCCATCCAGCTTGCCTCCAGCAACTCCTGAATTCCAGAATATCCTGATAAACCTTACTCTTGACTGCCCGTGTGGAAATTGGTGGGCACCCAGAGTTTAGGAAGAAAAACAATAAACTCCGAGTCAGTCATGTGACTGGTGTGAGAACTAAAACAGTTTATTTTTCTTTAAATCAAAATAGAGGAATATTTTTAAAGTCAATTCGCAATGCTTTTAAAAATGAAACTACCATAAGGCCTCCCGCACACACACACAATGCAAACGCAGAATCGGAGGAGATTTCTCCTTATGATAGTCAAAGATGCTTGATACGCATTAAAAAAAACATTTGATATTATTACTAGTGCATAGTGTGAAAAACATTTCAAAAGTAGAATATTAATCTTAGCCAGCATAGACATTTCGAACTATGCCTACTATAGCTACCATCTAAACAGTAGTGACCACCATAAGTAAATGGCAGGTTCTACAACTAAAACCGTACAGGGTTTCGTATTGGGAATTGGATTTCCAACAAATGGTCAGGCCAAGGAACTTCCCATTGCCACATGAGAACGCCTCTGGAAAGACGCCCCGAGAACTAACGTTACGGTTAGAACTCTGCCAACACAAGGCCGGGTTACCCCCAACTGGGTAACTACTGACACGAATAAGTCATCCCCCGATCGTAACCGATCTATCCGAGGATCCTCGATTTCCAACAACCACATAAGAATAATAATGCAGTAACCACATATGCCAAGTATCTGGGCTCCATTCCATGATACCACGTATCCAGAAGGAATGACATACACTAAAGGGGTGCTACCCCCTAATAACCTTGCTGCATCCTTCCTGTTTTGACCATTTCCGGGGTGTGAGGTCCGACGAAGTGTCGTCCACAAAGCCACGCTTTATACAAAAGCTGTGCTTTGGGTCAACAAATGATCATAGAAATGATCACAAAGATAAACGATCAATCAATGATCATATCACAAATGATCAATTAATGATAATTTCACAGCAACACTCAGCATGCCACACTACCAAATTGGGAGTATATCACTAATAACCTTCAACTATATAACCTCTGAGCTCGTACGTCTCAGAGAAGGGTGTTAAGCTAAGAGAATAAATTCTCCACCATCAACAGAAATATATTTGAAAGAAATCAGCTTTATATCTCAACTTGTAATGTCAGACATACACTCCATACAAGTCTGTTCCGGGCTCGAACAGAACCGAAGGCACTTACAAAGAAGTCCTTGCAATCCGGATATTCACTAATCACGACCGGACTTCCCGTCACTAAGGGTGATAAAACCTCTATATCGGAGATCAGCCGATGTAGAGTAACTCGACGGTAATCCTTCTGTTTTCATAAATATCCGGTCTTCAACACCGGTCATCAAATGCAATCCATAATGACGTATCACATATTCGGAATGGGTTATACGACCCCAAGGTCCTTTCCCGGCTAACCCGAATAGTGAGCGCTTATTCAAAAATAAGTGTGGCATTCAAATTCAAACAAATCACAACAAATACCTATTTAAAGGTAAATATTGATAGTCGGATTATTTAACTATCAATAGGCATGCTCAACATCACCCAAATTCCAAATAATTTTCCAAAATATCTTTACTATATATAAAATTTCCCACACTTCAACATTTGAAAACTAATTTTCAAATCACTTTTCACCTTTACCACTTTTGAAAACAAATTTCAAACATTTTCCTTACGCGAAATACTTTCATTTCAACATGGTTTATTTAAACCAATTAAATAAATCCTTAACGATTTACTTTATATTTACGTTCCAAATCTGTAAATTAATTCCCACACTTCAAAAATAAATCAACATTTATTTTTAAACAAATTCCCCTTTTCATTTATAAATTCCATAGTGAATTTACAGTCCAAAATATTTATGAATATACGATTTCAATTATTCAGTTTCAATTTATCTTCAAAAAGATAAATTCTCAAAACATTTCATTTCACATTGGAAAAACATTTCCATACTTATTTATTAATAAGTAATTCACAAATCCATTTATTTTCAATACTTAGAAAATATTCCATATACTTAATATCGAAATTAAGTATATATTTCATTCTTTAAGGAAAACATTCACTTAACACATTTATTTGGGCTAAAACGAATGTTGCGTAAAACATCGTTACGACGACCCAAAATCACTAGTATAGGGATTCGCTATTTAGATAGATATATAAATCCCAATACTATATAAAACATTTCCTTTCGGAAATCATTTACTATAACAACAGTGTTATAGTCCACCATTTCCTTCTTTCTCGAAAACGTCTATTTCAACAATAAATGTTGAAATCTATGGTTTCGATTCATAATACATTTTAAACATCTTTAAAATAATTATCTTCATTTTATAATATTCATTTTGCCAAATATGACCATTTTATTCAATAATGTATTCACTATCCAAAATCGTGAATATATTTCCTTTAATAAACTTCAATATTCAATTTATCAAATTCAATTGATTTCGAATTTATAAACAATGTTTATAAATTCCATTTCTATTTATAAGCTTCGATTTATAAATCTCCTTTATTAATCCAATTTATATTTCGTTTATATGCCGAATCTAACTTATAAGTAAATTAATTATAATCCATTTATTCACAAATCCATTCTTTTATATCATCGTTTGTTTATAAATCTAAAATTCTTATTTACTAATAAAACTAAGTACAACTTTATTTTAACACTTATAAAAGCTCGTTTTATAATTCCAATATCTTTAACTTATTAAATATAAATTTTATAAATCTTTTATATAAATTGTTTATAATAATTCAAAAATCCCAATTTAACTAAATTTATTCTTTTAATAATTTAAAAATCGTTATTCAAAGCTTATATACTTCAGAATCATATTTAAGCATTATTTTGCAAAAATCATAACTTTTATGAAAATAAAATTTTAACGTTTATTTATTTTAACAATTCAAAATTTAATAAAACGTATACTTTTGAAAATCACTTTAAAATTCCTTTTAAAACCAAAAATCCTTATTTTAAAACTTCAGAAATGGATCCGATGATGCAGCAGCAGCAAATAGTCAATCACGACATCTAAATATCATATATCGATATGATAATCAACAAATATCAAAATATCTGTAAATAAATCAATACAGTTGAGGAATCCAGTTGGATCCCTCCAACCTGTTTCCCTGCATCCAAAGATGTTAGCACAATACCAATTTCGCCCCAGTACGGAATTATCGCGGTATATGGAATTTATAAAATATTATCCGCTAAATAGACGACGCAATAAGGTCTCATCCGCTATATACTGCGGGAAATCAATTCCAAGTACATAAATAATACCAATTTCACTGTTTGTGAAATATTCGCGGTATATGTTTTTAATAAATAACATCCGCTTACTAACGGCGCATAATGTCTATTTTAACAATCATCATTCAAACATGCATTCAAGAATTTTAAATATAACTATTTAAAATAAAAATCGAAACCGATTCGATTGAGTAAGAAGTTCTCACCTTGATTTCAATTCCATTCCAGCCTTTTATTTCGAATAAAATTAAACGCGCGTTTAATTTTACCCGAAATTTTCACTAACTCCAAACGACTCCAATTCAGCTCCATAGCGTAGTGCTCGACAAATCGATTGCAACGCAATTTGTTTCGTCTCAATCCGACCTCGCATCCACAAGTTATGATTTTTAGAAGTTAATACAATTTTTATATAAATTTATTACAACTAAAATTTTATTTTTTAACCCTAACTCAAATCATCACCGTTCAATCCCAAGCCTAGAATTCTTGGTCGCAAGATTCTGCTTCTCCTTCTTCCCTCAGTAACACGCGATTTACAGGTGAAAGCCGAACCCAACTTTGCCGCCTCCATACTTTGGAACTGGTTTCATCCAATGGAACTGGTTTCATCCAATTCTGAGACTGTTCGAAAATTGGCTATTTTTCAGTCGATAATTAAATGTTAAAATATTCAATTTTCACAAATTAACTATTAATTTGATTTTAAAAGTTCTAAAATATCGTTCTAACTCCAACATGATTAAATAAAATTTTACAAATCATTTTCAATCATATTTAACTTGATTTTCAATTATTTCAGAAATTTCAACTATTAAATAATCGATTTAATTGTCCAAATTAAATTCAATATTCGAAAAATAAATTACTCGACTTAAAATTTTCACTTATTAATATTTAAATTCAATTAAATATTCAAATTTTAATTATCAAAAATTCTGGGTCGTTACACATATGATGCCTATCAATAAAGAAATCTGATTATCAATTTGCCGCTGACCGTCGACATCCCGTTGAAAGGAGCTAGGGGCAAAGTGGAATAGTGAGTACACGATGTTGCTTCTCTTGTCAATGAGAATTGTTTCGATCTTCTTTGAATTATTTTATTTTAATTTCAGTTTCAGTTATGTTGTGAACTATGACCAAGTTGAACTAAACAACTTCCAAAATGATGCCGGTGTCCAAGTATTTAGGGTTGACCCTCGACCAATCTTCGCGGACCATGATTGGACCTATGGAGTTTCATCAAGATGAGCGTGATTCGATCGCTCATCAACTTCCATATGCCCATGATTTGGGGCAAAGGACTCGAAGTGGAAAAGCCCGATAAGGTCAGGATCTAATACAAAGTGGATCTGACTAACTAGCCACTCGTCAACCACGACTTGGAGGCCTAAGAAAGACTTGGAGCGAATGTGACCCGATCATCCACTCCACAGATCATAAAATGAAGTTCGCCAAAATACTTATGCCTTTCCCTAAGCTCAGCATGACGGAGGTCCAACTAAAGTGGACGTGATTCGACCATCCACACTTTAACTCCTGCCCTGAACATAAGAGGCAGTTCAAAAGCTCGACTTAAAGTAGGCGTGATGATTTCCTACTCATCAACCACCGTCGTCAACACATGGACTTGACTTCAGCTTGAGGCGCATGTGACTTGGTTGTCCACCCGAGAACTCTCTCCGTCAACTTTCTAGGAGGAGTACTAAGAAAATTGGATGAGACCTGACTGCCTAACATAGGAATGGATGTGATCTATCCATCCATTAATTACTTCCTTCCTCGACTTGATTGGAGGAGCTACAATCACCAAGTGGACGTGAATTGACCATCCATTTGTCAAATTTTGTCCTTGATGCTAGGGCAGGAATTCCTTTCCATTGATGAACATTGTTTAGACGTTCATTCGGTAACTCTTACCTCGACATGACAACTGAAGTACAAATCAAATGGGTGTGACTAATCACACATCAAGAAAACTCTGTGTCCTCAGACTACAGGCTAGAGTATAAACCATTTGGTTGAAAAATGACTACTGCAGGCTAAAACATGACTGCCCACAAGAAAAACTCTAATTCCCCGGACTATGGGCTAGAGTATAAACCATTTGGTGGAAAAATGACTACCATGGATGGAAACATGATAGCCCACGAGAAAAACTCTAATTCCCCAGACTGCAGGCTAGAGCATAAACCATTTGGTGGAGAAACAACTACCGTGGGCGAAAACATGACTGCCCACGAGAAAAACTCCAAGTCCCTGTACTACGGGCTAAAGTATAAACCATTTGGCGGGAAAAGACTGCCGCGGGAGGAAACACGACTGCCCATGAGAAAAACTCTAAGTCCTTGGACTGCGGGTTAGAGTATAAATCATTTGGTAGAAAAACGACCGCTGCGGGTGGAAACACGACTATCCATGAGAAAAACTCTGAGTCCCCGGACCGCATGCTATATTATAAACTATTTGACGTAAAAATGACTACCGTGGGTGGAAGCACGACTGCCCATAAGAAAAACTCTAAGTCCCCGGGTTGTGGGCTAGAGTATAAACCATTTGGCGGAAAAACGACTACCACGGGTGGAAACACAACTGCCTAAGAGAGAAACTCCAAGTCCTCGGACCACGGGCTAGAGTACAAACCATTTGGCCAAAAAAACGACTCCCGCTAGCGGCAATATGACTGCCCACGCGAAAAACTCTAAGTCCCCGGATTGTGGGCTAGAGTATAAACCATTTGGTGGAAAAAATGACCACCACGGGCGGAAATACGACTCCCCAAGAGAAAAACTCTATGTTCTCGATCTTCCGATTAGAGTATAAATCATGTAGCGAAAAAATGACTGCCATGGGTGGAAACACGGCGGCCCACAAGAAAACTCTTAGTCCTCAGAGTGCGGACTGTAGTTAAAAAATTTGGGTGGAAAAACGACTGCCTATGAGAAAACTCTAAGTCCTTGGAGTGTAGACTGGAGTATAAACAATTTGAGTGGAAAAACGACTGCCCAAAAGAAAACTCTAAGTCCCTAGAGTGCAGATTTTAGTATAAATATAAATGGTACTACTTAACCACCCGCCAACAAACTCTTATCCCTAGAGTGCGGAAATGAGTATAAACAAATAGATAAGTGTGGTTCAAACAATCATTATTCCATAAACTCTAACTTGAACTCGACACGAGGAGTATAAACTCACTATGGATTGAATTCTACCATCCACGAACTAAATCTGCTAACCCAAGACTGGGGGCAGGAGTGCCAACTACTAAAAATTGAATATGACAGCTCATTATAACTCTGGTTTGGCATTCTTTACAACTTAAGGAAACGACTGCAAGGAGGCCTCAATAAAAAACAATCGGAACGATATCCAAAGTTCTGGGTGACCGACTATATCGTACCGTCAGACTGAGGGTTAATATCGATCCACACCAAATACATATGGATATGACCTAAACGTCCATCGAATAACTCTGGTCACCAGAGCATGGATAGGAGAATAAACCATGAAGACTTGATCATTAATTCTCCAGCACCCTCCTTCGATCCGTCAGGAGGAGTATGAAACCGGATGAGCATGACCCGATGGCACCTGAGCCAACTCTACCCTTAGATCCGATCAGAGAATATGAATCAAAGTGGACGTGATTGACCATCCAGTGCCCGACTTATGCCCGAAATCCAACGAAACATTGAAGTATTCCCCCTGGGAGAAAAACTAGAATATAATCTAGGATAGGAAAGACTCAACCTTCAATTAACTAACCTAATCCTACGATTCGACAGGAAAAATCATAAGGCTAAGGTGGACACTGCTTACCTTCCTACTTATCAATGTATGCCTTAGACTTGGTGGCATGAGCGAGAAACAAGATGAATGTGAACCGACTATTCATCGATCAACTCTATGTCTTTGGAGCTTAGGTGGGAGTATAAACATAGCTAGGATGAGACTCGACCATCCATACAATACATTTATCAACCCGAGACTGGAAGCAGAAGTGTAAACATCCAAAACTGGCTGTGATTGTTTAGTATTGTAACTTATATATAGTGTTTACAATGACTTGAGGCTACGACCGAAATGATGCCTAGAGATAGAATCATTGGATCGATGCCCAAGCTCATGGGCAACTGACTATCATTCTAACCTAAACGACTAGCAACAGAATGCCAGTACATTGAATGAAAAGCACTTTACTCGAATACACAAGCAAATTCAAACTCAGAGTCAGCTATCTAGCTACACACGACTCGAGTCTGACCCCTACTCGACATTTGCTTCAACGTGCTTATAAGCCTGATCTTTGGACATTTGTAGATAATCGCTCAAAGCATGTAGAGTCCTTCACTATCAGACTTAATAACTCATGATAAGACTCTAAGATTCAATCATAGTAACCATCAACATTGACTGTCCCAACTAGATTCCACATTGATTGTTATGCGAAATAGTAACATTTGAACTCAAAGAATCCAATACTGCACCCGCTGACCTGATAGTCGACATTACGGTCAGCCATGGCAACACATCATGTGTACTGAAGGTCGGATCATAGGTCAAAGAAACGATGATGAAGGAATTAGATGGCTTTCTCTAAATGAAACTTGATGCGTTCGCTTGGACTCATTCTGACATACATGTGATCTCATCGACTATCGTGAGCCATGCATTAAATATCGAATGGAGGCATGTTCCTGTGAGACAAAAGCGACACGTTATGGAACTGGAGAGATCTGCTGCACTTAAAGCGAAAGTGGATAAACTCAAAAATAACAGGTTTACCCACGACACACTTTGCCCGAAAGGGTATCCAATCCAGTTCCTATGAGAAAAGATGATGGAAAGTGGCAAGCATACATTAACTACTCTTACCTGAACAAGCCATGCCCAAAAGACATCTTTCTAGTTTCAAGGATAGACCAGCTGGCAGATTCAACCGCTGGATATGAATTGCTTTCATTTATGGATATGTACTCCGGGTACAACCAGATCCTGATGGAAGTCCTCGACCAGAAGCACATCAGCTTCATTACCGATCTAGGGCTATATTGTTATATTGTGATGCTGTTTAAACTAAATAATGATGAAGCTAATTATAAGAGACTGGTCAACAGGATGTTCAAAGACCGGATTGGGCGATCAATGGAAGTATATATGGATGATACGCTTGTGAAGTCACGACGATCAAATGACCACACCGATGACTTAGCGGAGATGGTTCTATCCGAAGATATGGAACGAAACTCAATCCCTTGAAATGCTATTTCGATGTTGCCTCAAGGATGTTTCGAGAATTGAATTCAACCCTAAGAAGATTCAGGCAATCAAAGACATCTAGGTATCGAAGACAATCAAGCAGGTGCAGAGTCTAAATGGGAGGTCATCGCCCTAAGGCAATTCATTTCTTGGGTCACCGACAAGTGTACTATCTTCTTCGATCTAATCAGGAGAAGGAATAGAAACTTTGAATGGATGCAAGGCTGCATTGATGCATTTTAAACTCTAGTAGATCACTAAAAGAGTCCTCTCATCCTATCCAAGCCACCAGATCACAAAGATTTATACATCTATTTAGCTATGTCGGTACAGGCCATAAGCGCCACAATGCTATGCGAAAAGAACCAAATCCAAAGACCAGTATGTTATGTAACCAAGTGATTGATAGGCTCACCCTTTTAACATCTATACCGACCAGCCATTACGACAAGTCCTATAGCAATCTTGAACGTTTGGAAGGTTACTCAAATGGAATATCGAGCTAAGCCAATTCGACATTACATGTCTCCCTCGAAGAGCTATTCCGGGATAGGCATTAACAGACTTCATCTCTAAATTCACTTCATTAGATGAAAATTCGAAGAGCAATAGAGAACAAACCAACCGATGAAAAATGTACATAGATAGAGCATCAAATGATCGGTGTTCTTGCACCAGAGTTATGTTAATGAATCTTGAGGAACGATCAGTCTGTTATGCCCTGAAACTCGATTTCCCTACAACAAATAGCAAAGCTAGGTATGAAGCCTTGATCGCCACGCTCAAACTTGCTAGAGAACTGGGAGCGGAAACTTTAGATATCTTTTGTGATTTCTTATTAGTAGTATTCCAAGTCAGGGAAGATTATCTTGTTAGGGGGGCAGTATTTTGCTCCTTATCTTAGCTGGGTCAAAGAGCTACAAGCCGACTTCGAGTATTACATCATTGCACACATCCTTAGAGGACAAAATGAAAAGGTCGAGTCGCTGGCCAAGCTGGCTATTTTTGGGGATGTGCAGCGAATAGATTTTGTTTTGGTTGAAGTAATTAGTATAACAATAATTGACAGACGGAGATCGACTAGATCTTGGAGACGGAGCTAGAAAAGGAGTCATGGATAACACCTAAGACTACCTATAATAGGGAATTCTTCCTGAATGGAGGAATAGAAAATGAAAGATCCACCTCAAAACTGCACGCTGAAACATCCCAGAAGAAGTCATGTATATAACGGACTTTATCCATTCCCCTGCTCCGATGTATCGCCCATGATGATATCAAATGAGTCCCGAGAGATGTCCATGAATAAGAATGCAACAATTACACCAGGGGGCAAAACCTAATAAAGAAAATACTCTGCTATGGGTATTATTGGCCAACTGTCAATCAAGATGCAGCTGATCACGTTAGACAATGCGGCGAGTGCTAGATGATTGCCAAAATTCCAAGAGCACGCCGATGAAATTACTCAAACGGCCAGTCTCTTTCCGTTTTCCACTTGTAGCATTGACATCATCATCTTCTTGCCAATCCTAAAGGTAGTGCGAAATACGTCATCGTTGCAGTTGATTACTTCACCAAATGGGCTGAAGCAGAACTTTTAACCACGATCACGACGAACAAAATAACCAACTTCATTGTCCGAAACATCATCTGTCATTTTGACCTTCCATGAACCGTTATAACTGATAATAAGGCCCAATTTGACAATGATAAATTTAATTACTTATTCCGTCGGCATCATATTGAAAAGAGATTTGTGGTAGTTGCTTGCCTTAAGTAAATGGACGAGTTGAAGATGTAAACAAAATCATAAAGTGCATTCCGAAGAAACATTCGGGTAAGGATAGAGGCAAGTGGATCATTGAAATCTCATCAACATTATGGGCATACAGAATTACCTATAAGTCCACGATTGGCCACACTCCATTTACCCTTGCTTACGGTTCTAAGGCCGTCATCCCAACAAAACTTGAAGTCCCCTCTCATCGAGTGACTTTTACAACCCCTATTTCATTATAAAATAATATATAAACTAGGAATTACGATCCAATTGCAATTAAACTAGAAGGAATTGGTGATGACTCGTGAGTGCACAAATACATCTAGGAGCCAATGACAAGAACACGTACCTGAACGAGCACGTGTATATTCAAAAAATTCAACTTCTTGAAATCGACAGAAAGCGAGTTTTCACTTGAGTTATTAAAGAAAAGAATGGATCAAATAGCCAAATCTTACTAGTCTTGTAGAATCAGATATGAAAAACAACCGATGAAATACAATCCTGAATTTATACTATTGGAAATCGACCAAGCATCGCACGCGACGATCAAGGTGGGATATAACATTTTGGGAGGATAAAATGGAAGGATATGACTATTTCAGAAATTGGATATATTTATTTTTAGTGACTCTAACCTAATTCAATTCAAAGCACGTCATGTATGCAAGAAGACTTAATTTGGAGGGCAAGTTTTATCTGGCCTTTTGGACCGGCTATATTCAGACTGACTGGACAAGTAAGACTGGGTGATCACCGAGGAAGACAACCTGAAGAGATGATTTAGGCTCAAAGATCAAGCGCATTTAATGATATGAATCAATGATCAACCGAGAAAACGGATATACTCTCCAGAATATTTTAAGTATAAAATAATGCCTCCTATAGGCGGGGATTCAATGTCTATCCCTTTCCTTAGGGGATCGGTACATGTCCTCAGTTAATATCCAAAACTTGGCAAGATCGTTACAGAGTGACAAGGAAGGCCCTATGAGGCTAACTTTCAATTTTCAAGTCATTTGGAGTTCGTATGCTCAAGTTATGGGCAAATTACTTCACCTATGATCAGTATAAAAAGGAATCGGTATAAAAGAGATCATCCATTTTAAGCTTTCACTACATAATGCAACAATGATCGGTGAATTACTCAAATCTACAGTTGTTGTTAACATGAAACTTGGAGTATAAGCTAATTAGGATGTATGGAACCCCCCATAAGGATCGCATGACATTTGGAGCAAGTTGGAGGGATCGACAGAAATCAAAATTTAAGCAACACTACTTCATGGAAAATGCGATATCTCGTAAAAAATTTCATTAAAATTGCATGAAATTTGGAGAGAAAGTAGCTAACATAATGGCGCATCCTCCATAGGAATCACAACCCATTTGGATGCATTAATAAGGATCTGTATCGATCCCTATTGTGGGCCCTGATGGGCATGCAAATTTTTGGGTAGCCTCGTCTTGGTCTCCCGAACCTTCTGCCAAAATTTCAGTTCGAGCTGTGCACGTCTTCCCCTATAAATACAACATGAATAGCGTTAGAAAAGGGATCCTGCTTTCTCTGTCGAGACACTGCCATTTCTATTCTTCACTTTGTACTAATGGATCCCAACTGATCCAAACATTCTTGTAATCATATTCAAACGAAAGATCAATAAAAGTATAAAATGGACGTTGACCAAGATTGCCGAATCACTATAAAAATCTGTGTGCTCATTTACTTTTTTCTATTTTGCTTTAGTTCCATTCTTTGTTTAATCTTCATAAGATTCTATGGGTGTTGATGCCCATTATTGGCATCAACACTTGGAGTTATGAACAAATGATATGTAAGAGCACACAACTACAACAACTTATGAACGTACACTATGGAAATTGCAACCAACAAGCAAAGGTGGATTGGCTTATACATGGAGATAAAAACACAAGATTCTTTTTTGGAAAAAAATGTCAATGAGGAGACACAAGAACAATATACAAGCATTAATGAATTAAAATGGGGAAGTTAGCCTGACAGCATGTAGATTGAAAATGAAGCAATCTACTACTAAACTGATTTGTATAATGGTTTTTAGATAACATGGAGATAATACACAAACAAATTAACTACCGAATGAAGATTAATGCTCTACGAAAAGAACTCTTATCTCAACCAGTTTCTGAAATTGAAATAAAGACTCTAATTTTCTCTATCAAGGATGACAAGTCACATCGGCCTAATGGATACACACAAAAAAAAAAAATTGAAGACACACGAATGAATCTAAAGAAATTATCATAGCAGCAGTACAAGAAGTATTTTAGATAGGATGATCCCTAAAGGACTAAATCATACATTCATAATCCTGATGCCAAAAAAAGATAAGCCTACTCATATTATTGATTATAGACCTATTGCTTGCTGCAATATATTGTATAAAATAATTTCTAAAGTCATATGTTAGAGAATTAAATTGTTTTTGAAATATCAGATGTCAAAATATCAATCTACATTTATACCAACCGGATCAATATTAGAAAATATTTTATTAGCTTATGAGCAAACTACATTTAAAAAAAAAGAGGAGTTAAGAAAATTTGTGTGAAAACTGATTTGTAGAAGGCATATGACAAAATAAGTTACATATTTGTCTCTGAGACACATTCTTAACTCTATCAGAACTCTCCCCTTCAGCTGCACTTTTCATGAAAATCAGATGTGAGATAATAAATTAAATTTGATTATGTTTCGCTTCTTCTTCGCGGAAAGACGATCAACTCACATTGATCACGTTTTTGCCCTTTGGACATACTGCCTGCCCCTCTTACTAATTGAATTGTCTAGTGAATTGTTTAGATGGTGGGGATGGAGGCGACTTGCCGCATGTGGCATCGCGACGTCGAACCTTATAAGTTAGAGGAAGGAAAAATTATGAGAAAAAAAGACGATAAAACAATTCACAATCATGATCCTTATAAAGGGAAAATGCAACCATGATCATATATTTCGAGTCGGCTTCATGGAAAATTCAAACTTTTCATTTGATGTTGCAATCAATGTGCTATTCCAAGTTAATCAAGACTGCTTCGCAAGCACTTGACTTTGACACCATAGACATGACATAAGAATGAGGCACCTTCTCACAAATTGGTCACCATAGAAAAGAATCATTAAAATAGTATGAGCGGTTATTAAAACATTATAAAGCCAATAATTCCAATCAAGAATTTTGCACTGCTATCGTCGTAATTTCAGAGTCATTCAATTTGAAAGTGCCTAACCCAGATTCATTCCTGCAGGTATTAGGTGACGAGAAATGAACGAAAAACTAAGGTAGTGTTTGGATTGTTATTTTTATTTTTGGGTTTTCGTACATACAAAAGTGCACATGATGCATTTATATTGTCGAAAACGACCAATTTATAAAGCAAAGTTAACATACAAAATAGAATATTTTTTTAATATTTTCCGCATTTTGGAAAATAACACAAGCATGTGAAACAATTCATTCTCCCGTCGTCTCTCTATTCCCCTCGTCCTGACATCTGTCTTTTTTTCATCCTTTCCGTCATCCCTCTATTCCCTTCGTCCTCACATCCGTTTTTTATTCATCCTCTCCGTCGTCCATCTATTCTGCAAATATTTGAAATAAATATTGAAAATCGAAAGCACAAAATCCGTTTTCAAACTAAACACTGTGTTTTTTTCCTTCTTCTAAAAAACCAAACCCCCCCCAACCCCCCCCCCCCCCCCCCCCCCACAGTGTCTCATACATTTTCTTTAAGAAAGAGATTAGATCACTTTCCGCTTCCATGGCCCTCATCACTGTTCCACCCTTGTCCCAGTCAACAGAAGCTTCTTTCGTTGCTTCCGCAGCTTAGGCAGCTGCCTGCTTTGGTCTATGGACAGACCAAAGGATCATATACTGGAATAGTACAATTTCAACAAACTCATGCATTTATCCTGTTTCCAAGCACACAAATATATATGCATTATTTACCTATTAAAAACATTAAGACTGAATCATATCTTTCCTCACATTTCTCTTACCCTCATCGTTGTCCATATGCATATTTAAATCTATGTAGCAAAGTGCAGCTATGATATTCAGTCCAGTAGCATTTGTATTGCAAATCATGTGCAGGTCTGTATTATATATTATGTAGCGAAGTGTAGCCATGATATTCAGTCTAGCCATGATAATCACTTTTTTTTTTTCCCCTTGTTGAACGGGGAAATGATAGCATTTACACATCTCATTGGTACTTTGAAAAGATAATATTGCTATGGTAAGAAAAAAGTCATTGCTATCATATCAATTCGAACTGATTGTGAAATCCAGGAAATGCAAAATTTTGGAATATATTGACAAAGTGCACATAATCTAATGATATCATTTGCATTTTTATACGTACTAATTTTGTAATGGCGTTACATAGAAGATTGGTATATTCCACATAACAGATACGTAGCTATGTATTATATATTATATATAGCAACATAATGGATGTATACTTAGCTGTCTCTTAACGTATAATCTCCTGGTGTACACATAAATGGTACATATTATGCTAAAACTACGTTGCAACAAAATTATACTTCTCCAGACCGACAATCACTTTAATTGTTAATTACACTGGATTAGGTAGCACAACAAATAAAGTAATTAACTTAAAGAGCACTCAAAATCTACCTGTTCATCACAAAGATGGAATTTTGTTGGTCCTAATTAATCTAATTATAACCAAAATTAAATGATTGATTATTTTAAATTTGGAAACACAATGGACCCGTTAAAGCTCCAGTACACCATCTAAGAGCTGTCATTCTTATTATGTGCTGTAGTTCTTATTTAAATCACATATGTTGAAAAATACTTCAAAATTATTATGGAATTCTATGTGGATTATATTATTGAATAGACTAATCATATTGTACATATGGTCATGATCAATGTGACTACAATGTTTTGAATCAAAATAGAAATGTGGTGGTTGACATGCCAAGCAATCAAGTGAAACAAATTAACTAATCGATTAATTTAACTATATAGTTGTACCATACTTAAAAATATGACTAGCATATAATTGAATTTTGCCCAACTTAGCTATAAAATATCAAATATAGTTAAAGAAATCTACGCAAACAAAAAATATATTATAGGTAATATACGGTCATAGTTGTACCACTAGTGGTACAAATTAGATGATGAATTATAGTTTACCTAATATTATTAACTAGTATATCACAGAATGCATGTGTAAATCAAAATGTACTTTAAAAATAAATAAACAAAATCATTAAATTTTTGATTTGTATGTAGTTTATAATAAGATAACTACTGAATTTTTTTCAGTGATACACATGCTTACTACTCATAAAAGTATATGTATTCTAAATTTCTATACAGTACAGACATGTCATATTCGCATTGCAGATGATTTTAGATTGTAGCAACAACTTCGCAAGATTTTAGTTACAGTTTAAGACAAAAAAAGAGTTTGTACGTTTCCATAACAAGTCATCACATGCATATATGCATATATAGAATTTCCCTATATATATGTATGCTTGTGCACACACGCATACACACACAAACGAAAAAGAAGACATACAAAACGTTCAAAATGACCAACACACAACATGTACGGATTGGGATTGAAATCTTTGTCCATGTTCTCAAGGATTCTTTCTCTAAGCTTGAATCTGGTATAGTGGTCACAACAGGGCACATTTGCACATGCTTCTTTTTGGATAATACCTAAAGAGAATGTTTTATATGTAAACTGCATGCATATTATATAGAAAATTATTAATGACTGGGTACTATAGGCAACTCCATAAGCCACGCAAGAAGGAATCTGAAATAGTTGGTGGGTGGGTAATTGGACCAACCTACGCACTCAGATATGACCCACGCTGTCTCTCTAATTTAGTTAACTTTGGTTTGTCATCAGTCAATCAAGGCATGTTATTTGAATGATTAGTGCTCATAACTATGTTCTTCCTTTATTTATGACGAACATCAAGTAGTTTAAGGAGAGTATTCAGGTTTACTGGGTCTTAAAAGTAACAAGTTTTTAGCAAAGACTATGCATTATTTTTTAAGATAATTCATAAGCGAGAGCATACATAGCGTTTGTATTGACGTAAATGGGGGACAAAGACGAATAATTGTGAAAAGTGGGGAAAATGAAAGATGGCTTGAGGAGGAGTAGAAGAATCCATTTGTTCTCTTGGTCCAAGTGAGAATGATTTGGACTGGTCATACGTACATCACATGCATTATCATATTATATGCACATATTGTACACTGTGTGGGACTGCTAGCCACTCTGGTAACAGTCTTTATTCTGAAGTAAGTTGATGCAATGCTAGTTGTTTTAGGTATTATATCGATCAAAATATGAAAGTCTATCTAATTTGTTTGAGAGATAGCTTCATTTGTGTCTGGACATGTACCAACCTAATTAGAAACTGGGGTGTATATAAAAAAGGATTGTGTCAATAATGTAACTTGTTACAGAGTAAAACAAAGCGCTATAAAACAACATATCAAGATCATGTTAGAATGTATTTCGATCCAATGAAGCCTACGTAGAACTGTTGGAAAATCGATGGTTAGGAAGAACAAAGAGAAAGTAACGGAAGTTGTGTATCGTTGCCTTGAAAGCGAAATTAGATGCGATTACGGTGCAATCGATAATCGTCTGCTCCTCAAAGTTAACGCAACAACTCTTCAAACTTGTGCACTCAATGTTGAATGATTTGAAAATTTATAGAAGTCACTGCCATGAGTTGTAAGTATATTTAAAACATAGATTTAATTTCGAAGAAAATTGTAGAGATAGGCAATGAATAAATAATTTTTGTTTACGGTAACTTTTTTTTTCAAATAAAAAAGGGTGACACTGTTAACACCCACTTAATTATTTCTCACATCCGTTTATCCTTCCATCCAAACAAATACTTCATTCATTCACCCACACTTATCTTTTCTTATATGTTTAATTTTTTCATAACAATAGCTTTACTTTTCCTCTCTCTCTGCCCAATCAAAGGATGAAACAAAATTTTCTTCAGCAGATTTTTCCATGCCCATTCTCCTTTTCTTTCATCTAGTGTTTCATCAATAAATATGAATCCAACTAAATTAATTATGATGTTTGTGTTATTGAACTTAATCGTATATAGATTTTTATTTTTTCGTAAATATTTTGTAACCCTAGCTAAGGCTAACATAGTAAAGAATATTTTATATCCCAAATTCGATGGTATTTTAGAACATAGTAAAGAAGTTTTATTACTACTTCAATTAAAAATATCTGATCACTATTTCTTTTGTCGATATTTCCATAAGAAAAGGCAAAAGAGCAATTAAACAACTATAAAAGAAAGAAATATGATATAGTCAATTATTGTGCTTGAATCGATAGATTATGACGATGATAATACAAAACTAATGGAATCAGAAGAAGTAAAATTTGAAATTTATGTTTGATTTTTATTTAATTTTAAGATTCGTAATTTACAGAAGATCGACATGTGATTGGGTGAAAAATCACACAATAGAAATGCATGATATGTAGAACAACCATGCAAGTGACGCATGGATTAAATAATTCTCGGGAGTGTGTGGTTTTTCGTATGGTGAATTTTTGATGGACCAATTTTTCTAAGTAAGGGTATCAGAGGAAACTTTTGACAATATGATTTGTAGACTTAGCAAAATCATGGGTACGGCGTTTTTTTTTCAATTTTGTGGGGGCTGCTCTATAATTTACGTGTTTAAATAGAATTAATTAAATTATTTTTCTCACTTGAACCCATCAATCACAATAAATAAGCATTCCATAAAATAGAAACTTTTTCCTTGTTAATAAAGAATAAAAAAGGTTAAACAATGACAAGATTTCGATTTTTGTTGTAATTATCCAACAATCACGCACTAATTAAAAAATATATCAAAGAAGACGAATGAAATTAATTGGACAAGAAGAAAGGTTCATATGTAATTACCAATGTCTTTCTATAGATTTTGTACATAAAGAAGTGAGATCAAAACTTAAAATAGTGATGAATTTCTTCTTGAATTACGAAGATTTGGGTTGGGATCTCAGAACATGTACCACACTTTCAATTTCTACAAACTCCACGATAAATGTGCTCTTTTAATGGCTAATGACCTAACTTGGGAACTTGCGAGTGCTTTAGAGATCTTATATCTCTCATAGAAGGAAATCCACCTTCATACTCAAGTAGATGAGTCCATCAAATGCTCCACTCTAACACTACACTTTTGGCTATAGACTTGTTAAAAGCAAAATGCCCTACATCGAAAAAGTAAATAAACATAATTCATTAACCGCGTCTCAAAAGCACCCCCAATACAGAGTGAATTATATACGAATTAAAATTTATCATGTGTGTCTCAAAAGCACCACCAATGCTAGTTATGAATTTGAAAAGAATAAATATGCCCAAAGTAAGATAAATCAATTTATCCATCGAGTGCATCTCAAAGGCACCACGAAAAACTAGTTATGGAATATACAAAAGTAAAGAAGCCAAACTCATAACAAATAGTAGACCCACTAAATGCGTCTTAAAAGAACCATCAACTCTATCTCCAACTGAGAACTCTATCTCCTGGACCGAACCACACCTTTCATCGGCGAGATGAAAAGTCTATCTCCAAATGATAACTCTAGGTCCTTGCACCTTTTGTCTGCGTAATTATTCTGCCTAGACTAAGCTTCAATCATTCTTTTTCCGTATCAACCCAATCTTCTCCGTCGCCCCTCTCATCAAATCTGGACCAAGGACTAATCTGTCTCTGGTCTCTCACCAACATGCTAGTGATTTGCATGGCCTTCCATACAAAGCTTCAAAAGGCACCATTCTTACAGTAGTCTGATAACTATTATTATAGGAAAAATCCACTAACTGCAAGTGATCTTCCCAAGGGCCACTAAAATCCAGCAAACAAGTCCTCAACAGTTCTTCTAGTGCCTGGTTAACTCTCTCTGTATTCCCATCCGTATGAGGATGATATGCGATACTCATCTTGAGCTCAGTGCCTAACACACTATGCAAGCTCTTCTAGAATCGCTAGTAAACAAAGAATCTCTATCACTGACGATACTACTAGAAATTCCATGTAGTCTAACGATGATCTTCATGAACAACTTAGCCAAAAAAGGTGCCATCCTGGTTGACCTTAACGGAATGAAATGGACACTCTTGGTCAATCTGTCCACTATGACCCATATACTTTCATCACCTTGGTTTGACCTTGGCAACCCGTCAATAAAATCCATGGATATCGAGTCCCACTTTCAAACTGGAATATCCAAAGGCTGAAGCAAACCACTTGGCTTTTGATGTTCGACTTTTACTTGCTGATGGTTCAAACACTATTTTACCCATAAGCCAACATCCCTCTACATTCCTTTCTAGAAAAACTTCTCTTTATATCATAATACACCTTGATTCCTCTAGGATGAATCATAAGCTTTGACCGATGACATTCCTTAAGAACATCCTTCCTAAGGTTTCTAATATCCGGAACACATAATCGTTCCTTCTTTCTCAGCCAACCCCTGTGGTCAAGAATAAAAACCTTTAAATTATCAGTCTCGGTTCCAACTTCTAACCTTCTAATCCTCTTGGTTAACACTAGATCCTCTTTCTTCCTGGAAGCAATCCATTCGATCAGAACTGGTCAAACTTTCAAACAAGACATCATGGCGATGTTCCGACTAGATCCAGCATCGACCTCAACTTCACACTACAAGCGGCCAATGCTTCCAAGTCTTTCCATTTCGCCAACATAGCTAACACCACATTCGAATATTTCCTGCTAAGCGCATCTGCCACCTTATTTCATTTTCCCGGTGTATACTCAATGCTAAAATCATAAGCTGCAACAAACTCCAGCCATCTCTACTATCTTATGTTTTGCTCCTTCTGAGAGAATAAATACCATAGAGACTTATGATCCATGAATAGCTCAAACCTTTCCCCCAAAAGATAATGTCTCCATACTTCAATGCAAAGACTACCGTTGCCAACAACAAATCATGAGTAGGGTATCTCACTTCATGCAGTCTAAACTGTCTGGAAGCATAGGCAATAAACTTTCCATTCTGCATTAGCATACCACCTAACCCAGTACCACATGCATTGGTGTAAACTACCAACCCTTGATTCCCATCTGGAACTACTAACACCGGCGCATTAGTTAATAAATGTTTCAATCTAAGGAACGCCTCCTCACATTTTTCAGACCAAACAAACTTCACGTCCTTCTTGGTTGGCATAGTCAAGGACGCCGCTATCCACGAGAAATCCTTAGTGAACCTTTGGTAGTAACTGGCAAGTCCAAAAAGCTTCTAATCTCACTTACCGTCTCTGGTCTTTTCCAATTGTTAACAGTTTCGATCTTATCCGGATCAATTGCTAAACCTACCTCACAAACTATACCACCAAGGAACTTCACTTCCTTCTTCCAAAAATGGCACTTTGAGAATTCCGCTTTCAACTGATGTTGCCTTAGAGTCTCCAACACTATTCTAAGATGATCTGCATAATCCTTCCCATTCTTATAATATACCAAAATGTCATCAATAAAAACCAACACGAACCAATTCAAGTGCTCTTGGAAAACCCGGTTCATCAAATCCACGAAAAAAGCTGGTGCATTAGTAAGCCCAAAAGGCATAACCAACATTCTTAAGACCCATATCTGCTCCTAAATGCCATCAAAGGATACTGTCCTCTACGTCTCTTAGCTAATGGAAACCTATTGCCAAATCTTGCTGGGAAAACACTCCGGATCCATTCAACTGATTGAATAAGTCGTCGATTCTCGACAAAGGATACCTATTCTTGATCGTCCTCTCATTCAGCATACGATAGTATATACATGTCCTTAATGATCCATTTGACTTCTTCACGAATACCATGGCCATTCCCTAAGGCAAACTGCTTGGCCGGATGAAAATCTTTCCTTCCAATTCCACTATCTTCACCTTCAATTCCTTCATCTCGGTTGGTGACGTCCTGCTAGGTGGTCTACATACGGGTTTAAAACTTGGTGCGAGATCTATCCGAAACTCGATCGCTCTTTTTGATGGCAAGCCCAAAACTGGTTCAAACACATCTATAAACTCTCTTGCAGCATAAACCTGCTTCAAGTCTGCTTCTATTCCCATGGCACCCAATAACACATAAGCATTTCTGTCTGAACTCCTTACCGAGTAAATAACTCAGTTACGGCTATTAGGGTACTTCAATGATATTTCCCCCTCTTGGCAAAATATGCAAGCTTCATATCTATCTAACCAATCCACACACAATATGATCCTGAAACCCACAAAATCAAAAAGATACAAACTGCATGCAAACATATGACCTAGCAAAATCAAGTTCTAATTGGTCATATCTCATTCTTAAAGTTGCATACCCTCCTATAGGATCTGCAACCCTTAAAGGAGTAATAAGTTATAAGGTTCCAGACATGAGAAATCTACCAAATATTGAGATAAAAATGAGTGCGATGCACCGGTATCAAATATTATTCTAATTGGAGTATTATGAATCATAAGCATACCTTCTATCATAGCTTTTCCTTTCTCAACAACCTTTGGTCTATAGGATGATGGTTCCAACAAAAAGACCTATCCCTTTCCAACTTTAGCAGCCTCGGGACACTTGTTCTTGTAATGCCCCATCCACCCACAGTTGTAGCACTTTACATTAGGCCTCACTGCAAATGCCCTTCCATCATCCAAGAAGCACTCATTACCATAGTGCCCTTCTTGTCACACTCGTAACAGACAATATCAGCCTTGCTCTTCTTAGCCGCTACCCACGACTGGGCACCTTTCTTTTTGAAGAACTTCTGCTTCTTCCCTTGAAAATTCTAAATCTCGGCTGGTTTCCCCTTTTCAAAAGTAGAAAGCATATCTTCATTTCGAATAATCATCTAAACAACTATACGATATGGATCCTGGAGGTTTGGCAAGGTTGCTCTGTCGATCTCAGGATTCAACCCCCTGATAAACTTATCATTCCTCCGAATGACTATATCCACAATAGTATATCCATAACAGGACAGCTCATCAAATTCCATTGCATACTCAATCACTGATTTATCCCCTTGGACTAAATATACAAACTTCCTTAGCAACGCTGACTTGGCAACCTCAGATAGAAATCTTTCTTCAACCTCCTTCGAAATTCAGCCCAAGTCAGGACTTCTTTTGGCTCTCTCACGGTAACTCCGTTCCACCAAAACAACACTGCTCCATACAATTGCCTAGAAGAAAATCTTCTCTTTTGCATATCTTTCAAGTCGAGATCTGCAAATATCCTCTCACAATGCAATCGCCAGTTTTCCACTCCTACTGCATCCACAGTTCCCAGAAAAGGCTTCCCTCCAAGACTAGCGTAATCCTTGCTCAGCTTTACATAATTATTGCTAACTGGGGCCATCAGATTAGCTCCTCCAGCATTTCCTACAGCCACTCCTGCAGCTGCTCTAGCTTGCATCATACTCATGAAGAACTGATACATTATCCCCATATCAACCCGCGGGACCTCAGCACTAACATTAGCATTTGCATCCGGGTTTGCATTTCCCTGTTGACCCTGGTTGCTCCTAATATTGGGTTGAACATTTTCACTTATTGTGATGCTTCTTCCACCTTGATTCACACTTCCATTTCCTGCCTCCATATCTTACTTTCCTACTACCTGAAATCCAATCTTTGTAAGATATAGAAGAACAGTCTAAAAGAGTGGAGAATACATACTTAGGTATTTATAGCAAAGTACACATATGTAATTATAATGCTTACCAATGCCCAACCATATTTTAGATTCATTAGATTATGCTTTAAAAATCTTTTAAGGTTTAAATTCTTTTTAGGTACATAAACCAGGCTCTGATCCAACTTGTAACATCCCGCTTTTGGGGGCTCAGAACTAAGTGCTACGGATGCTGCAGTCATCCGTAGGTGTTATTTTTGAGCGACCGAAATCGAAATCTTAAAACTATTGGCAACACAAAAGCACAAGAATATGGAAAATTTTAAACTTCAACAAAATAGAGTTTCTCATTTCTTATGAATTTCAATTTAAGATTTAATTACATAATCCCAAACGTTAACCACGTTCAGATCACATATACATGTACAAAATAAGATAAGAGCGACATATGAAGATGTCCCCTTATGATGATCAGAGAACTAATAAATATGAACTTTACAGTTCTTAGTACATCACAGCAGAATACACAAAATAGCTCCTATATAGCTAACAATGCCTCCTGCATGTATCCGGAAGCTTATTCGTCCAGAAAACTGAAAGTCTCCCACTCTCAAACTACTCAAATTAATTTTGATTACCCGATAGCTTGTGGATAAACACAAACTTCGAGTCAGACAATAAGTTTGGTATGAATAATCCCCTATCATCTCTTATCATAAATAGATATCTAGTGAGACCATGCCGCTTAGTGGAACGGTCGTCCCCTTACTGGTATCCAAAACAAAATATGCAAATCATTTACTATGCTCCTGCACCCAAAATGATTAGTCTTAAATAAAGCCATAAATCATATATATTGGATATCCCACCCGCCCATTCATTAGATATCCCATCCAAAAGCAATTTACTAGATTTCTCATATAAAATCAATTATCAGAGTTCCCCTTTAAAATATTTAAAATGATTATCCGTCATAATTTAATAGGACTATCTGTCCCAAATCCATTTAAAATAAATGCATATTATCCATCATACATTGTTTTGTAAAAGTTGGTGTGGGCTACCCATCGCACACTCCATAGTTTTCCTAGGATGACTATGAACCCTTGGGTGCCAAATCCCAAGGCTAACCACCTCTGGAAAATCATTATTTTCTTTAGAAATTTGATGTGGGATATCCACCGCACATTCCCTAGTTTTCCTAGGTTAACCAAAAACCCAACACTTTTTTCCCTAGGTATACCACCTGTTTAACATATTCCCATCGGTAACCCCAATTAGGTTAAATTAAATAAAAACACATTGATAGCCCTTATGTATATTTTCAAAAGCATATTTCTATTTGTAACCCTAAACTATGTATCAAAAATATTAAATCCACCCCGTTGTCCCCAACGTTTATTAACATTGATTTTATATAAGGATCCCCCTTACATATTCAAACAAAGACAAGTATTTTATGCTATAACCCTCCGAAGTAACCCCTTCGAATTAGAAAAGTTTTACTTAGGAGAAGTGGCTAAAATAGCCCTTTAAAATATCCCATTCGGAAGAAAAAAAATAATCTTAAAAACTTGGTTTAAAGAAAACCCTTCAAATGAGGCCCCATTCAAAAGCGTAGTAAAGGTTTTAAAGTACCACTTCAAAAGCATTAAAACATCCAAAGATAGCCCCTTTCGGAAGGCTTTCATCTTTTTAAAAAATCCCTGACCTTCGACTTGTCGAAAGGGTGAGGGCTCACCTTTCAACTTAGTCGTAAGCTATAAGCTGACAGCTTAACCCTTCCTTCGAATATCCCATTCGAAGGCATTTAAAACATAAGTGGAACAAAGTTGAATGCTCCCCTTCGACTTCGTTCCTTTTGAAGTTCTAAGTCGAAAGCACCTCTTCAACTTCATCCCTTCAAACGCAAATATCCCCTTCAAAGTCATTGCTTTCGAAGGCATTAAAAACTTGGATTTTAAAAATAAAAGAGTAGGATCAAAAGCAGCCCCTTTTGAATTGCTTCCCTTCATTTCGACTTAATTGAAAGTAACTCCTTCGAGAGCATGACTTTCGAAGGCATTAAAAACTAAACTTTTAAAACAATGGGAAGGTTTGGAAGTTACCTCTTCCTTTTGATTTAGTTGAAAGGTTCTAAAACATATTTCTGGAAAATATTTAAGACAATTCTCTTGAAGGTTTAAACTTTCGAAGATCTCCTTCAAAGCCCCTTCTTGAGTATAAATTTTTTTCTTTATAAAAATGATGGAGTCGAAGGATCCCCCTTCGAAACCTATTAATTTTAAAGCATTTATAATTCCATTCGAAAGCCAGGGTAGAAGCCTCCATCCCTTTGCCTCTCTTCCTTCCAACACCATTCCTACCTTTCGACTTAGGCGGAAGAAAAGGAGAAAGGTAATTGCTTACCTTTCGACTTAGACAAAAGGTACCTTTCGACTTAGTCGAAAGGGTGAAAGCGGGCTTATGGCGTCGGAAGCAATTCTGGACATACGGAAGTGATGATTCCTCTTGCTTATCTAAATCTGATCGATCAATAGGCTTCCTCCTGTACTTTCGAACTGTAAAAAGTACTAAATAGTCAATCTTTTTCTTAAAAACTATTCTTCTTCCACCAAATAATTTTTGAAAGCAGTCCACCTTCGAATTTGACCAATTCGGAAGCCATTTTTTCAGTTTAGCCCTTGGGCATAAATAGTTTAACTACCTTAGAAACCACTAAGGAAAAATCCTCAAAAATCATCAAAAATCCTTTAAATCATATACTTTAACATATTAAAATTTCAAAGCATATGAAGATCAATATAATTCAAATTTTAACCAAAACCAAAATAAACTATGTTAATTAGCCCATTAACATTTAAAAACACCTAGGTCTTATCCATAAAAAAGTTTAAATCATTATATCCTAACCAAAATCATGAACATGAATCGAGTATAACCCATAACTGATCCAAACATAGAAAAATGATATGATAAACATGATTATTCAACTTGATTAGTTAATTGGAGAATGAGATAATTTCTTAGTTTTAATTCCTTAGCTTTATCTTAAATTTGTTGCTCTTCCTGGGGCTTTTAATGGTCGATCGAAATACAGGTGTGGAGTTATGAATGAGAAAGTAAAATTTTATTAAGGTGGAGGAAGAGATTTATACTAAGAAATGTAGCCCCATTTCCAAATTTATCCCTTAGGAAATTCCTCCTTCTTAATTTAGTTATATCTTATTTTAGTTCATTCATTAAGACACGACCACTAGATTTATTAATCTCATCTCCCTAATTACTCATATTATTCTATTTAATTTATCCAATTAAATATCTAGAATAATGTTAATTAAAATTCGAGGGCATTACAAACTTACAGATTTTTGTCAAATCGTTTATACTCTAATCCGCAGTCAGGGATTTAGAGTTCTCTAGTCTATAGTCAGGGACTTAGAGATTTTGTCAAATCATTTATACTCTAATCCACGGTTAGGGATTTAGAATACTCTAATCCACAGTCAGGGACTTAGAGACATTTTGTCACTCTCCTACCATCGGTGACCTTTGTCCTCATTGAGAGAATTGGCTTTTGAATCATCTACGAAAATCATCAGCCAAGCAAACTTACAAAACCCCACTTGTTCAATCTCATCAAGGATTGGTATGACTGGTCGACTTCTAACTCTGTGAATCTTTTTAAACATCGTAGATATCGATATCAATTAGTTCCAACACATATTTAGCATAACATGCAATAACGGTAGCTTATGCAAAGGAAGCTTCAAGATTTTATTCATCACAAGAATATGAACAAAATAACTTGTGTAATAACATATCAAAAAAGTCAAATACCAAAGCAAATATTAAAAGCAAATACTACCGAAATGTGAAAGAAATAGTCTAGGTGATATAGCATCGTAAATGCTCATTATTCCATGCTTTTTGAAGCATTACACCACCAACAGTTGCTAGCTTGAAAGTTCATTCTCCAATCCTTTGTCCAATGACGTATGGCCCGTCCTATGTTAGGTTCATACAAGACGGGACTAGAAAAATTTGTTTTAGGACAAGGTCGCCAACTTCAAAGGTACTCGGTTGGACTTTAGTATTATAGTAACGGGCGATTCGGTGTCGAGCTGCAGTTGCTCTCAAATTGGCCTCCTCGCGCTTCTCATTGATAAAGTCCAATGACTCCAATAAGAGATATTGATTTGTTCTAGGATTGTAGTAAGTCACCTGATGGAAGGGACTTCGAGTTCGACAGGAATGACTGCTTCGGCTCTTTAAGCAAGAGCGAATGTAGTGTGGCCAGTCACAGACTTATGTGTGGTCCTGTAGGCCCGGAGCGTTGTAGGAAGCTAATCCACCCACTTTCCTTTAGCCTTTTCCATACGCTTTTTCAAGATAGACTTTATAATCTTGTTTACAACTTCAACTTGTCCATTCACCTTAGGGTGGGCGACCGCCTAAATCTCTTTTCAATGTGATATCTCCGGCAAAACTCCTTAAACTCAGCACTATCGAATTGAGTCCCATTATCAATCATAATAGTTCACGGAAGACCTAAATGACACATAATGTTCTGAACAACAAAGTTGATGACTTTCTTAGTTATGATCGTAGCTAATGGCTCTGCTTCGGCCCATTTGGTGAAGTAGTCAACTGCGACAATTGCATATTTCGTGCCACCTTTGCAAATTGCCAAAGAGCCGATGATATCGATTCCCCATACAGCGAATGGCCATGGACTAACCATTTTGTATTCTTTATTGGCGGTTCTCTTGGGACATTTGCATATATCTGGCCTTTGTCGCATCGTCTCGCATAATCAGCAGTGTCCCGATTCATAGTCGGCCAGTAGTACCCATAATGGAGTATTTTTTTGCTAGCATTTGCCCCCCAGTGTGATCACCACATTCTTCCTCATGGACTTCTTTCAAGATACACTTTATCTTATCATGGGTGATACACCGGAGTAAGGGAATAGAGAACCCCTTTCTATACATAATCCCTTCTGTCATAATATACCGTGAAGCTTTACGAAAGACTTATTGCTTTTCGTTCCTTTTCTCAGGCAAGAATACGTGCTACAGGTATTCTTCAAATTGAGTCATCCATGGTTCCCTTTTGGGTTCTGTTTCCGGTACTTGATCAACTTCCATCACATTTATACTTGGGGTATGTAGTGCCACGACCGGAACCAAGCCCATCTGTTATGCATCACCAGTGCTCGCGAACTTTTCCAACGAGTCAGATTCTCCGTTCTGTTCATACGGGATATGAAAAATGCCATAGTATTTGATATCTGCCAACAACTCCTAAACTCGAGTAAGATATAGGGCAGCCGTTGTCCCTTTTCCTGGTAGTCCCCTTTAACCTTGTACACCACCAGTTGCGAGTCATAAAAGATTTTGATAGATATCACCCAAGCTCTCTAGCAAGCTTAAGTCCAGCAATTAACGCCTTATACTTGGCTTCATTGTTCGTAGCAGGGAAATCTAGCTTTAACGCATAGCAAATTTACTGGTTCTTAAGGGTTACAAGAACGATGCCCGCTTTGGAACAATGACCGTTGGATGCACCATCGGTTTATAGCTTCCATCGTAGAGCAGGGATTACACTACTCTCTAGGGCTCGTCCTGCATGGTAAACTCTGCCATGAAGTTTGCGAATGCTTGTCCATGGATAACTCTTCAAGGCAGATATGTGACGTCGAACTGCCTAAGCTTGATGTTCTACTTAAGTTACCTTCCAGACGTCTTAGGTCGTTGTAGGACCTATCGTAAAGGCTGATCGATATGCACGTTTATTCCAAGTGCCTGGAATTACGGGCGAAGATTGCGTAACATGATCATGAAGTAGTATGCCAATTTCTCTATCTTCGGGTAGTTTCTTCTTGCCCCCCTTAATTATTTGCTAACGTAGTTCAACGGTCTATGGAACTGGTTCTCCTCACGAATCAAAGCGGCACTTATGTCATGTGGCAATACTACTAAGTAAATGTACTCATGATCCACCGACTTTGACAAAATAGGTGGTTTCTCCAAATGACTCATCCAAGCACAGAATGCATCTTCACAATCTTGCATCCATTCGAAATTCCTCTTCCCTTTCCTTATCAAATCGAAGAACGGAATGCATTTATCAGTTGCATTGGAGACGAACCGACTCAAAGCAGCGACCTTCCTGTTCAAACTCTGCACTTGCTTAATAGTTCTACGTGCTTGAATATCCCGGATGGCTTAAATCTTTTCTGGATTCGCTTCAATTCCTCGTGCATTGACAATAAAGCCTAGGGATTTCCCTGATGCAACACTGAATGAGCACTTCAAGGGTTTGATCTTCATGCTATAGAATCGAACGATGTCGAACATCTCTACTAAGTCTCTAATATGGTCATTTGATCACCATGATTTCATGAGCATATCATCCACATAGACATCCATCGTCCTCCCAATCCTATTCTTAAACATTCGATTAACCAAATGTTGATAGGTTTCTCTTGCATTCTTTAATCTGAATGGCATTACTACGTAACAGTACAACCCAACATTCGTGACAAAACCGGTATGCTCCTGATCTGGGATGCGCATCAGGATTTGGTTATACCTCGAGTATGTATCCATAAATGATAACAATTCATACCTGGAGTTGAATCAACTAGCTGATCAATTCTAGGCAGAGGAAAACTATCCTTAAGGCATGCCCTATTCAGCTTTGAATATTCAATACACGTTCTCCATTTCCTATTCTCCTCCTTTACTAGCACGAGGTTAGATATCCATTTGGGATATAAGGCATCGTGAATAAACCTGTTAGCTTTAAGTTTACCCGCCTCCTCTTTAAGAGCCATGCATCTTTCTAGATCCATACCTCGTCTTTTCTGCTTCATAGGGACATACTTCGGATCAATATTCAATGCATGGCTCGTGATGGCAGAAAAGAACCCATACATGTTCGAATGAGTCCAAGCGAATACATCCAGATTTTCTTGGAGGAAATCGGTAAGTTCCCTCATCATTGAAGGGCTGAGTTGTGATCCATTCTTCAATACCTGCAATGGATCGTCGTGGATGACTGTGATATCAATCATCAGTTGAGCCGACGTTGCCTTAGCCTCCATCGGTTTCTCCTTATCATCCCTCGGATCTATATCTTTATAGAACTGACTGTGGTTCCCAAGCCAAAGCTTAGGCACTGTTTGTCAATCTTCAATAACTTGGATGTGGACAGACTTGTCCACACCCTTTCCTTTTTGTCTCCATTGATCCTCTCTCAACTCAGCCACATAATAGGCTCGACCAGTTTCCTGATTACCATGCACAACACCTACTCCATTAACTATCGGAAATGCTACCCGAAATTCGGCCAAGGCCGGTCGGCCTAGAAAAACATTGTACGGTGAATCCACATCCAAAACAATGAACGGTAGTATTCACACCATCCTATGCGCACCCTCTCCTAATTCTACTGGCAATTCAAAATAACCAACTGCTTCCATTTCCACACCATTGAAACCGTGTATACGAGATTTAGACGGTTTCAAATCTTTAGCCTCCGTCCTTATTTGATCGTATGCCTTATTAAAGATAATGTTCACAAAGCTTCCGTAATAAATCAAAATTCTTCTCACCAGAGCGGGGCTAGTCATAGCAGAGATAACCATCAGATCAATAGTAGGGGCCTCTACCCTATCAATATCTATGCTTATGAATACTATATCATTCGTCATTGTACGCTGCTGCTTGCCGTAGTTTTATCCTCCATATTTGAACAACATTCAAAGTCCACATGTCTCATTAAACTAGCATAGTCATCCATTTCCTGCCAACTCCTATCCGCAGGGTGTGGTCCACCAACTATCGCGTTTATTACCAACCACCCACAGGTCTGCATGGGCTCCTCAACCCAGCACAGGGCTTTCCCTCGATTAGGATTAGATGTTCCCTGTCCGCCATCCTGTGGGTTCTTGACAAACTGCAGCAAATTTTTCTACGGAATCAATTTCTCAATGGCATCATGGAGATGCCTACATTCGTTAGTATTGTGCATGTAACATTCATGAAATCGACACTACATCTCGGTTTGCTTTTGTTCCTCGGTCCTTTTGGACGTGGCTTCCTATATTGGAAAGTATTATAGGTAGACAAATAGACGTTCCCTCGAGATGCATTCAAAGGTGTATAGTCGTTATACATAGGAAACTTTGACCTTGACTTTCCAGGTCCCCTCTTCCGATCAGGATTCCCTTCCCCACTCCTTTTCTGTTGACTCGACTTATTTTGAACATTGACCTAAACTTTTGCAGAACTCTTGCTAGACTGCTTTACTGCGATGTTGCTCTGTACCCCTTCTCCGCTTGGCCCTGTAGAATTGCTTTCCTAGACAACATGGCTTCTTCTTTTCTCATAAACTTGGCCACCTTTGTGTAGAAAAGGTCCAACATGGCTAGTGGTTTTCCAGCTAGCCAATCACCGAACTCAGATTCTGACCGAACTCAGATTCTGGATCAACCACCCTTATCATAGCCATAAGTATGGTATGGTCATTAGGGTTACTAACTTCAGTGGAAGCAACATGAAATCTCTACAAGCAGTCCTTCAGTGATTTCCCCAGAGCCTGGATTACATTGGATAATTACATCGCATCTTTGGGGTGATTAGCATGAATGCAGAACTGCTTCATAAATCTTGTAGCTAACTCGTCGACTTTTAAGATCGATTGCAGGGGAATTCTCATGAACCAAATTGCAATGGTCCTAGATAGAGTTATAGGAAAGCATCTGCATTTGATAGCATCATTCATGCTTACCGAGTCCATCAACCATTCGTACCTCATGATATGTTGCCTGTGGTCAGTCTTTCCTTCATAAGCAGGCATCGTAGGCATGTTAAATCTTCTAGGATACTCCGCTTGTAAAATACTATAGGTAAATGGGGTTGGCTTCTAGAGATTCCCTAATCATCATTTGTCAAGCCCTCGTTCTCCCTCATCAACTGTATGACCATCGTGGATAAATCCGGAGTACGGATAGGTGGCGCAAAGTGGTGGTTGTGATCCATCCTATGTGAATGTTCTGGCCGGTGTCTCCAAGGAATTTCATGCCTCCTTTGGCTTATCATCCTCCAGACGTGTATCTATAGAGGTAGTTCATCAACAACTAAGCATGCTACAATGTCCAAATTCCTAGATCCAAGTTGAGTATGATCCCTCAGTTGTAGTTGAGGAGCCGTCCACCTAGTTGAGGGACCGGTACCGACCCTTAGAGAGGGATTGGCACCAACCGGGATGGCAGGTCATGGTGGTCAGCCAAGTGCTGCTCCAATGTCCCTACATGTGCTACTTCGACTCTACGACGTCTTCGCTAGTAATGTTCGTCCGGAGAAGTCGAACTATCAGACGCTGAGTACAGAGCGAGACCTCCTCCGGTGCTTTAGCATTGCTGTTGAGAAATCCGATTCATCAGGTTGGCATTAGCCTGAATTTTCTCATTTAGCTGCCTACGACTTTCCATCAACTCTCTCATCAAGTCTTTAAATTCGGCTCGGGTAATGGAATCAGTGGGGTTCCGAACTGCAGCAGGCTCCACATTCACATTAGTAAGCTGGTTGCTTGGGCCCCCTTGTTGGACACTAGCAGTTTTGTTGGCATCCACATTGTAGGAAGTAGATCTGGTGCACCTTACCATATTAGATCCCTTTACTTAGATCTTAAAAAATCTTAACAGTGTCTACAAGCTTTTGAAAATGAACCTGGATCTTCTTCGAGGATTTCTTCAATCCAGTAGCAACAAAGGTTATGCTAATAGCCCGAGAATCGACGTTCTCTGTAAAAGCACCAAAATGTTGACAACAAAATTGGCCACAAATACCCAAGAATAGGTTTAAGTAGTTAAATGAATGAATAAATTAAATGTAAACAGAGGAATAACATCGAATATCAAGAAAAATGCAACAGAAAGCAAAAACAATAGAATTTATAGTGGTTCGACGCTGATTCCCTACGTGCACTTTGAATACTCTCTTTATTACTTCACAATTCACTTGATTACAGTTATAATCAGTAAGAAATACAATAATGGAAGAGTTTCACTTGCGAGCCAATAAGAAAGGTCCTATAAAATGGCCCCCGTTCATGTATTTATAGATGAAGGCAGCCTCCAATCTGATTGAAACTTCGACATCTGGACTACCTCAACCATATGAACCCACCATAGGGAAGGCTAGGCCTAACACTCAATAGATAAGGGTCGGTATTGACCCCTCCATGAGTCGAGTATGGACTAGCGACCCTTGTGGTGGCTTCTTTATGATCTTTATTGATGTTGCTCCAAATATCATAACGTGTGGACTCGTAGATCTTTAGTTCTCATTAAGTTTTAGCTCTAATCCCAACCTGATTATGACTATACTGATCCATGTTCCATGAGATACTTATGCCGATCCATCCTTCTTAAGCCATGCCCTACCGAACCCTCCATGAGTCACGCCACTAGGCTGATGCCAGTCCATTCCTTTCTAATATTCCATGCCGACCCGAACACACAATGTCGATCCATTCATATTTTGTCGACCTATACATGTTACGCCGATCCATCCACATTGTGCCGACCCCTTTTGCATAAGCCATCCATGTCGAACCGTATCGCTCCAGCCTCATCATACCGATCCTTGTTCCTTGACCATCGACATGCCACCCCTCTAACTTTATCATACCGATCCATAACCTATGAACACATCATGTTGATCCCTTCTGCTGACCATCAATGTGCCGATCCCACTGGTTTTACAAGCTATGCTGACCCATCCATATTCCCTTCAATTTTTCAAACATCCATGCCGACCCCTATTCAACCCAAGCTTTATCCCATAATTCGACATCCTTCATCATCCATCTATCAACTTCATTTATCCCAAGCTTGATACAGCTTCTCGAACATTATATCTTAATCATGTGGCTGTTATCTCATGACCATCCTTCTTGTCAACAACTGAATCTTGTCTTTGTAATCAACCCCATGTAGCCGAGTCACGTCATTGGGTAATAGTGGTCATAATAGAAAAGGGAATTATTGTTTGGAAGATATGGCCGTTTGAAGTTTCACCTGATTTTGAAGAGCTTAGTGGATAACTAAGGAGATTAGTGGCCAAGCCAAAGGTCCATTTCAGGATTAGCACTTAAATGGGGTTGATAGGACTTCTTGCAATTTCACACTCCCAAAAAAGTTAGAGAAGCCACCATTAACATTCTCTAGCCTTGAACCAATCTAAACCTTACTTTAATTATCCAAATCTTGTCATTTGAAAGAGATTAGCGGGATTAGCACTTGGATTGAGGGATTTTCTATGGGGGCATCTTATACTTGATGTTCATGTTGAGATTTGAGCTTTTATGGAATGTTTTGGATTCTAGGTGAGTAGTTAGGACCTCTCACTTGCTATTTAGTTAATATGCACCTTAAATGATGTTTTAAAATGATTTTGCATCCTAAAATGTGTTTTAAATCTTAAGTAATCACATACGTTAATTTGAAATAATTTTACAAAGTTTAGTATAATTAGTTTTTTTAGGGATCCCTTGTTCTTATAGTTCACCTATCCTTTACCATTAGATTTAGGCTCTAAGTCGATGCGTATGACTATTATTTGCTTGAATGTGGTTAATAGGTTAATCTTTTGATGTTATTTGGCTGAAAACAGCAATCAAATGATGACCCAGGATTAGGAGCAGGGCCTTGAATCGGTGATAATCCAAGAATTCAACTTCACTTAAATTGATGTGAAACGTATGAGAAAACAAGAAAGGCCTCACAAGGCTGCGCTTCAAGTTTTAGGCCATTTGGAGTTAGTTTTCTCGAGTTATAGGCAAACGTATTTGGACCGATGATGATGTGTAAAGGCTTGGATCGATGGTGATTTGCTTCGAGTTATGAACGTGCTTGCTTCAATTCATGGAGAGGAGTGCTTGCACATTTTCTCAAAGTTTCATTTGGGGTGCTTTGGTCAAAAATGCATGGATCGGTAGCATTCAGACCTACATGGGGTGGAGGCATTTGATTCAGTGGTTTGGGAGCTAATGCTTGCTTCGGGCCTTTAATATGTTTACCCTGGGATTTTCCTAGGTTTGCCAAGGCCAGAATATTAGCTGCTATGAGTCATAATAACATTCACTTCGGGCCATTGCATTTACTTTGGGTCACGCTTTACTTGTTTTGAGCTATGGCTCAGTTCAGTACCAAGTCATATGACTTGGTGGTGAGTGATGACTTCGATTATGCATGCTGACTCATAAGGGAAAGTGATTGCTTCGACGATGGGATAGCTATACCTTGAGACGTAGATTAGAGGATTATGAGTCAGATTAAAGGAACTATTGAAGGAAGGTTGCGTGGAAAGCAATGATATTTTACAACTAACGATGATTTTCGAGACTCCTCCCAAACCACAATGACTTCAGATGGAAATGGTAATAATAGTTCTAGGATGTGCTCTACTATGGATGATGTGTGCAAAGGAATCTTACTTAGAGACTTTGAGGTATACTCATGAAACATGGGTATGTGAGGATGCTTACTTGGGTGTACGAGGATGCCCCAGATCACATGATGCCTCAATTCATTTACCTTGGTCTATATATAAAGGTGCGGTCATATTCCTCGTCTATTAAGTGGCATGGATTCGAGTATCGAGAATTTGAGATGTTGAGCAGTTCTTGGCTATATGGGGAGGTTATACGAATATCATAGATCCAATGCACTTAGTGAGTTAATGTGAGGATGGATGATGGATGTTATGTTTGCTTTGGTTGCTTATTCACCCTAAGGATGTCATATGATGTAAATATCTAGACATCTGTTCGTACTTATATGTATAATACACCTATGATATAAAGTAGCGTATATCCCATGTTATGTGCTAACTCTGTAGATGCTGGGATGGGTCAGGATTTTTCATACTATTTGTCCTAATACATTGCCTTTATAGCATTGAGATTTTGTACCGCTCCCACCAGACTGTTGCTTGACTTAGCATTTTATGCTTTGCTTCCTATTATTCTGGGTAATCTTAAATGGGTAGATTAGGGATATCAGGTCAGGTGAGAACGTGGAGCTAGACGTGTGATAAGTGCGGATTACGGATCTTAAGGCTAGGATTAACATTAGAGCGGGGGTAGGGGGGGTTAATAGTGTTTATAAAGAATTACTAAATCTTTTTGAGTTTATATTAATTTAAACAAAGATGTGTGCAATATACAGACACGGATATGATCACAGAATCAAACACAGATGTAGAAGTAAAATAAAAAGAAGTAAAAGAAAGAACACACCGGATTTTATATTGGTTCGGAGTTACCCTACATTTAGTCCCGCAACACAAGTACGGATTTCCTTTCAAAAGCAATCTTTACAATTACACCCTTGATTTCAAGGCTACAATGTACACCCTCCAGAATCACAATCCTCTTGGTAGAGATACTTGATTTTCCGGGTTACAAGTTCACCCACTTGATTTTACGGGCAACAAGTTCACCCAATTGATTTCCCAAGGCTACAATCACACCTTATCACGCTTTATTGATTTTCAAGTTCATAATCACACCTTTTCTCGCTAAGTTGATTACAAAAAGCCTATAACTCTGAATAACACTGAGGATCTTGTTAAGATAGTGATAGAGAATCAAACTATGAATGATCGAGTTCAATTCAATGTAGATTTTGGTAGAGTAATGATAAGAATTTTTATTAATAAAAGTGGAAGAAGAAGAGGAGTGAAAAACCAGAAAATCTGATATAAAATTCGTTAAAACTGGCCCCTATTTATAGTAAAACAACAGTCATATCCATTGTGAAGAGTTATGCTGAATAGATACTTCTTTTGAAATTGAAATTTTGAACTCAACTGACACTATGTCGACATGGTCACCATTAGTATGTCGACATCCCAAAGCATTTTTTGATGATTTGATTTTCTTTGAAAATAACCTTTATCTTATATTAAAACTATTTTAAACTTTATAAATATACTTGACTATAGTTAAAATTCATAAGTAAATATAGAGAATAATATATATAGAATTTAACTATAGTTTTATATTTAAATCTATGTATAAGTATTTAAAAGTTAAATATATTATATTAAAAGATAGTTTAAAACCAGGAGTAATTTGACTTTGAAATTAAAGATGATTTTGAAGCTAAAATTATTTAAAATCAGGATAGATTTTTTGATGCTTTTAAAAGGAAGGTTTTGAAATCATTTTGAAAACAAGATATAATTTTAAAAAATCATTTTGAATAAAAGGTTAGCGGATACAAAACAATGTTCCACTAGATTTTTCGTAGGTTCCATCCTACTTAGGGTTCCATCCCTTTAACAGGCTCGAAGTGGATTCCATTCCACGAATAAATTGGATTTTAAGATGCCAGTGCTTTTCTGGGAGTTTTAACAAAATTTTCTGATTAAAGAATAAATTGCTTGAATTATTGAACTCTTGATAATCTTGATACTCATGAGTCTTCAATCTTGATTTCTTGAATCTCCATACTGTACAGTCTTCATTCTTGGTATCTGCATGGTTAAATCCTGCATCTACATATATATCTAAACTTATAATGTTAGTATTTATATTTTATAATCTATTCTAAGGTTGTCATCATCAAAACCATCATCTCACGGGCTAACAATCTCCCCATTCTTAATGATGACAACCTTTGTTTATAAAAAATTACTTCTATCCTAATAACCCCCTAAAACTAATAACCCCCCTTGATATTTTATACTTCTTCTCCTTTGTCATCAACAAAAACAAACTCTAAACTTTATAACTCCAAACTATATAACTCCCCCTAAATCTAATACCCTATGATATGTGATTATAATGATAGTGTTATCATAAATAATCAACACTTAGATAATCCTAATCCTAAACTACTAACTATTCTAAGTATATGATAACCATATAGTTATATTTATTAATAGGGAAGAACACATATAAGAACACTATTTATTTATTAATCATATAATTATATTTACATTTTCGTTGTAAACGTAAGAAGCAATAAATAACAAAGGTAATGAAACAGAAGTAACTAATGTGTGTTTTTGAACATAGGAGATTTATTAATCGAACAGTTTGGATAATGGAAACAGAAATTTCCACGTTGTTCGACAAGATTCCCATCTTTGTCAAAACACACTTCTCCAACGCACACAACTTTGTCGTCATCTTCCGCATGTGCTTCTTCCATGGGTTCTTCTTCTTCTTATTCTTCACTGGCCTCTTGTTCTTGATTGTATGAAGAATCTTCATCAATCAAAATAGGGTTGGCTTGATTATCCATTAGAAATTTTTGCAAATTCCTTAGAATCTTGCCTTGCCTCTCTTGTTCCTTTGCCATACGGAGTTGAACCACTTGAATTTAAGTCATCATCTAAAGTGCATCCTTCAAAGACTCCTCTATTTTTGTTACACGAGCGAGAGTAGTACGTTGAAATGGACCAGAAGTAGGAGAGGGGAACGAAAATGTTGATTTTATGTTTGATTTGGAAGATGATGCCATGATTTTATTTGTTTCAGAAGATAGAGTAGAAAGAGAACAAAGAAAAAGATCAAAAATTCGAAAGTAAGAAGAATATATAACCAATTTTTTGAATTTTGGTGGGAATTTTTTTTTAAAATATAAACGTTGTATGTCAACATGGGTATATGGGGGATGTCGACATGCGCCTTTATATTTCTGCTATTTGATTTATTTTAGTATTAATTATTTATTATAATGGATATTTATATTTTATATTTCAGTTATTGAACAAATACCTAATTCTCTTCTTAATTTAGTAAATATTGATTCATTTAAGGGTTTTGTTAAAATATCAGCAATTTGATTCTCAGAATTGATATAATCGAGAGTAACTACTTCCTTACTTATATTATCTCTGAGAAAATGATGTTTGATATCAATATGTTTAGTTCGAGCATGTTGAGTAGTATTTTTGGATAAATTTATTGCACTAGTATTATCACAATAAATTGGTGATTTCGAGATATTTAAACCATAATCTTTTAAAGTTTGTTGCATATATATTACTTGACAACAAACCAAAGCAGCAGAAATATACTCTGCTTCAGTTGTTGGTAAAGAAACTACGTTTTTCTTTTTACTAAACCAAGAAACCAGAGAATGACCCAAAAAGTGACAAGTCCCACTTGTACTTTTTGGGTCTGATTTACAACCAGCATAATCAGCATCACAGTAAGATATTAAGTCAAAAGAATCATTTTTAGGGCAAAATAAACCATAATCGGATGTGTTGTTAACATATCTTTCGATTCGTTTTATGGCTTTTAAGTGGGTCTCTTTAGGTTGGGATTAATATCTGGCACAGAGACAAACACTATGCATGATATCAGGTCTACTAGCAGTAATATAGAGTAGTGATCCAATCATTCCTCTATATAATTTTTGATCTACATCTTTCGAGAGATCTTCTTTACTAAGGTACACATTGGTTGCCATGAGAGTGGGTTTTCCACTTGTAGTAGTCAAACCAAATTTACTAATTAGGTCTTTAGCATATTTTTCTTGACTAATAAAGATAACATTATTTAATTGTTTTATTTGTAATCCTAAAAAGAAATTTAATTCACCCATATGACTCATCTCAAACTCTTTTGTCATTATTTCAGAAAATTCTTTATTCATTTCAAAATTAGTTGATCCAAAAATGATATCATCTACATAAACTTGTACAAGTTGAATATCAATTTTTATTTTTTTTAATAAAAAGAGTATTATCTACTTTACCAATTTCAAAACTTGATCGTAATAAATAAGATCTTAGTCTATCATACCAGGCTCTAGGAACTTGTTTTAGACCATGTAAAGCTTTCTTAAGTTTGTAAACATGATTCGGTAATTTATCATTTTCAAAAAGTGGTGGTTGTTAACCATATACTTCTTCTTTTACAAATCCGTTTAAAAAGGCACTTTTAACATCCATTTGAAATAATTTGAAATTATTATGATTTGCGAAAGCAAGTAGAATCCTAATGGCTTCTAATCATGCTGCGGGAGCAAAGGTTTCATCAAAATCTATTCCTTCTTCTTGACAATAACCTTGAGCGACTAATCGAGCTTTATTTCTAACTACCTCTCCTTGTTCATTCATTTTATTTTTATAAACCCATTTAGTTTCAATTATAGTTTTATTTTCAGGTCTAGGAACAAGTTCCCAAACATCATTTCTAGCAAATTGATTTAATTCTTCCTGCATAGCCAAAATCCATGAATCATCAGTTGATGCTTCTTTTGGATTTTTGGGTTCAATAGTTGATATAAAAGCTACATTACTCGTTTGACTTAGTTGATTTCTAGTTTTAACAACAGATTGCATATCTCTAATTATATTTTCTATAGGATGATCTTTTAAAAGTTTAGTCCTTTTATCAGGATGATTAATTTCATTATAGTTTCAATTGATTCTTGGTTTTGAGTAATCAAATCCTCTTCATCATTTGTATCTTCAAAATTTTTGAAATTTTCATCAAATGAAACATGCTTTGTTTCTTCAATTGTGTTAGTTTTTAAATTAAACACTCTATATGCTTTACTTCTATTAGCGTATCCGATAAAGATTCCTTTGTCGGATTTAGGATCAAATTTATATAAATTATCTTTAGTATTTAAAATAAAGCATTTACTTCCAAAAATTCTGAAATAAGATACCTTAGATTTCTTTGAATAAAAAAGTTCATAAGATGTCTTATCAGTTAAAGGTCTAATTAAAATTCTATTTAAAATATAACATGCGGTAGCAACTATTTCTGCCCAAAAATTATTTGGTAAATTACTATCTAAAAGCATAGTTCTCGCACACTCTTGAATCGTCCTATTTTTACGTTCTACTACTCCGTTTTGTTGTGGAGTTCTTAGAGATGAAAAATTGTGAGTTATTCCCTTTTTTTTGCAGAATTCCTCAAACTTTTCATTTTCAAATTCACCACCGTGATCACTTCGAATAGTTATAATTTTTAGAGGAAAATTGATTTTTAATTCTTTTTGAAAAGGTCTTAAAACATTCAAAAGTATCACTTTTATGTTTCAAAAATATTGTCCGTGTAAATCTAGAATAATCATCTACAATTACAAAAACATATTTACTATGATTTATTGACAGAATTTGAGATAGACCAAATAAATCAAGATGAAGTAATTCACGAGGTTTTGAAGTTGAAATCGTATCTTTTAGTTTAAAGGAACTTTTTCTAAGTTTTCCTAATTGACATGCATCACATAAACTATCTACTTTAAAATTCATTTTAGGGAGACCTCTTACTAGATCATGTTTTGGCAGTCTAGATAAGAGTTTGAAATTCAAATGCCAAAATCTTTTATGCCAAAATCCAAGGGTCACTTGTATTTGCCAACGGACATAGGTTATCATTTGAAATTTTCATACTAAGAATATAAATATTCTTTTTCCTAACTCCCTCAAATATTATGGTTGAATTATTATCTTCAATGTGACATTTATCTTTTTCAAATTTAAATTTATATCCTTTATCGCGGAGTTGACTTATACTTAGCAGATTATGTTTCAGATTCTTAACTAGCAAAACATTAGTAATAGTAGGAGTTTCAGAATTACCGACTTTGCGGATGCCAATCACATGTCCTTTTGAATTGTCTCCAAAGTTAACCAGTCCTCCGTCTTTATATATAATATCATTCATTATATCTGGATTGCTAGTCATGTGTCTAGAACATCCACTATCAAGTATCCATTTGTTCTTTCTGATCTGCACAATTTTTCCATTGTGGATCGATTCCTCAATAGCCATAAAGCATGATTCCTGCACATCAAACAATTTTGGTAGATAACTTGAATTTGAATATTGATTATATGCAGACTCATGAAATAATGAAGATTTGAATATTTCTAAACCAGTATTAACAAATATAACCATTTTAAAAGCTTTTTCAAAAATCAGATTATGAAACTTTGAAAACCTCGCTCTGATACCAATTGTGAGAAATGCGGATTACGGATCTTAAGGCTAGGATTAACACTAGAGGGGGTGAATAGTGTTTATAAAGAATTACTAAATCTTTTTGAGTTTATGTTAATTTAAAGATAGATGTGTGCAATATACAGACGCAGATATGATCATAGAAACAAACACAGATATAGAAATAAAATAAAAAGTAGTAAAGGAAAGAACACACCGGATTTTATACAGGTTCGGAGTTACTCTACATCCAGTCCCGCAACACAAATACGGATTTCCTTTCAAAAGAAACCTTTATAATTACACCGTCGAAGGTACACCCTCCAGAATCACAATCCTCTGGGTAAAGATACTTGATTTTCGGGCTACAAGTTCACCCACTTGATTTTACGGGAAACAAGTTCACCCAATTGATTTCCCCAGTCTACAATCACACCTTATCATGCTTGACTGATTTTCAAGGCTACAATCACACCTTTTCTCGCTAAGTTGATTACGAAAAGCCTATAACTCTGAATATCACTGATGATCTTGTTGAGATAGTGACAGAGAATCAAACTATGAATGATCAAGTTCAATTCAATGTAGATTTCGGCAAAGTAACGATAAGAATTTTTATTAAGAAAAGTGGAAGAAGAAGAGAAGTGAAAAATCAGAAAATCTGATATAAAATTCGTTGATACCGACCTCTATTTATAGTAGAACAACAGTCATGTCCATTCGTGAAGAGTTATGACGAATAGACATTTCTTTTGAAATTGGAATTTTGAACTCAACTCACACTATGTCGACATGGTCACCATGAGTATGTCGACATCCCAAAGCATTTTTTGATGATTCGATTTTCTTTGAAAATAACTTTTATCTTATATTAAAACTATTTTAAACTTTATAAATATACTTGACCACAGTTAAAATTCATAAGTAAATATAGAGAATAATATATATAGAATTTAACTATAATTTTATATTTAAATCTAAGTATAAATATTTAAAAGTTAAATATATTATATTAAAAGATAGTTTAAAATCAGGAGTAATTTGACTTTGAAATTAAAGATGATTTTGAGGCTAAAATTATTTAAAATCAGGATGGATATTTTTGATGCTTTTAAAAGAAAAATTTTGAAATCATTTTGAAAACAAGATATAATTTTAAAAAATCATTTTGAATAAAAGGTTAGCGGATACAAAACAATGTTCCACTAGATTTTTCGTAGGTTCCATCCTACTTAGGGTTCAATCCCTTTAACAGGCTCGAAGTGGATTCCACTCCATGAATAAATTGGATTTTAAGATGCTAGTGCTTTTCTAGGAGTTTTTAAAAAAATTTCTAATTAAAGAATAAATTACTTGAATTCTTGAACTCTTGACAATCTTGATACTCGTGAGTCTTCAATCTTGATATCTTGAATCTCTATGCTGTACAGTCTTCATTCTTGGTACCTGCATGGTTAAATCCTGCATATACATATATATCTAAACTTATAATGTTAGTATTTATATTTTATAATCTATTATAAGGTTGTTGTCATCAAAACCATCATCTCACGGACTAACAAGACAAATGGAGAGCACGAGGCTACATTTATCATGTGTTATTATATTTAGCTTTTATTTTTATTATTCTGCTGTGCAACACTATAGAGTTTATTATTGCTATTATCTATTTAGAGATAGTTTCTTATTTAAGTTTATTATCAATTGTATAAACTCTATCACTTATGTTATATAGTTGTATGAATCTACGTACTTTGATTTCTATGGTTCGTTCAGTTATTAATGTCTTGCATGTTTTATACTTATGATGACTGTTATATTTTATTCGGTCAATCATTCAGTTAAATGATGCTATGAAAGGATGATTGGTTTCCGGACAGCTTAAAGGACGAGCTATGAACTAGTGGAATGTAATATGGGTTTCTACTCTCGAGGATCATTATTGCTAAGACTGATTCAAAGACATATTCGAGGAGAAATTTATTCCAATAGCTTAGAGGTCCATTTTGTTCCGTAAGTTCACGGATATGAAGCAAAGGGATATGATGGTCTCCACGTATGTTGCTATGTTCGATGTCCTATCGAAATATAGGATATCTTTCATCGACACTCCATTAAAGAAGAATGAGAAATTTATCATTGGACAAGACCACTACTTAGGGATCGACTCATGGGCTACATTGATGAGACTTTTGAGATGATTGTAGAGAAGGCCCTGAGGCATGATAGTTTATATCTAAACTGAAGGCTATTGTCCCTAAAAAAGGGCCAAAGCTACAATCAGGCGGTGGAGGCAAAAATAAATGGGATAGAAAAAGAGGAAGTAGTTTCATAAAAAAGGCGGCCAAAAGAAGAATCAAGAAGGTACTAGCTTGCTACAACTGTGGAGAGAAGGGTCATTTTAGTAGAGATTACAAAGTTGGGAGAAGAAAGTGCTATAGTTGTGATAAGGTTGGACAATTAAGAAGGATCGTCCTGAGTTTTCTAAGCAGAAATGGATGGTGAAGGCATATGCTATCAACACTATTCTGACTTCATCGAGTGCTCCATCGGTGAAAGAGAAGGGGAAGAGCATCCTTGTTTAAGCTACTTTCCATTTATGATGTTACCATACAATTTTTGGTTGAAACCAGGGCTTCACATTCCTTTATATTTAATGACTAGGTAGAGAAGTTAGGATTAGAACACGAAATTTTTGACCAAGCTTTAACCGTGACTTACCCTATTGGAGACTCCACTAGCTTGTGTATGGTTTGATCTAATAGATTCATGGATGTTCGTTTGATTGTGATTGCTTTGTTTTATGGTTTTTCGGGTTCGGTATTATTCTAGGTATGGATTTGCTTTATAATATGGTGTTATGGTGGATTGTGAGAAGTCACAAGTGACGATAGCGGTAGATGATGGGTGGATGGTAGTATTAAGTTGTGTACCAAACGATGAGGTGATGGTTAGCTTTCTATATTCATTCGATATCCTACACATTGAGTTGTTATCAGTTCCTATTACTAGGGAGTATCCAGACGTATTCGAGGAAGTGACCGGTCTTCTACCAAACAAAGAGATCAAATTTCATATTGATTTTGTTAAAGATGTTAGATCGATAGTGGTGCCTTTAAGGAGGATGGCTTTTGGAGACTAGCGTGAGTTGGAGGTGCAAATGAACGACCTATTATGAAAAGGGTTCATTTGCAAAAGTATTTTTGAGTGGGAATTTCCCTTAGTGTTCACTAAGAAAGCGAATGGTTTCCTTAGACTTTGTGTTGACTACCATGACATGAATAAAGTAACCAGGTGGAACAAGTATCCACTCTCATGTTTTGATGACTTGTTCGACCAGCTTCATGGTGCTAGAGTATTTTCTCAGTTGGATCTAGCGGTGGGATTTCACAAACTAAGAATAGTGAAGGAAAGTGTGATGATCATAGCATTCCATATGCCGTCTAGAGTCTATGAGTGGTTGGTTATGTCGTTAAGGCTAACTAACGCACTGATATACTTCATTAATCACATGAATTATGCTTTTGCTTATATCCGTCGACGATATTTACTTCTACATGGGTAAAGGAGGACTACATGATACATTTGAGGATTGTACTTATGATGTTGAGAGAGCATCGACTGAAATCAAAGTTTTTAAAGTGTCACTTCTAGCGGAGGGAAGTATCTTCGTTGGGCATGTTGTTTCTGAGGAGGGCATTGCCGTGTATGTTGTAAAATTTACACCAGTTCAAGATTCGACTAGTCCCAACATCACTAAGGATGCAAGAATTTTCTTGGGTTAGCTATATATTATGGACGTTTCATTCAAAACATCTCCAAAGTTGCCACACCGTTGACTCTGTTGATGAAAAAGAATTATACTTTTACTAGGAATACAAGATGTGAACACGCATTCATGATTTTGAAAGAAAGGTTGAGGAGTGCACGAGTATTGACCATTTCGAGCGGGGATGAAAGTTGATGGTACACACTGATGCTTTTGGTATTGGATTGGACAGGGTATTGATGTAGAAGGGCAAAGTTGTTACATATGCAAGTCGACAACTGAAACCACATGAGAGGAAATACCCACCATATGATTTGGAGTTGGCAGCGATTGTGTTTGCATTGAAGATTTAGGGGTAGTATCTTTTACGAGAGTGTCGAGCTGTTCACCGACCATAAATCGTTATGGTACCTCTTTTGCAGGGTTCTTAATCTTCCTCAGCAGCGATGATTAGAGTTCCTATGTAAAGACCCGGAATTTTCGATCCCGAAAATTCCAGATAGTTAGTGAAAAGAAGAAACAAAAAGAAGAAGAAACAGAAAACTCAAACTTAGAATCTCACATTCGCAGCGGATAAAATATAATATCACATAAATAACAGTTTTACAAAGAAGAACTGTATCAATTCACTTATACAATTATACATCAGAGTTACAACATTTACACAACACTGGACAGTTTAAAACAACATGTCCAGATATGCAACTATAATATATACAGCTGGTACGCTTCATACGTTCCTGCTATCTAGCTCGCCTCTTAAGCTCCAGAACGTCCTTATCTGCAAATCTGTAATACTCGGTCTGACCCAAGCATTACATCAAAGTAACACTCGGGTCAGGCTGGAAACCAGCGTGAGTAAACTCATCTAATAAGGAATACCAAATCACACAACTTATATAAACCCGGGGTAACTTATCAATTTTACAACTTCACAAGTTGCTATCGACATCATTTATTTCACACATCAATTTCTAAGTACCAAAACTTAGATTAAATGGTTTCATTCATTTAAATCATTCCAGCTTATAGATTTCACCTAGCAATTTATAAAGAATCGAAGTGGTTTCGGGTATTTACTAATACCTGACTCCGGTCTCTTCGAAACCGATATCATCTTAACTTAAATTATTCAAGTTGAGTATAATTCAATTTTAGATATAGGATGTCACAGTAATTCATCATCAATCGATAGCCACCTCATCACAGTTTAAATCAAACATATCTTATCACATAGCATTACGAACCACATATTAGGGATAACAATTAATCAAAGGCTTCCACTATCATTCTATTTATCCCTTAGTTAATTTCACAAATTAATTTATTCTTAACCAAATACAGTAATTAACCTTTAATTAGTTCATTTATTAGTTATTAACCATAATTATTAATCACCCTTGATTAATAACATCCAGTAATTAAATTACCCTTAATTACTTTATTGAATAAATTAATCCTTGATTTATTCTCTAATTAATCCCTTGCTAAATCCCATTCAGTAATCAACTATCCTTAATTACTTTATTTTCAAAAATTAATTACTCCATAATTAATTATCTCAAATTAATACCTTGATTAATTTACAAAGTAATTATACTCAAATTACTACCATCATCGAATCGCCTTCACTTAATTACATATAGTAATTACTCATTAATTATTTTCCTAAGTAACTTCTCTTTATTAAATTACATTAAGTAATTTTACTTCACAAATCATCAAATGATTATTCTAAATTAATTAATCTGAATTAATTAACTTAATATAATCAAATTAAACTCAATTAATTACAATAAGTAATTAATTCCTTAATTACTTCCATAAGTAATTATACTCAACAATTTACACAAATGATTTCCTTTAAATTAATAAATCTAATTAATTATTAAAAATTAATCACATTTACTAATTATTAAATAATCCTTAGTTAATGACCTTCATTAACTATTTAACAATTAATTAATTATTTATCTAAAATAATTAACTTATTTCAATCATTATTAATTACAATTTAATTAATCATTAATTAACAACTAATTATTTAATTAAGTGTTAACTATAACTTAATTAATTCTTTATTACTTGATTAATTAATTATTAATCATTAATTAAAATCAAATCTTATTTAATTAATTATTCCTAATTACAAGTTAATTATTCTAAGAATAATTAATCTTAAACTTTTAAGTTTAAACCTTTAATTACTTTAAGTAATTATCCATTTCATTAATTTCTTAAATAAATTAGTTATCCATTTAATTATCCTAACAATTAAATGAATAACAAATCATTAAATAATAATTTAACTTCAACAAGTTTTAATATCAATCTAAAACTTTTAAATGATAAAGAATACTTTTCTTATAAAAGAAATTTTACAAGAGTTAAAACAAATTTCTTTTTTTTCTAACATTTAAATTTTACTTTACCATTCAAAATTGTTAAACACTTAAATTTATAAAACAAGGATTCAAATTCAGATTTGAATCAGATTTAAACTTTGTTTAAACATTTCTTTACACTTAAATTTCCAATTTAAATTCAAATTCTTTTAAAAACACTTAACCCCATTTCAAGTTATTTAAACAAATTGGAATTTAAAAACTTCATTCACTTCCACCTATGATTCAAATTAAGCTTGAATCTAATTTAAAATTAGATTCAAAACTCATTTAAATCTTTTGCTTTATACTTTTAAATTTAAGTTTAAATTTGGGAAACAGGTCAAGTTTCAAACTTGAACAAACGAACTCGAGTAACCCATAATTCACTCGAGCAAAACACTAAATAACTCGAGTAAGACACTAAAATAACTCGAGTTATTTCCATTTGAATTCATCCAAACTCAAATACTGACAGGTTTAATACATAAACCTGTAACAATTATCACACCCGAGACCACTCATCAACTCCTTCGAGTCCCAAACCCCATTGCTTCGAGCAAAAATATGAATAAACCCGCCCATTCTTCCCCAAATCAACATCAAATACGCCAAGATCTCCGTGCATCTGCACCATCACGGCAACGATCTCCGACCACTCGCGACCAACCACTCAAGTCGACGGTCATCTCCCGACCTAATTTCTACCATCAAACCAATTGCAGAAACCCAAAATCACAAACGAGCATTCAAGTTCAAAAAAACTGGAAAAAAATCGAAACCTGGAAATCACCCAAATCCCCATACTCCGACCATCAGAGAAACACTACCTCCGGGCACAACTTCCTCCATTCCCCCTCTATCTTCTCCCTGAGGTCGCCTATAGATGTCGCACTGAACAATTTGCTGATCACAGGAAAAACTAGGATTATAATTTCAATCCAAAATCCCCATCGCCTCACTGCACAGATCCACCTTCATCTATTTTTCCCCAATTCTCCTATCACCATTCCGTCACCAGAAACGTCGCTGGCCACCCCGAACTTCCTAGATCGACAGTATCATACCAAAATCCCTTTTCTGGTCAAACTAGAAATACTGAATCATATTCAAACTAAAAATTCAAATTTTAGTTTTAAAAATCAAGTCATTGATCAAGTAATCAGTTTATAAGCTCTAATCAACGAATCTGGAAAATTTAAATACTACTTACCAAAGTTTGCTTTGTTGAATTTTATGTTTCCAGAGACATTACAGTTTTTTTTGTTCCATTTCCTTTATATATTTTTTTGAATTTCCAGTGTCAATACCAAATTATTTATCCTAAATAAAAATTAAGACATTAATCTATGATCTAACTAGCATGTTTGGTTTGGAAGGTGAACCTTAACATGGATTAGATTTTGAATTCAGGATTTTTGAATACAACTAGAACCTGGAATCTAGAACAGGAAAAAACAAGTTTCAACATAGGCATTCAGTCAGAAAAAACATACTTATTACAGGGAATTCCATCACATTCATCCACTTCAAACATGATTATCACTGTAATAAATCATGCAACTATAATTACTTAAATTAGTTTAAAATAAAATGTTACTCACATATATGTATTCACAGCAAATTTCATAAATTATATTCTCTTCAAATTAAAAGCATGCAATCAACTTTTACCTATTTAATTTTTAAAAAAGTGAATTTACTCACCTATTTGAACAAGGCAGAGCGGTTTTCTTTTTCTTTTTTTAAATTCCAGACTCTTGAACATTTAAAATCTGAAAAGCCTTTGATTTTGAAAATCCTTGCATGCTTCAATCTGATGCTTTTGATGCTTTGCTGTTGAAAATCCTCTGCATGCCTTCAATTTTTTGTTTTAAAGGCCGAAACAGATGTTGATCATCCATTTGCATTACAGGTTGAACTTACAGAAGATTAGAAGGTTGCAGGTTCGTAAATTTTTGAGCTCAGATTTGATTGTTAGTTGAAGATCTGATCTTGTTTGATTTAATTCAGGTTTTAGATTTTTTTTAAGAGAGTTGTTTTAGTTAAATTTTCTTGCTGGTTTGAGAATGTGGTGGTTACAGTCTTCTAATTTTTTTCTTAGATTTGATAGAAAGAATGAGTAGAAGAAGGTTAAAGATATGCATAGCCTTGAATTTATGAAAGACAAAAGAAAATAAGGAAAAATGACACTTGTTCTTTAAGAATTTACATTTGTCACTATAGTATTTAATTTCCTTACATGTGTTATTAAGATATCTATTATGGTTAACCATGTCTTTGTATTTTTAATAAATTTTTATTTAATTTAAAATGTTAACATAAACTTACTTATTTAAGTTTCTTAATTAATAAATTCTTATGTTTGAATATATATAAGTTTAATCTTTAAAGAAAATATTATAAAACTAATTATAATACAAATAAATCTTATACATGTATTTTTAAAATCTAGAACATTTATATATATATATATATATACATTTATAACCATTTTAATTTCAAACACTTTAAAGAAAACAAAATAAAACTTTAGCTTCTGTATATATATATATATATATTTTATTTATTTATTTTTATTTACATATGTGATGTGTATTTTAAATAGCTCTTTAAAATTGGTTTCTATATTTTTAAATAGAATTTAACTTTAATTACCCTTTGAAAAATTATTGAATTCAAAACAACGCCTCTTAAATTCTGTACACACACACACACACACACACACACACACATATATATATATACTTATATACTTGTACGTATGTATATTTGAATTTTCTAACATTATAAGTTTGCCTAAATTTATATATATATATGTTAATTTCATACAAGATTATCATTCTCAAAAATTTAAATTTATAGGTTCAAATTTATTTATATACATATCCAGATAATTATCCAATTATCAGATGACCAAAATCTGGGTTATTACATTCCTCCCCTCTTAGAATCTTTTCGTCCTCGAAAAGGAACGAAGCCAGAATTTATTAAAAAGCTTATTTTTAGAAAAATTATTCTTTATAGCACTTTTAAACACTTTTAAATTCTATATAATACTATAAAATGGTTTTTATAAAAATACTTTTTATAACTCGATGTTTTAACCGGTCCATCCTTATTCTCACAGAAATTCGGTCATACGTTGATCAGGCGTACGACTGAAAATCTATAAGTACTTAGCAGACCTGTTTTCAACACCCAGTGAAAATACTTGAAAATAATTTTATTGAAAATATAGAAAACAGTTTTTTGAAAATAGAGTATATATCTTTGGTGGAATGCTCTGGAAATCATCGCCCCCATCCATGGTCGCAGTTACATTCCAGGGTTACGTTGCCATCGCAGCAAAAATCCATGTAACTGCAGGCTCTCCGTGACCTCTCCATTACGCCATGGATCCCACACGATTAATCGCAGTTACACTCCAGGGTTACGTTTCCATCGCAGCAAAAGTCCACGTAACTGCAGGCTCTCAGCGGCCTCTGATTTTCGCTGTCGAAATGAAACTTCTCCACTCCTACATAGGTCGCAGTCTACCGATATAAAATCAAATGCAGACTGTTGGCTCTCAGCGACACACAAGACTTTCGCTATGTTATACTCTACTCATAATCCCCAGGAACTAGTTTTGTCCGGACTCCTCACAGGATTAACTTTAGAACACCCCCTTAGGGCTCAAGGCAGCACCACCCGGTGTACTCCTGAGAAGTTCATTTCAAGGGAGCGCCTTTTTCCCCGGAGCCATCATCAAAACATTTTATACTATACACATATAGTATCTTCAAATCATACACCTAGTATGGTCTCATACAAAGCTCCTTTACACAAAATCGATTATCCCAAAATCGATAATTCTCAAACTAGGCTTTCCAAATTCAATATTGATTTTACCCAAAAATCAAAAGCCTTTCCAAATCCATAGGTTCCCAAAACCTTTTTCCAAAATCCTCATAAGATCCTTTGTACATATATATACAGATATATATAATTTTTAAAACTTTGGATCATTTCAAACCTATATAAAACTCCATTTATACTTCAAACATTTTCAAAAACCCTTTTCTTCTGGCAAAAGATTCAACAAGGGTAGTTTCATTTTATAAAACAAAGATATTTAACTTTGTTTACCCAAAATCAAAAATTCAAATTTGATTACTTCTTTCAATATCATTTTTATTCAAATCCGTACGATGTACACATATCATCCGTACGCTATACCAATCCGATCGCTCACTCGATCACATAATTTCACTTCCGAACTAGTATCGTCCACCCGGCTTCTAGTGCGGACTCAGATCTGGTTTCTTTATCAGAAACTGTCATTCTCCTTGCATAGTCATAACTATGATAGAGAATATCCAGAACCAATCAACAATCCATATCTAGGTTCGCCGTCGAAAATCAAGTGAAAAATTCCACTCGGATCGATAAAACTATCTCGAAATTCTGTGCTCGAATTTGGATCAAATCACTATGCGAATAGAATAACATATGTACACCCTACGTATTTATCTTTATTGGTTATTAGTCAAATCAATTCCATTTATATTCACATTCACTTTGATTTTCATTCACTTACTCACAATTGCTTCAATCCATTTGGATTATCACCTCTATTCTTATCTCAATTGGGTATTTAACCAATAAATAGTTTGAACTCCGACCAGTTTATTTAGAAAATAGTTTGAAATTTTTTAAAATAGATAAGTAGTTGGAAAAATAATTACTAGTTTGTAAAATAGGTGTAAAATAGGTAGAAAATAGTTAAAATAATTACAGAAATTTTAGATAATTGCAAAATAATAGTAAGATAGTAGTTAGTTTATAAAACAGTTGGAAAATTGTTAAACAGTTCAAAAATAATTGTAAAACAAGTATAAGATAGTTTGGCTTTTAAAAGAAAGGTTGTATATATAATAGATAGCTTGGGAAAAATAGGTTTATATTAAAACAATTTATATTAAAAAAATAGTCCAGAGTCAAAACTGTTCAATTCCCAATCTCTATCCCCAATCAATTTAATTTAAATTCCACTTTCATTTAAATTGACTTAACTCCAATTTAAATAACTTCAATTTCTATTGAAATTGATTCAACCCTAATTCAAGTTGAATTAATCTTAGTTTCTTTCCAAATTTAACTTTATTCAACCTTGATATCAAATTCTACTAATTCAAATAAATTTCAGTTGAACTAGTTCCTATTTCAACTCATTTCAACCCCAGTTTGAATTAATCCCAATTTTCAAACTCCATCTCCACATCAAGTTGAATTATTCTTGATTTCCTCCCAAATTCAATTCAAATTCCATTTGAATTTAAAATTATTAAACTTTAGTTACAATTCAAAATTATTCAAATAAATTTGGACTAATTTCAAATTGAATCCACTTTAATTTCAAATCATTTCCAATTAATCCAATTCAAATTTTCCATTTGAATTTTATGCTTATGCATCTTCAATCGCAATTTCAATTAATTCAAATCAAATTCAATTTGAACTAATTTCAATTCAAATTCCAAAATTTAAACCATCTCGAATTATATAAATTCGAGTTAAATTCACTAAGATTGGTTTAACCCTTTAAACCAAGTTAACCTTTATTAAAAGCTTTTAAACAATTTAATTTATTACCCAATTTTATCTTCTAGTTTGAAACCAATTCTTAAACAAGTTAAATTTTTAGATTCAATCATTTAAATTTTCATTTCAAAGTAATTCCATATCCTTAATTTCAAATTAACGTTAGATTTTTCTTTTTATCTCAATAATGGATATATTACCATACTTCATTTCTCATTCATTAAAAACAAATTCAATTCACAACTTAAAGATTTTTAACAATAATAGGATGATATCATCTAATTTATTTTAAAAATCCATTCATTTTAAATTTTTAGATCTCAAACCTATTTTGAGATCACACAAACTCTCAATTCCAATCAACCATTAGCTTCCCAAGTTAAATCTTAATTTCATCTTGAAATTTCCAAATCAGGTTGACCATTCCAACTTATTTAACTTTTCCCCAAGTTAAAATCAATTCATTTAATTCAGTCAACCTTACCCAATTTGAACTTCCATTTCAAATTTAAACTTTTCATAAATAATCTTCCCACTTATTAAGTTCAAAAACTTATCACTTTGGGTATCACACCTCATTCCAGATTTAAAAATCAATATTTAGAGTTTATTTCAAACCATCCACATATATATACATTTTATTTCTTGGCCCACCGAGCCAAATTTTAAAATTTAAACCACCCTTGGTTTTAATTCAAAACAAATTCCTTTGAAACTTTAAACAACTCTTGTTTGCATCAAACAATCTCATTCAAATAATATGATATATTATTCCTTTTAATAATTTGAAAACAAATTTCAAATGTTTTTAAATCTTAAGATCCAAACTTCACAATTTAGATCAACTTCAATTTCAATTTATAACCCATGCTTACTTAAATGGTTTACTTCCTTGAAACATATCATTATTAAATACAACAACCATTTATGATAATAACCAAGATTACCATCTCTGAAAACCAATTCCTTTTTATCTTATTCTGAAATTCTTTCCCAAATTCATGATTTAAATTTCAGTTTGAATTTGTTTCAAACTTATCTTTATTTAATTTTAATTCGGTTGTAATTCTATTACCACTTAATTAAATTCCAATATTTAACATCCAATTACCTTAATATTTATTAGAAAAATATATTGCTTTATATATCAAAATATATTCTTATATAAAATCATTAAAATCTTTGTATAAGAAAATAACAAGTACGCTCTCTCATATATATACACACTCAACTCATTCTAGGGTACCACTTACCCTATCTTTAATGAGTAATCCCACCAGGGCCAAGGTTCTTGCTTAACCTGGCTCTGATACCAAATGTAACGACCATGAATTTTCGATCCCGAAAATTCTAGATAGTTAGTGAAAAGAAGAAACAGAAAGAAGAAGAAGCAGAAAACTCAAACTCAGAATCTCACATTTGCAGTAGATAAAATATAATATCACATAAATAATAGTTTTACAAAGAAGAACTATATCAATTCACGTATACAATTATACATCAAAGTTACAACATTTACACAACATTGGACACTTTAAAACAACATGTCCAGATATACAACTATAATATATACAGCGGGTACGCTCCATACGTTCCTGCTATCCAGCTTGCCTCCTGAGCTCCAGAACGTCCTTATCTGCAAATCTGTAATACTCAGTCTGACCCGAGCATTACATCAAACTAACGCCCGGGTCAGGCTGGAAACCAGCGTGAGTAAACTCATCTAACAAGGAATACCAAAGCACACAACTTATATAAACCCGGGGTAACTTATCAATTTACAAATTCACAAGTTGCTATCGACATTATTTATTTCACACATCAATTTCTAAGTACCAAAACTTAGATTAAATGGTTTCATTCATTTAAATCATTCCAGCTTATAGATTTCACCTAGCAATTTATAAAGAATCGAAGTGGTTTCGGGTATTTACTAATACCCGACTTCGGTCTCTTCGAAACCGATATCATCTTAACTTAAATTATTCAAGTTGAGTATAATTCAATTTTAGATATAGGATGTCACAGTAATTCATCATCAATCGATAGCCACCTCATCACAGTTTAAATCAAACATATCTTATCACATAGCATTACGAACCACATATTAGGGATAACAATTAATCAAAGGCTTCCACTATCATTCTATTTATCCCTTAATTAATTTCACAAATTAATTTATTCTTAACCAAATACAGAATTAACCTTTAATTACTTTATTTATTAGTTATTAACCATAATTATTAATCACCCTTGATTAATAACATCCAGTAATTAAACTACCCTTAATTACTTTATTGAATAAATTAATCCTTAATTTATTCTCTACTTAATCCCTTGCTAAATCCCATTCAGTAATCAACTAACCTTAATTACTTTATTTTCAAAGATTAATTACTCCATAATTAATTATCTCAAATTAATCCCTTGATTAATTTACAAAGTAATTATACTCAAATTACTACCATCATCGAATCACCTTCACTTAATTACACAGAGTAATTACTCATAAATTATTTTCTTAAGTAATTTCTCTTTATTAAATTACATTAAGTAATTTTACTTCACTAATCATCAAATGATTGTTCTAAATTAATTAACTTAATCAATTAAACTCAATTAATTACAATAAGTAATTAATTCCTTAATTACTTCCATAAGTAATTATACTTAACAATTTACACAAATGATTATCTTTAAATTAATAAATATAATTAATTATTAAAAATTAATCACATTTATTAATTATTAAATAATCCTTAGTTAATGACCTTCATTAACTGTTTAACAATTCATTAATTATTTATCTAAAATAATTAACTTATTTCAATCATTGTTAAGTACAATTTAATTAATCATTAATTAACCCCTAATTATTTAATTAAGTGTTAGCTATAACTTAATTAACTCTTTATTACTTGATTAATTAATTATTGATCATTAATTAAAATCAAATCTTATTTAATTAATTATTCCTAATTACAAGTTAATTATTCTAAGAATAATTAATCTTAAACTTTTAAGTTTGAACCTTTAATTCTTTAAGTAATTATCCATTTCATTAATTTCTTAAATAAATTAGTTATCCATTTAATTACCCTAACAATTAAATGATTTAAATCATTAAATTATAATTTAACTTCAACAAGTTTTAATATCAATTTAAAACTTTTAAATGATAAAGAATACTTTTCTTATAAAAGAAATTTTACAAGAGTTAAAACAAATTTCTTTTTTTTTCAAACATTTAAATTTTACTTTATCATTCAAAATTGTTAAACACTTAAATTTATAAAACAAGGATTCAAATTAAGATTTGAATCGGATTTTAACTTTGTTTAAACATTTCTTTACATTTAAATTTCCAATTTAAATTCAAATTCTTTTTAAAACACTTAACCCCCTTTCAAGTTATTTAAACAAATTTGAATTTAAAAACTTCATTCACTTCCAGCTATGATTCAAATTAAGCTTGAATCCATAATTTAAAATTAGATTTAAAACTCATTTAAATCTTTTGCTTTATACTTTTAAATTTAAGTTTAAATTTGGGAAATAGGTCAAGTTTCAAACTTGAACAAACTAACTCGAGTAACCTATAATTCACTCGAGCAAAACACTAAATAACTCGAGTAAAACACTAAAATAACTTGAGTTATTTCCATTTGAATTCATTCAAACTCAAATACTGACAGGTTTAATACATAAACCTGTAACTATTATCACACCCAAGCCCACTCATCAACTCCTTCGAGTCCCAAACCCCATTGCTTCGAGCAAAAATATGAATAAATCCATAACACTCGAGAACCCATTCTTCCCCAAATCAACATCAGATACGCCAAGATCTCCGTGCACCTGCACCATCACAACAATGATCTCCGACCACTCGCGACCACCCACTCAAGTCAACGGTCATCTCCCAACCTAATTCCTACCATCAAACCAATTGCAGAACCCCAAAATCACAAACGAGCATTCAAGTTCAAAAAACTAGAAAAAAATCAAAACCTGGAAATCACCCAAATCCCCATACTCCGACCATCAGAGAAACACTACCTCCGGCCACAACTTCCTCCATACTCCCTCTATCTTCTCCCTGAGTTTGGGACAACTCCGTCGCCTATAGATGTCGCACTGAACAATTTGCTGATCATAGAAAAAACTAGGGTTATAAATTTCAATCCAAAATCCCCATCGCCTCACTACACAGATCCACCTTCATCTATTTTTCCCTAATTCTCCTATCACCATTCCATCACCAGAAACGTTGCTGGCCACCCTAAACTTCCTAGATCGACAGTATCATACCAAAATCCCTTTTCTGGTCAAACTAGAAATACTGAATCATATTCAAACTAAAAATTCAAATTTCTGTTTTAAAAATCAAGTCATTGATCAAGTAATCAGTTTATAAGCTCTAATCAACGAATTTGGAAAATTTAAATACTACTTACCAAAGTTTGCCCCGTTGCATTTTTTGTTTCCAGAGACATTACAGTTTTTTTTCTTCCATTTCCTTTATATTTTTTTTTTTGAATTTCCAGTGTCAATACCAAATTATTTATCCTAAATAAAACTTAAGACTTTAATCTATGATCTAACTAGCATGTTTTGTTTGGAATGTGAACCTTAACATGGATTTGATTTTGAATTCAGGATTTTTGAATACAACTAGAACCTGGAATCTAGAACAGGCAAAAACAAGTTTCAACACAGGCATGCATTCAGAGAAAAACATACTTATTACAGGGAATTCCATCATATTCATCCACTTCAGGCATGATTATCACAGTAATAAATCAATCAACTATAATTACTTAAATTAATTTAAAATAAAATGTTACTCACATATATGTATTCACAGCAAATTTCATAAATTATATTCTCTTCAAATTAAAAGCATGCAATCAACTTTTACCTACTTAATTTTTTAAAAAGTGAATTTACTCACTTGTTTGAACAAGGCAGAGCAGTTTTCTCTTTTTTTTAAATTCCTGGCTCTTGAACATTTAAAATCTGAAAAAGCCTTTGATTTTGAAAATCCTTGCATGCCTCAATCTGATGCTTTGCTGTTGAAAATCCTCTGCATGCCTTCAATTTGTTGTTTTAAAGGTTGAAACAAATGTTGATCATCCATTTGCATTACAGGTTGATATTGCAGAAGATTTGAAGGTTGTAGGTTCGTAAATTTTTGAGCTCAGATTTGATTATTGGTTGAAGATCTGATCTTGTTTGATTTAATTCAGGTTTTAGATTTTTTTTAAGAGAGTTGTTTTAATTAAAATTTCTTGCTGGTTTGAGAATGTGGTGGTTATAACCTTTTAATTTTTTTCTTAGATTTGATAAAAAGAATGAGAAGAAGAAGGTTAAAGATATGTATAGCCTTGAATTTATGAAAGATAAAAGAAAATAAGGAAAAATGACGCTTGTTCTTTAAGAATATACATTTGTCACTATAGTATTTAATTTCCTTACATGTGTTATTAAGATATCTATTATGGTTACACATGTCTTTGTATTTTTAATAAATTTTTATTTAATTTAAAATGTTAACATAAACTTACTTATTTAAGTTTCTTAATTAATAAATACTTATGTATGAATATATATAAGTTTAATCTTTAAAGAAATATTATAAAACTAATTATAATACAAATAAATCTTATACATGTATTTTTAAAATCTAGAACATTTATATATATACATTTACAACCATTTTAATTTCAAACACTTTAAAGAAAACAAAATAAAACTTTAGCTTTTGTGTGTGTGTGTGTGTATATATATATATTTCATTTATTTACTTTATATTTACATATGTGATGTGTATTTTAAATAGCTCTTAAAAATTGGTTTCTATATTTTTAAATAGAATTTAACTTTAATTACCCTTTGAAAAATTATTGAATTCAAAACAATGTCTCTTAAATTCTGTAAATATACCTATATATATATATATACTTATATACTTGTATGTATGTATATTTGAATTTTCTAACATTATAAAGTTTTCCTAAATTTATATATATATGTTAATTTCCTACAAGATTATCATTCTCAAAAATTTAAATTTATAGATTCAAATTTATTTATATACATATCTAGAAAATTATCCAATTATCATTTAACCATAATCTGGGTTATCACATCCTAGCCTCCTACGATTTCAATATTGCATTGACATCGAGGAAAAGGAATGTAGTTGCAGATGTATTGAGTAAGAGACATGCCGACTTAGGAGTTTTGTTTCTAGAGTGGATGTACTTAGAGTATATTTTTGTATGATTTTTCACCTATGTGTGAGAAAAAGCCAGAGATATTAGCGAGCTTGACCTTCACCCCTACTCTAATTGATAGTCGGAGGTGTGATGCTAGATTAGCTGAGGTTCTTGCTAAAATCGAAGTTGGAGTAGAGTCTAAAGAGATGAGATAATATAGACTCGACGGAGATGGTTGGCTTCATAGAGATGAGAGATTGCATGTTACTAATGTCAGTGGGTTGAGGTATGAGGTGCTGCGAGAGTGCCATCATTCGAGATTAACTATCCATTTTAGGGTTAATAAAATGTACCATGATATAAGCAGACCTATTATTGGGAAGGGCTGAAGAAAGAAGTTGGGACATTCATCTCGAAGTGCATGAACCGTCAGTTAGTGAAGGAAAAGCAGAAGAAACCTAGTGGGTTGATGCAACGATCAGAGGTTCCCTATTGGAAATAGGAACGCGTATTGATGGACTTCTTCAATGGACTGCTAAGGACTAGAGGAGGGTATGGTAGCATTAGGGTCATAACCGATCATTTGACTAAGAGTGCAACATTTATACCAGTCAAGTCAAGTAGCACGGCAGCCAAACTGGCCGAATTATATGTGACGTGGATAGTGTGATTCCATGATGTGCCAAGAGCATCGCAAGTGAATGAGACCCCTTGTTCACTAGTGGTTTTCAGAAGAGCTTGCAAGAAGCATTGGGGTTAGAGCTACATCTGAGTATGGCTTATCACCCTCAAACTAATGATCAAACTAAGATAGCGAATCGTATCATAGATGATCTCTTACAGGCTTGTATACTCGACTTTGGAGGCTCATAGGATGATCACTTACATCATGTTGAATTCACGTACAACAAAGATTATCAGTCTAGCATCAGTATGGCACTACTCGAGGCATTATATGGCCGACCGTGTAATCCTCCTTCATGTTTGTGGTAAACAGACGAGAAATTAATACTTATGCCAGATATGGTTAGAGAAATTTCGAAGTAGATCGAGATCATTCAGCAACGGATAAAAGCTCTCTAGACAGATAGAAGAGAAACACAGATAACAGACGTAAAGATCAAAAGTGATAAGCTTTCATCAAGATCTCTCTAAAGAATGTTGTTCGGTAGTAAAAGGAAGTTGAACCAAGATTCGTAGGTCCTTTTCTGATACTAGAGAGGATTGTAAATCTCGCTTACTGAGTCCACTTATCTCAAAGAATATCGGAAGTGAACAATGCATTCCACATTTCTCACTTGCAGAAATCTATGCATGACTCAAGTATGACTATCACAATGGATCAACTAGATGGTATCGAGATCGAAGTATAAGCTTGGAGACCTTGTAGGGCTATTTATTTCATTGGACGTGATGCAAAGCAGGTCAGAAGGAAGACGATGAAGTTGGTGAAGGCTCAGTGGAGCGAAAGCAAAGTGATTAAACTTGGGAGATCGAGAAGAGTATGAGGACAACTTATCCAAAGCTCCTTACTTGGTTAGACTTTCTATTTACCATTTTCACTTTCATTCATGATATAATGAAGTATACCATGGTATAGTATCATGCATGCTAGGATAGGCTTAGATGTTACCTTTTTCATTTGCTATTTTGTTTGCATGTTTAATGTGTGATGGTTGCATGTGCTCGTATATGGTTGTTAGGCATGTAAGATAACCTTATTGATTTTGTTTGGGATTTCAGGGATGAAATTTCTAAAGGGGTAGAGAACGCAATGAACCATGTTATATATATCGAAAGATCATAAAATATTAATATTATTTGTATGTATTGTATACGATCTTATTACCATGAGGAAAGACTAATAGAGACATTTCCCATCCTTAGAATTTTTATTGGATGGATTAGACCCTAAAAATCTTGTATCACGTATAACTTTTAATAGAAGTCGAATTGAGGTCTAGAACTACTTCCATTAGATAGTATGTTGATTTCTCTTTCCGTAGAGTGGTCATAGGAAAACGGACTTACCATTTTGGAGATATGGTTGTTTGAAGTTTCACTCAATTTTGAAGAGCTTAGTGGATAATTGAG